>JAPDVR010000005.1:50005387-50724137 GCA_026230005.1 Gila orcuttii | reverse complement strand
GTTAGTAATAAGCGAAGTGAGAGATTTAATGTCTTCTGTAGCTGGAAGTCAGTTGTAGTTCTTGTGTTTCGCTTTTTTCTGTTCTTGTTGTTCCTCTGTCCTTCAGTGGTTCTGCTTGTTAACATCAGGTGTTCATCACTAATGCTCAATAATTAATCACTGAATAATATCATTAACTTCAACACTGCTTTAGTGTTCGTCCAACACTCTGTAGTGTGGACAAACAAGTGTTCATTTAAAACTGAAGATTTTGCAGTGGGGTTAAAAGGGTTAAATGTGTCAAATAAAATAAAAAACTGAAAATGTAAATTATTTTACGGCATTAAACTGTAAAAAAAAACAGCAATTTACTGGCAACCACTGCCAGTAGATTACCGTAAAATCAAGGAAAAACAGTAATATACTGTAAAACATAACAGCCAGATTTACTAAACGAAAGAAGTTAATTTCCCTGAAATATTAGTGAAAGTTATGCGAAGTCAATAACTGAAAAGGAGAGTAAATATTAAATTGAAGTGTTTTATGTGTTTTTGCACAAGATGATATAGGAGAGATCTGTTAGTTAATTAATTAGTTTTGTGGGTCACCATTGTGCTGGAGAGTAAAGCCTGTGCTTCGGTCAAAGATGAGCAGAGAAATACTGATGCTACCTGTTGCTTTATATAAAGACAGTAACTGTGTAGTTGCTAATGCAATGACAATCTCATTGCTGAGTACTTTTTAGCACATAGGCTATATAGATGCTATTGTTTGCTAAATACGAATCGCAAAGATTTTAGTTAAAGTCATGTTTTTGATTAATTCATTATTACACATTAGGTGTTTGAAGTTTTATATTAAGAGATATTCCTTTTCAGTGGACTCAAATGAAGTAAATTCACAGTACTATCAGTATAAATGCTAGTTTTTATACTCAAACTGTTTGAAGCAATCGGTTTCCCAAATGATATGAGTTACCTTTCATGGTATTTTTACGGTAACATACTGTGAAAAAGGAGCCGGAGATTAATGGTAGAGAGCTGTAAATTAACAGTGCATTGCTGGTAATCACAGTAGATTACCGTTATTTTACAGCGCAATTTTTTACAGTGTGAGTGCTTCATTGTTTTCAGAACAATGTTCTGTTGTGAGTGAATTATCATAAAGCTAACAGAGTAAGTACAAGTTCACAGCTCATTTATTAATCCATTTCAGGAAATAAACCAGGATCAGGACATTTATGCCAATGTGTCTTCAAGTGCAACAAATAGCCAAAATACATATGGAAATGAGGAGACCTGCACCGTTAACCCTGAATGCACATTCAAAAAGAATCTCTCCTACGAAGACATCTATGCAAACTGTTGAAGTAAGATGTGGAATATTTTAAACACCCTTTCATGGATCACCACTGAACAAATCTACTTTCTGCATGCCAGTAATGATCATTTTAATAAGCATCAGCATATTCAACTTCCCATCTATTATATTCAGAACTATATCGTTGCTACATCCTTTCTCATTTTAAAGAATGAAAACCCTCCAATAATTCAATTCTGAATACTTAACTGTATGTTTCTATTTTTATTGTTGTGATACATTCACTTTGCTCAATTAAAAAATGTAAAGTCTCCATGAAATCAAATTTGAGTTCTTTTTTTTATGGAATATTGCATTTAAAAAAATGTATGTGCCCTCGTAATCTTTAATAAAAATGTCTTGCCACATCTCTTCTCTGATGAGTGTTTATTGCCGTGAAGGTAAATTACTGTCACAAACTCACACACAAACTGTCACTCACATGAGATCAACCAATAGCAAATAACAACGATCCAATCAATTCCCCATGGACAAAATCAAGTCCCGCTCTACATTTTTTTGTTTGTTTGAGAAGCCATTTCACTCAGATATATGTTACAATTCAACTTCAATTTCATGCCAAATGGGTAATTTTTTCATTCTTTCATACACTAAGTAGTAAGAATCATTTAGATCTTATATGATTTACACTTATTTACACAAGTAGTAAGGATCATTTAGATCAAATGGCGGTGAATGTTAGGCCATAAACATTATATGCAAGAGAGTTCAATCTCTGTAGAAGTCCTTCTTCTAAAATGGAGACATTGAAGGAGGAGATGGTCTTTTAAGTGGTTCAGTAATGAGTCTTATGGGGATGATGACACAGGATATTTTTTTTACAGTCTATGGATAATACCTGCGTCCCTTGGATCAGAAAACCTCTCTGGATGAGAAGACAACAGGCAGGGCTGAGGCAGGTAAAGAATGGTATAGAAGTATAATGTAAACACAAAATCACAGGAACATCAAACAGAGGTTAAAAGAATTGTCTGTACGTTACTCTGTGTTTTATACGCTGTCATTTCAGCGTATAAAACAAAACAAAAATTTTAGACTTTAGAATACGGATAGCCAATTTTGAACTGTTTTTGCTGTAGTATTATAATAGGATGAGTTCATTTCTTTATGTTGTGCTTTTTAAAATCTCTGAAGAGAACACCCAACAATTACAGCATTAAACAGACGACATGAGTCATGCATATTGTAGGACTTTAAGGACATATTATAGGTATAGAAATAAATAGAAATAATCATTTTTGTACTGATATAATATTAATTTATTAATAATTAAATTAATATGGTCACTTCCGGTCGGGAACGCTCATGCAGTTTAGACATGAACTTTCTGAGGAAGGACAGTGAATATTGTAGTTTAGCACAAGGAGGCACTACAAGTAAAAGAATAATCTCTCTAAACTCCACAACCAGTTGAAAAAAAGAGTTACAATTTTGCATGACTAATATCGACAGACAATGTTAAATTATCTTCAAATATCAGACAGACCAAAAACTTGATGTCAACAACCAGTGGAATTTCTAATGCCAATAAGTGCATGAAATTGCTGTAAATCTTCTCAAAAAAATAAAAGCAGCATTTTGCACTATTTTACAGTGAAACTCACCAATTACAATTATATAATTATGTAATTACAATAAGAGACAGTACATCAAATTACTGAATATAATTAGGCTACTGAAAATAAGCTCTAAAATTTTGTGCTCAAGAAAACAACACAATCATTATTTGTTTGGAATCAACACCTTAAGACAAAATAGGCCTATAACTTTTCATGTTTTCATGTTACATTTTCCCCTGTCATTGATTGACGTAAACTGACAATATGGATTCTAAATACGTTTGGTAATAAAGTCTCTGAGACTGTCACATTCTCACAGAATAATTACCACCAGGGTTCTCATACACAGATGCACTCAAACAACCTTACAAATGTTCTACATGAAGATGAAGACATCAGCAGGATCGGTGTGGAAAGTGCTAAAAACTGGAGGAAATTAATAAGCAAATGTTTAAAAACAGCCTGTTCACAGTTATTACTGTACGTTCACACCGCCGCCAACTTGAGCTTCCAAGGCTACCGGAAGTCATTCATTTTCAATGGAAGCTGGCTTCTCTCAGCTGCAAGGAGCGTCAAATCCGGCGTCGCGTTTTGAGCGTTTTGAACATCAATCAGAAAGTTGAAAGTAGCTCGAGTTTATGGTTATGAGCTATGACGTGGTTCAGCGGCAATCAGCGGCAAAACGGCAGCAACCAATCGGAATATAGACGTCCTTTGCGCTGACTGATTCCGGAGAAACAAACGATGTAAACTTTCGTTCCTTCCAAAACATTAGTTCCGGGAAAATCACTCCCTATTAAGTCCTATTGTACCGAATTTTGGTTGTAGTTCCACCAGAGTTCCACTGGGGGCGATCGCCCATGAGTGCAAAATGAATTGGAGTCTATGGAGCTAGACGGCTAAATTTGTCTCTTTCACCCGATTGCCGTTGAGAAATCTCAGATTTGATTGTAGGTTTTGCAAGCTGAACATAGGTTATAGGTCGAAAGTTGAATGAAGGAGTACTTATGTCCTTTCGATTTCTTACAGGTTGAGTTGTTGTTGCCCATTAAACGCTAGCATTCTGCTAATGAACGCTGATTGGTCAGTGAAGGACTGATTACGACTAGAGCTACCGCTTGATGGCATCGTGGCCAGAAAATTTACACGGAAAATAAATTGAATTTGAGTACTTGTTGTGTTATTCTTGTGTTAGGAAATACAGGATACATATGGTATAGTATTGCCACCTTAAAAAACAACAACAACCAATGTCCCACTCAATAGAGCTAAATATCAATAAAAATTGAAAAAGGAGAAAAATGCCTCTAAGGTGTGCAATGATAAATTGTTCTAATGAGTAATTTCATCTCTTTTCGAATACAACATTCAAATTACTAGGCAAAAAATTATATCCTGAGAAAAGTGGATTTTGAGGGGTATAGCTCCATAGACCTCCATTCATTCTGCACTCGTCCTGTGAGCGCCCTCATATGGAACCAGAGTGGAACTGCAACCAGTTCAGAAGCCGGAAGTTTACTGAGAGTGGAAGTTCTCCCCTTATTAGACATTCTCTGCTAATCATCACCGTTCCTGGGTTTCCTATCATTTATGATATGACGTTGTATGCATGTAGATAACGGTCCTGGAGTATGGCGGGTGGAAAGTGCCACGGATAACCTTCCGAAGGAGACAGTCGTGTACTTTTATGTGAGAGAAGGGGTACGTCACACCACAGACGCGTGACACCAACGTGTGACTCCAACGTTGTTGCACCACAGACGCGTGACACCAACGTGTGACTCCAAAAAAATTGATGGCCAAAAGGGCCAAAACGTGTGAAACTGTCGTATTAACACATAATTTCGCGTTAACACGCAATTTATGCGTTAACACATAATTTACATGTTAACACGTAAATCCTTCGGATGAGACGTTAAACCGAGGTCCTGACTCTCTGTGGTCATTAAAAATCCCAGGATGTCCTTTGAAAAAGAGTAGGGGTTTAAATCCTGGCCAAATTTGCCCCTTGGCCTCTGTCCATCATGGCCTTCTAATCATCCCCATATACTGATTGGCTTCATCACTGTTTCCTCTCCACTAATAAGCTGGTGTGTGGTGGGCGTTCTGGCGCAATATGGCTGCTGTCACATCATCCAGGTGGATGCTGCACATTGGTGGTGGTTGAGGAGGATTTCCCCTTCCATGTAAAGCGCTTTGAGTACCCAGAAAACCACTAAATAAATGTAACGAATAATTATTATTATTATTATTAAATTGCGTGTTAACGCGTAAAATATTGTACATTACCACCACCTACTGGTAATTACATGCTGGCTGTTACAGAGCGGGCTTCCGCACCGCCTCCTCTTCACCACCAGAGGGAGCCTTCACCTGAATACTAGATTACTCTGGAACTCAAATCCCCATAATGCCTCATACCTGGGACTGATTAGGCACACACCTGGACCTCATTCAGACTCTCCATATAAGCCACACACAAACAGAAGTTCAGTGCGAAGTATTGCATTGCCCCAGCCTGTAATCACTGAGCGTTTTTCCTATCTTGCTGATCTATTTACTGACCACGGATTGTTATCTCACTACTGCCTGTTTGCTGCCTGTCTTGACTTGGATTACCCTGGATTATTGTTTATTGCTGCCTGCCCTGATCTTCTGCCTGTTCCTTGACTACTCTCTGTGCCTGCTCTCTGAATACCCTGTTTTGCTGTTCTCTGACCCCTGCCTGTTTGAAGTTTCTTCATTAAAGCTGCAAATGGATTCTACTCAGTCTCCCGACTCGTTACAGAATACTTCGCCAACAACGAATCCAGCAGCTGTTCAGCAGATATGCACCGAACTCACCTCTCAAGCATCTCGTCTGGATCTACATCACCAACAACTTAGTCATTTGACTTCACTCACCGCAAAACTGGTTCAAGGTCTGCAAGACCTACAAACTGCAATCGCTAATCCTCCCATTGTACCTGCCAGTCCTCCCTCAGGAAGTCCTCCACCGGCCGCCATTTCCTCAGTAAATCCACGGCTGGCTTTCCCCGAGAAATTTGATGGAAACCCCACGAAATGCAAAGGATTTCTGCTTCAATGTACTCTCTTTGTGGAACAGCAACCATCATTATACACCACCAACGCAAGCCGGATTGCGTTCGTTTGTTCACTGCTCACAGGACGAGCGCTATGAATGGGCTACGGCTGTCTGGAGAACTGATGGATCTTCCTTCTCTACATTTAATGAATTTTTGCAACAATTCCGTCATGTTTTCGATCATTCTACTGAGAGCGGAGACGCCGGGGAACAACTGTTATCTCTCACTCAAGGGAGTAAAACTGCAGCCGAATATGCCCTAACTTTCCGCACGCTGGCTGCACAAACTGACTGGGTCGAAAGCACTTTGAAAACTCTCTTTCGCAAAGGTCTCACTATGGAACTCCAGTCTGAATTAGCCTGCCGTGATGAAGGGAGAACTATGACGGAATACATCGATCTAGCCATTCAAGTGGATAATCTTATTCGCTCACGACAATCAGTTCGACCTCTACAGCCATATCATCACGAAACGCCCACTGAACATGAACCCATGCAGATTGGGTTTTCTCACATCACACCAGAAGAAAGAGAGCGCCGTAGACAACACAGATTGTGCATGTATTGTGGTCAAGCAGGACACATGAAATTTGCATGCCCAACTCGTCCATCTGCCAGGCCCCGTTCGGTGAGTCCACGCATTAAAATTCCCATAAATCCATCTAGTTTCAAATTGTCAGTAATTATCACGATAAGAGGAAAGAAGTTCAGAACCACGGCTCTCATTGACTCCGGAGCTGCTGGGAACTTTATATCCCGTACATTTGCTGAACAATGCAGGCTCAATCTAACACCTTGTCTTTCCTCCTTGGCAGTGGAGGTGTTAGATGGCCGACCCCTCGGAGAGGGAAGGATTCAGGACACCACCGAGGAGATTAAACTTCACGTTGGCCCATTGCACACCGAGGTCATCAGTTTTTATTTCATTCAACCACCCCACCATCCCATTATATTGGGACATCCCTGGTTATACACTCATAACCCACATATTTCCTGGAAGGAGCGTCAAATCATACGTTGGGATTCTTTATGCCAGAACCGCTGCCTGACTCCTATGACTCGCATTCCGCCTCAAGAGAGGAAAAGTGAGCCCTCGAATCCAATCAGTTCTAGTCACCAAGTACAGAGGGTGAATCACATTCCTTTGCAAAGTACAGAGCCTGAATCCTCCTCTCATGAAGAGACTAACCTACCCACGGTATACACAGACCTCCTCGAAGCCTTTAGCAGAAAGAGGACATCCCAGCTACCCGAACATCGCCCTACTGACTGTGCCATAGACCTCCTCCCGGATACTTCTGATGAAAAACTACATCCAGGAGGAACTATCCAAAGGTTTCATCAGACCTTCAACTTCCCCTGCTGCCGCTGGATTTTTTTTTGTCAAGAAAAAGGACGGTGGTCTACGACCCTGCATTGACTACCGAGCATTAAATGATATCACAGTCAAGTTCCGCTACCCTCTACCACTCGTGCCTGCGGCACTCGAACAACTCCGCAAGGCCCAGTATTTCACTAAGCTGGACTTACGCAACGCCTATAATCTGATCCGTATTCGTGAGGGGGACGAGTGGAAGACAGCATTTTCCACCACTAGTGGGCACTATGAATATTTGGTCATGCCTTTCGGTTTATCCAACAGTCCATCCGTGTTTCAATCCTTAATGAATTACATTTTCCGAGACATGCTGGACAAATGGGTGATCGTCTACATTGACAACATTCTAATTTATTCCAAGTCCATGGAGGAACACATTCAGCAGGTCAGGCTGGTCCTTGAGCGACTCATACAACATCAACTCTACGCCAAAGCTGAGAAATGCGAATTCCACCAGACAAGTACATCCTTCTTGGGTTACATTATCGGTCACGAAGGGGTCGCTATGGACGAAAGGAAGGTAAAGGGAGTTCTGGACTGGCCGCTACCTCAAACCCTCAAAGAATTACAACGTTTCCTGGGGTTTGCCAACTTCTACAGAAGATTCATTAGAAATTTCAGCATCATCGCAGCTCCATTAACCACGATGACCAAACGTCATTCGACTAGGTTAAAATGGACAGAGGAAGCGGAACAGGCTTTCAAGGAACTCAAGTCCCGATTCACGTCCGCACCCATCCTCCATCACCCAGACCCTGAACGCCAATTCATTGTGGAGGTAGACGCTTCTAACACAGGAGTCGGGGCAGTACTATCACAACGACAAGGTAATCCAGGGAAAATGTACCCGTGCGCCCTCTTCTCCCGCAAACTTACGCCAGCAGAACAAAATTACGACGTGGGAAACAGAGAACTGCTCGCTATGAAATTAGCACTGGAAGAATGGCGACACTGGCTGGAAGGAGCAAGCCAGCCTTTTGTCCTACTCACCGATCATAAAAACCTGGAATACCTACGGTCAGCCAAACGTCTAAATCCACGACAGGCCAGATGGGCATTATTCTTTACTAGATTCCAATTCACCGTCACCCATCGACCAGGAACCAAGAATGTCAAAGCAGATGCTCTATCACGTCAAACAGAAAGCACAATTCAGAATCACACTCCCGAGAACATAATTCAGACAAACCTACTGGTAGCTCCAGTACAGTGGGATATGGTCACGGAAATTCAACAGGCTAACAGTCAGGTGAGACCCCCTTCTGAATGTCCGGATAACTTATTGTTTGTTCCAGAACTGCTCCGCCCCCGGCTCCTTGATCATGTGCACTCCAACCCCAGTTCAGGCCATCCAGGAATCACGGCTACCATTCACCTCTTGCAGAATCGCTTCTGGTGGCCGACGCTACGGATCGACACCACTATACATGTAAGGAACTGTGTCAGCTGTAATACGTCCAAATTTCCCAGACAATTACCCGCTGGACTGTTAACACCACTCCCTACACCACGCCGCCCCTGGTCCCATATTGCAATTGACTTCATCACAGACCTACCTAAATCGCAAGGACACACTACCATACTCACCATCGTTGACCGATTCTCCAAAGCCTGCCGCCTCATACCATTAGCCAAACTCCCCACGGCGCTAGAAACAGCCGAGATTCTGTGCAATCAAGTGTTCCGTTTGTATGGGTTACCTGAGGACATTGTGTCCAACCGGGGTCCCCAATTCACATCCAGAGTTTGGACTGCATTCTTAAAAAATCTGAATATCAACATCAGTTTGACTTCAGGGTACCATCCACAATCTAACGGACAAACAGAACGTCTGAACCAGGATGTCACACGTTTCCTAAGATCCTACTGCCAGAAGGAACAAACCGAATGGAGTCGGTATCTATTCTGGGCCGAATACGCAAAAAACTCACTGATCAAACCTGCCACAGGTATTACGCCTTTCAAATGCATCTTGGGCTTTCAACCTCCATTGTTCCCTTGGTCAGGGGAGCCTACAGAACTACCATCTGTCACAGAGTGGCTACGCATGAGCGAAGCTATCTGGGATCAGGCTCATATTCATCTCCTTCATGCAGTCAGACGACAAGAACAACAGGCCAATCGTCATCGGCGCCCTGCTCCGAAATACAACGCTGGTCAGTGGGTGTGGCTCTCCACAAGAGATCTAAGACTTCGACTTCCCTGCCGCAAACTCAGCCCCAGGTATGTTGGACCATTTCAGATATTAAAACAAGTTTCCCCTGTATCTTTTCGTTTGGATTTGCCTGCTGACTACCGCATCTCTCCCACATTCCATGTATCTCTGTTGAAACCTGCTGGTGGGCCGAGACGAGCGTCGGAAGTGGAAGCTACAGCTCCAGACCCCTCACCTATCCTGATTGACGGCGAGGAGGCGTATCGGGTGCACGAAGTGCTGGACTCCAGACGCCGGGGTAACGTCCTCCAATACCTGGTGGACTGGGAGGGGTACGGTCCGGAGGAACAATCTTGGGTCAATGCCGGAGATATCCTGGACCCATCACTCACTGAAGAGTTTCATCAAACATACCCGGAAAAACCGGCCCCTAGACCCCGTGGAAGACCCCGGCATCGTCTGCCTTCTCGCCTCAGGAGCTGCTCGCAGGAGGGGGGCTCTGTTACAGAGCGGGCTTCCGCACCGCCTCCTCTTCACCACCAGAGGGAGCCTTCACCTGAATACTAGATTACTCTGGAACTCAAATCCCCATAATGCCTCATACCTGGGACTGATTACGCACACACCTGCACCTCATTCAGACTCTCCATATAAGCCACACACAAACAGAAGTTCAGTGCGAAGTATTGCATTGCCCCGGCCTGTAATCACTGAGCGTTTTTCCTATCTTGCTGATCTATTTACTGACCACGGATTGTTATCTCACTACTGCCTGTTTGCTGCCTGTCTTGACTTGGATTACCCTGGATTATTGTTTATTGCTGCCTGCCCTGATCTTCTGCCTGTTCCTTGACTACTCTCTGTGCCTGCTCTCTGAATACCCTGTTTTGCTGTTCTCTGACCCCTGCCTGTTTGACGTTTCTTCATTAAAGCTGCAAATGGATTCTACTCAGTCTCCCGACTCGTTACACTGGCACATTGGAAACCAGGGAGTGGTTTTTTCCTTGCACAAGCACAAAGAACAAACAAATCCTGTAAATTGCACGACTTAATCTAAAATAAAATTGGAACAATGTCTTTAAAAATGGACAATGAGCATAAATAAATAGCATACATAATTATTTTATTATTATTTTTAAAATTTTGAGAATCACTCTGATATATAAGGGACTGTTCATTTTTTATTTAAGGGGCTACCGGAGGAGTTTTGAGATCTATAGTCAAAATAGATTTGACCCTCCCTCGCCAGTTATAATTTTTTCTATGACCCTCCAAAAAAAAAGGCATGACCCTCCCCGTTAATTTATTGATTACTTCTGTACTGGTTTGCGCTTGGCAAAGATGTTCAGATATCTCTATGCCAAGTAGACCTACACCAAACGTTCATTAAAAAGGGTCCTGTACAGGGCCGTACAGTGCGACATATATCTACGAAAAGATTGGTCTGTGCGATGAATAAATGTACCTCTGTAGCACGCGTGCAATACAGTTTTGTAAACTCTGTTACTTGTGTTTGTTTTCAGACATGATAATATACCTGTCGTTATATACCTGTGCTTATGCGATATCACGATTTTTGATCATGGATGATTTAATGTCTCCACGTTCTGCTTTTGAAGAAATATGGTAGTATCGTGCTACAGCGCACATTCTATCAGCTGCAGTTCTGGCGCCTCAAGCTTAGTTTATACTCGCCGGGACATTCTAAAACGCTTAACGTGAAAAAGGCTTAACGTGGCTTACTGTAGGCTACTAAGACAGTGATGTTAAAAGACCAAACTCAGTAAACATCATATTAATAAGCTATACTATGTACAAAAACAGTTAGATGAGCCCAGAATATGAACGCAACGCTAACGTAGCTTACTGTAGGGTCGACTGTATATAGGCTGGTCTACATACATAGTACATAGTATAGCTTATTAATATGATGTTTGCTGAGTTTGGTCTATTAATATCACTGTCTTAGTACAGTAAGGCACGTTAAGCCTTTTCTAATAACGGTTTTCTATGGGAGGAAAATGCTTAGCGTGTAATTAAACGCGTTGCGTTCATATTCTGGGCTCATTTTTTTTACGTTAAGCCTTTTTCACGTTAAGCGTTTTCGAATGTCCCTACTCGCCGCGTCCGCACGAGCGCGAAGGTGTGCACTTGCCGGTGTGCATGGCAGATTTTGAAACTGCGCGCGCCGCTCCACATCCGTAGATGCACGACTTTGAGCCGAATCTGGCCGAGCATATACGTCTCATCACACCGGCACCCAGTTTGTGCGTCTCTAGTAGTTGCTTAAATTTACAAAATGAGCCTACAATAGCAGACGTAAACCCTTTTAATTATGGTCCATGTTTTATAAAAAAAATTCTCGAAACGTTTAGTGAAATTAGAAAATATGTAAGTTATCATTAATTCAGTTGTGTAGGCTATGGTCTCAGATTCATTTATTTTGTTCTAATGTAACAAGTAGACTAATAATCTCAAGGTTTACTGCTTTACACGATTCTTTTGTAGTGTGGTTTTGGTGAAGTGTACTGAAATAAACATTCACCTGTGTACCTTACTGTTATGATGCAGCAAGGATGAAGCAGAGAGTGAATCCAATAGCAAGCACTTTAATAGTCTGACAGACAGTAATCCAGGAAAAACTCAGAATAACGCACACGGAACAAGGAACTGGGAACAACTCACATCAAACAACGACCGACAAACAGCAACTGAAGCACAGAGGTTTAAATACACAGACAAACAAGCTAAACAAGATAACAAGGGGGCGTGGCTAATCAGAAACACATGGGAACAATGATCAGACAATTAACAAGACACATGGCAAACAGGGAATCACATGACAGACAACAACAAGGAACAAAACACAAAACCCACACCGTGACATAGCCCCCCCCCCCCCTATGGGCGGCTCCCGACGGCCCTCTAAACACAACACTAAAGTTCAGGAGGGTGGTGAAGTGGAGGCGGTCTTGGGGGAGGGACAGAGGGCCAGGTTCGCGCAGGCGGCCATGACGGAACAGGCGACCAGGACGGAGACGACCACTTGGGCGGCCAGGGCATAGACGACCCCTCGGGCGGCCACGGCGGTGAAGACCCCTCGGGCGGCCAAGGCGGTGAAGACCCCTCGGGTGGCCACGGCGGTGAAGACCCCTCGGGCGGCCACGGCGGTGAAGACCCCTCGGGCGGCCACGGCGGTGAAGACCCCTCGGGCGGCCACGGCGGTGAAGACACCGGCTCGGGAACAGCAGACACCGGCTCGGGAACATCAGACACACACATTGGCTCGGGAACAGCAGACACACACATTGGCTCGGGAACAGCAGACACACACATTGGCTCGGGAACAGCAGACACACACATTGGCTCGGGAACAGCAGACACCGGCTCGGGAACAGTAGACACACACATTGGCTCGGGAACAGCAGACACACACATTGGCTCGGGAACAGCAGACACCGGCTCGGGAACAGCAGACACACACTTTGGCTCGGGAACAGCAGACACACACATTGGCTCGGGAACAGCAGACACACACATTGGCTCGGGAACAGGAGACACACACATTGGCTCGGGAACAGCAGACACACACATTGGCTCGGGAACAGCAGGCACACACATTGGCTCGGGAACAGCAGACACACACATTGGCTCGGGAACAGACAACACACTCACTGGCTCGGGAACAGACAACACTCACTGGCTCGGGAACAGACAATACACTCACTGGCTCGGGAACAGACAACACACTCACTGGCTCGGGCTCGGGAATAGACAACACACACACTGGCTCGGGCTCGGGAATAGACAACACACACACTGGCTCGGGCTCGGGAATAGACAACACACACACTGGCTCGGGCTCGGGAACAGACAACACACACACTGGCTCGATAATAGACAACACACACACTGGCTCGGGAATAGACAACACACACACTGGCTCGGGAACAGACAACACACACACTGGCTCGGGCTCGGGAACAGCCAACACACACACTGGCTCGGGCTCGGGAACAGACAACACACACACTGGCTCGGAAACAGACAACACACACACTGGCTCGGGAACAGACAACACACACACTGGCTCGGGAACAGACAACACACACACGGGCTCGGGAACAGACAACACACACACGGGCTCGGGAACAGACAACACACTCACTGGCTCGGGCTCGGGAACAGACAACACACTCACTGGCTCGGGCTTGGGAACAGACAACACACACACTGGCTCGGGAATAGGCATCACACACACTGGTTCGGGAACAGACGGAACAGACTCCGGCTCGGGAACAGGAACAGACTCCGGCTCGGGAACAGGAACAGACTCCGGCTCGGGAACAGGAACAGACTCCGGCTCGGGAACAGGAACAGACTCCGGCTCGGGAACAGGAACAGACTCCGGCTCGGGAACAGGAACAGACTCTGGGCCGGCCATCTTGTCCGTAGACACTGGCTCGGAGGCGGCCCTCTTGTCCGTAAACACTGGCTCGGAGGAAGTGACGTGAACAGTCTCTGGATCAGCAGAAGTGACGTGAACAGTCTCTGGTTCGGCCATCTTGTCCGTAGACACTGGCTCAGAGGAAGTGACGTAAACAGTCTTTGGATCAGCAGAAGTGACATGAACAGTCTCTGGTTCGGCCATCTTGTCCGTAGACACTGGCTCGGAGGAAGTGACGTGAACAGTCTCTGGATCAGCAGAAGTGACGTGAACAGTCTCTGGACCGGACGGGACCAGCGGCGAGGGCTCTGGGCTGACAGGAAGTACAGGAAGGACTTCCAGGCATTGCGGGACGCGGGAAGTCCTCTTCCTTCTCCGTCTCCGAGAGCGAGAGGGCGCTGGGCTGGACGGGACAAGCGGTGAGGGCGCTGGACTGGACGGGACCAGCGGTGAGGACGCTGGGCTGGACGGGACCAGCGGTGAGGGCTCTGGGCTGGACGGGACCAGCGGTGAGGGCTCTGGGACCAGCGGTGAGGGCTCTGGGCTGGACGGGACCAGCGGTGAGGGCTCTGGGCTGGACGGGACCAGCGGTGAGGGCTGTGGGCTGGACGGGACCAGCGGTGAGGGCTCTGGGCTGGACGGGACCAGCGGTGAGGGCTCTGGGCTGGACGGGACCAACGGTGAGGGCTCTGGGCTGGACGGGACCAGCGGTGAGGGCTCTGGGCTGGACGGGACCAGCGGTGAAGGCTCTGTGCTGGACGGGACCAGCGGTGAAGGCTCTGGGCTGGACGGGACCAGTGGTGAAGGGTCTGGCTGGACGTGGCTGACTTGAAGCTCTGGTTGGACGTGGCTGACGTGAAGCTCTGGCTGGACGTGGCTGGCGTGAAGCTCTGGCTGGACGTGACTGACGGGAAGCTCTGGCTGGACGTGGCTGACGTGAAGCTCTGGCTGGACGTGGCTGACGTGAAGCTCTGGCTGGACGTGGCTGACGTGAAGCTCTGGCTGGACGTGGCTGACGTGAAGCTCTGGCTGGACGTGGCTGACGTGAAGCTCTGGCTGGACGTGGCTGACGTGAAGCTCTGGCTGGACGTGGCTGACGTGAAGCTCTGGCTGGACGTGGCTGACGTGAAGCTCTGGCTGGACGTGGCTGACGTGAAGCTCTGGCTGGACGTGGGTGACGTGAAGCTCTGGCTGGACATGGCTGACGTGAAGCTCTGGCTGGACGTGGCTGACGTGAAGCTCTGGCTGGACGCAGAGATCAGGTGATGACCTGGCGTACCGCGGAAGGAAGCTCTCCAGACATCGGCCGAGTGCCTCTCTCCAGTTCAGACCCGAGAGATCGGGGAGCTCCCTCGGAACGACCTCCTTAGCCCCTAGCCGGTAACAGCTTAACCGCCTCGTCACCGAGAGAGCAGGAGGCAGCGAGAGGGGCAAACCCCCAGGTATACTGGAACAGATCGCAGCTATCCAGGGCCAAGGCCGCGATCTGACCGGCGAACTCCCGGCTCATGCTGGGAAGATCAGGTGAGATCTGTGCTGCTGGATTCATTTGGTCGGTCGGTCGTTCTGTTATGATGCAGCAAGGATGAAGCAGAGAGTGAATCCAATAGCAAGCACTTTAATAGTCTGACAGACAGTAATCCAGGAAAAACTCAGAATAACGCACACGGAACAAGGAACTGGGAACAACTCCCATCAAACAACGACCGACAAACAGCAACTGAAGCACAGAGGTTTAAATACACAGACAAACAAGCTAAACAAGATAACAAGGGGGCGTGGCTAATCAGAAACACATGGGAACAATGATCAGACAATTAACAAGACACATGGCAAACAGGGAATCACATGACAGACAACAACAAGGAACAAAACACAAAACCCACACCGTGACACTTACTTCTCACCGCTGATTCATGGTGGTTTAGAGGGCAATTACTCCGAGTCGCCTCCTGTCGTTTCAAAGAATAGTACAATGGCGAGCGTGTCAAGTATAAACGCCTATTCCGTTTCACGAGTTCACACTTACAAATAAGTCGGATAGATTAATTTGGTAAACGTATTTGGCGTGCTGTCCGGGGAGAGGGCTCTGATCTTGGTTATTGGCCTGAATGCAGAGTATCCCCCAAAAAATGCAAAATTAGTTTATTCGGACAGCAGCCAGGAACTGTACCCCCCAAAAATTATGTTTGCTGTGTCCGACGAGAGTTCAATACTCACTGCGATCAGACAGGTAAGCCTTTGCTGGACTTTTATTAATTGTAGTAGATTGGCAGGGCTTTTGGTGGCGTCTGACGGGAGTTCAATACTCGCTGCGATCAGACAGGTAAGCCTTCGCTGACGTTTAGGTGGACTTTTATTAATTGTATCAGATTGGGAGGGCTTTTGGTGGCGTCCGACGGGAGTTCAATACTCACTGCGATCAGACGGGTAAGCCCTCGCTGGCGATGAGGTGGACGGTTTATATTGGGGGGCTTTTGCGGCGTCCGACGGGAGTTCAATACTCACTGCGATCGGACGGGTAAGCCCTCGCTGGCGATGAGGTGAACGGTTTATATTGGGGGGCTTTTGCGGCGTCCGACGGGAGTTCAATACTCACTGCGATCGGACGGGTAAGCCTCCGCTGGCGAAGAGGTGGATGATTTATATTGGGAGGGTTTTTTGCGCCGTCCGACGGGGGTTCAATACTTGCTGCGATTCGGACGGGTAAGCCCCCGCTGATGTAGACATGAATACGTTTAGCTTTCACCGATTGGGAGGGCTCTCACACCATCCAACGGAAGTTCAATACTCACTGCGATCGAATGGGTAAGCCCCACCGGCAATCTAAGAAGTTATAAGAAGTTTTTTTTTTTTTTCAAAAGTTAAATTTTTTGAATTTTTATTGGTGTGTTTCTTTACAGGGCATACGGTGCGGGCATGAGCGCCGCCACAATAATTGCAAATGTGCAGAAACTGACAGCGTTGTCTTGAGCAGTCGCCTGTATTAAAGTGGTTGCAGACCTGACGTCTTGTGGAAAAGGCGGAGGCTCTTCCGGGGGAGTCAAAGTTTGCTGGCCGTGGAACGTAACTAGTTGATCTTTCTTGGTTAGGGACTGGAATTGGAGGAATTGATGAATTTACTTGAGGGCAAGAAGTGGTGGAATGGGCGAGTGACCTACAGACTGCGCAGGAAATATTTTGAACGCCCAAGAAGATTTTGTTGTGGAGATCCGTGTCCAGCACGCCCTAATATGGGCACTGGTTCCATTGGGTGATTTGGACGGCCCATTTAGCTGCAAACAGCTTGTGGTACGTGTAAAAATGTGATCCTCCGTAGGATAACGCGAGCTCTGCCACGATCGCGAGATAGTCATTGAGCTTGCGCCTCCTATTGGGAAAAACGTCTCTGTATATCTGGTGAATGCAATGCAAAATTCTGAAAATGACAAGATTCGGGACGATGTGTTGTTTGGATTTTTTAGGGTGACTGAGAAGTCGCCGCAATCGATCTGGCGATTTGAATCGGATGGGGGAAGCAGAGAAAGGAGAGATGATAGGTCGAAATCCGCACCTGATAGAATCTGCGCTCGGATGTTGCTGGCGACAAGGGGCGGTTCCCAAGCGTTGGCATTTGGAGGTATGAGCATCTGAGTTGCTGTAAACAGAGAAAATGGTGATTTTGCCTGTGGGAGCGTGTTTTGGGGGAGACAATCGGGGGCCAACGTGGAAAACGGAGGTGGTCTTGCGTTTGCGACGGCCCCTGGAGCTTGGGAAGTGACCGGGAAGGAGAGAGAAAGCTGAGGTGGAAAATGAGGCGATTGGGCCTGCGCCGCTAACGGAGGAATCCTCACGCTAGGGTCTGCTGTAGGCCGCGGCTGGAAAAAGGGGTTAGAGAAAGCAGGAAGGGAAGGACAAGGGAGAGTTGTCCGGGCCTGCGAGTCTAGCGGAGGCAACCTCACGTCAGGAGCCGCAGGCCACGAACGATGGAGATAATTTGGGATGGTAACAACAGGTTGCGCCTGCTCCGCTAGCGGAGGCAACCTCATGCTAGAGGGAAGATGGTCGCTGTTAGTAACCGGTAAATCCAAACAGGGAACAGTGCTGGAAAAACCTACTGATTGATGCTGAGCAGAAGGCGGGGAGGGTAGGGGTCTAGCGGCGGCAGAATCTGGGGCCCGTCCCAGGCTTGCTGAAGGCGCACTGCCCCTGCCTGATGATCGACGATGGTCCGGTCTCGCTGTGGAGGAAATCTGGATTTGGGAGGTACGTAATGTATTACCTTTGCTGATTTTGTTTGTCACTTTGTTGGAGACCTTAGAGGAAGATGAGGGTTTAAAGGGGGCGCACGCTGACGGTAGGTTAGAAAATAATTTGTATAATTCGGCTTTATTCATCCGTCTAGGGTAATGGACATCCACGTTGGTCAAGGCTTGCCTTAGACCTAACACTGTCCATTTCCCGATTGCAGGAATGGTTGGCTGGGCCAGTGAGTATGAGGATGATGAGGATGAGGACGAGGAAGAAGGCGTGCGTCTCGTTGGTGGAGGTGAGCGCTGTCTTTGTCGTTCTGGGGTATGGATGGCGGCGCGGATTGGCTGGCGACCGCGCACTGGAGCTGGAGAATCCGCGACGGCGCCTGGTGGTGTAATGGTGTTCTTTGGGGTGGCTGGAATTGATACAGAGTCCTGAGAGTAGAGAGATTCGTCATCGGACGGGAAGAGTTCAAGTTCCGCCATGGCGGCTGTTAGGTGAAACCTGTTTTGAAGATTGTAGAGCTTCTGAAGACTGTAGAGAATCCTTAGGTGAGTTTGACTGTGATTAATATATGGTTTGCCTTCATGCTGATTGGGTAGATATGTTGATTACTGATTGTAGACAGCTGGTGATACTAGAGTATTTGTTGATTACTGATTGTAGGCAGCTGATGATACTAGAGTATTTGTTGGTTACTGATTGTAGACAGCTGGTGGCGCTTGAGTGGCTTATTTTGACGTGTTCCTCCCGAACTACGTTAATAAAACATCATTTGGGGAGGTGCGCGCAGGCAGCGGAGGCTCGCGCTGCGGAGCCAGGAAAAAGTATTATGGAGTGAAAACAGTCTCAAAACCTTCCACAAATGCACGCGAGAGATCCACATGCGTACGCACCAATCTACAAATGCACACGAGAGATCCACACAATCCACAAATGCACGCGAGAGATCCACTTACGCATGCACCAATCTACAAATGCACGCGAGAGATCCACACAATCCACAAATGCACGCGAGAGATCCGCATGCTTGCGCACCAATCCGCAAATGCATGCGAGAGATCCACACACGCAAATCAATCCACAAATGCACACGAGAGATCCACACACGCAAATCAACCCACAAATGCACGCGAGAGATACACACACACACAAAGCAATCCACAGATGCACGGGAGAGATCCACACACGCAAATCAATCCACAGATGCACGTGAGAGATCCACACACAAAGCAATCCAAAGATGCACGCGAGAGATCCACACACACACATAGCAATCCACAGATGCACGCAAGAGATCCACACACACAGAAATCATGCATTATTGTCCTTACTCACATTGCTTTGCTCACAATCCACAAATGCTTTATCTGTACCTGTAATTTCATGCACAGCAAATCATGTGACTTTTGAGACTGTTGTTCCGCGGCCTTGATTCACAAATGCACACAAGCCTATCTGTCCCCATTACCTGTAAGGATGCGATATGGTGTCTCCCTCCAGAGTGCGCTAACCGGCCTTCGAGCTGAATCTTTCAAAGGGCTGGATTCATTTCGTTTTCTGACTTGCGAGACAACTGAAGTCTAAACATTTTTCACTAAATATCACATACATAAATGCAAATATTGAGTAAAACCAAACCTCTTTTTTTATTCTTCAACGTATAATCAGAATATATAGCCTATTAAGAAAACCATTCTGATAACAGGACAGCTTTAAAGTCTTTAAATTATTCCTGTAACTGTTAGCCAACTTCTAGGCTGTACGTTTTCTTTTGTTTATATTATTGTAATTCTGAATGTACTTTGTGGTAATGTAATAACCCCTCCCCCCCAAACATATTAAATGGAAAATAATATATTTTCAGCAATTACCTATGTTTTGCTTTCCTTATTTTTTAAAGAAAGAATGAATGCTTCCACATAATTTAACCAACAAAGTGTGTGTGGATCTCTCGTGTACATTTGTGGATTGATTTGTGTGTGCGGATCTCTCGCGTGCATTTGTGGATCGGTGCGCGTGCATGCGGATCTCTCGCGTGCATTTGTGGATTGGTGCGTGCGCATGTGGATCTCTCACGTGCATTTGTGGAAGGTTTTAAGACTGTTTTCACTCCATATATATTCATTGAATGAATTCACATTTAAATATCCATTGTAAAAAGTCATTAGGCAGAAGTTCTGTCTGATTAATAATTCAAGCCACTCTTGTTTTAGATTATTATTATTATTGCATACGTTTGTCCTTCACAGATTATTCACCCTGTCTTGATTCACAAGCATGCCGATTTGGATGGCCAGTGAACGAACATTGACCGAGAGGCTGTAGGCTATGCCTGTTGAGAGAATGCGTATACTTGAACAAAGTTGTTTCCTATATATGCATGCTTATTCTGTCTTCTATTGCCTGTTTATTGTTGTATAAAAATAAATAAACAGCATATATATATATATATATATATATATATTAGGGGTGGAATGGTACACAGAAGTCACGGTTCGGTTCATACCTCGGTTCAGACATCACGGTTCGGTACGATTTCGGTACAATGGAGTGAAAAGCAAAACAAAAATGCAGAAGGCATTTTTATAAATGTCTTAAGCCTTGTATTTTTTAAATAAGTTTTATTAATAAAGGCATAGAACCAGTTCATTTGTAGTGCACTGACAATAGTTTTATATAATTTAATTAGTTTATTAATTAAATTAATAAAAAGACAAAAAGACCTTGTGATATGTTTGGTAATTTTACCTGAATGAATTTAAAATTAATTTGCTATATTTCAGATCAATATATTTGTTTTCCTTAATTTTAATTAACGCTAACTTTATTCTCATCTGAATCATAAATAATTGATTTCCGTATAAAATAATACTACTGTTAAAAACCACATTTGATTTTCTTTTTTAATCAATGTAGAATGTGTAACTTAAAAATAAAACTGTGTGTGTGTGTGTGTGTGTGTGTGTGTGTGTGTGTGTGTGTGTGTGTGTGTGTGTGTGTGTGTGTGTGTGTGTGTGTGTGTGTGTGTGTGTGTGTGTGTGTGTGTGTGTGTGTGTGTGTGTGTGTGTGTGCGATTTTGGTTGGGTGACAGTTGTAGGTTACAGTTTGACAAGAGTTTAGAGTGTGACAAAAGCACAATGTTGTGTTTTATTGCGAGTGTACACAAATATATGTAAACACTTTGCAGTTTGAATGATGTCCTGAACAAAATGACGGAGTATGTTTTTATGTTTCCACTGTTCGATCGCGCCCGCGCCTCTCTCTCTCTCTCTCTCTCTCTCTCTCTCTCTCTCTCTCTCTCTCTCTCTCTCTCTCTCTCTCTCTCTCTCTCTCACACACACACACACACACACACAGTTCGATCGCACCCGCGCCTCTCCCTCTCTCTCTCTCTCGCGCGCACACACACACTTCAGCATTGCAATATTGACATCACAGTCTGTTCATTATGCTGCGTTCAGACCAAACGCGAATTGAGCGAAATTTATCGCTATTTAGAGTTTTATTTATTTTTATACCGTGTATTCTCCGTGTAAATTCGTGCACCGAACCGTGACGCCCGTACCGATTCGGTTCAATACGAATACATGTACCGTTCCACCCCTAATATATATATGTGTGTGTGTGTGTGTGTGTGTGTGTGTGTGTGTGTGTGTGTGTGTGTGTGTGTGTGTGTGTGTGTGTGTGTGTGTGTGTGAAATCCATATGAATGGAGTACAAACATTGATCAGTGAACATAAATAAAATTCAACTGTACCTGCTTGATGCACAGGAATGAACCTCTTTAAATTATTTTTTTAATTCATTCATTATGACACTACACTTGGTGATATTGATATGGGTGCATTATCTTACTTGTGTTTCTTCTGTTACTACTATCAGTGAAAGTAACCCAGCTGCTAGCTGGCAGTGCGTGACCCAAAACCTAGTCAGCATAGTGAAAACAACCCAACAAAAAGGACTGAACCCAGAATATATATATATAAACCCAAACAATTTTAATATTGTATCATATAAATAACCTTAAAGCTACAAACAAACCTTTCTGGCTTTGTGTTTGTGTAGTGATTGTTAACTTTCATGTCAAAGACACGTCATAGTCCCAGTAAACCCATCTGTCTTTGCAGTGCAGTGTGTAGTCATGTTTCTTTGTGTATGTTAATGAACTGTGATGTCATTGTGACATCACATAGTCCTTGTAATCCATTTGTCCTCATAATCCTGTTTTTTGTCCTCTAGGACACATGTCCTTGTAAGTCAGCCAAAAATCAGGGTGTCATGTAACTTGTTTTATAAGGTGTAAATTAATAATAGAGTTTGAGTTTTGAAGCCATGATTTTTAAAAGCATTTCCATTTTTATTTGAAAGCTCTAGCATAAAAGGAAGTCATAGACCCCCTAAACCACCTTTTTTTCTGGTTCAAATAAACTGTCCTTATAAGTCATGCTAACCTGTATAGGTGTGTGTGTGTGTGTGTGTGTGTGTGTGTGTGTGTGTGTGTGTGTGTGTGTGTGTGTGTGTGTGTGTGTGTGTGTGTGTGTGTGTCTGTCTATATACATATATATTAACTTTAAAAAACACTGCAAAACAGTGATTCAAAAGGCTTAAGGGTGCCAGAAGGGGCTCTATAACAAATAATGCATAGTGGTTAAATTATAAAAAGATGCTTTAGAAATATGCTACAGTATAAGTGTATGAAAATACTGTTTGGAGAAATGTGTAATTATCCTTACACAATTTATATTGTGATTGTGAAAATAGTCATGACTTTCAGGGCTTGAACAGTTATAGTATATGTAGCCTATAGTTGTAGCCTAAAGACATTGTTCAACATGTATTTTCACATTAAAAATTGCTATTTACAAGCTTAATCTAGTTAAGTTCTGTGTGTTTGAGCAAGAGTGTAGGTGCTAAAACCAGTAGGGGGTGCTAATGTCTAGTAATTTATGCGTTAACACGTATTTATGTGTTAACACGTAATTACATGTTAACACATAAATGACGTATTAACGCGTAAATGACGTGTTAACGCGTAAATGACGTGTTAACGTGTAATTCACGTCAGTTTCACACGTTTTGGCGCTTTTGGCCTTCCATAGACGCTAGTCATGTCTGTGATGCGTGTGACGTACAGTACAACAATAGAAGCTTACGCTATTACTCACTCGATTATAATAGTATGGCATATTAAGTGTAGCATGTTATTGTTTAGAAAATCCTGTTGCAAGTGCAACTAATGTATGTTGTGCTTATGTTATGTGTATGATCCGTGATTATTTAATACAGCAAGTACACAAGGAATATTAAGGTTAGTAGTAAGAATATGAAGTGTTTATTTTATTACACTTTAGCTTTTTGCATCTGTAGATTTCAATTACAATACATATTATTAAAGGCTGTTTTGCTCACATCAGTAGCACTTACACACACCAAATGCTTCTAAGCGTTTTTATAAAGATTTGTTAATTTAACATTCACTATATTTTATTCCTAAATACATGGTTAATCTTTTTATTTTTTTTTTTCTGGGTGTTGACAGTATTTTCTGATGTATGGAGTGATAACAAGATAAATCCAAACTTCTCTTTGGAAAAACCTTAAACTCTAATATGGAAACAAAATGAAACTTTAAACCTGGTTTTATCCAATGTTTACATTTCTGCTCTGAAAATGTATGCAAATTAGCACATAATTAGATAATGCATCATTCACGTATTTAAACATAATATTTCAGAAAATTTGCAATGCAAAAAATGGTATTAATATAATGTGATAAATCCGAAGGGGAGGTGATGTACTATTACAAAATGTTCACCCTTTTCACCCATCAAGTAATTTATGTTCAGATCTGCTGTTTTGATGGATGTTAGCCTGAGATACATTGTAAAACTGCAGGTGTGTTTCAAAGAAGGGTGCAAAATAATTGTGTAGATGCTTATGTCTTGCTATATTCTGGATTTTCAGCAAAATGGATTGTTTCCGCAGCTTTGAGTTCCTCAAAAACAACAATCTAAAAATAGAAAAAGATAGAAAGATTGACATGCATCGCATTTCATAGATTTAAAGGAAGACAAAGATTTTATTACTGATGCATGCAAAATACATTTTCTAGAACCAGTTTATGGCTTTTGCTATACTTCACCACAGTGAAATGTTTATTTGCCTACATATTTACACACAGGCAGTCACCTCATTATCTCCACTCTTGAGCCAGGGACCGGGGAGATAGAGGGATTTCTGAGGACCAACCGACCAGTGGCGTCCAAGATTTTGCCCGTTCACAAAAACCACTCCTTTACTCCAACTCTGCCAACAGTACAGAACAACATGATTTGTGGTGTCTTCTATGTTCTCAGGCGGTGAGGCGGAAAGTAAATGTGTAGAAAATGAAATGAAACTGTAGACTCACCGGCAGCTTCACAAAAGTATCTGTGGGCTGATCCACAACCAGGGTTCCCCTGAAAAACGCAGGGTAGGAGGGCTTCTGACCGACAGACATCCATTTCAGTGACTGCAATCTAATAAAAATTGAGAGATTTAGTTTTGACCTATGATCAGAGGCGGACAGAGTACACAGCTTCATCACTTGAGTAAAAGTACAGATACCCCTTGCTAAATTTTACTCAAGTACAAGTAAAAGTACTACAGTCAGATGTCTACTTAAGTAAAAGTACTGAAGTACTTGTTTTTAAAAGTACTTGAGTATCAAGAGTACAAGAGTACATTTTCGCATTACTACTGCCACAGTGCTTACATTCATGTACAGAAACGTCCTACATGGAGTTATGAAAAAGGTTAATGTTAATACCTTGGAGAATGTAAAAGGAATTGAAAGTAAAACCAAGTCATTTTCATCTTTTTACCATGTTGCTTTATTTAACATTTAAGAAAATTTCAGAAAATTCAGAAAATGTAAATAGTCTGGCGAGGTGGGACCACGGGTTGGCACATTCCCGGGATGGACCTGCTACGTCTTCTTGTGATGGGATTTATGGCTCTTTGAGGGGATCCGGATCTTGGCGATCCGTTCCTTTCAAAGAGCCGTTCAAAAGAACGGTTCTATTGGCTCTTTTTAAATATTTAGTCAGTTTTAAGAGGCCAGCTTGGGGGCATCTCAGTTTATCCTGGAAATAATCACTGGGAGGAATGATGAGGTGAGATTTGTAGTCAAATAATTAAAACTCAGATATCACACACCAATATCTGAGTTTGAATTATTCTGAAATATTGATTATTACCTCATTTGTCATGTGTGGACTATATTCCATAGGGTTGCACAACATCCCTCTGCTTAGAAAGTGACATCACTATTTTGGATTTACCTTTAGTACAAAGTGTGTGTATGTGTAAAGCTATGTTGACTTATGTTATTCATACAATACCTACTCACAAATAAACATCAAAAACAAAGCCGGCAATGAATTTCTGTGCAAAACAGCTTTTTTTTGTTTTGTTTTTTTAACTGGAGTAACCATGTGATGGCAGCGTGCACAAGTCATTGGCTCCGCTCCTACCCAATGACAGAGGCACGTAGGTTTTTTTTTCCACTGGAGTACTCACGTAAAGGATGCACGCGCGTGCACAACTATCATCATGCTGTTAGGCAGTAGCACCCCTGCGCTGGGTGCGCCCCTTCTCGTATAACTGAGGAGCTCATTTGTGTGCATCTGTGTGAAACATGCATGGGAAAAAAAGAACGACAGAAAGAACGGCTCCCCTCCAGCCGCGACTTGGCTCCCATCGTTCATGTTTATGAGCCGTTCAAAAGAATCGGTTTGTTCGCGAACGTCACAACTCTAGCGTCTTCATCATGGTTTCGTCTCTTATCTAAATCTGACCATGGAGTTGACTTATTTGGCGGAAAGCTGAAGGTGATTGCTGATAGGCTGTCTCAATCAGTGGCGCCTGCACAATCCAATCACGTTTGAGAGGGAAACAACAAATTGTGGGTTTACGAGATTTTTTTTTTTTTAGAAGTAGTAACGGGTACTCATGGTTATGGATAGAAATGTAATGGAGTAAAGAGTACAATATTTGCCTCTCAAATGTACTTGAGTAAAGTCATGAGTACTCCCCAAAAATGATACTCGAGTAAAGTACAGATCCCTCAAAATTGTACTTAAGTACTGTACTCAAGTAAATGTACTCGGTTACTGTCCGGCTCTGCCTATGATTAATGTCTGTGTTTATAAGCCCTGTGTTTTCTCTCACTCTTTGCAAAGTCTTACTAATGTCACACTGCATTTCTGAGCGCTCTCTCTTGTTTCCCTTGTCATGAGCCGCGTTCCCACCAAAATTACCCGGAACAATTTGAGCCTGGAAATTTTTTCATAGGAACTTTCCCCCCCACCAGACCTGTTGCTGTCTGCGTTTCCACCGCGGTCTAAAGTACCGTGAAGATTAGGCAAATTAGTCTACTTTCCAGTTCCCGCTGGATTTCATCCTCTGAATTTAAGCTTAATAAAGACTGAACCTCGTCATCTGTCCATCGGTCATATTTTTTAAACTCCATTGTTGATTCGAATAGCAAACAACTGTTACTGCACGCACCGCAACAGATTTAAAAAAAATGGTGGTTGAAATAAAATGCTGCGTGGAGTCAACCAATCAAAATGCGGAATGAACTCAACATTCCCAAGTGCCCAAGTCCCACCCCTGAATGTTCCTGAACTTTGAAAAAGTACTACCTCGCGAGCAGGGTCTTTTGGAGGGGGAAATATTTACCCGGAACTTGATTTAGACCCTGGTCTCTGTGGTGTAAACACACGGAGTACCACCTCGAAGTCCCTAGTTCCTGGGGAAGTTCCTGCAGTGGAAACGCAGCTATGGTTTATGTTCTTGATCTTCTGCCCGTTTTCCTGGATTCTCCTGGATTTCACCTGGATTTCTGGATCTATTTGGGACTCTTTCATTGTTTTCAGTGAGATTCGTGCAAAGGCATGAGCGCGCTAAGTGGCTCAGATAAATAAAAGAGTCCAAGTGTAATTATAACTGTCGAATAATTAGCAAGTAGGCACAGAAGAATCAAAATAAATGATGACATTCATTTCAGATGTAGCAATTATATCTTCAGGAAGGACCTAAGGTCAAAGATGGTACCAGTTCTTAACCCGTGCCAGTAATTGCTTAAGTTAAACTTACCCATTTTAGTATAAAACTATAATGGAAGTTATATTATTATTATGGAAACTATTATGTGTCCGCAATGGAATCAAAAAAAAATCTGACATTTTTGTGTAATTCCTGAGTTAGTAATTGACATTCTTTACCTCAGAATTATACACTTAATTAATACACTTAAGACACAATACAGAACCAAATACTCAGAATTAACCTGTTTATGAAACTGGTTTTCATATCCAAACAGTACATGGAGAACTTTTTTAGAGGTACATCGTTCAGAGTTATATCCCCAATAAGCCCTGTATGGATGAAAACAATTATGAATGGCATGTTATGTTCACTACATCCCTTATCATATCTATTACAGTACTGTGTGACATACAACTAAACAATGTCAATATTTATTTATTTATTTATTTTTATTAAATCAATCTTATCACACCTTTCTGCTGGTTGTCCAGGGCTGGACCATAGTTCACTCGCCCACAGTTCTCAACAAGCAAACTCAAGGTCCTCTCACTCTGCAAAAATGTAATTAGCGCAAGATTAATACATTCAGAAAAAAGATTGTTGTAAGTCAAAGGAGGAAAATGAGCTCAAAGTGCTCAAATCTTTTTTTATTTTATAATACTAATATAATAATAATAGTATAATAATAATAATAATAATAATACTTTTAATATACCAACAATGCATCATATTTACCTTACTGTGAGATATTCTAACTTTCTGAGTTTTATAGTCCAAAACACCAATCAGTTCTCTGTCAATAAACACCTTCAAAAGAGATTAGAATTCATTCAAATTCAGTTCTCTCCTTGATTTGATTTGTTATTGTTATCTATTATAACCTGAAATGAAGGCCTAAATAGATAACAAAAGATCTTACCAGAGCTCTGTCACGAACATGGTTCCTTGAGTTGAGTTCTCCACCTGAATAAATGTCAGTCTGATAGAGTGTGTACCCATAGGACTGACCATTGTTGTGGTTTGCAGGAAGGTTCTCCATGCTGACAGGATCATCAGCTCGGAAATGCTATTGGACAAATAGTGTTTAGTCATTTTTGGGAACATTTCTTGCCAAATATGTTCTCCTCTTTCTAGTTTTTTCCTACAACATGAAACAGTGGATGCAAAAACACTTTTCTTTCCTAATATGACATTTCCTAGTGAAACTTTCCTAGTGATATTTAATGGTAGGCCTAAAACGACAGATGAAATGGAAGCTCAAATGCGCATGCTTGATGTGCGAAAACCAATGAGGTTTGTGCTCACGTACCAAGTAAGCACAGTTTTGCTTCTGTTTAACATTTGATGAGCTCATGTTTATGTGAATCTGTTCATCATATAAAATTTCTTGGTTTGAGACTTGAAAAAGATTTGGTTTAAACTTCTCAATTCATATGGATTATGTTTGTAATGTCTTTATAAACTTTTTGAAAATTGAAATTTGCTTTGGTTCTGTGAATTTCCAATGCAGGGACAAATAATATGAGACAATATTTTAAAAATGCATTTGTGTTTCGAAGATGAATGAAAGTCCTGTGGGTGTGGGACATGAGGGTGGGTAAATGATGACAATTTTTTGAGTAAACTATCCCTTTCAGGGAAGTAAAGAAGTAAAAGAAAGAATGTTATAGTGTGATATGATACATTGTCTTACTGTTTCTGCACACTGAAGACTCTCCCATAGAGAAATGTAATGAGAAACAACCACTGGCTCATATGCTCTTCTGCTCTGCACAGCTGGCGGCTCTGATATCGGCTCCTCTGTCATAGATAGAGACAGACCGAGATTAAGAGACAAGCAGAGAGGGATGGAGAGATTCAGCTCCATAAATACATTTTTAAAATAGCAGATTGTGTAGAAATGTACTGTTGTAGGTGCTCAGCAAGTTTCTCAAGAGATGATACTTGGTTGTATAATCACCGCTCTCAGTCAATGGAGCATCATAATCTAAAAGAGACAATGTTTAAGTGCCAATTACTTTGAAAACACAGTTACAATACCCTTCAAAAGTTTGGGGACAGTAAGAAACATTTCTTATTATCAACATTGAAAACAGTTGTGCTGCTTTAAATGGATAGTTCCCCCAAAAATGAAAATGTTGTCATCATTTACTCAAGGGCTGTGAAACGATTAATCGCATCTAAAATAAAAGTTTATTAGATTTCCCACTACCAGGTAGTGATCTTTGGCTTTACCCGTTCCTGAAGAACATACTTCATTCCTTTTTCTTTTGGAGTTGTTTGTTTAGGGTTCTTTTTGCACTGTATTAATGTTATCACTTGTTTACTGTAAATACATTTATAGGAAATCTTACTTTGTGTATTGTGTATTGGGACTCAGATCAGTTAAAAACTTCTCTTTGTCACTGTTAACTTTTGCTTTAAAGCGTTACTTCTCTTTTGCCCGTAGAAAACTATTTGGGAATATAAGAGTTTACATAATATATGAGTGTCACGTTTAGCCACGCACTCCCTGGGTTATCACAGACTACATTTCCCTGCATGCACCTCCCTGGACTGATTACACCATACACCATACACCTGCACTGCGCTGATTACACACACCTGCATCTCATTCACCCACACACATATAAACCACTTCCACGCGCCACACCAGGGTGAAGTCTTGACTTTTCTGGCTGTCATTCTGAGTTTTTCTTCCTGTGGATTGTTTATTGCCTTGACCTTGGACTGTGTACCGTGTACTCAGTTTCTGATCGTTCTCTGCCTACCTCGACTTGGATTGTTACTAGCATAGGCGGAAATCGCGGGGGGGTCGGGGGGGTCAGGACCCCCCCAATCTGAGGGTTGTCCCCCCTAAAATATCATTAAAATATGTGTGTTGTAAATAAAATAATGATATATTCTTAAAATAATTGTTTAAGAAATAAAATAATACAAATGCAAACGGGGCAACAACAAAAAACCGTTTTAAACATTTTGAGTCCCCCCTCCCTCGCCTCACAGTGCTTTGGTCCACTGCCTCCGCCCCTTTTACCTCACCACCGACACACACACACATTCCGGTGGCGGGAGAGATGAACTAAGTTTTTGAGTAGTTGTGGAACTCCAGTAAGTCAATGTTTTATTCACTTTAAACATCGGATGAAGTGATTATTTTCTCTTTAATATAGATGATGCTGAGTCATTAATAAATCATGTCAAAAAACAAATATATGATTGTGTACAGTGTAACGTTACCAATGCACTTTTGTCACTGATGTAGTCTGCTATGTTAGCGATTATAACGTTTAACGTTAACTTACCCTTGTTTAATACAGTCTGCGTTTACCTAGCTTGTTTAATACAGTATATCCACCCACACCCATAGAGTTTACGCACTACGTGATGTAACGTCAGTCTTGTAGATTAGACTAGTCCGGGTGCGCATTTAGATTTTAACCCTTTCACTGTGATTTAGTCGGTTTATATAATTTAATATTATAGTTGATAATATGATATGTTAATCTAATATAATATCACACGAAGAGTGCAGTTTTTCTCCAGATATCAGCATGATAACAAATGTGATTTTGATTTATACAAGTTTAATAAACAAGAAGTTAATATTAAGTGATGTACATTTTAGACACCATATTACCAACGAAAATAGTTGAAAAGTAAGCCACAGCACTGAAGAAACACACCGAGTTGTTTCCTTACTGAATGAATCAGCTTTTTGAACAATCAGTTGAATGAATCTCAATGACTCACTCATTAACAGTGACTTACTGCCTCCTACTGGCGGTTTTAATTTCACATTTAAAGTATCTTTTCATGTTTTAAATCATTTCAAATATAAATATTTAACATTTTATTTTTAAAACGTCATAATATTATTTATGTCTGTGTAAAAACATCTAAATGCTACTTTAACCCTCATTTATCTTTGGGGTCTATGACCCCAATCGACTTTTCCGTAGTAAATAAAACATGGTTCCCGTCATCTCAGTTGCGTCAAATTGTGTCACTTTTTCTACATCATCTATACACAATATACACTATAGCCTACACTGGGCTTGACTCGGTTGTTCTAAAGGTATGTAAAAAAAATCCATTGTATTTTGGTGGCTTAATGAATGAAAAAGCTAACTAAATTGACCAAAAAATTCTTCAAAACCATACATTTTTTGTAAATAAGTTGTTTACACAAAACAACTTATTTACAAAAAAATTTATGGTTTTGAAGAATTTCTTTGGTAAATTTAGTCAGCTTTTTCATTAAACCAGAAAGAAACTTTGAGAAGAAGGATACTGGGACGGTCTCCATGCTACACTAATAATAGTACTACGTTAAGGCTTTCCTCGGTGTACACGTATCCGCATGTTTAAGATGTACATGGTTATGTAAATCCACTTTAGAGACGTTACGTGTGCTTAGAGCTCCCCTGTTAGCTAGCTATACAAAACATGTTTTTACAGCAAAATCACAACTAACTAACTACTTTACACCTTCAACACTTAAAACGTTTACTCTATAGTAGTTTAACACATAAGGAACCGCGTTTACTCACATTTGAAAACCCCCGTCATCGCTGATCTCCGTAATGTTTGATAATGACGTATGCTCTCGCGTGGCCTCCTGGGATAAATGAGTACAAGCTGAAAAACACTCAAATGTCTGGGCGAAAGCAGGAGATCATCCGGGTATGGGAGGCCGTATGAGACGAAACCCATTGAAACACTTGCACGTTCAAATTAAACTTGCACAGACATGTGAAACACCTGCGATACACACTGAAACACTTGCGATACACACTGAAACTCTTGCGATACACATTGAAACTCTTGCGATACACACTGAAACACTTGCGATACACACTGAAACTCTTGCGATACACATTGAAACTCTTGCGATACACATTGAAACTCTTGCGATACACATTGAAACTCTTGCGATACACATTGGAACTCTTGCAACTCTTGCGATACACACTGAAACACTTGCGATACACACTGAAACTCTTGCGATACACACTGAAACTCTTGCGATACACACTGAAACACTTGCGATACACATTGAAACTCTTGCGATACACACTGAAACACTTGCGATACACACTGAAACTCTTGCGATACACATTGAAACTCTTGCGATACACATCGAAACTCTTGCGATACACTCTGAAACACTTGCGATACACACTGAAACACTTGCGATACACACTTGCGATACACATTTTATATAAAATATTTATAGCTTATCATGCTTTTATCATACTTCTACGTTCAAAACGCTGAAGCAAATAGTATAGCAGGACATTCTATTGCTTAATGTGAAAAACCATTAACGTGACTTAATGAGACATTATTAAAAATTATAAGATCAAATTCTGCACACACCTTATTAATAAAGTACATAAAAGCAGATGAGCCCAGAATATGAACGCACCGCATGAATTACACGTTATGTGTTTTCCTAAAATTAAGCCCTTGATTCAGGGAACAGGGAAATATTTTACCACTCCAAACGCCATCTTCATTAAAAAAATATTATTTTGTTTATTAAACGCAAAGTTTTTTATTTCAAACTTTTTTCTAAATTCAGTTCTTATTTCCAATAAACGAAACTCAGAGCCATTCCCCCGCCTATAAGCGGTGATTTAGGCTAAATAAATAAGTTAAATAAAAATATTAAAAAGCACATATTAATAATAATATAAACAAATACAACACTTAGCCTATAAATGCCCAATGCTGGTTTTAGTTTTGCTTTAAATAAATAAAGTAGTTTAGGCTTTAAAATAAATATTGTTTGTGGACTAATTAATGCCATGTATAATGTAGGCTATGTTTATTTTATATGCTACTATATTTTTCATTTTTGTTTTGCATTGAATGCAAGTTTCAATGTGTATCGTAAGAGTTTCAATGTGTATCGCAAGAGTTTCAGTGTGTATCGCAAGTGTTTCAGTGTGTATCGCAAGTGTTTCAGTGTATCGCAAGAGTTTCAGTGTGTATCGCAAGTGTTTCAGTGTGTATCGCAAGTGTTTCAGTGTGTATCGCAAGTGTGTCAGTGTGTATCGCAAGTGTTTCAGTGTGTATCGCAAGAGTTTCAGTGTGTATCGCAAGTGTTTCAGTGTGTATCGCAAGAGTTTCAGTGTGTATCGCAAGTGTTTCAGTGTGTATCGCAAGAGTTTCAGTGTGTATCGCAAGTGTTTCAGTGTGTATCGCAAGAGTTTCAGTGTGTATCGCAAGTGTGTCAGTGTGTATCGCAAGTGTTTCAGTGTGTATCGCAAGAGTTTCAGTGTGTATCGCAAGTGTGTCAGTGTGTATCGCAAGAGTTTCAATGTGTATCGCAAGAGTTTCAGTGTGTATCGCAAGAGTTTCAGTGTGTATCGCAATAGTTTCAATGTGTATCGCAAGTGTTTCAGTGTGTATCGCAAGAGTTTCCGTGTGTATCGCAAGTGTTTCAGTGTGTATCGCAAGAGTTTCAGTGTGTATCGCAAGTGTTTCAGTGTGTATCGCAAGTGTTTCAGTGTGTATCGCAAGTGTTTCAGTGTGTATCACAAGTTTTCAATGTGTTTCGTCTCAAACGGCCTCCCATATCCGGGAACTTCTCGCCTACTCTTTTAGGAATACTGATGTTTCGAACGTACTGCTTCCCTCATAGTAGGAAAGTAGGCATATTCGAACGCACTATCGTCCAAATCTCGCGATAATTAGTACGTCAACCAGGTAATTCTCGCCTACTCTTTTATGAATACTGAGGATTCGAACGTACTTTTTCGCTCGCCTACTCTTTTCGCCTACTATATAGTAGGGAAGTATGCGATTCCGAACGCAGCCAACATGTTTGCTTAAGACGTCATTTTCACGTGACTAGTGACGTAATGATACAAGCTCCGAAGCAGTGGTTCATTGCAAGGACCGTTCGAGTTTGAAGCAAGCTTCGGAGCGTCGGTGTCAGACGTAACATCACTAATTGTTACTGGACCTTGGTTCTCGCCGCCTGCCCCGACCATTGCTTGTTATCTGGTTTGTCTCTGCCTTTTCTCTATTGCCCTGTTGACTGGTGTTGATCCCTGCCTGTTTGACTACTCTAAATAAAGCTACAAATGGATTCCCTTGAGTCTGCTGATTTCCTAACAATGAGTGTAGACTGTGTATAATTATTTTGTATATATAAATACACACACATGCACATGTATTTATTTAAGAAAAGTGTTTATTTATTAATATATAATGCAAATTTTATATATATATATATATGCAAATATTTATTAAATATATAAATGCATGTGTATGTATGCTTACAAAATAATTATACACAGTCCACACATATATTATGTAAATCGTGACTGTTTCACAGCCCTAATTTACTCATCCTCAAGTTCTTCCAAACCTGTATGAAATTCTTTCTTTGGCCGAACACAAAAGATATTTTGAAGAATGCCAGTAACCAAACAGTTGATGGGCCAGATTGACTTCCATAGTATGGAAAAAAAATGCTACTACGCAAGTTTGGAACAACTTGAGGATGAGTAAATGACAGAATTTTCATTTTTGGGTGAACTATCCCTTTAATATGTACATTATAATTGTCCCAGTGGTCATGAATATTAAAACTACAGAACCGTAGCTGCTCGTCTGTGGTTTGTAGGTGCCCATGCCATCTGCGCCGTTCATGAATCCAAAGTTGGTTCCTCCATGAAACATGTAAAAATTGATGGAGATGCCACGATCCAGAAGCTCTCGGACTATAGAGATCATTTCTGTCATAACAGAAAAAAGCAGACAGAATATGTGTCAAAGCAGAGATAATTAATCACGCAGTAAAGTATATACTGACAAGAGAAAATTGATCATGCAATGCAAGTAGTACATTTTTTCATACATTTATACATATTCCATTGTTTCATGCAAAAAGTAAGTTTACAGTAGATACAGATTTAAAGGCAGTGCTTAATCTAGGTGGTTTGTTCCCTCTGCCTTGATAGACCGTCTGTGTCCATGTCTACATGCCCACTTTGAGGCAGATCCTATACCTTGCGCAGTGAAAACATGATGAGGTTCTCCCCAGGTATCAAACCACCCAGACCAATACTCCATCACCATCAGCGGCTTCTTCGGCTGCAGCACAGAAAATGCTCTCAGAAATGTTCAGATCTCTTTTGTGCTGCCATATGTTGTAGGTTAGTTTTATAAACTGTTGCTGCACAATTAATTTAGTGTTTTATATAATCATGTACTATTTGTAGGCATTTCATTGTTCAGTAAGCTATATTTCTTTATCATACATCATCTTCATGAAGTATAGGAGGTTTTACTTCGGCTGTAAGAATTATAGCAGATTTAAATGCAGATACGGCCATTTTACCAAAGTAAATTTATCAAAATGTGAAAACATTCTAAAATACTGACCTGCAATTCAGCCAAATGCTGTACATCACCAGATGACAATCTCTGCAGGTTCACTGTCTGCAAGACTTTTAGAAGAAGTGAGAACAATTAAATGTACACAGCAAAATCCCCAGTGTTAAATTAACACTTAAAAGTGTGAATTATATAAACTCTGAGCAGAGTGTTAAATGAACACTGTAGCAGTGTTAAAGTTAATGAGATAATTAAGTCAATAATTGAGTGATGATTGGGCATTATTGAAGACACCTGATGTTAACAAGCAGAATCACTGAAGGAGAAAACCGGAATTAATTTTAAGTCATCATTATGGTGATTAGTGTTTGCTTTAGCTGGGCTCTTAAACCTTAATTCATTAACTTTACATTTTGTTTGGCTGCAGTACATGAGTTATAACAGCCAGATGAACAAATAGAAAAGGTGATCTGATGGTGATGGTTGTGTTTTAACATAATCATTATTTCACAATCATTTGACCTGAGTCACTGAACTCATATAGAGCCTAATTTCTGAGTTAGGTTTACTTTATTAATTATAGCAGCAGTGACCTTGTACGGCAAAAAAATATTTTTACCGTTTACAATGTAATCAAAATAATTTCTTAAAAGTTTCTCTTATACAATTTTTTACAATTTTTTTTAAGACACACAGACATCAATAATTAGCCTGTGAATCTCAACAATGGTGACAATTATAAAGCATGTTGCAGTGCATTCTGGGTGCCACCCATAGACTGTAAAAAAATATGGACGACGCCCCTTCGCTCTCTTCCATTGGCGAGAAGTGAAGCCACCATTGTCCCGATATGGCGCTGACATCTTGGGACTTGAGTCTGCGCAGTTGCGATTTCGGGACCAGACATGCGCAGTAGTGAGCAGGAAGTAAAGCCGCGAAATCAACGTCCCGCCCTCACTCTCGCTGAATCAACCGCAAGCACACGCCTCTGCTGCAGAACAACACATTATGTCGGTGTGAAATAATTAATTATAGAAATTTAGGTATTAAATTTAAAGCTCCAATCTCCTCAGTCCTCCAAAGATCCCGAAAAAAAGTCAGAGAAACTGACTCAGAGAAACTGTCAATCACAGCTGTCAATCATGTATGCCACAGCGCCGTTTTTATAGCATCAAATAACTAACTAAAAACAAACTTATTTTTAAAAACAAAAACTTAAAATTACATCAGCGTGATAAAAATTACAGTAAATGACAGAAACTATCTTTGGAAAAAAGATATGTGAAGTGTAATTTAATTGTTTAGTTGGTCTCACGTTCCGTTGAATAACATGGGGAGGCGGGGTTTATGAGCTATACTAGGACCGGTCAGCGGGGGGCGATCGAGACGCTTTGGCTTCACTTTTCAGGGCTTGTGCGGCACGCTTGGTGCCACCAATCAAAACTCATTCATGGCTCCCATCATGCATTGCTGCATGAATAAATAATGAGCTTATGTTCAGAGGTGATCTGTTTGTCACCATTGCTGAGATTTATACGCTAATTCTTGATGTCTGTGTGTGCCTACATAAAATATTTTATTGATTTTTTTTTAATTTGATCGTTTGGATTTCATTGAAAAGGCTAAAAATGGTATGTTCTAAAATGACCGTGCTGCTAAAATCCATAAGGTAAATTTAACTCAGAATTTATGCTCTTGATGAGTTCAGCGATTCAGGTCAATTAATGATTATGTTAAATCACAACCAACACCATCAGATCACCTTTTCTATTTGTTCATCTGGCTGTTATAACTCACATACAGCAGCCAAACAAAATCTAAAGTTAATGATTTAAGGGTCAAGAGCCCAACTAAACCAACACTGATCGCCATAATGGTGACTTAAAAATATGGTTTTCTCCTTCAGAGATTCTGCTTGTTAACATCAGGTGTCTTCAATAATGCTCAATCATCACTCAATTATTCACTTAATTATCTCATTAACTTTAACACTGCTTCAGTGTTCATTTAACACTCTGCTCAGAGATTATATAATTCACACTCTCAGTGTTAATTTAACACTCTCAGTGTTAATTTAACACTGGGGATTTTGCTGTGTAATCTGTGGAAGAGGAACTTTACTTGCCCTACACCACTGTTGAAAGTTTAGGGTCAGTAAGATTCTTTTTTAATTAAAATTATCAGCAAGGGTGCATTAAATTGTTCAAACTTTTACATTGTTACAAAAATCAATTAAAAAAATAAACTGTTCTTTTGAACTTTATATTCATCAAATATACTGAAAAAAATCTTATACAGGTTTCCACAGAAATACTAAGCAGCACAACTCTTTCCAACATTGATAGTAATTAGAAATGTTTCTTGAGCACCAAATCACATTTCTGACGGATGATGTGACACTGTAGTAATGATGCTGAAAATTACATTTTAAAATATATTACAATAGAAAACATTTTATTTGATAATATTCTTGCTCAAATAAATGCAGCTTTGGTGAGCATAAGAGACTTCTGTCAAGAACATTGAAAATCTCTCTGACCCCAAACTAATGAACAGTAGAGTAAACAAAATGAAATGATACCAAAATCGCATTGATGATGAATATCACATTATTAAAAAGCAGTGAAAACACTAAATAAATTAATGGATATATAAGCGTTACCTCCATCCACCCTTCCACATTTTAACCCTTCATGGTTATCTGATGTCATAAGAAACTCAGAGATTCCCCGGGACAGTAACGCCTGTTGATTTTCAGAACAAACTGTATGTATAAAAGAAATGGATAACCATATTGCAGAGTAAAAGATAATGATTTCATTTAATTTCAAACCTCTTTGATGAACGACAGGTATTGCTCATCCTTCGCATATGAACCGTATTCATTCTCTACTTGAACAGCAATAACAGGGCCTCCATTCTTAAACTGCATGGAGAGCAATGGACGCAGTTTCAATACAATAATTAACAATTACATTTATTTAATAATTTTCAACAAATAAAAAAAGGCACCTGGAGGGGTGTGATTCTCGGAATCAGATTATCAAAGTACGAGTTCACAGCACTTGTGAAACCAGAGTAGGTCGTTCTTAGTTTCATTTTCTTATCTTGAAGCAGCCAGCTAATTAAAACAAGGTAAAAAAAAAAAAAAAAAAGTATTACTAACACAAACCTGTGATATTAAACCTCTGATGCTGTTCTTTTTTTAATCAATTTTCAAAATTGTCCTTTGGTTTGTTTTTTTGAATTTTTTTATTTCATCGGAATGGTATGGAACTTGGTAAAGGTTGTTTGTGTTGCTGTGAGAACACACACACAAAACAAAACACACACACAAAAAATCATGGACATGAATTCACGAAAAGTTTAAATGGTCCTGAAAAAATAGTCACATTTGAATTGTTAAATGTTTGGTACTGCGCACAAACAAATTCTTATTGAAAGCTAATTTTCTGAGATATCAACCTCAAATTTGGAACACAACTTGTTTAGATTTATGGCTTTGATTTTCTCACAGTTTTAGAGTAAAGTGTGTTTGATAAATATATTACATATTTCATATATGATATTTATAAAATATTTAATTTTTTGAACTTTTTTCACTTCAGCAATAATTTGCCAAGAGTCTTCTTTTGAAAAAGAGACCCAACATATGTGCTCGAAAGCATTAAAGATTTATGACTGTTCATGTCCATGCTCAAAAAGTGAATAAATGGATTATAACTACTGCATAAATATAATTTAGAACCATAAAGTCCCCTTAAAATACAAGATATTAAACAAAAAATATTATTGAACTAAACATATAATACAATCATTTCATTGAAATAAAAAAAAAATGCAGTCATTTTTGACAAGCACGAGAACAGTACCAAAGAGTAAAGCAAACAAGAAAAGATGAACACACATTCAACACACACACACACACACAAATAATAATTATTTTCATAACACAGGTGATGCACTAACCTTGGTAAACCACCCAAATCCCACTCGGCACATATATATGGCCCTGGACGCAGAATGACCCAGAGGCCTAATTCCCCTGCGAGACGAATGTACTCCCTTTAAACAAGCAAAATAGTTTGATAAACTGATGAGTACACTGGTGAAAACAGAACATGAAATGTTTATTGATGATGCAAGCATCACTGTGGCTCATACATGGCTGTGAGAGTTTTCAAACACAGGGGGAAAAAAATGATATTGAATGCGAGATTAAATTTACAATCCATCTATGAAGATCAAAATATCAAGATATCTGATTTGGTACAGTAACCACCCAGAACTCAGGCAACCCTCCTAGCATCTCTAAGCCAAATTTTGTCTCTAATATTTTCTTCTTATTCTTAAAGTTCTTATAGGTCACACTTGGGTGTCTTTAACTACTTTGCACTTAGTGAGGTACAGGTTTGGTGGCATGGTTAGGTTTAAGGGTGGGTTAAGATGTAAGGGAAGGGTCAACAGTGTAATTATAGATTATTAATTAGAGCTGTAATTACATGCAGGTATAAAATATAAGTACAATGTAAAAAACTATTGTGCACAATAAGTGCATTGTAGCAAATTATTAATCTAAATGTAGGTTCACGGTAGTTAAAGACCCTTAATATGATGTAGGAACCCCACCCCCAAAAAAAAAGAAAAGAAAAAGAAACATCACTTACTCCATATCCAGCTGCTCCTGAAACAGATAAACTCCTCTTTCTGGTTCATGCAGATTCCATGGCACATACCTGACAGACAGAACGAATAAGACTCTTCAAGATGATTTTGAGAGGAAAAATAAACTGTCCTTGAACCCCTGTCATGGTCTTACGTCGTGAGAGTATTGAGACCACAGGCCTTCAGTTTCAGCAGCCGGTCTCTCCAGTGTGCCCTGTGGACCCGGAAGTAATGAACAGAGCCTCCCAGAATCAGAAATGGTGCTCCCCCTAAAGTGAAGTGGGTCGAGTCTGCCCTGAGTCCCTCTCTTTCTGACATTCTCTAAAAAAGAACAACAAGATTTTAAGATAAAATCTTTTTTTTTTTATCAAGATTTTATATAAAATACAGTACCCATGTTTAAAGTGGATATGAAACCAACAACAAGATTTTGGTGCAGTAGTGCAGTTACTGCATTTTGCCTTTGAAGTGTCCCTAATATCAACATTTTTGTAAACAGCAATGTTGTCTCTTTTCCTAAGAGAACATTCTCCCTGTTTGTTGCTGTAGGCCTAAAGTTTGGTCTCTCTGTTCAATAAGAGTTATAAGTTGTATTAATAGTAGTAGTCCCTTGTGAAAAAAAAAAGTGTGCTTAATTGTGCACTGGAATTGCTTAAGTGTCTAAACTGGAATTTCATCATTTCAAAAGTATAATTACAAATATATTTCTATACATGACACAAGTTTCAAAAGAAATTTATGTTTTTAAATTTATAAAGTATATTTTAGTTTACCAATAATATTTGTCAGTACATTCGGCACAGTTTAACACTAAGACAACAGAAGTAATAATGAAATTACAAAGATGTACTTAAGTTCAACTGATTGGATTTAATATCAATTTAAACTACGATACATTTTAACTTAATTGTAAATAACATGCAATTCAGTGTCTGAAAACATTGCATTTAATTCATATCATTTTAAAGCATATTATTTCTCTAATAAGTACTATTTTAAAATGTTTGCTTTTAACAAGGGTTAGAACTAGTAATGAGCAATGAGCCTTTAATTAAATGACACACTACAGATAACAAGACATATGTACAAATTACATATTAGCCAAACTAGGAGTCTTACCTTAAATTAAAAAAAACAAAATCATACAACGCAATTGCACTGTTATTAGGAGAGGAGCAGTAATCAAAGCTGTGGCCACTGTACCAGCTGGAGCAAAGGGAAATCAATGAAGCAATGTCCAGAATGCACTGATGCAAAGAGAACAATGCAAGCTTTGTTTTGAGGAGCAAACAAACATAGGTTCAAGGTTCAATGCCACATTATTTGTCACGCGTTGTAATATAGTGAAATGGTTTTCCTCTGGGTTATCGCCTACAATGCAACAATACTAACAACAGTAAGTTAAAAACAAACTATTTATATATATATATATATATATATATATATATATATATATATATATATATATATATATATATATTGCAAATATGAATATAAAATAAAATCAGTGATAATGATAATGTCCGTGTCTGTATGTAATGTATGTGTTTTTATACAGTGGATAGCATAAGTGAACACACCCATGCTAAAATTGACTAAAAAGAGGAATAAAAAATCATCTTTTGGAAATTGATCTTAATACCTTAATTTAAAAAATGAGGAAAAAATCCAACCTTTAAGGACACCAATTTTCTTTGTGAATGAATAATGTATCGTGAATAAATAAATGTTCTTCCTTAAAATACAGGGTGCATAAGTCAGGACACCTCTATGTTAAATTCCCATAGAGTCATTTAAAAATAAAAATCTGCCTGCCTCTATGGGAATTTACCATGTGTCTTGACTTATGCAACCTGTATTTAAAGGAAGAACATTTATTTATTTATCTACGATACATTATTCATTCACAAAAAAAATTTGTTGTCCTTAAAGGTTGGATTTTTCCTCATTTTTTAAATTAAGGCATTAAGATCAATTTCCAAAAATATGATTTTTTTTATTCCTCTTTTTAGTCAACTTTAGAATTGGTGTGTTCACTTATGCTAGGCACTGTAGCTTAAAAGTTCTACAGACTCATCAAGTGTCCTCATTCAATAGCCAGATTGCCTGATGATAAAAAAATTAATCTCAGTGGACAGTCTCTCTGTATTGCTTCTCTCCAGTAACGCTTCCCTGATGGGAGCAATGCTGTATCCAGGATGATAAAAAAGGGCACAAACAATCAAAGATCCAGTGACAAATAGAGGAATTTAGCCCTAGAATTTGAAGCTTTTTGCAGAGGTGTAAGGGGACAACACTGTTAAGAGAAAGATTAAACATAGTTGTAAAAACTGGTGCTAATTGATTAGCACAGACTTTTAATATGCACCCATGGATATTGTCTGGTCCACATGCTTTCTTGATGTAACTTTATAAAGCTCCTTTCTTACATACATTGATTTCAGTAATGACCGGATCTTCCTTTCCCCTAACAAAACCCAATATCTCATCCTTATGGTTTTCCTCATCTGTATTAATATTAACCTCAAATTGTGAATCAAATATATTAAATTTGTTACCTAAGGAAGCATTTTCCATTATTTATACACACGTTTGTGGTAGTTTGGGGTGGAAGACATAAGCCTACACATATTATTATCCATGACCAAGTTTTGATAGTTTAGTAAAAGAAAAGTTATTTAATTTTTTTAATCCACTCTTTGAACAAATTACTTTTGCTACATTGACCACATGCTCCCATGTGGTGTAAAACCACATCACACAAACATAAAGCAATCTGAATAGCAGAAATGTCAAGATGTTCACAAATTAACCCACTGTTTTAAATAAACAAAACAAAAACCGTTTGTCTAAAAAGCAAACATTTCCTTATTTTACTAATAGCAACATAACAACAGAATTGTAAAAATAGTAACAATTCCATGGACACTTTATCAACTACCGTTGAATTGGCTTGACGATCCAGTTTCACTCGATGTGTTTACGTTCCTTTTGTAACAGGAAGTCAGGGCGGGACGAAAGGCTTCTTTAAATGGCCAATAGCGTTTAGCTTGCGTCTTACATTTTAAGCTATTTTTTTACAGTCTATGATTTTAAGCACCGTAAACATTTAACCATTTAACATTATCTTGTTTTATTTTACCGGAGTTTATGAGATCCTGTGTCAGCTAACGTTATAGCCCTGCTTCCAGCTTCCCTTGTCTGTGGAGCTGAGCGACATAAATAATACGAAATATCAAAATCATGAAAAAACAACTGTGCAGTTTAAAATACACAATTTGAGTAGAAAATATTGTTTGACAGTCAAACAATGGAAACGTCGGTCTGTTTATATTCCTAGCACAGAATAGAGTTAGAATACTTGAGTACCCAGATAGCATGGTGACATTGATACAATGTTGAGTTTTGATCTAAACCATCATTTTGGTTGAGATTGACATTTCAATGTTTAAAGTGTGCTGGATCAGCATTGACATTTTGATGAAAGCCAACAACACTCATAGGTGGAGACAGTGACATTGAACTAACAGTGATTTGTAGTTGATGAGCACAAGATCATTCAGGCGTACAGGTCCTTCTCAAAAAATTTGCATATTGTGATGAAGTTCATTATTTTCCATAATGTAATGATACAAATTAAACTTTCATATATTTTAGATTCATTGCACACCAACTGAAATATTTCAGGTCTTTTATTGTTTTAATACTGATGATTTTGGCATACAGCTCATGAAAACCCCAAATTCCTGTCTCAAAAAATTAGCATATCATGAAAAGGGTCTCTAAACAAGCTATTTACCTAATCATCTGAATCAACTAATTAACTCTAAACACCTGCAAAAGATGCCTGAGGCTTTTAAAAACTCCAAGCCTGTTTCATTACTCAAAACCACAATCATGGGTAAGACTGCCGACCTGACTGCTGTCCAGAAGGCCATCATTGACACCCTCAAGCAATTACCTTATGCACAAAGCCTTTTGCACATCCCAGCTTAGCAACAGGCACAGAAGCAGAAAATCGCATTACAGGGGCTAAAGACTGAGCCGGTCCTGGAAGTATGGAAGAACCGTCAAATTTGAGATGCAATCCATTAATCAAATCCATTCCAAGAAGAGCAGTGCCTCATCCAACTATAAAAATTGACAGGTTAAAGTTCATATTATCTCTAGTAACAGTAAAAGGTAGACAGCCAAGCACTGGTATTGGATCTCGTGAATACATCACCAATTTAACAGAAGGAGGCAGCAAAGAGTCTCAATATTGGTTATTAATTAATTAATAGAAATGTACATTTCCGGGGCATGGGAAATGTCTTTCTTACTAAGTACTACTAAGAGCAAATAGTCAAGATCGATATGATTAGTGACTCCAGATAGAGCTTGAGACATGGACAACTTTACGTGTGATATGAACAAGATTTTATTAACTAGACTAATCATTTAAACTACTCTAACATACACATACATACATGCATACAGTTTACCAAGGGAAAGAGAGCTGAAGCAGAATACAGGACAGCAAGAAGTTATAGCATTGTTTGAAATTCAGCAGATCAACAGCCTTGAGCAAACCATCAGTTTTGTTCTAACATGTCCTTCTTTAAAAAGTGTAAGGATACTTAATGTATCAAATAATGAGACTAAGTTTGATACTTGCATGTCTCGCCCATTTGAATTAAACTGTCCTGATGCAATTTGTTGAGGCTCCAGTTGATCTTTGCTGATTTTGTTTTGATGAGAGAGAACCAATTGAAGTCAGAGGATCTTTGGTGAATGGAAAGACAAGGCCACAGCCTGGCACAAGCTTGGGGGTCCTTAGAAAACTTCTAGTTTAGCATCATCTTCACATCAGGACTTCTCAGGAAGGACCAAGAGAGTAAGAGAGGGAGTTAAGAGAGCTAAGAGAGAGGCTGATCTTGATCAGTGATTTTTAAAGTGTGAAGATGTCACACCCTCTGGAGGTGTGTGAGCCAATAAAAAGTTGTCCCTTTGGAGGGAGATTTTACTACCCTTTGTGTTCGAGCAAGACATTTGAATCTGTAATTTCATTGAGTGTTTAAGTAAAATAATCTTCAAGATTCTTATAATACTCATGCATCACAAAGTTATCAAAATGTAATGTAACAAATGGGGAATGAAGATTGGAGTTTATAGAGACCAAACATGCCAAACATATGATTTTGGTTAACCATAGTATGCAAAGTCTGAAACATTAACCTATTAAAGTTTACAAGAAAACATAGGCCAAACAACATAAAAAGGAAAATCATGAGATGGGAAAATTAGATACATGTTTACACCTTTCTAAAGTGGTTATATATATATATTTATATATATATAATATATAGGGTTAACAGGATTTATTTCTCCTTCTCAGTAAGAGTCACAGCCCTCTGCATATTCCTTTTTTGGGGTCGTAAAAATTCTTATCAATGTAACAGGACACTGAGTTCTGCCAGTGGTGTTAGCTTCATTGTGATGTTAGTTTCGGGGGAAGTTACACAGATCTTTGTTGGGAAAGTGAGTTTGCCGGACTATTCATTAAATATAATAAATAATTTGTGTGTGTGTGATTGGTCCAGACGCTACAGGGTCATGCATGTAAAGAATCTGAACCTCAGGCAGTTCAATCTCATGTACAGAACGTGTTTACTGTGAATGACACACTCTTGAGAAATGTCCCAACTTTTGACAATTATTGCACTTTACAGAAACTGCAGGACATCTGGAATCATTGGCAAGATGCTTTGTAGATCTACATCGATAACATGCACGAGCCAAGGAAGTAGCAGAAGACTTTGAAGGCACAGACAGAGTTTTCAAAGGGGATTGTTTGCCACCAACAACCGCAGGCACACTTGCTACTTGTATTGCTTGGACAGGCAATGAAGTCTGATTTGAAAAAAGTTTAGCTTGTTCACCAGCCTCCATTTGTGTAGCAATAGTAATAGCCTTGCTAAGAGTCAAATCGGTCTCTAATAGCAGACGTTCTCTAATATGATGACTATTTACATTGTAGTGTTACAAATTTATTAAATGTTTTAATTTAGGTTCCAATACAATAGTATATAAACTGAGAAAGTTTATATGTGTGAATTTTGTACCTAATGTAAATGATGTCACAAACCTGCCTGTTCCTGTCTCTATTGTAAGTTAAATTGATCAGAGCATTGAGACTATCACCTTTTGTCTTTATGCACTGTCTGGCCATTAAGCTCTATGATAATGTGAAGGTATGGGTGATACAATCAGGCTGATTGGATTACCATCTATACATGACACTGTTATGCTGATTGGATTAGGACCGGTAACGGGCTGACTTCTGTACATGCTTTGTTCACCTCTATGTAACTCCTCCCCCTTTAAAGATATAAACACTGTGTTTTTAGCTATTGAGTTAGACTTGGGTAAGATTTTGGACTAAGCAGACTACAGCAAATAAAGAATCCTGCTTAAAAGATACCCCCAAGTCTCCTGGTTTTCGCTTCTGAGTTTTTCTACACTTAAGAAGAAGAAGGTTTACAACAGATGGTGCCCTGTGACCCGGATAGAATTAACTTCACCAGAATCCAGAACCAAGCTCAACAAAGATCTCAAAGAATGAACTTTTCTGACTGAGTTTCCAGATGGAATCTTTCCGTACAACAAACTATTTGGTGAGTTTCACTCTATTCAAAGAACCGCTGAAGACCAGTACAAATTTGTTATTCCTCTGCACCGCCAGATAAAGGTTAACAGACAGCTGTAGAGTTTGGTTAACTAAGTTTATCCTGTAAATGTTTTCTGTTAGAGATGAAAGTTGTCTTCTGTTTTAGGCAGGGAAGATTAGCATTACATGTTAATATTCGTTTATCCTCTGTGTAGTCAGAGAAGATTCATCCTCTGTATAACCAGGGAAGGTTAACAACAGCTACAGTGTGTTAACAGTTGTTTATCCTCTGCTTTGCTAGGGAAGTGTTTTATCCTCTGTCTAATCAGGGAAGGTTGTTTAATGGAATAGTTATCCTCTACATTGCTAGAGAAGGTTTATGCTCTGTAAAGTTAGGGAAGACTTATCCTCTGCTTTACCAGGGAACGTGATACATCCTCTGTGTAGTCATGGAAGATTAATCCTCTGTTCAACCAGGGACGTTTAACAACAGTTACAACAGTTAACAGTTTAAACTGTGTTAACAGTAGTTTGTCCTCTACTTTGCTTGAGAAGAAGGTTCATCCTCTGTTTAATCAGGAAAATTTAACAACTGTTAAAAGTGTGTTAGCAAAGTGGTTTCTCCTCTGATTGCCAGGGAAGGTTGAATACGTTATGATGAGTATTCATAACTAGTTATTCGTTGCTTTGTCAGAGAAGTTATGGGTTTATCCTCTGTTTTCAGCAGAGAAGAATTGTTTATCTTCTGTTCTTGTAAGCAGGAAAGATTAGCGTAAAGTGCTAGTAATTTGAAGGAAGGTTAACGATAGTTGATCAGTTTTGAGTGTACCCTCTGTTTGATCAGAGATGTTTTAGTGTCTGTTTGTGTGGGCAACAAAGAAAACTCACAACAATGTTTAGAAGGAATGCTAGACTAATCCCCACAACTGAAAAAGGTGGTCTTGCTACTCCTTTATGGACAGTGAGTTCAAGTCATTGTTAGGGGAGCAGATGGACTCCATAGTGACTGAGCCTGTCAAATTGAATTTGACCAAGAAATTTGGCATTCATCCAGACAAAGTATGGTCTATTGAAGATCGTAAAAAGATACTAGTAGCAAATATTCGCAAGAACAATTTGAAAGCCATTATCTGTTGTCACAGAGAATTCAGCTTATCCATTGCACAAGAACAAGCTCAGTGTATTGCCAAGTTAAAAGAACAGAACAAACAATTGCACACTCAAGTGTCTTCTCTCAAGAAAAAAAATGGGCCATAAGGCCTCATCCAAATGTGACTCAGAAAACCAACAGTCAGATGAAATGAAATGTCAATGCTGGATTGATGAAAGATGTAAATGCAGTTGAAGTGTGTGGAGCAAGACAAAAGGCTCAGAGTACGGGAAAAGGGGTTGATCCATTTCCATCTGCAACCCCCATACTGCAGCTACAAGCAGTCAAAACATCTTTAGGTCCTAAAGATATTGAGAGACTTGTTGAAAGTTTGTCATCAGTGCAAAGAAATTTTTCTGAGTTTAGGAGAGAATTGTCCAAAAAGATGCGGCTTAATGATATGTCCCTAGCTGAAGTCACGCAGCTAATATCACAGATCGTGACTGAGTCAGAATTCAATGATTTTGAAAATGCTGTAAACAATTCTGAGTTTCAAAATGCCAGAAAAGATGAATTCAGAGAGGGAGTTTTGAGAGTTTTAAAAAACATTGTTGGACCAAAAGTTGACAGGTCGAAGATCACTAGTTGTTAACAGAAGAATGGGGGAAACTGTTTGTGAGTACACAGAAAGATTTTGCCAGACCGCTGCAGCTTACAGCGGGATTGCTGACACTTCAGAGAAGGTGTTAGATGATAATGGTCCTCTAGTTCGCGCATGGTTTCATGGTCTTTTGTTAGAACATAGAAATGCATTGCCTTACTTAGAATTAACATGGTCCAGTAGAACCCTGCAAAACAACTCGGACAGGTTAGCTACTTGGGAAAGAGACTCTGATGTCAAGGCAAGAGTAAAAATTGCAGCAGCATCCTTTAAGGTCAAAACAGAGAATCAACAGAAACGTAAATGTCCTAAGAGAGAGGGCAGTTGTTATTATTGTGGTAAACATGGACATTGGGGAAAAGTGTAGGAAAAACAAAAAGAACTTTAAACAAGTTAACAATGTTATTGAGCTCCTACTCAGTCTGCTTGCTACTCTGAAGCAGCCCGTCCCCTCGTCATTAAACTCGTTGGGCAGCTTGTTGATGTGTTAACCATTTTGGCTGTGAGTGCTTAATTTCCCCAGTAACTTACAACAAAAATGAAAGACTGATTTTTGTTTAATAGAACAAAAGGAAAGTGATGGTCTCACCCTTCCTTTGTGGAACACTGGTTAAGTAAACTCACAGCCTTAAATGTTATTCTACTACAGCACAGGCATTTCATCAGTAATGAGTTTAGGTCAGGCTGTAAACTTAAAATGCCCTCATGTAGTGACTAATAATGAATCAAGAAAATGAATCTCCTCCCGTTGGGGAAATTGTTTAACTACCCTCACAGTACCCTCACCCATTCTCATGTATGATGTCTACAATGACTGAAGTTGTGTTAGAGGATGAAGGAGAAATGACTCATGATTGAGTTACGCAGATCAAGGTACACACGTCACAGGACAGGTAGTCAAAGAAGTGTCTAGAATGTTGCAAGCCATTAGAGCCTAAGTGGCATGGACCACATTAAGTGATGTTGATTACAGCAGCTGCAGTATTTTGTCAGGGAAGGAAAACCCTGGACTAATGTGTCACACTGTAAAGTTGTTCCCCCACCTACAGGGATAGTATATAGGACACGGGACAAAGTGAGGAGCCCAGAGAAGAACCGAACGCAACAGGCTTCGGGGGTCAAACTCTGCAGTGAAGATTTCCTCATAGGCCTTCCCTATCCTAGTACATCCTTACCTCACTGTTTCCTTAGGTGTCAAAGGAATTAAGAAATAGGGAAAGACGGAACAACAATAGCAGACTCAGAAAAAGTTTAGAAACCTAGTGTTTAAACAAATACTGCTCTACTGTCTAGCAGACTCTGAAAAGTTTACAACCCTAGTGTTTTGAACAAATACTGCTCTCCTGTCTTTTGTTTTCTTTCTTACTCTGTGCAGATACCACTGATGACTGTCCCGAGACACATACGCACCGACCTCGTCATCTGCGTATGAAGCCACAAGAAAACCTCAAGAAAACGACTAGACCCACTGCCGAACCAACAATCACGAAAGAAAAAAAAATACACAACGCAGAGACTCACATACGAAACCTTCAGTCATCCATCAACATGATCAAGATTGTCGTACCAGTAACATCACAGACACTCTCGCTTCGCACAAGATAATGATCTTACAGAACAGAGTGGCCTTGGATTACATTCTAGCAACGCAAGGAGGAGCCTGCACCATCATCGGCCCCGAGTGCTGCATCGGTTTTAATGGATCCAACAGAGAACTTGAACAAAATCCAACAAGACATTCTTGATCTTTCAGCAAAATTACACCAGATGACTGATGATAATTCTTCATGGTTCGGAAACTTGATTGGTAGACCCTGGCTGTGGATAAAGGAAATAGCAATTATGTTGTTGTTTGTTCTACTGGCGTACTACCTATGCGTCCACAGTATTGTATCACTCTATTGTAAGTTAAATTGATCAGAGCATTGAGACTATCACCTTTTGTCTTTATGCACTGCCTGGCCATTAAGCTCTATGATAATGCGAAGGTATGGGTGATACAATCAGGCTGATTGGATTACCATCTATACATGACACTGTTATGCTGATTGGATTAGGACCGGTAACGGGCTGACTTCTGTACTACATTTACATGCTTTGTTCACCTCTATGTAACTCCTCCCCCTTTAAAGATATAAACACTGTGTTTTTAGCTATTGAGTTAGACTTGGGTAAGATTTTGGACGAAGCAGACTACAGCAAATAAAGAATCCTGCTTAAAAGATACCCCCAAGTCTCCTGGTTTTCGCTTCCGAGTTTTTCTACACTTAAGAAGAAGAAGGTTTACAACAACATTCTCCACTAATTGATCTCACAACATTTCATCATTATTAGATGTGAACTCACATGTGGTGGCTAAGTCCCGAAGAGAAGCGACATACTGCAGAATTGTTTCCCCTGGTGCTTGAATTCCTTTTCTGAATGCATGACGCTTAGCAACAACATTAAGTCAAGGAATAAAGTGTAGTTTCAAAGTCTCAATAGCATCCTCTATTGTTTCTCCTTGGGTTGGTAAAGTATAAAATAGTCTCTGACCTTCTGTTCCCAGGCAATGAAGAAACAAAGCTCGCTTTCTTGCAACTGGCCAGTCATCTCCTGATGAATTTACGACAAGTAAGTAATTCTCAAACATCCTCAACCAGACTCCAAGGGGTATAGACGGCTCACCTGGACATGGTAAGAATGGCGTAGGAAAAGCAGCAACAGCAGACATCTTTCATGTAGAACAGCAAAATCCTCGTCGCCAATTTGTCCTGGTAATCATGAAGACCAGACAGTTCTCAATTCTCCAAGGTTTATTCAAACCCACCAGCAATACAACAGTGCCAGGCATTTACATGATTTGGCAGCAGGAAAATCGACTGAAATATGTTGAAATAACGTTAAAATGTCTTTGTATTAGCAACGTATTAAACTGCAAATTAATATTTATATGCCCTAATATAGGCTCATAAAAACAACAAACGATATGGCTATGTTATAGACGAAATATGAAAGACAACATTTCGTTGACTAGTTTTGGATAGATTATTAACTGTTTACTGTAAACTAGACTACTGCCACATTGAATAAGCTTTTGCTCACCAATTGCTGCTCAAATGTTAAATATATTAGGCTATGTTTGTTTTGTCAAAAATAAAGTCATCAACTAGGATGCTATTATAGTGTTTGTTCCAATGTAGGCTTTATTCAAACTAATGAATCCTTAACTTTGAAATATGTATGATAAAATGTATACTTTAGTTTTTACAAAGAAATATTACACTTGAAATATCCATCTGAGAAGTAAGTTTTTTTTATTATTGTTCTAATCGCGATATCATAGTGTATGTAAACCGCAAAAAGACTGTTTAAATACGAATCGCGTCTGTGTGTGAATGAATGAACTGAACAGTTTTTACCAAACCCTATTGCTATACCGAGATGAGTGAAAATCGACTGAAATATGTTGAAATAACGTTAAAATGTCTTTGTATTAGCAACATATTAAACTGCAAATTAATATTTATATGCCCTAATATAGGCTATCATAAAAACAACAAACGATATGCCTATTTTACAGACGAAATATGAAAGACAACATTTCGTTGACTAGTTTTGGATAGATTATTAACTGTTTACTGTAAACTAGACTACTGCCACATTGAATAAGCTTTTGTTCACCAATTTCTGCTCAAATGTTAAATATATTAGTGTCACAAGTATGACCTGTGTTTCTTAGTTTTCCCCGTCTCTGTGTTTTGGTTTAGTCCTGTGTCTCAGTTTTCCCGCTCCTCGTTTGTGTTCAGTTCCTCCACCTGTGTCTTGTTGCCATGACCCATTCCCTGTGTATGTTAACCCAGTGTTCTCCCTCACTCCTGGTCGGTTATTGTATATGTTGCGTTTATATGGTATGTGTTGCAACTCCTGAGTTTTTTGATCATTAAATTCTTGTTAGTAGTTATTCCTAGCCTCCTCGTGCTTCCTGCCTACACCCATCCGTGACAGAATAACCGACCCAAAGACAAGCGTGATGGCTGAAGACAGACTCTTCAACTTGCAGCAGAATGGCCGTTCGTTGGAGAGGTATGTTGAGGAGTTCCTGGAGGTTTCCCATCTAGTGAACTGGGGTGATTCCACTATTAACGGCTGCTTCCGGTTGGGACTGGACGATGATAATTTATTCCATTTCATCTCCGTGGAGGATTGTTATAAATCCGTCCCGGACTTTATTAATTATGTCCTAGAATTACATGGTTCCGATTTCCTCGTTGACTATGCAGAGGATAGTCAAAATCATCATCCAGTCCCCATCCGGAAGTATATAGACGTCCCAGTTCACCTCGATCCGGAACCCGCTGCATAGCTCTCCAAGAACTCCGTGTCCCTTGCTGCACCCGAGATGCCCGAGCCAGAGCTTCCGCCGCTGGTCCCATCCAGCACAGATCCCGAGCCCGAGCTTCACGTCAGCCACGGCGAGCCCGAGCTTCACGTCAGCCACGACGAGCCCGAGCTTCACGTCAGCCACGACGAGCCCGAGCTTCACGTCAGCCACGACGAGCCCGAGCTTCACGTCAGCCACGACGAGCCCGAGCTTCACGTCAGCCACGACGAGCCCGAGCTTCACGTCAGCCACGACGAGCCCGAGCTTCACGTCAGCCACGACGAGCCCGAGCATCCGCCGCTGGTCCCATCCAGCACAGATCCCGAGCCTGAGCTTCCGCCGCTGGTCCCGTCCAGCACCGATCCCGAGCCTTCACCGCTGGTCCAGTCCCGCACAGTGTTTCACGTCTGCCACGACCAGCTGGAGAACCAGCTGGAGATCACCCAGCCAGAGACTGTTCCTGAGCCTGAGCTGAAACCCGTTCTTCTCCCCAAAAAAATTTGGGGGGGGTGCTATACGCCTTCACCATGGCCACCCAAAGGGGCAGCACCCCCATGGTCACCTGAAGGGATAGCTCCACCCTGGACTCCCGAGGTCCCAAAAGCTCCGCCGTGGTCACGGCCACGTCAAGCTCCACCTTGGCCACGTCAAGCTCCGCCTTGGACTCCAGAGGTTCCGAAAGCTCCGCCGTGGTCACGCCCTTGTCTAGCTCCGCCTTGGACTCCAGAGGTTCCGAAAGCTCCGCCGTGGTCACGCCCACGTCCAGCTCTGCCTTGGCCACGCCCACGTCCACGTCCAGCTCCCCCTTGGCAAGACCCACAGCCTATTCCGCCCTGGAGGCTTCCTATTCCCATGGAACTATACCCTCGTCAGCCTCCAGGGCGCCCACCCTCCCACCCCTTTGGATATTGTACGCCGCGAGGACGCGCCTTTTTTGGAGGGGGGGGTAATGTCACAAGTATGACCTGTGTTTCTTAGTTTTCCCCGTCTCTGTGTTTTGGTTTAGTCCTGTGTCTCAGTTTTCCCGCTCCTCGTTTGTGTTCAGTTCCTCCACCTGTGTCTAGTTAATTTGCCCCAGCTGTGTCTTGTTGCCATGACCCATTCCCTGTGTATGTTAACCCAGTGTTCTCCCTCACTCCTGGTCGGTTATTGTATATGTTGCGTTTGGTATGTGTTGCAACTCCTGAGTTTTTTGATCATTAAATTCCTGTTAGTAGTTATTCCTAGTCTCCTCGTGCTTCCTGCCTACACCCATCCGTGACAATTAGGCTATGTTTGTTTTGTCAAAAATAAAGTCATCAACTAGGATGCTATTATAGTGTTTGTTCCAATGTAGGCTTTATTCAAACTAATGAATCCTTAACTTTGAAATATGTATGATAAAATGTATACTTTAGTTTTTACAAAGAAATATTACACTTGAAATATTATTTTAATTGTTGCTGTAATTGTAACCTTTTTAATAAAATAGCAAACAATATATTTACAAGGTAGATGTAAACAAAATCTTAAAAGGTCAATATAAGCCTTCTCTTCAAATTATTTATATTGTGTTTTATTAGTGACAAATTTGGGGAGAGGATACATATCCAAAACTTTCTGAAAATACAGTATGAGAATTAACTACACAATTACTAGAAATGTTCACCTTGGATATTATACAATTTGCAAGCAAAAATACAAGTGGAAAAATACTATTTTTTTCTAGATGTTTCCAACTGTGAACCTATTTTGTAGTATATATATATATTTCTTTTCTTGTGTCCTTGTATTCTTTCTTGTGGCTCAGTAACACACCTGTGAAAAGCTCATTATGCAGGCTCATTAAGCAGGTCTTTTGTGAATCAGACCATTATACATGAGTCACGCCCATTTTGCATATTGCCTTTCCAAACAAAAAGTGTTTTACTAAATTTAAATCAATGTATTGTTTTATGTGAATGATTTGGCAGGATGATTTTCAGATTATTTTGAAGCAAAAAATCCTAGGCGAGAACATCCATTAGTCAAAAGTCTTGTGAGACTCGTGGGCTGAAGCGAGCTCTGGAGTGGACTCGTGGGCAGAAGCGGGCTGAAAGGTTATTTTCATAAACGAAAACTGAAACTAAGACTAAAGATTGGTCAAAAACAAACTGAAATAAAATAAAAATGTCATAAATGAAAAACTGAAACTAAACGAAACTAACACTTACTGAAAAACTAACTGAAATAAAATAACAATTAGCAAAAATTATGCTCTAATTAGGTGCTGTTATTATTTTTGTTTTTACAAAACATTTACAGCAAATAATATTATCACACTCAGGGCCTTTCCAAATACCCATACCCTGCGGTCTTTGCACTTGACCACTTGTCTACTTACATGACGTACTTCCTGTATTTGACTCAAGTGTTAAAGTAGGAGTGAAGACTGCAAGTGGGTGTAGAACTTTTAAATACCCAATGGGACACACTTATAGTGTTCCAAAAATGCAAGTCTTTACGGAGCTTTATTTGATTTTCAATACTTTGCAATTTAAAAGAAACTTCTAAATGTCTTGTCAGTAGTCCCTATGTAACAGAAGACACAATTTAAATTTGTGGTGCTTCTAATTAAGTGACAAAAGGCAGTTGCAAATGTTGTACAAAATACACATAGCCTACTCATCTTTGCACCAATAAAATGACACTTTAACAATTTGTTTTACTACCAAATTACATCTTTATTTATTTATTTTAAAAATTTAATTTACAAATTAAATTACAATTTAACTTACAGTGGAATGCAAGTGTGGAAATTTGGAAAGCCCCTCACTCTCACACTCACACTCACTCTAACTCTCACACTTTCTCTCACACTGCCTTCACAGCAGGTTGTGTTTGCTGTAGATGACTTGGACTGTTTTGTTGTTTTTTGGATGTACCAGTGGCCACACTGCTTCATTGTAAACCAGGTATGTTTAACAAGATTTCATCTTTAATATGAATGATTTTATCTGAATCTTTCATAATTTTTACTCTTATGCTTTTAAGTTGCATTATTTGGTCATTTGTTCAATCTCAAACCATCACTTTATTTTTTATTAAGATGTCTGCACAAGAGTTGCAAACATTAAACTTGGCTGAAATTAAATCCCTTGCTTTGGTCTACACTGGAAGTGTTGTTAACTCTGCTAAACTATAATTGCTAAAACTGAAACTAAATATAAATGTGTTCACAAAATAAAAACTTAAACTAAAACTAACAAAGCCATTAATGAAACTAAACTGAAATTTATTGTAAAATTGAAAACGGTATTAAAATAAAAACTACAGTAATTTAAAAATGAAAAACAATAATAACCTTAATGGGATGGAGAGCAATGTGTGGCCCGAACACACAAAATGGCCATCGCCGTAACAGGACTTGCTGGACCTGCTTCTGATCGTGACACATATACATTTTGTGTTGCTTAACACAGTTTTTAGCTTCCTGCATCGCTCCACAGCAAAGTTTTCTACTTTTGAGGCCAATGTTCAGCGACACACTTGGGGTGTACTTCTTGTCAGCCACTGAGAGAAACTGACGAAAAGTTTTCCAGAATAGACAGAGGTAGATTGCAATCAAATGTGCTCTTGTTAACCCAATATTCTTCTAACCTGTGCATGGTGAATATAATACAAAGCAGAGATTCTATAAATGAAAATATTAAGAATAAATATATACAGAAATTTAAAATAAATCTGGACAAAAATTTGATATACAAATATGTTATGATATTTTAAAATAGCATATCAATATGAATTGTGATTGGCCAAACACCTGAAGCATGTTTCAGAAATGTAACCACACAGTTAATAATGTTGTCGGTATTAAAGGGATAGTTCACCCAAAAATTAAAATTCTGTCAGTAATTACTCACCCTCATGTTGTTCCAACCCCGTAAGACCTTCGTTCATCTTCGGAACACGAATTAAGATATTTTTGATTAAATCTGAGAGCTGGATCACTCCTCCATAGGCTTCTAAGGGATTGAAACTTGTTCCCCGAAAAGTTATTAAAGACATTGTTAAAATAGTCCAAGTGACTACAGTGGCTCAATCTTAAGTTTATCAAACGACGAGAATACTTTTTGTGCACAAAAAAACAACAAAAATAACGACTTTATTTCAACTATTCATTTCCTTCTCTGTGGGCCTCGAGTCAGTTTACTAGTGTAATAGCGTAAGCTTCTGTTGTTGTACGTCACACACATCACACACATGACCAGCGTCGGCCAATAGTGAGCCTACGTGTGACGTAGCTCTACACAATCTTACTAAGTTAACTGACTAGAGGCCAACAGAGAAGGAAATGAATAGTTGAAAATAAGTCGTTATTAGTAGTTCTAATACTACACCTTGTGTCAAGATGATTTATGACCCTATGATTGACAGGTGGACGGTGCTAACCTTTGACCTTCCGGAGGATGTTCCGGAGGCCCCTTTGATGTAGGGATTAACCTTTGACCTATCGATCAATCAAGTTGACAGGTGGGGGGGTAACCTTTGACCTTCCGTGGTCCTCCGGAGGTCCTTTGATGTAGGGATTAACCTTTGACCTATCGATCGATCAAGTTGACAGTTGTCTTTACCCTATTGACCTTTGTATTATACGTCAAGTTGCCAGTTGTTAGGGTTGATCTGGGTTTGACAGTTGTCTTTGATCCGTATTATGATGGATGATTTTGCCATTTAGTTTTACCCCTATTGACCCCCGGGGACTTTTTGCTTTGGGAAATTCCCTCCACGCCAGCTGTGTCGGGGTTAGTGAGAAAATAATTTTTCTAATGTTACATATAGATTAGAGTTATCTTTTCAAAACAAAAATAAAATCATCTTACCGTTTCAGAGTTGAGGATCTTTTGAAAAAGTTGAAAAGAGTTCCTCTTTTGGAAAGAGTGCCTTTTGGATCTGACAGTCTCTTCGCTAAGTGTGTGCGTCTGTCTGTGAGTGTGTGAGACGTCACCCTATTCCTGCATCCCCCTGCTGGGGAGTGAAAGTGAGAAAATATCTCACACTAAGTAGAGTTGAAAAACATTCATTCCTTTAAAATAAATAAAAATAAAAATCATCTTACCTTTTCACTATGGTGAAGAATTGGGTTAAAGTTGACAGTCTCTGAGCTAAATGTGTGTGTGTGACACCCGATATCCTGGCATTCCTGAGTATGCTATATAAATGGGGATAGTGAGAAAAAGAGATTTTTCCAATAATGGCACATATCTTACACTAACGTTGAAACACATTCTGTTCTTTAAAATTATATAAATGAAATGGTTAATAAAATATCTTTTCAAAACAAAAAATAAATAAATACATTTTCACCTGGGTTGAAGAAGTAAATCTACCGCCATGTGTCTGGCCTCGTGGGTATAAGGGTTTGATTTAATGGAAGTTGTGAAGGTTTTATGTTTGAACTTTGACACGGGGCTTCACAGGATCTCCCTCCATATTCCAGAGGAGAGGAGATTGCTGAGGACGGTGAAAGTGAGAAAATATCTCACACTAACTAAAGTTGAAACACATTCTGTTCTTTAAAAGTATATAAATGAAATATTTGTAAAATTTACATTTAGTCATTTACAAATATAATATTTCAGAGTTTTTCTAATAATGACACATATTTTCACACTAACAGCAGTTTAAAAAAGTTGAAAAACATTCTGTTCTTTAAAAGTATATAAATTATATGATTATATCGTTCATTTTAAAAATAACCATCTTTTCTAAATTACTGAAACACAGTGCACCAATTAGTTTTGTTTTAGATGAACACAAAATAAAGAAAATCATCTTACATTTTCAGAGAATTGAAGAAGTAAATCCCAACACATCATTGTCCATCTAAGGTATAAATGTATTTACAAAGATGCAATAAGTTTTGATACAAAATATCCCGGAGTGTTTTTCTCCCACACCGGCGTTTTGACACTCTGTGATTCAGAGTGGAGGAGGAATGGGTGTGTGTGTGTGTGTGTGTGTGTGTGTGTGTGTGTGTGTGTGTGTGTGTGTGTGTGTGTGTGTTACATGATACCCTCCGCATTGCTGGGGACAGTGAGAAAAATAAAAGAAGATTTCAATTAAGTCTTAATAAAAACGTTGTAATACAGTCGTATCTTCTATTTATCTTTTGTTTAACGGTGACCTAAAGTATAATTTTATTAATATAGTCATAGCCATAATGATTTTTGTACTGTATCCCGTACACCTAAACACGACCAAAAACAGCATTTTTACATTGTTTTTACATACTGTTTTCCATAAATTAACTAATCTCCATATTTAAATTAAATGATTATAAATATAGAATAATAACAAGTATGTTACTGAAATGAATTCAAACGATTTAAACATAGTTTTAGCTAAATGACTTTTATATAAAAAAGTATATAAATATAAAAATACCTTACATTTTCATAGTGCCGAAGATGTAGTTCTTTATGCAATGATAAAAACAGTCCAAAGTCATAAACAAAGCCCTCCTGGTTCCTCCAGTGATAAACTACAGGGTGAAATGAATGCTTGAGCCCCAAGATGCAGGACAGATGAGCCTCTGGGGTACACTGTCACAGTAAAGTTAGTGTGCTTTCCAGAGTTTTATTCATACTAAATTCATTTAAAAGCATAATATTTAGCATAATAGTTTAAATTAGATCTTTTAAAATTAAAAGACTGTTTAAATCAAAGCTTTAACGTTTTATTAAAATTGTATCTTCTATTTATCTTCTTAGAAGACTTATGTGTGATATAAATGATTTTACATAAATTTAACCTAAGGTATTATTTTTACTAAACAGTTTAAAGCAATTTTAAAATTGTAAAGCAAAAACTGTACTTTGGTATCTTAGATCTTATACAAAAATATTTCAAACAGTATCGCAGCAATTTTACTCGTCTTAATTCAAAGCATGATCTTACTTTTTCTACGGTAGCTATGATCTAGTGAAACCCTTTACTGAGAATATACTATCGGTTATCTTCTCAAAATATATATGTAGAACTTTAAAATGTTAGCATTTGTTGATGCGACAGTTTGTCTGTTGGAACAGCCTTTGGGAGAGCTGATGATACTATAGCAGGAAACATGGCCTTTGACCTCCTCCATTTTGGAGGCTTACAGCTTAGTCCTTAAGCGGCTATAGTAATTTATTGCCATGTGTAACCTGAAAAAAACAAGAGGTGATAAAAAATGTTAACGATGACCTACCGTGGACCTCATGGCTACGGCTGTGAGAGGACTCCATTCATAAAGAACATTGTGGACACACAGCTCTGACGTTTTCCAAGAGTATTTTGCCCAGCCTCTTCTTTATGAATAGCCAAGACAAATCATTTCTGGACCAAAAACTTTTGCACCCACACTCCTCTTACCACCTCATCAAAAGATATGTCTAAAAGTAAGTATTGTCTTTATAATTCATTGCTACGGTGTTTTATTTAAAAAGATTGTTTATACATAAGGAAAAGACGGTATAATTCATTAGAGTTTTAAACATGCTATTGCTGTTATAGCATGCTTTGTTGCTCTTACACATTGTTATATGTTCTATATCAAATGTCTTTGACGTCATATATGATTCAGAAAAAAAAAAAAAAAAAAATATATATATATATATATATATATATAATCCCCCCAATCCAATCACAGTTTACTGTAGTTGGCAACTGCGGGAATTCCATAAAGGACTTTAAAATAAATGTTTTGGTTTTTATTCAGTTTTAAATCTTATTTAGATTATTTTAGTCAGACATGGTTATATGTGCATAGGCCTATTTAATTATTTAATCTGTATTTTATTCCTCTTCAGTTACTTACTTTGTAAATTTCGGTAGGCTACTTTTTAATTCTTCTTTTACCTTGTCTTTGATTTTAACTTTTAGCACTTTACATGATAAAATTGTTTAAAATGTAAGCTATAAATATGAATGGCACAATGTGATAACCAAAATATATACAAGTTAAGTCAAAGCTATTTATATAGCCTAGCGTTTTTCACAATACACATTCTCATAATTTAGTTATACATTCTGACGCAGGGCACCGTCCATCGTCTTCTTTCAGATGGTTCAATATTTATGATATGGCTCCCCTGAATGACAAAGAACTGTAAACTTCATCATCATTGTACTCGAATGCACTGCGTTACTGCCTATAGGATGATTGCATGATTTTTTCCATTTAAAATAACATGGTCTTTCCTTTTCTCTCTCTCTCTAGAGACAGCAAACACTGCAGGACAATCGGGCATCCAAGTAACATGTTAGTGTGGTTTATATTTATTTTTAATGAGAAACATTATAGAGTGCAACAGGCGTTTTCTGGAAGTAAAAACACCAGCGACTGTGAAAAAGGGGCGCAAGTACTCTATTGGCTGTATAATGAACTGACAGATATTTTATGTAAACAGGCAAAATCTCTTCATCTGATGGTGGCCATGTGTTTTCGCCTATCATAACTGGTTTAACTCATGGCTCCTCCCTTGAGATCAACATGACTTCTGCCGAATCAAATGTACCGGCAAATTGTAAGTGTAATAAAACAGTTTTACCTCTGTAATGTATTAAATTAATCTTAATTAAGTAGTCCGAGTTAACTATTTGGGACCAATTGGAAATTTGCATTCTGATCTAACAGCGTCATGTACAAATTTGTCATGCTCCTGGATTATTTTACTATACTACATTACTATAGCCTTTTATTTACTGCTGATGTTATCAAAGCCACGAATTAACTCAATTCATGGTTCCAATAGTAAAATAAATGAACAATTGACAGATATTTTATGTAAACAGGCAAAATCTCTTCATCTGATGGTGGCCATGTGTTTTCGCCTATCATAACTGGTTTAACTCATGGCTCCCCCTTTGAGATCAACATGACTTCTGCCAAATCAAATGTACCGGCAAATTGTAAGTGTGATACATGAGAAACTATTAAAAACAGTTTTTCGCCTACGGAGTTAACTATTTGGGACCAATTTTAAGGAAAGTTACATTCTGATCTAACAGCGTCATGTACAAATTTGAAATATTTTTGGTACTATTGAATCAGGTTTTGTAGAATAAGCCATGATGAATTTATCTTATCTGGTGTCATGCTCCTGGATTATTCAGAATTGTAAATATAGCCTTTTATTTTACGGCACTTATTTATTTTACTACAGATTTTATCAAAGCCAAATACTGTCCAAAAGGGGCAACTGGGAAAGAAGAGAAACAGGTCAATACAAGGTTAGATTCAATCTTTATATTCTTTCCCCATTTTCCTTTCCCTGTTTTAATTTTTTAATTTTTATATTCTCAGATCATCAAGGGTTTCTGAAAGCAAACACCAGTCAGTTGGTTGAAAATATGAAGAACATTGATCCAATCATTGACGATCTTGACATGCACAATAAATCAATTGTAAATGTGCGAGCGAATCCAACACGCTGGATGAAGATGAGGGAACTGCTGGACTGTGTGATGAAGATGAGGGAACTGCATGACTGTGTGAAATGTGAAAGCATTGCCAAGGACCTGGTCAATGCTTTGTGCAAGCCCATCATCAAAATGTTTTAACATATCGTAAATCTCAATTGTTTGATAAATTATCTAACAATTATACCTAACTATCAACAGTTATATGTGAAACGAGCTCAGTCGCATTAGAGATGGATTCTTGTTTATACTGAACATTTGAACCGCATGTTGAGGAGCTCTAGTGTTCTTAAATTGTTTACCGCGGTTTCATTTTAACAACACTATCGTAACACTTATCGTATTGCCGGGTGTGATTGTAATGTTTTGTATGGTGTTTTTCTTTACGCTCTCCCCCTGGATATCCGTTTCCTACAGTTACCGGTAATGTTAGTGAACTCTAGGTCTTCTCTTTGCTCATATTCGACAGTATTCACATGAATTGACTTGATTTGAACCATCATCTTCACTTGAGACATTATACCATTCTAGTTTTTAAATAGCGCTTAAATGTATATTTACCCCTTTATGCGGCTATAGAATACCGCACAAGGATCTCTGAAATATTTTTTGTGTAAAACATCTAGTTAGGTCGTGTAAAACATCTATCTATGTTTTTAAAAATACACCAAAATAAAGAATTAAGACATCTTTGAGTGACCCTCAAAATCTCTGCATACAACAAAACACAGTGCATCCGTGTACGATGATTTATCAGAAAATTACTTTTTTCTGAATAATCTCACCAAGTGCAGGTGCTTGATAACTATTGAACAACCCTGAATTCGGCTACTCAATGAAAAACTCAATACATTTGAATGCGCTAAAGGTCTATAACTGAACTTTAACATCTTAATAGTTCACTTAAACTCTGCTCAAAATAAAATACATCCTAGCTACTTTCTAAACGCTTGTTACAGAGCTTATTGCGATCCATCCATACGTTTTGAACTTTTAATGTTTAATCAACATTTTGTTGGAAAACATATGGTGGATTTACTCAACTTTTTATGTCAACAGGTTCTACAGGGTAATGTCGCATTTAATTAACATTGTTTATTTCAGTAAACTTAAGTTTATTACATAAGATTAATTCAATGCCATTTAGTTGAATCAGGTTAGCATTCTTAACTTAGTCCAAAACTATTAAGTTCAAATAATCCAATTGTTTCATTTATTTAGGGATTGTGTTCAACAACCTTTACAAATATATCTAATAAGATAACCTTTTACAAAATCTTTACTCGGTAAAGACTCTTATTGGTTTTGTCGCATCCAATGCATCCCCAAAGTAGTTGTTTTTATAATGATTAAAACCGTTTTAATTATTTTTAGTATGGTCTACACTTTATGGTAAAACACTAACATATCAGAAACTCTTTTAAATATAAACATGAACAAGTCAACGATTTTTTATCTTGCTGTTAAAACACATAAATAACGTTTTATTTCAAATTGTACACCCCTATCCAGCATGATGGAAAGGGGAAATCCATAGGATCTCTGAAATATTTAATCTCTTAAATATTCTCATCTAGTATTTATTCATTAAATTATTAATGTGCAAGTATCAAGACTTATAATACCATTTTATTATAAAATTGTGAAACTCCAAAGCTCCGACACGGTCGCAAAGAATGATGAGTTAAGTGGTACAATCTTTTATTTCAACAGTATTTTTCTTTACAAAATTATGATAGACCGGCATTACATATACATAAAGTAGACAATAACTCCATTTATTTGTAATCCAACCAGAATAGAAAGTCTCTGCACGCTACCATGTCTTGGTCTAGGATATAGCTGACCAGACCTTGAACTATTTCACCAAGATCTTTTCTGGCATTTTTTGACACCAGTGACACACAGAGATCTGTTACAAACGTACACATAACGAATAGTTCGTCGACTGTGAATTCTTCACTAGATGCACACATCACATCCAGAACTTTTCTGAGGATTACACCGGTCGGCTCTATGGTGTTAAAAAACATGGGCGTCACATCGGTCCATGTCCCCACTAACCCTCTTATGACATCCATTTCTTTCTTGAGATTTGTGACACGTTTGGTATCCTGCGCACAATCGTTTTCCATATCACACGCAGCATCGATGATCCTGCGCATCAAGTCAACCATCTGGTCTCTAAAATGGTCTTTAAACATAGAGTCTAGCGTATCTCTTAAACGACAGCCATTCCCCGTGGCGCACTCACACGCCGGATGATACTTGTGTCCCGCATCACCGGAACTCGACGGGCAGTCGTTCTCCGTCAGCTTTTGCGTCGCCATTTCAGAGGTTTATAGATTTTCAAATAGGAAACTGTTTGATGGTGAAAGATTCGAATAGTTTCCAGAATCTTGATGGTGAAAGATTCGAATAGTTTCCGGAATCTCGTGAGCGAGTCCTTGCAGCACAATTGTCCAGGCCTTGTGCTTTAACGCTCGGAAGCTTGTGTTTTTGGGTCTGAAGCGTGAGTCGAAGAAGCTCAGACAAACAGGAACTTCTGATCAATTCCTTCCACTTTTGATCAATGAGATGTTGTAGTACCCCCGCAGTTTTTTACGATTTCGAATCCGACGTCGTTGAAGCATCCGTCCGTAGCGTCGAAAGGGGGTTTAGCAGCATTACCGGCATACACAGCGGTTAGGAAATACGGCTTGTGTGCCGGTAACTGAGGCTGGTCTCTGTGTAGAGTTTATCACTCCTGCGATTGTGGGCCCGCCCTCGCACCCCTGTGTGTACGGTGGGTCGTCATCAGGACGCCATAAATAACCATGTCCTGCATGTCGTCCAAGAGAATTCAGCCTAAAATTATTTTACGATACTGTTCAGTTTATTTAAAAAATAATTTTCATTTAACACCGTTGTATTAGCTTTCTCATTCAAACACAATGCATTGTGTTAAACTGACTTAACTCAATATAGTCATGTTGAAAGAACATTTTTCAGTTAAGTAGACCAAAATAATTAGTAAATGAAGTTAAATCAACTCAATACTTTTCAAACATTTTACTTATCCATTTGAGTCGAGATTACACAAATGAGTTTAATTAAAATAGCAATATAGAAAACTAGGAACAGTACAATTTGAAATAAAACGTTATTTATGTGTTTTAACAGCAAGATAAAAAATCGTTGACTTGTTCATGTTTATATTTAAAAGAGTTTCTGATATGTTAGTGTTTTACCATAAAGTGTAGACCATACTAAAAATAATTAAAACGGTTTTAATCATTATAAAAACAACTACTTTGGGGATGCATTGGATGCGACAAAACCAATAAGAGTCTTTACCGAGTAAAGATTTTGTAAAAGGTTATCTTATTAGATATATTTGTAAAGGTTGTTGAACACAATCCCTAAATAAATGAAACAATTGGATTATTTGAACTTAATAGTTTTGGACTAAGTTAAGAATGCTAACCTGATTCAACTAAATGGCATTGAATTAATCTTATGTAATAAACTTAAGTTTACTGAAATAAACAATGTTAATTAAATGCGACATTACCCTGTAGAACCTGTTGACATAAAAAGTTGAGTAAATCCACCATATGTTTTCCAACAAAATGTTGATTAAACATTAAAAGTTCAAAACGTATGGATGGATCGCAATAAGCTCTGTAACAAGCGTTTAGAAAGTAGCTAGGATGTATTTTATTTTGAGCAGAGTTTAAGTGAACTATTAAGATGTTAAAGTTCAGTTATAGACCTTTAGCGCATTCAAATGTATTGAGTTTTTCATTGAGTAGCCGAATTCAGGGTTGTTCAATAGTTATCAAGCACCTGCACTTGGTGAGATTATTCAGAAAAAAGTAATTTTCTGATAAATCATCGTACACGGATGCACTGTGTTTTGTTGTATGCAGAGATTTTGAGGGTCACTCAAAGATGTCTTAATTCTTTATTTTGGTGTATTTTTAAAAACATAGATAGATGTTTTACACGACCTAACTAGATGTTTTACACAAAAAATATTTCAGAGATCCTTGTGCGGTATTCTATAGCCGCATAAAGGGGTAAATATACATTTAAGCGCTATTTAAAAACTAGAATGGTATAATGTCTCAAGTGAAGATGATGGTTCAAATCAAGTCAATTCATGTGAATACTGTCGAATATGAGCAAAGAGAAGACCTAGAGTTCACTAACATTACCGGTAACTGTAGGAAACGGATATCCAGGGGGAGAGCGTAAAGAAAAACACCATACAAAACATTACAATCACACCCGGCAATACGATAAGTGTTACGATAGTGTTGTTAAAATGAAACCGCGGTAAACAATTTAAGAACACTAGAGCTCCTCAACATGCGGTTCAAATGTTCAGTATAAACAAGAATCCATCTCTAATGCGACTGAGCTCGTTTCACATATAACTGTTGATAGTTAGGTATAATCGTTAGATAATTTATCAAACAATTGAGATTTACGATATGTTAAAACATTTTGATGATGGGCTTGCACAAAGCATTGACCAGGTCCTTGGCAATGCTTTCACATTTCACACAGTCATGCAGTTCCCTCATCTTCATCACACAGTCCAGCAGTTCCCTCATCTTCATCCAGCGTGTTGGATTCGCTCGCACATTTACAATTGATTTATTGTGCATGTCAAGATCGTCAATGATTGGATCAATGTTCTTCATATTTTCAACCAACTGACTGGTGTTTGCTTTCAGAAACCCTTGATGATCTGAGAATATAAAAATTAAAAAATTAAAACAGGGAAAGGAAAATGGGGAAAGAATATAAAGATTGAATCTAACCTTGTATTGACCTGTTTCTCTTCTTTCCCAGTTGCCCCTTTTGGACAGTATTTGGCTTTGATAAAATCTGTAGTAAAATAAATAAGTGCCGTAAAATAAAAGGCTATATTTACAATTCTGAATAATCCAGGAGCATGACACCAGATAAGATAAATTCATCATGGCTTATTCTACAAAACCTGATTCAATAGTACCAAAAATATTTCAAATTTGTACATGACGCTGTTAGATCAGAATGTAACTTTCCTTAAAATTGGTCCCAAATAGTTAACTCCGTAGGCGAAAAACTGTTTTTATTAGTTTCTCATGTATCACACTTACAATTTGCCGGTACATTTGATTTGGCAGAAGTCATGTTGATCTCAAAGGGGGAGCCATGAGTTAAACCAGTTATGATAGGCGAAAACACATGGCCACCATCAGATGAAGAGATTTTGCCTGTTTACATAAAATATCTGTCAATTGTTCATTTATTTTACTATTGGAACCATGAATTGAGTTAATTCGTGGCTTTGATAACATCAGCAGTAAATAAACGGCTATAGTAATGTAGTATAGTAAAATAATCCAGGAGCATGACAAATTTGTACATGACGCTGTTAGATCAGAATGCAAATTTCCAATTGGTCCCAAATAGTTAACTCGGACTACTTAATTAAGATTAATTTAATACATTACAGAGGTAAAACTGTTTTATTACACTTACAATTTGCCGGTACATTTGATTCGGCAGAAGTCATGTTGATCTCAAGGGAGGAGCCATGAGTTAAACCAGTTATGATAGGCGAAAACACATGGCCACCATCAGATGAAGAGATTTTGCCTGTTTACATAAAATATCTGTCAGTTCATTATACAGCCAATAGAGTACTTGCGCCCCTTTTTCACAGTCGCTGGTGTTTTTACTTCCAGAAAACGCCTGTTGCACTCTATAATGTTTCTCATTAAAAATAAATATAAACCACACTAACATGTTACTTGGATGCCCGATTGTCCTGCAGTGTTTGCTGTCTCTAGAGAGAGAGAGAAAAGGAAAGACCATGTTATTTTAAATGGAAAAAATCATGCAATCATCCTATAGGCAGTAACGCAGTGCATTCGAGTACAATGATGAAGTTTACAGTTCTTTGTCATTCAGGGGAGCATAATATCATAAATATTGAACCATCTGAAAGAAGACGATGGACGGTGCCCTGCGTCAGAATGTATAACTAAATTATGAGAATGTGTATTGTGAAAAACGCTAGGCTATATAAATAGCTTTGACTTAACTTGTATATATTTTGGTTATCACATTGTGCCATTCATATTTATAGCTTACATTTTAAACAATTTTATCATGTAAAGTGCTAAAAGTTAAAATCAAAGACAAGGTAAAAGAAGAATTAAAAAGTAGCCTACCGAAATTTAAAAAGTAAGTAACTGAAGAGGAATAAAATACAGATTAAATAATTAAATAGGCCTATGCACATATAACCATGTCTGACTAAAATAATCTAAATAAGATTTAAAACTGAACAAAAACCAAAACATTTATTTTAAAGTCCTTTATGGAATTCCCGCAGTTGCCAACTACAGTAAACTGTGATTGGATTGGGGGGATTATATATATATATATATATATATTTTTTTTTTTTTTCTGAATCATATATGACGTCAAAGACATTTGATATAGAACATATAACAATGTGTAAGAGCAACAAAGCATGCTATAACAGCAATAGCATGTTTAAAACTCTAATGAATTATACCGTCTTTTCCTTATGTATGAACAATCTTTTTAAATAAAACACCGTAGCAATGAATTATAAAGACAATACTTACTTTTAGACATATCTTTTGATGAGGTGGTAAGAGGAGTGTGGGTGCAAAAGTTTTTGGTCCAGAAATGATTTGTCTTGGCTATTTATAAAGAAGAGGCTGGGCAAAATACTCTTGGAAAACGTCAGAGCTGTGTGTCCACAATGTTCTTTATGAATGGAGTCCTCTCACAGCCGTAGCCATGAAGTCCACGGTAGGTCATCGTTAACATTTTTTATCACCTCTTGTTTTTTCAGGTTACACATGGCAATAAATTACTATAGCCGCTTAAGGACTAAGCTGTAAGCCTCCAAAATGGAGGAGGTCAAAGGCCATGTTTCCTGCTATAGTATCATCAGCTCTCCCAAAGGCTGTTCCAACAGACAAACTGTCGCATCAACAAATGCTAACATTTTAAAGTTCTACATATATATTTTGAGAAGATAACCGATAGTATATTCTCAGTAAAGGGTTTCACTAGATCATAGCTACCGTAGAAAAAGTAAGATCATGCTTTGAATTAAGACGAGTAAAATTGCTGCGATACTGTTTGAAATATTTTTGTATAAGATCTAAGATACCAAAGTACAGTTTTTGCTTTACAATTTTAAAATTGCTTTAAACTGTTTAGTAAAAATAATACCTTAGGTTAAATTTATGTAAAATCATTTATATCACACATAAGTCTTCTAAGAAGATAAATAGAAGATACAATTTTAATAAAACGTTAAAGCTTTGATTTAAACAGTCTTTTAATTTTAAAAGATCTAATTTAAACTTTTAATATTATGCTTTTAAATGAATTTATTATGAATAAAACTCTGGAAAGCACACTAACTTTACTGTGACAGTGTACCCCAGAGGCTCATCTGTCCTGCATCTTGGGGCTCAAGCATTCATTTCACCCTGTAGTTTATCACTGGAGGAACCAGGAGGGCTTTGTTTATGACTTTGGACTGTTTTTATCATTGCATAAAGAACTACATCTTCGGCACTATGAAAATGTAAGGTATTTTTATATTTATATACTTTTTTATATAAAAGTCATTTAGCTAAAACTATGTTTAAATCATTTGAATTCATTTCAGTAACATACTTGTTATTATTCTATATTTATAATCATTTAATTTAAATATGGAGATTAGTTAATTTATGGAAAACAGTATGTAAAAACAAGGTAAAAATGCTGTTTTTGGTCGTGTTTAGGTGTACGGGATACAGTACAAAAATCATTATGGCTATGACTATATTAATAAAATTATACTTTAGGTCACCGTTAAACAAAAGATAAATAGAAGATACGACTGTATTACAATGTTTTTATTAAGACTTAATTGAAATCTTCTTTTATTTTTCTCACTGTCCCCAGCAATGCGGAGGGTATCATGTAACACACACACACACACACACACACACACACACACACACACACACACACACACACACACACACACACACACACACACACATTCCTCCTCCACTCTGAATCACAGAGTGTCAAAACGCCGGTGTGGGAGAAAAACACTCCGGGATATTTTGTATCAAAACTTATTGCATCTTTGTAAATACATTTATACCTTAGATGGACAATGATGTGTTGGGATTTACTTCTTCAATTCTCTGAAAATGTAAGATGATTTTCTTTATTTTGTGTTCATCTAAAACAAAACTAATTGGTGCACTGTGTTTCAGTAATTTAGAAAAGATGGTTATTTTTAAAATGAACGATATAATCATATAATTTATATACTTTTAAAGAACAGAATGTTTTTCAACTTTTTCAACTGCTGTTAGTGTGAAAATATGTGTCATTATTAGAAAAACTCTGAAATATTATATTTGTAAATGACTAAATGTAATTTTTACAAATATTTAATTTATATACTTTTAAAGAACAGAATGTGTTTCAACTTTAGTTAATGTGAAAATATTATATTTGTAAATGACTAAATGTAAATTTTACAAATATTTCATTTATATACTTTTAAAGAACAGAATGTGTTTCAACTTTAGTTAGTGTGAGATATTTTCTCACTTTCACCGTCCTCAGCAATCTCCTCTCCTCTGGAATATGGAGGGAGATCCTGTGAAGCCCCGTGTCAAAGTTCAAACATAAAACCTTCACAACTTCCATTAAATCAAACCCTTATACCCACGAGGCCAGACACATGGCGGTAGATTTACTTCTTCAACCCAGGTGAAAATGTATTTATTTATTTTTTGTTTTGAAAAGATATTTTATTAACCATTTCATTTATATAATTTTAAAGAACAGAATGTGTTTCAACGTTAGTGTAAGATATGTGCCATTATTGGAAAAATCTCTTTTTCTCACTATCCCCATTTATATAGCATACTCAGGAATGCCAGGATATCGGGTGTCACACACACACATTTAGCTCAGAGACTGTCAACTTTAACCCAATTCTTCACCATAGTGAAAAGGTAAGATGATTTTTATTTTTATTTATTTTAAAGGAATGAATGTTTTTCAACTCTACTTAGTGTGAGATATTTTCTCACTTTCACTCCCCAGCAGGGGGATGCAGGAATAGGGTGACGTCTCACACACTCACAGACAGACGCACACACTTAGCGAAGAGACTGTCAGATCCAAAAGGCACTCTTTCCAAAAGAGGAACTCTTTTCAACTTTTTCAAAAGATCCTCAACTCTGAAACGGTAAGATGATTTTATTTTTGTTTTGAAAAGATAACTCTAATCTATATGTAACATTAGAAAAATTATTTTCTCACTAACCCCGACACAGCTGGCGTGGAGGGAATTTCCCAAAGCAAAAAGTCCCCGGGGGTCAATAGGGGTAAAACTAAATGGCAAAATCATCCATCATAATACGGATCAAAGACAACTGTCAAACCCAGATCAACCCTAACAACTGGCAACTTGACGTATAATACAAAGGTCAATAGGGTAAAGACAACTGTCAACTTGATCGATCGATAGGTCAAAGGTTAATCCCTACATCAAAGGACCTCCGGAGGACCACGGAAGGTCAAAGGTTACCCCCCCACCTGTCAACTTGATTGATCGATAGGTCAAAGGTTAATCCCTACATCAAAGGGGCCTCCGGAACATCCTCCGGAAGGTCAAAGGTTAGCACCGCCCACCTGTCAATCATAGGGTCATAAATCATCTTGACACAAGGTGAAGTATTAGAACTACTGTTATTTTTGTTGTATTTTTGCGCACAAAAAGTATTCTCGTCGTTTGATAAACTACAATGTAACAAATTCCTCGGTATTAGGTTATTTTTCCTCCCATCCTGCTCTTTTCATCCAGCTCTTACTGGTTTCTTGTTCTTTCTGATGTTTTCATTTCTTTAAGTGGGACTCTTGATTTTTATGCACACCATAAAATGAATAAAGTCCTGGCTGAAACTTTAAACAGGAAATGAAATAAATGAGAAACATTTTACTTCTGCTTTTTGCATTTAAGTCGTTATCAAATATCTCAATCAGAGCTTGCAACATATTTTTTTTATTCAAATGAGATCTTCCATCTGTGTTAAAATTAATTTTAATGGTGGTAGTAGTTCATTGCAGGCTTATATTAATGCTCTGGGTGGTTTCTGCTTATCACTGTGACTTCACCACAACTGAAGTAAAGGTCACACTTATCTGGGTCGCTGTAGTCTCATGAAAATATATTTAAGGTAAACTATAAAATGTGTTTAAAATTAGAAATTATTTAATTGTAAACTGTTACAACTGTCAAGACAAATGACTATAAAAAAGATGCTACATTTAATCTTCATTGTTTCTACATATCAGGTGATTCTCAGAATGCTTGCTGCAGATTTTCTTGTATTCAGCACCATTCTATCAGGTTGGTCTTTTTTATGTTTTCATTAAGAATATAATTGAACTAACAATGACCTCAACCTCAAGAAATATTGGACACTAATGTCATACTTGAAAATGTCTGAAATTCATTGCATTAGATCAGCAAACAAATAATGCAAGAGCTTTTCTCACAAGTAACTTTCAGAGTCACTTTTTAAATGGTAACACTTTACAATAAGGTTTCATTAGTTAACATGGACTGAGAATGAACTACTGTATACTTCTAAAACATTTATTAATACATTATTAAAATCAAAAGTTGTATTTGTTAACATTAGTTGATGCGCTGTGAACTAACATGAACAAACAATGAAAAACTGTATTTTATTAACTAACATTAACAAAGATTATTAAATACTGTAACAAATGTATTGCTCATTGTTAGTTCATGGGAGTAAATGCATGTTTATCATAGACTCTTAAAATTAAAGGTTCCAAAAAGGATCATTGAACCAAAGATGCCAAACCTTTATTTTTAAGAGTGTATATGAAGTGTACATGTTCTATATTGTGACATGAAATTGAATTTTAGAATTGTTGACTGAAAAGTGTGCTTGTGCTATTTTCTTTCAAATAAATGTATAGCCTATAATGCAGACATGTAGGTCTATTAATAGTTAATTTTGGTATAATTGTCAAAATATTTTTGAGGGACAATGTATATATAGCCCTATAGATTTTTGTTACATTTCATTATAGCACATTTGTATTCCAGCTGCTTGGTGTAATGGCATGAAAACAACTGTCCCCAAAACCCTAAAAGCCACCAGCGGCTCCTGCCTTTTGATTCCCTGCCGATTTGAAATTTCAAAGGAGAATGAAAAATATCTTGACCTTTCACCAGTAGGAACCTGGAGACGAGGATCTCTGTGGTCACTCTATGATACACAGCGTTTTACGAAAGCCCACAGTCAGATGGAACCTCTGATAAAGGTGGTGGGGGACTTACGAAAGAAAAACTGCACTTCTGTCATGATTAATCTTACCAGCCTGCATTCAGATCGCTACTTCTTCAACTTTTCATCCGAGGGCTTTAGTGTGACTGCAACTGAAGCTGTGTCAATACGTGTGTCAGGTAAGGCAGTGCAAATGTTTCAATAAGAATCAGACGTTACTTTTCAGTTTAAGAGGTTTGTGGTGTTACGTTTTCCTGATTGGTCTAGGAGAGGAAAGCAACAGCAAAAGAAAATGGATGGTGGTGAAATGAATGTGCAGCAGCATGAAGCCACCCCGTCTCCAGACCCAGAAACAATCAACAATTCTCTCATTTAAGAAAGTAGTTTTCTGTATCAAATTCAGAAGGGGTGGTATTGCCAAAACAATAAACATAATCAACCTAACTCCTTATTAATCAAACTACTTAAACTAAAAGAAAAGAAAACAAAAGTACAGCAAAATAAGCTAACTCCCTTGCTAGCATAAACAGGAGAAAAAGTCAAAGTCAAAATAAATGGCACCCACCTCCCTACTAACCCCAAAGAAAAGATAAAGAAATCATTATCAAATTGCAAGTAAGAGACAAAACAGATGAATTAAACTATATAATAAATCATGAAAATAAACACTTCTACCTTTGTGAATCTCAACCATAGAGTGGTCAGAAAGGGACGACCGAGAGAAAACTACTACAATAAGTAGAACACCAAAATAAATTAGAGATACACAACACTCTCAACTTGTTCCAACCACACATCAGGTCTGGGGTTGGAGATAGGACCTCAAAGCTGCTGCACACAACCAAGCCACCACCAACACAGCTCTGATGATGGTTGCAGTTTAAATAGTCTCCTTCCCCTCCTAGCATCCAATCACAGCAGGACATTGATTATTGGCCTCAGGTGGAAACCATTCTCCTACGAAGAGAGAGACAGGGAGAGAGAGAAAAACACAGCACAGCTTGGGCACCCACAAACAAAACCCTACGGCTTTGGACGTAACACCCCCGTCACCAAAAACTATAACCACCCACTGGTTATAAGTCAACGTACCAAGTCACTAATCAGCAAAACATTTTAACTGTCTAAGGAATGAGTTCTAGACATGGCATCGGCAATGACATTGTCAACTCCTTTCTTATGCCGAATGTCAAGATGGTATTCCTGCACAATTAAAGACCACCGCATTAAACGTTGATTAGTGTTAGACATGCGAGTTAAGAACACCAATGGATTATGGTCTGTATAAACCAAAATATGGCTATTACTTCCACCCAGGTAAACTTCAAAATTTTGAAGGGCTAGTAACAATGCTAGAGCTTCCTTCTCAATTACACTGTAATTTCGCTGACACTTAGTGAATTTCTTTGAGAAAAAAGATACAGGATGGTCAATTCCTGCTCCAGTCCTGCATCAGGACTGCCCCGGCTCCTGCAGCGCTAGCATCAACCTGTAGTTTGAAGGGCTGTAAGAAATTTGGAGCAGAGAGAACAGGTGCAGTGCAGAGGAGATCTTTTGCAGCATTGAATGCATCCATACACTCTGGAGTCCACACAAACTTCCGAGATGCCCTCAAAAGGTCAGTGAGAGGAGAAACAATTGCAGCAAAATTCTTACAGAAAGTTCGATAGTAGCCACTCATTCCTAAAAAAACGGCGCAACTCACGTTTATTAGTGGGCTTAGGAAACTCAACAACGGCAGCTATCTTGGCTTCCACAGGTCGAACTTGTCCTTGGCCAACACATTTACCAAGATAGGTAACTGTTGCTTTGGCAAATTCACATTTAGCCAGATTCAAAGTTAGAGATGCCCTACTTAACCTTTCAAAAACAACATTTAACTTGTCAAGGTGTTCCTCCCAAGTATTAGAATATACTACCACATCATCCAAATATACCTCAACATCGGTCACCTCTGACAAAACTCTGTTCATTAGCCGCTGGAACGTAGCTGGTGCATTTCGCATGCCGAAAGCCATGACAGAGTACTGTAGGAATGAATCAGGTGTGACAAATGCAGATATTTCAGAGGCACGAGAAGTTAACGGGACTTGCCAGTACCCTTTTAGTAAATCTAGCTTTGTAACATAATGAGCAGCACCAACTTTGTCAACACAATCTTCCATTCTTGGAAGGGGAAAAGAGTCTGGTTTGGTCACAGCGTTGACTTTACGATAGTCAGTGCAGAATCTGAATGTGGAGTCAGACTTTGGCACTAGAATACATGGTGAACTCCATGGACTTTGACTGCGAGTTGCAAACCCATGCTCTAACAAATATGTTACCTCAGCTTTCATGACGACTCGTTTCTTTGGATTTATTCTATATGGATGTTGTTTAATGGGCAGGTTATCTCCCAAATCAATGTCGTGACACAACAAGGTAGTCTGGGAAGGAACATCAGAGAACAGGCCAGAATAGTGAACAATTAAGTCACTAACTGCTTTACTCTGTTCTTCTTCTAAGTGGAAGAGATAAGATTGCAAATCACTCAAAATAGCTGAATTCTGCAAACGGGCACACAAAGTTTGACCATCTTTAACTATCAATCCGTCCTCTTCCAAACATTCAGCAGGTTGCAAAACTGCTGTAAAGACCGGTTTAACAGGAACAGCTGAGTTTTCATTTCTTGTGATGTATGCCTTTAACATGTTTACATGACACACTCTGCACTTACGTCGCCGCTCAGGAGTGCCAACAACATAATTGAGAAAAAACTTTGTGATACTAATTATGTAGGGGCCAGAGAACTTAGCTTGCAAGGCTGTTCCCGGCACAGGGAGTAGGGCCAGAACAGATTCACCGGGCTGAAACTCACGTCTCACACTTTTGTGGTCAAAACGAGTTTTCATCTTCACTTGAGACTCCAACAAATGAGTCTGAGCTAACTGACAAGCTTGGTGAAGACGTTCCTTGAACGAAGTCACATACTCAAGTACAGATACAGGTGCAGAATCCTGTGAAAGTAGCTGTTCACTCAGTAACCTTAGCGGGCCTCTTACGGTATGGCCAAACACCAATTCTGCAGGGCTGAATCCGAGTGACTCCTGAACACTTTCTCTAATTGCAAACATCATTAAAGGTAGACCTTCCACCCAATCTCTGCCAGTCTCTGTGCAAAATCTTCGAAGCATAGTTTTAAGAGTCTGGTGAAATCTCTCCAATGCACCCTGAGACTCTGGATGGTATGCACTTGCCAATTGATGTTTAATTCCCAATTCACTCAACATCTGTGTAAACACCTTTGATGTGAAATTAGAACCCTGGTCAGATTGAATAACCTTAGGCAAACCAAAGAGGGAACAGAAGCAAATTATCTCCTTAACTAATTTAGCTTTTATCGTGCGGAGAGGAATTGCTTCTGGATTGCGAGTCGCAGTACACATGATGGTTAAGATATATTGATGCCCAGATTTAGATTTAGGTAAAGGACCTACACAATCTACAAGTAACCGTTCAAACGGTTCGTGAAGGACAGGAATCGGTTTTAGAGGAGCTACCGGAATGGTCTGGTTTGGCTTTCCCACTAACTGGCATGTATGACATGAGCGGATAAATGTAGAAACGGCAGACTTCAAACCAGGCCAAAAGTAGTATCTGGTGATTCGATGGAATGTTTTTGTTACTCCTAAATGTCCTGCTAGAACATTCTCATGAGCTAACTCTAGTACATGGTGCCGATAATCAGTGGGTAATACAATCTGGCGAACCTCTTGCCACTTCGCATCACAATGCAGGGGTTTCCACTTACGCATTAAAATTCCATCCTCCCAAAAATATGCTATTCTAGCTTTGGATACTTGGGTGAAATCTACTACAGCATCTCTACAAGCAGCCAGGGAAGGATCAGTGATCTGTGCAGCAGCTAACTCCACCTTACCTACTTTCAACGTAGGTTTCGGTAACACAGGGTATTCAATGTTTTCTAACTCAACCTTAGATTTAACTTTTGTCACCCTCTCCATATCCTCAAGTTGAGAAAATAGCACAGTATCTGAGAGATCTGCAACATCTCCAAATTTCAGTGATTGAGCTCGTGTTACAGCACAGGCAGGGAAAACAGATGCATACTGAGTCGTAACTCGGATACTTCAGTAGTAACGGGTTCATGAACAACAATAGGCTGAGGAAAGACTTTGCCACCTGCAAGATCATTTCCCAGAATAAAACCAACCCCATCTACCGGTAATTGTGAACAAACCCCCAGTGTCACTAAGCCAGTAACAAGTTCCGACTTCAAATACACTCGATGAAGAGGAACATTGACACAAACCATCCCAAAACCACAAACTAGCACATCAGTACCTGTATACGACTCAGCAGAAAAAGGGAGCATCTCTTCTAAAATAAAAGACTGTGCAGCCCCAGTGTCCCTTAGAATCCTTAACTGCTTTTTCTCTGACTCAGATGAAAGAGAGACTGTACCAGTACAAATAAACGGCTGATAAGTGGTAGCATTCACATCGTATGCTTTTTGAGCCGATTGCATGAGCGCAACACTTTTGGATTTGGAAGCATTTTTTTGCTTCCACGCCTTACATTCTGAAATTAAGTGATTGGGGTCAAGGCAAAAAAAAAACATGCTCGCCCGTCACTTACTCGTTTTGGACTCAATTTTCGTCGCGAACTATGGTCTTGTCCAGTGTTAGTATTACGACTCGGTGGTCGGAAAGCTTCAAAGCTTCCCCCCATAGAAGGCTGACTTTTGTACAATCGGGTTGCGGAGAACACATTTCGATGCGTTAACAAATTCATCGGCTGCAATAGCAGCGTCGGCCAGAGCCTGCACTTTTTGTTCGTTAAGATAGACAACAACGTTTTCTGGTGCACACGTTTTGAAATCTTCCAGCAGGATCAACTCCTGAAGCTGCTCAAAGGTTGTGATCCCACTGGAAAGACACCACTTATCAAATAGTGTTTTCTTCTCTCTAGCAAATTCAACATATGTCTGTCTGGCTGATTTCACATGCGATCGAAATTTCTGACGATACGCCTCAGGCACTAATTCATACGCTCTCAAAACCACCGTCTTAACTACATCATAATCGAGAGCTTGCTCGATTGGCAATGCAGCTGAGACCTCTTGCGCCTTCCCTACAAAATTACTCTGCAAAAGCAGAACCCACATGTCTTTAGGCCATCGCAGCTTAGCGGCTATACGCTCAAATGCTGTAAAATATGAGTCTACTTCCGTTTTTCTGAATGATGGTACTAAACGAATGAATTTACCTACGTCAAAATCAGGAGGGGAGTCAAAGGAGTTATGTCTTGAGTTTGGAGCAGAATCCACTTCTGGCATTTTCACTAACGACACAGAAGGTAATCTGGTTTGAGGCAATGGAATTGGCCTACGCAACTTTAAAACTTCCAGCTCTAACCTACGCAGTTCAATATCACGATCTCCTTTCACTTCTACCATACGCAACTTAATACGCTCTGCCTCAGATTCTTCCTGTTTTAACTTCAATTCAATCTCCTTTAACTTAATGGCTAGTAATGGCTCAGAACAAGGATCTTTAGCCTCCATGTTAGGACTGGAATCAGAAACTGCAGTCTCCACCACAGCATCTGACTCCACCCCAACGATACCCTGCTCATCTGGTGATACTAGCACACCAGTTTTAACTAGCTCTCCAAATAACACTTCCTTAATTACCTGTTTACTCGCTTCTTTTGGAACAGTAATATTAAAGAAATCTGCTATTTCAATTAAATCTTTTTTTCGGCAACGGTTATATGCTTCCCAAGAAGGATATAATGTGAACGCAACTAGATCAAATTCCATATCCTACACAGACACTCCTCTCTTATCAAAAGTGAATCAGCCAGGCAAACAAATGTGAAAAATGCAAAAATGAAAAACACTTACCTCAAATAATTGTCACAAAGTAGACAAATTTTCAATACTAAGAATCAACAAGGGACGAGCCCCCATTTACTGTTAGGTTTTCCTGATTGGTCTAGGGGAGGAAACCAACAGCAAAATAAAATGGATGGTGGTGAAATGAATGTGCAGCAGCATGAAGCCACCCCGTCTCCAGACCCAGAAACAATCAACAATTCTCTCATTAAAGAAAGTAGTTTTTATTCACAAATCAAATAAAAGAAAAAGGGGGTATCAAATTCAGAAGGGGTGGTATTGCCAAAACAATAAACATAATCAACCTAACTCCTTATTAAATCAAACTACTTAAACTAAAAGAAAAGAAAACAAAAGTACAGCAAAATAAGCTAACTCCCTTGCTAGCATAAACAGGAGAAAAAGTCAAAGTCAAAATAAATGGCACCCACCTCCCTACTAACCCCAAAGAAAGGATAAAGAAATCATTATCAAATTGCAAGTAAGAGACAAAACAGATGAATTAAACTATACAATAAATCATGAAAATAAACACTTCTACCTTTGTGAATCTCAACCATAGAGTAGTCAGAAAGGGACGACCGAGAGAAAACTACTACAATAAGTAGAACACCAAAATAAATTAGAGATACACAACACTCTCAACTTGTTCCAACCACACATCAGGTCTGGGGTTGGCGATAGGACCTCAAAGCTGCTGCACACAACCAAGCCACCACCAACACAGCTCTGATGATGATTGCAGTTTAAATAGTCTCCTTCCCCTCCTAGCATCCAATCACAGCAGGACATTGATTATTGGCCTCAGGTGGAAACCATTCTCCTACGAAGAGAGAGACAGGGAGAGAGAGAAAAACACAGCCCAGCTTGGGCACCCACAAACAAAACCCTACGGCTTTGGACGTAACAGTGGCATCAAATCTTTGAAAAATGTTCAGAGTTTTACGGGGCACATAGTAGCTATATAAGCAACTTACATTTTAGGTCAAACATTGCCTTTCATTTTGTGTATTTTTGCTCCCAAAACACATAGCTGTGTTTTGTTTGTGTTGGAGCGCCAAAATTGTAGCCTGGCTCCGCCCTCCTATGTACTTCCGCTCAATTTTCATTTTCCTTCAGTACTACTTCTGGGTTTGCGGTATATTCGTGGGTTTTCTCCATAGACAGTAAAAAAATGGACACAGCGACCCCCTTGATTTCAACAGAGAAAACTGAAGCCCGATTAGAGCACTCACTTCCTGATGGCTGAGCGACTGCGCAGGCTCAAAGTGAGACGACAGTCTGACAGTTGTACATCTTCTAGTAGCTATGCCAAGACAAATCTGAATCACCTAATTCCTCAAAAACGTTTTTGAAATATTTTGTCCTGTTGCTTTTATGGACTCTCTATCTATGGGCTTCTCCCTTGACTTTATGCCTCTATGTCCCCCGACTGCCTCATAGACAGTAAAAGATTGCCTGCGAGCTTCTCCTCCTGTCTATACGGTAATTTCTCTACTGTGCGACAGAGTCGCGTGGTTATGACGCAATCGTTAGCCTATTTTTACAAAAACGGCTTCTACGGGGCCATAACGTAAGATACAAAGTAATGGAGCCTTTTATACATTGTCGTGTTTCTTTAGAAATAAATAATGGACAAATTAAGTCTTTGGACGCCTCAGATGTAAAGTTATTCGCTGTCAAAGTGACGCCAAAATGAATGGGAGTCAATGGAATGCTTACAGCAGGTGATGGTCTGCTACAATGGCAGCCCCCAGGGAGGCTTCAGTTTCCGGCTGATGGATTACCCCCTTGGTTTTCTCCGGTCAATTTTTTGTAAATACGGCCTTCGGAGGATGCAGCCTTCACATTGGGACACAGCTTCTCTGTACAAATGAAATCTACGAGAGTCTGGTAGGACCAGGCTACCAAAATTGTACATACGGGGATGGAAATTTTTTCTTTTCTTTTTTTTTTACCTGCGGCAACAGCTCATCCACTCCTCGGGTCGGTTTGACCCTGAAATATTAACATTTTTATAAATTGAGTGTTCATTGGAGTTGTCCAAGACCTTAGGACTTTTTTCACACTTAAACTTGGAATACACACAAAAATTGTAATAAAATAAAATTGCTTGTAAGAAAAATAGTCGGCTACCAAATCCTTCCCTCACGGGTCAATTTGACCCCCATAAGAATGAATGAGAAAATGGTGATTTTTTTATTTTTATTTGTCTAAAACAAATTACATTTTTGGCACAATCCAGAACAACCAAACACACACAAATGAAGGCATGAGACTATAGAACATCCCCAATGCACACCAATACAATGGGTTGTTCTGCATTGTAAATCCCTGCTGTCCACCTTACTGACTTTAATTATTGCAAAATAAACCATTAAAGTATAAATACAAACCAAAAAACATGCTCAAAATTAAAACAAAAAATGCCCACATATTTCCAAAACAAAAATAAACTATTTTGTAATGTCTAAATATATAGTCTACCTGAATGCATACAGAAGCAAACTGACTTCAAATGGGACTTTGGGATCCAAGGGAACAGTTCATTTGCTCCATATAGAGCTATAAGTCCATCTAGTGGCAAGAGTCATGAAATATATATATATATATATATATATATATATATATATATATATATATATATATATATATATATATATATATATAAAAATTTCCCACAAGTGGTCGGCAGAGACACCCAAAATGAGATATTTTGACCTGATTTACCAGGGTTATGCATTAATGATGAGTTATTTCATATTTAAGTGAAATAATGTGAAGAATGTGCTTATTTGTATTAATATTATTGATCAAATCTAAAAATTTAGAGGTAAATAAAAATAAAAATAAAAAAAATTCTAAAAAAAAGCATTATCTAAATGCATTAAACGTTATCAAAATGAAATTATATAAGCTTTCTGGACAAAAATAATAATTATACTTTTTTATGTCTTCTCATGACATTAACCTTATCTTATTCCTTATTAATGCAGAAAATGCTCTCACCCTTCTTGGTGGAGTTGTAAGCTTTTCTTTTCAAACTAGGGAACAATAATCTGCATATGAACATATACACAATTACACAAATAACAATTAAATCTTCAGTCGTATATCTATCTCTTTGTGTAGTACTGTAGGCCTATGCTAGGCAGCTGCAGCTGAATGATCTAGGAAATCAGTAGCCTAATAAAGAGGTTAACTTCACAAAAATACTAAACTTAACTGCATTTAAATACAAATTTCATTAAATAGGATTTTGTATTTCAAATAGGCCTAGGTATATTTTAAATATATGTATCTGAAATACTGCTCATCCCTACCCTTGGTTTGTTACTGAATGAATCAGCGTCTTTTAAGACTTTTCCTTGGTGCCTTATGCTGGTGTATGTTACTTCACGACATGGAAAAATAAAACGTTTTCTTTACGTCATTCACAGACACTTCTTATGTTAGCTGTTCTTAGCTGCAAACTAGATCAGACACGTCTGAGTTCTGGTTTTCCAAAAGTCTTTATCAATTGTACTGTTATCTTGTCAATTAATTGAGAAATGTGTCCTATAGCGACTGTAAAAAACGGTAATATTACACGGTAACAAGGGCATCTTGAAATAAAGTGTAATTATTTGTAAAGAATTACTAGTTTCTATACAAATGAATACCATTACCATCACTCTTTCTCCTCTCCATATCCTGATAGATTCGGTGGCTGAGCCGTATGTGATTGTGCCGGGACTCAGGGAGGGTGAGGTGGGGAATCTGACTTGCACTGTTCCAGCGCCTTGCCCCAGTAACTCTCCAAATGTAACATGGGATCCTGCGTTAGGTGGAAACATAACGCAATGGACACAGCTGAATGCTGATAGGACACAGAATGTTTCTGCTATTTTGAGCTTCGTCCCATCGTTCCACCATCATGAGCTGAAAGTGAACTGTGTTTCCACCCGGCTAGACAGACAGGACAAACCCCTGCTCAGCCACAAGACCATCATCCTCAATGTGGAGTGTGAGGTTTTAACCCAACACAGTTTGCAGCTTTTCTCTTTTTGTGGTCATTCTGAAAATACTCAGTTTATTCTCTTTATTGCCCACAGATCCTCCTAAGGAAACACAGATCTCTATTACAGGCTCAGTCTGGCTTGGTTATAATGTAACCCTTACCTGCAAAAGTAATGCCAACCCTCCAGCAGTCCACAGGTGGTTCTTGAAGAAGGAAGGTATAGTGGAAGAAGTGGGTGCCTGGCGTGTGCTTTCCTTTACTGCGACCCATAATAATAGTGGGGAATACATTTGTGAGGCACAGAACCTACGTGGTTCAGGGAACTCCACAATCCTACAGATCAATGTCCCAGGTCGGTCTATACTTGAGACTGTAGAGCAGGGTTCCCCAAATCCTGTCCAAGAGGGCTCCTGTCCTGCAGAGTTTAGTTCAGATCCTAATCAATCTCACCTACCTGCAATTTTTCTAGTAACTCTGAAGACCTCAGCTGTGTCCCAATTCAGAGGCTACATCCTTCAAAGGTCGCATTCGAAGGTCATTGCTTCACCATGGTGGGACAAAGGCTGTCCCAATTCGAAGGCTCCTTCAGATGCGGCCTTCAAATGCGTCCTTCGTTTCCCATGAAATGAAGGATACAACTCATTGTGCGCTGGTGACGACAGGATTGTTTTGAGAGAATTTGCTGAATTACACTTTTAAACATAAGTATTGGGTTTCAGCTTACTCAAATATCTAATGATACAAATGTAAAAATAGAAAACAACCTCTAAAGCAGTTCAAATGTTGACATATCTTACTAAGATGCGATTATATATAGTTTATACTCTTTGTCATATACAGAAATGGACCATGGTGAACATATTTAGACTGTTTGTGAACCCTGTTTTGTTTTCAGACCGTTTAAAGGGTACATAACACACACAGTTTCTGCCAATCTCATGTAAATCTTGAGTACCTATAGAGAAATATTGAATCCTTCATATCTCCGAAGAGTCTTAAGTTTGATCAGATTTATAAAACATTGATACAGCTGTACCGGTTCTTTCCGAAAACAGTCGAGCTCCTGGAGGCATGCCGTGGGCAGAGCTAAAGAGTCACAAGCACGGATTGGTTTTAAAATGAAAAATGGACACTTATAGAGGTCAGCTGAACAAATGTATTTAAACACACACAATACATTGTCTGTTTTCCCTGGATAACGTTTGATTCACTATATGTTCGTGTTGTTTACATTATATGCACTTGCTCGCCGATTGCCAGCAAAACACAGACATTTGATGCAGTTTTACTGCCTGTAGTTCCGACTCATGACCGGATATTTTATCGCTGAGACCGCTCCATCTTTCAGTTTCAAACGATCTGCAAACTCAGCGTCGAACTGCATGGGCCTTGTTTATAGAACATTTGTCACCGAAATGCCGGGAACAAACAAACACACTTGGCACAACACTGTTGCTGCCCTGGAAAAACAAACTGCATCCTCTGTTTCCCTAACGCTGGGTTCTTTGGGAAGCTGAACAAGGTTGTCTTTCAAACAAAAACACTCTGTCACGATTCATGGTTTCACTGACTCGCCCTCGCTATGTGTGTGCGTGTTGTGTGAGTGATTCACACTCGCTGTTTTGAATGTGGATGTCCTATATATTGTTTGTTACTTCGTCCTGTCTTTGTCAGATGGTTGTTGAGGCTCACCAGGGATAATCTCACCGTGTTTCTCCTGCTTTTCCAGTCCTGTTCCTATGCTGTGGTTTTCCCTGTAGATTTACAGCCTGTTCCTTTATCTACGTCTGCCCATTGCGTCCCTGCATTACCGAGCCCTGGATCTTCTTCTGCCTGCCTCCACTCTGACCTGCACTACTACCTACTGACTCTTGAATTAATAAATTCACTACTGTTCACTCGCAACTGAATCCTTTTGACTTCTTCCATCAGGGTTATGGCACACTCTTCTTTGGTGACATTGGGGTTTTGGTGGTCTGCATTTCCCAAAAGCATTGTGAGAAGTTTATCGTAGAGACCACTGGTGGCAATTGTTCTATGATCAATTTAGGCTTACGTTGCTTTTGGGAAACGCAGCCCTGGTTGATGTGTGCGCACGCTCTTCCAGGAGAAGTGCCCATACAAGGAATTTCACCCTTGATGACGTCATACAGGGCCATACTCGAAAAAAAACTTTAAACTTTAAAAAATTTACGAACCCTGAGGAGTGTATTTGTCACAGAAAAACTCTGTCATACGTCCAACACTTTTTTTGAAACTTTGGCCATGTTTTGCATTAGAATCCAACTCTTTAACAGTGTAAATATGTCAGAATGCATGACATAGTATTAGACATCCCCTCTAATATAACTTTCAAAAAAGTCCAGTACAAATGTTACTGCCACTCATCAACAGCAGCTGTCACAATTGCTAGGCGTCAAGAACAATCCTCTGTAGGCTAGACCGTCCCATTTAACAACGCTTTTTCTGATCTTCGTGGCCTTTGAAGGACGCAGCCTCTGAATTGGGACACAGCTCTTGATTAGCTTGTTCAGGTGTGTTTGTTAGGGTTGGAGCTAAACTCTGCAAAGCAGTGGCTCTCTAGGACCGGATTTGAGGAACCCTGCTGTACAGATTCACCATATATTTGTACATTACCGTTTTGTTCAGTCTCTTTGGCTCAATTCTCAAATGAGATTTTTTTTCTTATCTCTGAATAATTTTTTCTTGTTTGCTTAGTTTTAGCAAATTACACGTTTTGGCACATGTGCAAAAGAGTTAGTGTAGTTTTCTACAATTCTAAACATGCAAAAATGATCCATTCATGTTGTTTTCTGCTTTCTCACGTGTTCTGCTTTCATGTAACGGATTGCTACAAAAATGAATGTACTGTATACAGTACACACACAAATGTGTGTATTCTTTTTCTGTGTACTATTCATTTTTTTTTTTCCAGTTAACTTTTACCTAGTGTTGAAATCTGGTTGAAATCTGTATCTAAAAAGCTTAGTGTAATACACAATAGCATTTAGCTAGACAAATCTGTCAGTCAGTGTCACCAAAAACTATGAAAAATGAAATTTGTATATAAACATTTCTAGGGTTGACTACCATGGTAAAACATCTAAACATTTTGACAGTACAGCTCACATGATGACAAAAATGTTTTCATTGTGGTGGCACTGACCAATTTAAGGACACAATAACTGAAGCATGAATGAAATGCTTTGGGTGAGTTACTACATTTTACAGACATGCAGTAATCATTATTTACCATATACAGTTACATTTTAAAGAATGTTATGACTGTTTCAAAAAATGAGCCGAAGCGACTGAGAAAAACTATATTAGTTATGTAAACAGATTAAATGAACAGGCACAAAAGTACTCTTTGTTTTTGCAGGCATATCATTCACTGCTTTCCTCGCAGTTTTGGCACTGTTCTCATTGCTTTTATTTGCACTTCCTACTCTGATTTACAGAAGGTAGGATCCTGCTAGAAATTTAAATGATATAAAATATTTTATACAATGCTTGAGATAAATGAGAATGTTTTCCCCTTTTGTTGTTATATGCAGGTGCAAAAAAACTCACAGAAGTGTAAGTATCTTGATATGTTTCTCATGAAGTGAGTGATACATGTCTTCAATATTCTTAGTCCATTTTTTTTTTTAAATAGACTGTAAATTTGACTGTAAAAGATATAAAACTTCAGTGTGAGGTCTTTAAGGGCAAGGCAAACAAAATGTACACAGTAAAAAATTGCTGTAAAAAAACAGCAACATTTTGACAGTAACATGCTGTTTTCCATTAAAACGGCAATATACCGTAGAAAAAATGCATTCTGGGTGATATTTGTCATTTTCGAGAAAGTAGCCTACAGGAATATACTGTGAATTAACAGCGCTCAAGAGTCGACACTCAGCGGTATATAAATAATACCCTTTTATTTACAGTGCCAAACTGGACACAATATTAACTTAAATCTTTAAACAAATACAAGTAACATAAATAACATATAGTAATAATAAATAAACCAATATAAAATAAAAATTCACATTTACATAATATCAAACAAAACAATATTGTATCAAATAATGTTATAATACTGGGGATTAATAGATATTACTACCAGGGTAATCTAATCTCGACATGGCTCCAGGTTCCCATGTTTTGTCTGCTTGAACAGTCAAGTTATCTGGTCGTTGTACTAGTTACGCAGTGCTTAGCTTGGTGAGTTTGGTATTTCGTTCCCACTACGTCTTAGCTACGCAGCCTATGTTCTCTGAATAGGGAACGAGACGCTGCGTTCGCTGCCAAGCTCCTCGCGCTGCCAACAAGCTTCCTTTTTCGGCAGAGAAATCTGAGGAGCAGATAGCGTGCGTGCCAATATAATATGCGACGTAATAGCGTCGAGGCGGCGCCCGCACCATCAGCCAATGCATTGGCGTGATTCTATCTGGGCTTCAGACAATCAGGACAATCAGTAATCAGCTTCAGAGCGCGCAAGCGAGAAAGAAGAGACTGTGCTCCAAACCGTATAGTGCGCACGGCGGAGAGGGAGAGAGCGAGAGACCGTGTGTGCGTCATGAAGCACATGTAAGACAGAGTCAGGCACCGAAATCAGGCACCGAAATTTTCGGTCTTATTCGGTCTCGTTACTACCTTTTACGTCGGAACCGGTTCCCTATTGGCACCGCGTTTCGGTACCCAACCCTAAATCAGATTGACTTTATTTCTGTCAGACATCTACATAAGTTCTTATTAAAAGGTGACAGAGGTTTAGATGTCATTTTATTTTCATTTGATGTTACCATGATGGTGATCAGTGTTTGCCTTAGTTTTTCTTTGGCTGCTGCAGCTGGAGATTATATTGTGCTGTAATTAATTAAACAAACAAATCCAGCATTTTGCAAACAAACTCGATCTGCTTTGCAAAGGAAAACTCGACTCGCAAACAAACAGAAAGCAATGTGCAAGTACAAAGGTCAATTTGAGTAAAAATGCAGTGGAGTAACAAACATGTATTGTGTTTTACAAATATAAATAAATGAGCTTAGATAATATTTCACAAATAAATACAAACCATCCTACAAATTGCATGTAACATTTGAACAAATACCAAATCTAGTGCATACAAATGCATATCTGTCTGTAATGATTGTGAGACACTTGGCTTTTTATGAGATCTCTCGGCTCGATTTTTTCACAAATGCGTCCAGGCAGATTTTCTCACAAATGCAGTTGAGCAACTTCCTCTTCTAAAACAGTAGATGGCGCTAAACTAGGGATTAATTTAGCGCTAGTCTCCCGGGAGAAGCACTGATTTGAAACGCGTGCTTGCCTTTGCCTACAGCTGAGGAAAATGAGTGGTGAACAGGCGAGTTTCTATCTTACTGTGTCTATAATTAACCTTTTTGAGGTTTTTCTTTTGCAAAATATACATATCTAGACAGAAATCCACATTAGCACTTAGTAGCACTCCACTCTTTCTAGGATAGAGGAATCTATAAGCTGAAAGCTCTGCCATATGTTGCTTTTTACATTACATTTTTCCTATCGGATGCGTGCGAAATGACTAAATTAGTGATTGTTTACACTGAACGGGTCTATTTCTTTCGTTCTCCATAAATTAATGAGAACATTTCATTTAATTAAAAGGAGGGTTTCATTTGTCTGTGCAAAATAATAATTTGGGCACTGCATATGTCACGGGCAAGTTAAGAAACTATTGTATATTGTTTGTTTTGTTCATTCATTATTTTATTGCATTAACAGTTAAGCTGACTGAATTCCAACAAAATAAATAAATAAGTGGGACCCTCATTTCAATTAAATTAAATGTTCTCATTAATTTATGAAAAAAACGAAAGAAATAGACTCGTTCAGTAAATGTAACGTTTTTACAAAAATGTAAAAAAAAGTAAGATAGTTCCTCTATCTAGAGAGTGAAGTGGTACTAAGTGCTAATATGGATTTCTGTCTAGATATGTAATAATATTTAGCAAAAGAAAACCTCAAAAAGGTTAATTATAGATACAGTAAGATAGAAACTGACCTGCCCCTGCACGCGTTTCAAATCAGTGTTTCTCCCGGGAGACTAGCGCTAAATTAATCCCCTAGTTTAGCGCCATCTACTGTTTTAGAAGAGGAAGTTGCTCAACTGCATTTGGGAGAAAATGTGCCTGAACGCATTTGTGAGAAAATCGAGCCGAGAGATCTCATAAAAAGCCAAGTGTATCACAATCATAACAGACAGATATGCATTTGTATGCTTTGGTATTTGTTCGCACTACATTTGGTATTTGTTCAAAGGTTAGGCTACATGCAATTTGTAGGATGATTTGTATTAATTTGTGAAATATTATCTAGGCCAGGGATGGGCAACTCCGGTCCTCGAGGGCCACTGTCCTGCAGAGTTTAGCAAAACTCTGACAAAAAATATTTTTTAGTAATCCTGAAAACATTGATTAGCTTGTTCAGGTGTGTTTAATTAGGGTTGGAGCTAAACTCTGCAGGACAGTGGCCCTCGAGGACCGGAGTTGCCCATACCTGATCTTGGCTCATTTATTTATATTTGCAAAACACAATACATGTTTGTTACTCCACTGCATTTTCGCTCAAATTGACCTTTGTACTTGCACATTGCTTTCTGTTTGTTTGCAAGTCAAGTTTTCCTTTGCAAAGCAGATCGAGTTTGTTTGCAAAATGCTGTATTTGTTTGTTTAATTATGGCACAATATTAAATCCAAACAGCTGTGTCTTTAAAATACATTTGCTATGGCAAAAAAGCTGAAAGAAAACAGGATCAGATAACAGTGGTTGTTTGTTAATAGTCACAATCATCATAGTGGCCTGATTTACTGATCTCATTTATTGTCTAATGTATTTATATGGGCGAGGTTTTGTATGTTGGATTGTGGTGTCACTGTGATTTTACAGATGGAGATCTGTCAGAGTTTTAACAACCAGAAAATATGAAGGATTTAAAACACAGTTAATGCTCAAATCTTTTTTGACTTCTATATCAGCCAGACATCAAGAATCGGCATATAAATCTCAACAATGGTGACAATCCAAATTTCCATGCTGCAATGCATGATGGGTACAAGCATAGTACAAAAAAAAACATCCATGACTCCCAGCATGCATTGCGGCATGAATTACTTATGCAGCTGAATTGTCTGATAATTTTCTTAAAATTTTACTTTTGCTTGTTTTGTGTTAACATTTAGTAGCGTGTTTTGTGATGTTCAGAGTTGATGTTATCTTTTTTGTTGATTGTCACCATTGTTGAGATTCATTGGCAGATTCTTGATGCCTGTGTGTGTCTAAATAAAGCTGTGGTTCAAAAAATTTTAGTGAACGATGAGTTTTAAAATCCTTCATAACTGATTGCGCAGCACTGCTTAATCTTTTGCTGTAGTTTCACAGTGTAGTAATATAAAATGTAAAAATGAGGTGCATTAAAACCAGTGATGGGAATAACGGCGACGGCATTACTTTTTCCAGTAACGAGTAATCTAATTGATTACTCTTCTCATCTTAATAACGCCGTTACCGTTACTGCCAAAAAATGCGGCGCGTTACTATAACTGATGAAGCTGTTTTTTTTTTTCATCAGACCAACTAGATCTCTGAGCGAGAGGCAAATACTTTTTTTACTGTTCTTCCTTGGTTAGTGGGCAGAGCACGAGACAAGCGCATAAATGCTGACGATTGGCTATAAGGTAGAGTAAAATGTCATTGTAAGCCAATCAGAGGTAGAGTTGGGCGGGTGTTCGAAAGCACGCATAGTAGTGATGGGCATTCGGCTCTTTTGACTCAGCTCACTGAAAAGAGCCGGCTCTTTTGGCTCACAAACGGCTCTTTAAATGACTTTGACTATAATATTTCAATTTGTATTACATAATTATTTAATTTCTATAGGCTAAATTTGTAAAAATAGAGTCGGCTCTTCAGATATGCGAGCCAGCTCCCAACGTTCACCTAAAAGAGCCGGCTCTTAGAGTCGGCTCATTCGCGAATCGCGAACGACCCATCAAAAGCTCATTTGCGAACGAGTCGATCCATCATCACTAACGCTCATTCGCGAACGACCCATCATCACTAACGGCTAACGCTCATGAATTGCGAACGACCCATCATAACGCATAGTCGGGCAGGACAGGACACACAAGGAACAACACAAGCCAGTCAGTCAACGAGAGACAGGTATGGCGACGAGCTTAACAAGCTTAATTTAATTTTGCCCAGTTGTGGCCTGTTGAGGGGCAATAAATATCAAAATTTCCAAAACATCTATTGTGTTATTTGCATTGATCCACTATATAAACATAATATCTACATACATGGCGTTTGATTGGAGGCTAGTCTCACTTTGTCCCACAGCAACATTTTTTTTTTTTAGATGCGTGTACAATGTTTCATGTTTCTGTTAATAATGTATTGTATTAAGTGTCCATTTCATTATAATATTCAAATTTATCATAAATAATTGAACATGCACATGTATTTTAAGTTCCGTTAAAGAGGGGTAGAGGTGGGGTCACATTTGAGCATTTAAAATTTAATTTTACTTGAAAGTAACGCAATAGTTACTTTCATAAGTAACTAGTTACTTTTAAAATTTGTAACTGAGTTACTAATTTAGTTACTTTTTGGAAGAAGTAACTAGTAACTGTAACTAATTACTTTTTAAAAGTAACTTGCCCAACACTGATTAAAACACATTTTTGATGACATTATAATCAAAACATAACCAGTTACACCTGATCTCATGTTTGTTGGCTTTGTTTCTGCCACAACAAATGTGTCTTATAAACACATAGTTACAACAGCCAAATATAAAACTAATGTTAAGTCAAGGGTCAAGAGCCCAACTAAAGTAAACACTGATTTCCATAATGGTAAAGTCAAATTAAACAAAACAGCATCTAAACCTCTGTTAATTCTCAATAGGAATTTCTGTAGATGAATGAAAATATATAAAGTCAATCTGGTTAGTAATAAGCGAAGTGAGAGATTTAATGTCTTCTGTAGCTGGAAGTCAGTTGTAGTTCTTGTGTTTCGCTTTTTTCTGTTCTTGTTGTTCCTCTGTCCTTCAGTGGTTCTGCTTGTTAACATCAGGTGTTCATCACTAATGCTCAATAATTAATCACTGAATAATATCATTAACTTCAACACTGCTTTAGTGTTCGTCCAACACTCTGTAGTGTGGACAAACAAGTGTTCATTTAAAACTGAAGATTTTGCAGTGGGGTTAAAAGGGTTAAATGTGTCAAATAAAATAAAAAACTGAAAATGTAAATTATTTTACGGAATTAAACTGTAAAAAAAAACAGCAATTTACTGGCAACCACAGCTGCCAGTAGATTACCGTAAAATCAAGGAAAAACAGTAATATACTGTAAAACATAACAGCCAGATTTACTAAACGAAAGAAGTTAATTTCCCTGAAATATTAGTGAAAGTTATGCGAAGTCAATAACTGAAAAGGAGAGTAAATATTAAATTGAAGTGTTTTATGTGTTTTTGCACAAGATGATATAGGAGAGATCTGTTAGTTAATTAATTAGTTTTGTGGGTCACCATTGTGCTGGAGAGTAAAGCCTGTGCTTCGGTCAAAGATGAGCAGAGAAATACTGATGCTACCTGTTGCTTTATATAAAGACAGTAACTGTGTAGTTGCTAATGCAATGACAATCTCATTGCTGAGTACTTTTTAGCACATAGGCTACATAGATGCTATTGTTTGCTAAATACGAATCGCAAAGATTTTAGTTAAAGTCATGTTTTTGATTAATTCATTATTACACATTAGGTGTTTGAAGTTTTATATTAAGAGATATTCCTTTTCAGTGGACTCAAATGAAGTAAATTCACAGTACTATCAGTATAAATGCTAGTTTTTATACTCAAACTGTTTGAAGCAATCGGTTTCCCAAATGATATGAGTTACCTTTCATGGTATTTTTACGGTAACATACTGTGAAAAAGGAGCCGGAGATTAATGGTAGAGAGCTGTAAATTAACAGTGCATTGCTGGTAATCACAGTAGATTACCGTTATTTTACAGCGCAATTTTTTACAGTGTGAGTGCTTCATTGTTTTCAGAACAATGTTCTGTTGTGAGTGAATTATCATAAAGCTAACAGAGTAAGTACAAGTTCACAGCTCATTTATTAATCCATTTCAGGAAATAAACCAGGATCAGGACATTTATGCCAATGTGTCTTCAAGTGCAACAAATAGCCAAAATACATATGGAAATGAGGAGACCTGCACCGTTAACCCTGAATGCACATTCAAAAAGAATCTCTCCTACGAAGACATCTATGCAAACTGTTGAAGTAAGATGTGGAATATTTTAAACACCCTTTCATGGATCACCACTGAACAAATCTACTTTCTGCATGCCAGTAATGATCATTTTAATAAGCATCAGCATATTCAACTTCCCATCTATTATATTCAGAACTATATCGTTGCTACATCCTTTCTCATTTTAAAGAATGAAAACCCTCCAATAATTCAATTCTGAATACTTAACTGTATGTTTCTATTTTTATTGTTGTGATACATTCACTTTGCTCAATTAAAAAATGTAAAGTCTCCATGAAATCAAATTTGAGTTCTTTTTTTTATGGAATATTGCATTTAAAAAAATGTATGTGCCCTCGTAATCTTTAATAAAAATGTCTTGCCACATCTCTTCTCTGATGAGTGTTTATTGCCGTGAAGGTAAATTACTGTCACAAACTCACACACAAACTGTCACTCACATGAGATCAACCAATAGCAAATAACAACGATCCAATCAATTCCCCATGGACAAAATCAAGTCCCGCTCTACATTTTTTTGTTTGTTTGAGAAGCCATTTCACTCAGATATATGTTACAATTCAACTTCAATTTCATGCCAAATGGGTAATTTTTTCATTCTTTCATACACTAAGTAGTAAGAATCATTTAGATCTTATATGATTTACACTTATTTACACAAGTAGTAAGGATCATTTAGATCAAATGGCGGTGAATGTTAGGCCATAAACATTATATGCAAGTATACGAAACAAAGAACCAAATGGTTGGCCAATGAATAGAATAAAGAATAAAAGAATAAAGTGGTGGTGTCACCACACCTCAGTACTCTAGGGGGCGATAGAGAGTTCAATCTCTGTAGAAGTCCTTCTTCTAAAATGGAGACATTGAAGGAGGAGATGGTCTTTTAAGTGGTTCAGTAATGAGTCTTATGGGGATGATGACACAGGATATTTTTTTTACAGTCTATGGATAATACCTGCGTCCCTTGGATCAGAAAACCTCTCTGGATGAGAAGACAACAGGCAGGGCTGAGGCAGGTAAAGAATGGTATAGAAGTATAATGTAAACACAAAATCACAGGAACATCAAACAGAGGTTAAAAGAATTGTCTGTACGTTACTCTGTGTTTTATACGCTGTCATTTCAGCGTATAAAACAAAACAAAAATTTTAGACTTTAGAATACGGATAGCCAATTTTGAACTGTTTTTGCTGTAGTATTATAATAGGATGAGTTCATTTCTTTATGTTGTGCTTTTTAAAATCTCTGAAGAGAACACCCAACAATTACAGCATTAAACAGACGACATGAGTCATGCATATTGTAGGACTTTAAGGACATATTATAGGTATAGAAATAAATAGAAATAATCATTTTTGTACTGATATAATATTAATTTATTAATAATTAAATTAATATGGTCACTTCCGGTCGGGAACGCTCATGCAGTTTAGACATGAACTTTCTGAGGAAGGACAGTGAATATTGTAGTTTAGCACAAGGAGGCACTACAAGTAAAAGAATAATCTCTCTAAACTCCACAACCAGTTGAAAAAAAGAGTTACAATTTTGCATGACTAATATCGACAGACAATGTTAAATTATCTTCAAATATCAGACAGACCAAAAACTTGATGTCAACAACCAGTGGAATTTCTAATGCCAATAAGTGCATGAAATTGCTGTAAATCTTCTCAAAAAAATAAAAGCAGCATTTTGCACTATTTTACAGTGAAACTCACCAATTACAATTATATAATTATGTAATTACAATAAGAGACAGTACATCAAATTACTGAATATAATTAGGCTACTGAAAATAAGCTCTAAAATTTTGTGCTCAAGAAAACATCACAATCATTATTTGTTTGGAATCAACACCTTAAGACAAAATAGGCCTATAACTTTTCATGTTTTCATGTTACATTTTCCCCTGTCATTGATTGACGTAAACTGACAATATGGATTCTAAATACGTTTGGTAATAAAGTCTCTGAGACTGTCACATTCTCACAGAATAATTACCACCAGGGTTCTCATACACAGATGCACTCAAACAACCTTACAAATGTTCTACATGAAGATGAAGACATCAGCAGGATCGGTGTGGAAAGTGCTAAAAACTGGAGGAAATTAATAAGCAAATGTTTAAAAACAGCCTGTTCACAGTTATTACTGTACGTTCACACCGCCGCCAACTTGAGCTTCCAAGGCTACCGGAAGTCATTCATTTTCAATGGAAGCTGGCTTCTCTCAGCTGCAAGGAGCGTCAAATCCGGCGTCGCGTTTTGAGCGTTTTGAACATCAATCAGAAAGTTGAAAGTAGCTCGAGTTTATGGTTATGAGCTATGACGTGGTTCAGCGGCAATCAGCGGCAAAACGGCAGCAACCAATCGGAATATAGACGTCCTTTGCGCTGACTGATTCCGGAGAAACAAACGATGTAAACTTTCGTTCCTTCCAAAACATTAGTTCCGGGAAAATCACTCCCTATTAAGTCCTATTGTACCGAATTTTGGTTGTAGTTCCACCAGAGTTCCACTGGGGGCGATCGCCCATGAGTGCAAAATGAATTGGAGTCTATGGAGCTAGACGGCTAAATTTGTCTCTTTCACCCGATTGCCGTTGAGAAATCTCAGATTTGATTGTAGGTTTTGCAAGCTGAACATAGGTTATAGGTCGAAAGTTGAATGAAGGAGTACTTATGTCCTTTCGATTTCTTACAGGTTGAGTTGTTGTTGCCCATTAAACGCTAGCATTCTGCTAATGAACGCTGATTGGTCAGTGAAGGACTGATTACGACTAGAGCTACCGCTTGATGGCATCGTGGCCAGAAAATTTACACGGAAAATAAATTGAATTTGAGTACTTGTTGTGTTATTCTTGTGTTAGGAAATACAGGATACATATGGTATAGTATTGCCACCTTAAAAAACAACAACAACCAATGTCCCACTCAATAGAGCTAAATATCAATAAAAATTGAAAAAGGAGAAAAATGCCTCTAAGGTGTGCAATGATAAATTGTTCTAATGAGTAATTTCATCTCTTTTCGAATACAACATTCAAATTACTAGGCAAAAAATTATATCCTGAGAAAAGTGGATTTTGAGGGGTATAGCTCCATAGACCTCCATTCATTCTGCACTCGTCCTGTGAGCGCCCTCATATGGAACCAGAGTGGAACTGCAACCAGTTCAGAAGCCGGAAGTTTACTGAGAGTGGAAGTTCTCCCCTTATTAGACATTCTCTGCTAATCATCACCGTTCCTGGGTTTCCTATCATTTATGATATGACGTTGTATGCATGTAGATAACGGTCCTGGAGTATGGCGGGTGGAAAGTGCCACGGATAACCTTCCGAAGGAGACAGTCGTGTACTTTTATGTGAGAGAAGGGGTACGTCACACCACAGACGCGTGACACCAACGTGTGACTCCAACGTTGTTGCACCACAGACGCGTGACACCAACGTGTGACTCCAAAAAAATTGATGGCCAAAAGGGCCAAAACGTGTGAAACTGTCGTATTAACACATAATTTCGCGTTAACACGCAATTTATGCGTTAACACATAATTTACATGTTAACACGTAAATCCTTCGGATGAGACGTTAAACCGAGGTCCTGACTCTCTGTGGTCATTAAAAATCCCAGGATGTCCTTTGAAAAAGAGTAGGGGTTTAAATCCTGGCCAAATTTGCCCCTTGGCCTCTGTCCATCATGGCCTTCTAATCATCCCCATATACTGATTGGCTTCATCACTGTTTCCTCTCCACTAATAAGCTGGTGTGTGGTGGGCGTTCTGGCGCAATATGGCTGCTGTCACATCATCCAGGTGGATGCTGCACATTGGTGGTGGTTGAGGAGATTTCCCCTTCCATGTAAAGCGCTTTGAGTACCCAGAAAACCACTAAATAAATGTAACGAATAATTATTATTATTATTATTAAATTGCGTGTTAACGCGTAAAATATTGTACATTACCACCACCTACTGGTAATTACATGCTGGCTGTTACAGAGCGGGCTTCCGCACCGCCTCCTCTTCACCACCAGAGGGAGCCTTCACCTGAATACTAGATTACTCTGGAACTCAAATCCCCATAATGCCTCATACCTGGGACTGATTAGGCACACACCTGGACCTCATTCAGACTCTCCATATAAGCCACACACAAACAGAAGTTCAGTGCGAAGTATTGCATTGCCCCAGCCTGTAATCACTGAGCGTTTTTCCTATCTTGCTGATCTATTTACTGACCACGGATTGTTATCTCACTACTGCCTGTTTGCTGCCTGTCTTGACTTGGATTACCCTGGATTATTGTTTATTGCTGCCTGCCCTGATCTTCTGCCTGTTCCTTGACTACTCTCTGTGCCTGCTCTCTGAATACCCTGTTTTGCTGTTCTCTGACCCCTGCCTGTTTGAAGTTTCTTCATTAAAGCTGCAAATGGATTCTACTCAGTCTCCCGACTCGTTACAGAATACTTCGCCAACAACGAATCCAGCAGCTGTTCAGCAGATATGCACCGAACTCACCTCTCAAGCATCTCGTCTGGATCTACATCACCAACAACTTAGTCATTTGACTTCACTCACCGCAAAACTGGTTCAAGGTCTGCAAGACCTACAAACTGCAATCGCTAATCCTCCCATTGTACCTGCCAGTCCTCCCTCAGGAAGTCCTCCACCGGCCGCCATTTCCTCAGTAAATCCACGGCTGGCTTTCCCCGAGAAATTTGATGGAAACCCCACGAAATGCAAAGGATTTCTGCTTCAATGTACTCTCTTTGTGGAACAGCAACCATCATTATACACCACCAACGCAAGCCGGATTGCGTTCGTTTGTTCACTGCTCACAGGACGAGCGCTATGAATGGGCTACGGCTGTCTGGAGAACTGATGGATCTTCCTTCTCTACATTTAATGAATTTTTGCAACAATTCCGTCATGTTTTCGATCATTCTACTGAGAGCGGAGACGCCGGGGAACAACTGTTATCTCTCACTCAAGGGAGTAAAACTGCAGCCGAATATGCCCTAACTTTCCGCACGCTGGCTGCACAAACTGACTGGGTCGAAAGCACTTTGAAAACTCTCTTTCGCAAAGGTCTCACTATGGAACTCCAGTCTGAATTAGCCTGCCGTGATGAAGGGAGAACTATGACGGAATACATCGATCTAGCCATTCAAGTGGATAATCTTATTCGCTCACGACAATCAGTTCGACCTCTACAGCCATATCATCACGAAACGCCCACTGAACATGAACCCATGCAGATTGGGTTTTCTCACATCACACCAGAAGAAAGAGAGCGCCGTAGACAACACAGATTGTGCATGTATTGTGGTCAAGCAGGACACATGAAATTTGCATGCCCAACTCGTCCATCTGCCAGGCCCCGTTCGGTGAGTCCACGCATTAAAATTCCCATAAATCCATCTAGTTTCAAATTGTCAGTAATTATCACGATAAGAGGAAAGAAGTTCAGAACCACGGCTCTCATTGACTCCGGAGCTGCTGGGAACTTTATATCCCGTACATTTGCTGAACAATGCAGGCTCAATCTAACACCTTGTCTTTCCTCCTTGGCAGTGGAGGCGTTAGACGGCCGACCCCTCGGAGAGGGAAGGATTCAGGACACCACCGAGGAGATTAAACTTCACGTTGGCCCATTGCACACCGAGGTCATCAGTTTTTATTTCATTCAACCACCCCACCATCCCATTATATTGGGACATCCCTGGTTATACACTCATAACCCACATATTTCCTGGAAGGAGCGTCAAATCATACGTTGGGATTCTTTATGCCAGAACCGCTGCCTGACTCCTATGACTCGCATTCCGCCTCAAGAGAGGAAAAGTGAGCCCTCGAATCCAATCAGTTCTAGTCACCAAGTACAGAGGGTGAATCACATTCCTTTGCAAAGTACAGAGCCTGAATCCTCCTCTCATGAAGAGACTAACCTACCCACGGTATACACAGACCTCCTCGAAGCCTTTAGCAGAAAGAGGACATCCCAGCTACCCGAACATCGCCCTACTGACTGTGCCATAGACCTCCTCCCGGATACTTCTGATGAAAAACTACATCCAGGAGGAACTATCCAAAGGTTTCATCAGACCTTCAACTTCCCCTGCTGCCGCTGGATTTTTTTTTTGTCAAGAAAAAGGACGGTGGTCTACGACCCTGCATTGACTACCGAGCATTAAATGATATCACAGTCAAGTTCCGCTACCCTCTACCACTCGTGCCTGCGGCACTCGAACAACTCCGCAAGGCCCAGTATTTCACTAAGCTGGACTTACGCAACGCCTATAATCTGATCCGTATTCGTGAGGGGGACGAGTGGAAGACAGCATTTTCCACCACTAGTGGGCACTATGAATATTTGGTCATGCCTTTCGGTTTATCCAACAGTCCATCCGTGTTTCAATCCTTAATGAATTACATTTTCCGAGACATGCTGGACAAATGGGTGATCGTCTACATTGACAACATTCTAATTTATTCCAAGTCCATGGAGGAACACATTCAGCAGGTCAGGCTGGTCCTTGAGCGACTCATACAACATCAACTCTACGCCAAAGCTGAGAAATGCGAATTCCACCAGACAAGTACATCCTTCTTGGGTTACATTATCGGTCACGAAGGGGTCGCTATGGACGAAAGGAAGGTAAAGGGAGTTCTGGACTGGCCGCTACCTCAAACCCTCAAAGAATTACAACGTTTCCTGGGGTTTGCCAACTTCTACAGAAGATTCATTAGAAATTTCAGCATCATCGCAGCTCCATTAACCACGATGACCAAACGTCATTCGACTAGGTTAAAATGGACAGAGGAAGCGGAACAGGCTTTCAAGGAACTCAAGTCCCGATTCACGTCCGCACCCATCCTCCATCACCCAGACCCTGAACGCCAATTCATTGTGGAGGTAGACGCTTCTAACACAGGAGTCGGGGCAGTACTATCACAACGACAAGGTAATCCAGGGAAAATGTACCCGTGCGCCCTCTTCTCCCGCAAACTTACGCCAGCAGAACAAAATTACGACGTGGGAAACAGAGAACTGCTCGCTATGAAATTAGCACTGGAAGAATGGCGACACTGGCTGGAAGGAGCAAGCCAGCCTTTTGTCCTACTCACCGATCATAAAAACCTGGAATACCTACGGTCAGCCAAACGTCTAAATCCACGACAGGCCAGATGGGCATTATTCTTTACTAGATTCCAATTCACCGTCACCTATCGACCAGGAACCAAGAATGTCAAAGCAGATGCTCTATCACGTCAAACAGAAAGCACAATTCAGAATCACACTCCCGAGAACATAATTCAGACAAACCTACTGGTAGCTCCAGTACAGTGGGATATGGTCACGGAAATTCAACAGGCTAACAGTCAGGTGAGACCCCCTTCTGAATGTCCGGATAACTTATTGTTTGTTCCAGAACTGCTCCGCCCCCGGCTCCTTGATCATGTGCACTCCAACCCCAGTTCAGGCCATCCAGGAATCACGGCTACCATTCACCTCTTGCAGAATCGCTTCTGGTGGCCGACGCTACGGATCGACACCACTATACATGTAAGGAACTGTGTCAGCTGTAATACGTCCAAATTTCCCAGACAATTACCCGCTGGACTGTTAACACCACTCCCTACACCACGCCGCCCCTGGTCCCATATTGCAATTGACTTCATCACAGACCTACCTAAATCGCAAGGACACACTACCATACTCACCATCGTTGACCGATTCTCCAAAGCCTGCCGTCTCATACCATTAGCCAAACTCCCCACGGCGCTAGAAACAGCCGAGATTCTGTGCAATCAAGTGTTCCGTTTGTATGGGTTACCTGAGGACATTGTGTCCAACCGGGGTCCCCAATTCACATCCAGAGTTTGGACTGCATTCTTAAAAAATCTGAATATCAACATCAGTTTGACTTCAGGGTACCATCCACAATCTAACGGACAAACAGAACGTCTGAACCAGGATGTCACACGTTTCCTAAGATCCTACTGCCAGAAGGAACAAACCGAATGGAGTCGGTATCTATTCTGGGCCGAATACGCAAAAAACTCACTGATCAAACCTGCCACAGGTATTACGCCTTTCAAATGCATCTTGGGCTTTCAACCTCCATTGTTCCCTTGGTCAGGGGAGCCTACAGAACTACCATCTGTCACAGAGTGGCTACGCATGAGCGAAGCTATCTGGGATCAGGCTCATATTCATCTCCTTCATGCAGTCAGACGACAAGAACAACAGGCCAATCGTCATCGGCGCCCTGCTCCGAAATACAACGCTGGTCAGTGGGTGTGGCTCTCCACAAGAGATCTAAGACTTCGACTTCCCTGCCGCAAACTCAGCCCCAGGTATGTTGGACCATTTCAGATATTAAAACAAGTTTCCCCTGTATCTTTTCGTTTGGATTTGCCTGCTGACTACCGCATCTCTCCCACATTCCATGTATCTCTGTTGAAACCTGCTGGTGGGCCGAGACGAGCGTCGGAAGTGGAAGCTACAGCTCCAGACCCCTCACCTATCCTGATTGACGGCGAGGAGGCGTATCGGGTGCACGAAGTGCTGGACTCCAGACGCCGGGGTAACGTCCTCCAATACCTGGTGGACTGGGAGGGGTACGGTCCGGAGGAACAATCTTGGGTCAATGCCGGAGATATCCTGGACCCATCACTCACTGAAGAGTTTCATCAAACATACCCGGAAAAACCGGCCCCTAGACCCCGTGGAAGACCCCGGCGTCGTCTGCCTTCTCGCCTCAGGAGCTGCTCGCAGGAGGGGGGCTCTGTTACAGAGCGGGCTTCCGCACCGCCTCCTCTTCACCACCAGAGGGAGCCTTCACCTGAATACTAGATTACTCTGGAACTCAAATCCCCATAATGCCTCATACCTGGGACTGATTACGCACACACCTGCACCTCATTCAGACTCTCCATATAAGCCACACACAAACAGAAGTTCAGTGCGAAGTATTGCATTGCCCCGGCCTGTTATCACTGAGCGTTTTTCCTATCTTGCTGATCTATTTACTGACCACGGATTGTTATCTCACTACTGCCTGTTTGCTGCCTGTTTTGACTTGGATTACCCTGGATTATTGTTTATTGCTGCCTGCCCTGATCTTCTGCCTGTTCCTTGACTACTCTCTGTGCCTGCTCTCTGAATACCCTGTTTTGCTGTTCTCTGACCCCTGCCTGTTTGACGTTTCTTCATTAAAGCTGCAAATGGATTCTACTCAGTCTCCCGACTCGTTACACTGGCACATTGGAAACCAGGGAGTGGTTTTTTCCTTGCACAAGCACAAAGAACAAACAAATCCTGTAAATTGCACGACTTAATCTAAAATAAAATTGGAACAATGTCTTTAAAAATGGACAATGAGCATAAATAAATAGCATACATAATTATTTTATTATTATTTTTAAAATTTTGAGAATCACTCTGATATATAAGGGACTGTTCATTTTTTATTTAAGGGGCTACCGGAGGAGTTTTGAGATCTATAGTCAAAATAGATTTGACCCTCCCTCGCCAGTTATAATTTTTTCTATGACCCTCCAAAAAAAAAGGCATGACCCTCCCCGTTAATTTATTGATTACTTCTGTACTGGTTTGCGCTTGGCAAAGATGTTCAGATATCTCTATGCCAAGTAGACCTACACCAAACGTTCATTAAAAAGGGTCCTGTACAGGGCCGTACAGTGCGACATATATCTACGAAAAGATTGGTCTGTGCGATGTATAAATGTACCTCTGTAGCACGCGTGCAATACAGTTTTGTAAACTCTGTTACTTGTGTTTGTTTTCAGACATGATAATATACCTGTCGTTATATACCTGTGCTTATGCGATATCACGATTTTTGATCATGGATGATTTAATGTCTCCACGTTCTGCTTTTGAAGAAATATGGTAGTATCGTGCTACAGCGCACATTCTATCAGCTGCAGTTCTGGCGCCTCAAGCTTAGTTTATACTCGCCGGGACATTCTAAAACGCTTAACGTGAAAAAGGCTTAACGTGGCTTACTGTAGGCTACTAAGACAGTGATGTTAAAAGACCAAACTCAGTAAACATCATATTAATAAGCTATACTATGTACAAAAACAGTTAGATGAGCCCAGAATATGAACGCAACGCTAACGTAGCTTACTGTAGGGTCGACTGTATATAGGCTGGTCTACATACATAGTACATAGTATAGCTTATTAATATGATGTTTGCTGAGTTTGGTCTATTAATATCACTGTCTTAGTACAGTAAGGCACGTTAAGCCTTTTCTAATAACGGTTTTCTATGGGAGGAAAATGCTTAGCGTGTAATTAAACGCGTTGCGTTCATATTCTGGGCTCATTTTTTTTACGTTAAGCCTTTTTCACGTTAAGCGTTTTCGAATGTCCCTACTCGCCGCGTCCGCACGAGCGCGAAGGTGTGCACTTGCCGGTGTGCATGGCAGATTTTGAAACTGCGCGCGCCGCTCCACATCCGTAGATGCACGACTTTGAGCCGAATCTGGCCGAGCATATACGTCTCATCACACCGGCACCCAGTTTGTGCGTCTCTAGTAGTTGCTTAAATTTACAAAATGAGCCTACAATAGCAGACGTAAACCCTTTTAATTATGGTCCATGTTTTATAAAAAAAATTCTCGAAACTAAATGAAAATGTTTAGTGAAATTAGAAAATATGTAAGTTATCATTAATTCAGTTGTGTAGGCTATGGTCTCAGATTCATTTATTTTGTTCTAATGTAACAAGTAGACTAATAATCTCAAGGTTTACTGCTTTACACGATTCTTTTGTAGTGTGGTTTTGGTGAAGTGTACTGAAATAAACATTCACCTGTGTACCTTACTGTTATGATGCAGCAAGGATGAAGCAGAGAGTGAATCCAATAGCAAGCACTTTAATAGTCTGACAGACAGTAATCCAGGAAAAACTCAGAATAACGCACACGGAACAAGGAACTGGGAACAACTCACATCAAACAACGACCGACAAACAGCAACTGAAGCACAGAGGTTTAAATACACAGACAAACAAGCTAAACAAGATAACAAGGGGGCGTGGCTAATCAGAAACACATGGGAACAATGATCAGACAATTAACAAGACACATGGCAAACAGGGAATCACATGACAGACAACAACAAGGAACAAAACACAAAACCCACACCGTGACATAGCCCCCCCCCCCCCTATGGGCGGCTCCCGACGGCCCTCTAAACACAACACTAAAGTTCAGGAGGGTGGTGAAGTGGAGGCGGTCTTGGGGGAGGGACAGAGGGCCAGGTTCGCGCAGGCGGCCATGACGGAACAGGCGACCAGGACGGAGACGACCACTTGGGCGGCCAGGGCATAGACGACCCCTCGGGCGGCCACGGCGGTGAAGACCCCTCGGGCGGCCAAGGCGGTGAAGACCCCTCGGGTGGCCACGGCGGTGAAGACCCCTCGGGCGGCCACGGCGGTGAAGACCCCTCGGGCGGCCACGGCGGTGAAGACCCCTCGGGCGGCCACGGCGGTGAAGACACCGGCTCGGGAACAGCAGACACCGGCTCGGGAACAGCAGACACACACATTGGCTCGGGAACAGCAGACACACACATTGGCTCGGGAACAGCAGACACACACATTGGCTCGGGAACAGCAGACACACACATTGGCTCGGGAACAGCAGACACCGGCTCGGGAACAGTAGACACACACATTGGCTCGGGAACAGCAGACACACACATTGGCTCGGGAACAGCAGACACCGGCTCGGGAACAGCAGACACACACTTTGGCTCGGGAACAGCAGACACACACATTGGCTCGGGAACAGCAGACACACACATTGGCTCGGGAACAGGAGACACACACATTGGCTCGGGAACAGCAGACACACACATTGGCTCGGGAACAGCAGGCACACACATTGGCTCGGGAACAGCAGACACACACATTGGCTCGGGAACAGACAACACACTCACTGGCTCGGGAACAGACAACACTCACTGGCTCGGGAACAGACAATACACTCACTGGCTCGGGAACAGACAACACACTCACTGGCTCGGGCTCGGGAATAGACAACACACACACTGGCTCGGGCTCGGGAATAGACAACACACACACTGGCTCGGGCTCGGGAATAGACAACACACACACTGGCTCGGGCTCGGGAACAGACAACACACACACTGGCTCGATAATAGACAACACACACACTGGCTCGGGAATAGACAACACACACACTGGCTCGGGAACAGACAACACACACACTGGCTCGGGCTCGGGAACAGCCAACACACACACTGGCTCGGGCTCGGGAACAGACAACACACACACTGGCTCGGAAACAGACAACACACACACTGGCTCGGGAACAGACAACACACACACTGGCTCGGGAACAGACAACACACACACGGGCTCGGGAACAGACAACACACACACGGGCTCGGGAACAGACAACACACTCACTGGCTCGGGCTCGGGAACAGACAACACACTCACTGGCTCGGGCTTGGGAACAGACAACACACACACTGGCTCGGGAATAGGCATCACACACACTGGTTCGGGAACAGACGGAACAGACTCCGGCTCGGGAACAGGAACAGACTCCGGCTCGGGAACAGGAACAGACTCCGGCTCGGGAACAGGAACAGACTCCGGCTCGGGAACAGGAACAGACTCCGGCTCGGGAACAGGAACAGACTCTGGCTCGGGAACAGGAACAGACTCTGGGCCGGCCATCTTGTCCGTAGACACTGGCTCGGAGGCGGCCCTCTTGTCCGTAAACACTGGCTCGGAGGAAGTGACGTGAACAGTCTCTGGATCAGCAGAAGTGACGTGAACAGTCTCTGGTTCGGCCATCTTGTCCGTAGACACTGGCTCAGAGGAAGTGACGTAAACAGTCTTTGGATCAGCAGAAGTGACATGAACAGTCTCTGGTTCGGCCATCTTGTCCGTAGACACTGGCTCGGAGGAAGTGACGTGAACAGTCTCTGGATCAGCAGAAGTGACGTGAACAGTCTCTGGACCGGACGGGACCAGCGGCGAGGGCTCTGGGCTGACAGGAAGTACAGGAAGGACTTCCAGGCATTGCGGGACGCGGGAAGTCCTCTTCCTTCTCCGTCTCCGAGAGCGAGAGGGCGCTGGGCTGGACGGGACAAGCGGTGAGGGCGCTGGACTGGACGGGACCAGCGGTGAGGACGCTGGGCTGGACGGGACCAGCGGTGAGGGCTCTGGGCTGGACGGGACCAGCGGTGAGGGCTCTGGGACCAGCGGTGAGGGCTCTGGGCTGGACGGGACCAGCGGTGAGGGCTCTGGGCTGGACGGGACCAGCGGTGAGGGCTGTGGGCTGGACGGGACCAGCGGTGAGGGCTCTGGGCTGGACGGGACCAGCGGTGAGGGCTCTGGGCTGGACGGGACCAGCGGTGAGGGCTCTGGGCTGGACGGGACCAGCGGTGAGGGCTCTGGGCTGGACGGGACCAGCGGTGAAGGCTCTGTGCTGGACGGGACCAGCGGTGAAGGCTCTGGGCTGGACGGGACCAGTGGTGAAGGGTCTGGCTGGACGTGGCTGACTTGAAGCTCTGGCTGGACGTGGCTGACGTGAAGCTCTGGCTGGACGTGGCTGGCGTGAAGCTCTGGCTGGACGTGACTGACGGGAAGCTCTGGCTGGACGTGGCTGACGTGAAGCTCTGGCTGGACGTGGCTGACGTGAAGCTCTGGCTGGACGTGGCTGACGTGAAGCTCTGGCTGGACGTGGCTGACGTGAAGCTCTGGCTGGACGTGGCTGACGTGAAGCTCTGGCTGGACGTGGCTGACGTGAAGCTCTGGCTGGACGTGGCTGACGTGAAGCTCTGGCTGGACGTGGCTGACGTGAAGCTCTGGCTGGACGTGGCTGACGTGAAGCTCTGGCTGGACGTGGGTGACGTGAAGCTCTGGCTGGACATGGCTGACGTGAAGCTCTGGCTGGACGTGGCTGACGTGAAGCTCTGGCTGGACGCAGAGATCAGGTGATGACCTGGCGTACCGCGGAAGGAAGCTCTCCAGACATCGGCCGAGTGCCTCTCTCCAGTTCAGACCCGAGAGATCGGGGAGCTCCCTCGGAACGACCTCCTTAGCCCCTAGCCGGTAACAGCTTAACCGCCTCGTCACCGAGAGAGCAGGAGGCAGCGAGAGGGGCAAACCCCCAGGTATACTGGAACAGATCGCAGCTATCCAGGGCCAAGGCCGCGATCTGACCGGCGAACTCCCGGCTCATGCTGGGAAGATCAGGTGAGATCTGTGCTGCTGGATTCATTTGGTCGGTCGGTCGTTCTGTTATGATGCAGCAAGGATGAAGCAGAGAGTGAATCCAATAGCAAGCACTTTAATAGTCTGACAGACAGTAATCCAGGAAAAACTCAGAATAACGCACACGGAACAAGGAACTGGGAACAACTCCCATCAAACAACGACCGACAAACAGCAACTGAAGCACAGAGGTTTAAATACACAGACAAACAAGCTAAACAAGATAACAAGGGGGCGTGGCTAATCAGAAACACATGGGAACAATGATCAGACAATTAACAAGACACATGGCAAACAGGGAATCACATAACAGACAACAACAAGGAACAAAACACAAAACCCACACCGTGACACTTACTTCTCACCGCTGATTCATGGTGGTTTAGAGGGCAATTACTCCGAGTCGCCTCCTGTCGTTTCAAAGAATAGTACAATGGCGAGCGTGTCAAGTATAAACGCCTATTCCGTTTCACGAGTTCACACTTACAAATAAGTCGGATAGATTAATTTGGTAAACGTATTTGGCGTGCTGTCCGGGGAGAGGGCTCTGATCTTGGTTATTGGCCTGAATGCAGAGTATCCCCCAAAAAATGCAAAATTAGTTTATTCGGACAGCAGCCAGGAACTGTACTCCCCAAAAATTATGTTTGCTGTGTCCGACGAGAGTTCAATACTCACTGCGATCAGACAGGTAAGCCTTTGCTGGACTTTTATTAATTGTAGTAGATTGGCAGGGCTTTTGGTGGCGTCTGACGGGAGTTCAATACTCGCTACGATCAGACAGGTAAGCCTTCGCTGACGTTTAGGTGGACTTTTATTAATTGTATCAGATTGGGAGGGCTTTTGGTGGCGTCTGACGGGAGTTCAATACTCACTGCGATCAGACGGGTAAGCCCTCGCTGGCGATGAGGTGGACGGTTTATATTGGGGGGCTTTTGCGGCGTCCGACGGGAGTTCAATACTCACTGCGATCGGACGGGTAAGCCCTCGCTGGCGATGAGGTGAACGGTTTATATTGGGGGGCTTTTGCGGCGTCCGACGGGAGTTCAACACTCACTGCGATCGGACGGGTAAGCCTCCGCTGGCGAAGAGGTGGATGATTTATATTGGGAGGGTTTTTTGCGCCGTCCGACGGGGGTTCAATACTTGCTGCGATTCGGACGGGTAAGCCCCCGCTGATGTAGACATGAATACGTTTAGCTTTCACCGATTGGGAGGGCTCTCACACCATCCAACGGAAGTTCAATACTCACTGCGATCGAATGGGTAAGCCCCACCGGCAATCTAAGAAGTTATAAGAAGTTTTTTTTTTTTTTCAAAAGTTAAATTTTTTGAATTTTTATTGGTGTGTTTCTTTACAGGGCATACGGTGCGGGCATGAGCGCCGCCACAATAATTGCAAATGTGCAGAAACTGACAGCGTTGTCTTGAGCAGTCGCCTGTATTAAAGTGGTTGCAGACCTGACGTCTTGTGGAAAAGGCGGAGGCTCTTCCGGGGGAGTCAAAGTTTGCTGGCCGTGGAACGTAACTAGTTGATCTTTCTTGGTTAGGGACTGGAATTGGAGGAATTGATGAATTTACTTGAGGGCAAGAAGTGGTGGAATGGGCGAGTGACCTACAGACTGCGCAGGAAATATTTTGAACGCCCAAGAAGATTTTGTTGTGGAGATCCGTGTCCAGCACGCCCTAATATGGGCACTGGTTCCATTGGGTGATTTGGACGGCCCATTTAGCTGCAAACAGCTTGTGGTACGTGTAAAAATGTGATCCTCCGTAGGATAACGCGAGCTCTGCCACGATCGCGAGATAGTCATTGAGCTTGCGCCTCCTATTGGGAAAAACGTCTCTGTATATCTGGTGAATGCAATGCAAAATTCTGAAAATGACAAGATTCGGGACGATGTGTTGTTTGGATTTTTTAGGGTGACTGAGAAGTCGCCGCAATCGATCTGGCGATTTGAATCGGATGGGGGAAGCAGAGAAAGGAGAGATGATAGGTCGAAATCCGCACCTGATAGAATCTGCGCTCGGATGTTGCTGGCGACAAGGGGCGGTTCCCAAGCGTTGGCATTTGGAGGTATGAGCATCTGAGTTGCTGTAAACAGAGAAAATGGTGATTTTGCCTGTGGGAGCGTGTTTTGGGGGAGACAATCGGGGGCCAACGTGGAAAACGGAGGTGGTCTTGCGTTTGCGACGGCCCCTGGAGCTTGGGAAGTGACCGGGAAGGAGAGAGAAAGCTGAGGTGGAAAATGAGGCGATTGGGCCTGCGCCGCTAACGGAGGAATCCTCACGCTAGGGTCTGCTGTAGGCCGCGGCTGGAAAAAGGGGTTAGAGAAAGCAGGAAGGGAAGGACAAGGGAGAGTTGTCCGGGCCTGCGAGTCTAGCGGAGGCAACCTCACGTCAGGAGCCGCAGGCCACGAACGATGGAGATAATTTGGGATGGTAACAACAGGTTGCGCCTGCTCCGCTAGCGGAGGCAACCTCATGCTAGAGGGAAGATGGTCGCTGTTAGTAACCGGTAAATCCAAACAGGGAACAGTGCTGGAAAAACCTACTGATTGATGCTGAGCAGAAGGCGGGGAGGGTAGGGGTCTAGCGGCGGCAGAATCTGGGGCCCGTCCCAGGCTTGCTGAAGGCGCACTGCCCCTGCCTGATGATCGACGATGGTCCGGTCTCGCTGTGGAGGAAATCTGGATTTGGGAGGTACGTAATGTATTACCTTTGCTGATTTTGTTTGTCACTTTGTTGGAGACCTTAGAGGAAGATGAGGGTTTAAAGGGGGCGCACGCTGACGGTAGGTTAGAAAATAATTTGTATAATTCGGCTTTATTCATCCGTCTAGGGTAATGGACATCCACGTTGGTCAAGGCTTGCCTTAGACCTAACACTGTCCATTTCCCGATTGCAGGAATGGTTGGCTGGGCCAGTGAGTATGAGGATGATGAGGATGAGGACGAGGAAGAAGGCGTGCGTCTCGTTGGTGGAGGTGAGCGCTGTCTTTGTCGTTCTGGGGTATGGATGGCGGCGCGGATTGGCTGGCGACCGCGCACTGGAGCTGGAGAATCCGCGACGGCGCCTGGTGGTGTAATGGTGTTCTTTGGGGTGGCTGGAATTGATACAGAGTCCTGAGAGTAGAGAGATTCGTCATCGGACGGGAAGAGTTCAAGTTCCGCCATGGCGGCTGTTAGGTGAAACCTGTTTTGAAGATTGTAGAGCTTCTGAAGACTGTAGAGAATCCTTAGGTGAGTTTGACTGTGATTAATATATGGTTTGCCTTCATGCTGATTGGGTAGATATGTTGATTACTGATTGTAGACAGCTGGTGATACTAGAGTATTTGTTGATTACTGATTGTAGGCAGCTGATGATACTAGAGTATTTGTTGGTTACTGATTGTAGACAGCTGGTGGCGCTTGAGTGGCTTATTTTGACGTGTTCCTCCCGAACTACGTTAATAAAACATCATTTGGGGAGGTGCGCGCAGGCAGCGGAGGCTCGCGCTGCGGAGCCAGGAAAAAGTATTATGGAGTGAAAACAGTCTCAAAACCTTCCACAAATGCACGCGAGAGATCCACATGCGTACGCACCAATCTACAAATGCACACGAGAGATCCACACAATCCACAAATGCACGCGAGAGATCCACTTACGCATGCACCAATCTACAAATGCACGCGAGAGATCCACACAATCCACAAATGCACGCGAGAGATCCGCATGCTTGCGCACCAATCCGCAAATGCATGCGAGAGATCCACACACGCAAATCAATCCACAAATGCACACGAGAGATCCACACACGCAAATCAACCCACAAATGCACGCGAGAGATACACACACACACAAAGCAATCCACAGATGCACGGGAGAGATCCACACACGCAAATCAATCCACAGATGCACGTGAGAGATCCACACACAAAGCAATCCACAGATGCACGCGAGAGATCCACACACACACATAGCAATCCACAGATGCACGCAAGAGATCCACACACACAGAAATCATGCATTATTGTCCTTACTCACATTGCTTTGCTCACAATCCACAAATGCTTTATCTGTACCTGTAATTTCATGCACAGCAAATCATGTGACTTTTGAGACTGTTGTTCCGCGGCCTTGATTCACAAATGCACACAAGCCTATCTGTCCCCATTACCTGTAAGGATGCGATATGGTGTCTCCCTCCAGAGTGCGCTAACCGGCCTTCGAGCTGAATCTTTCAAAGGGCTGGATTCATTTCGTTTTCTGACTTGCGAGACAACTGAAGTCTAAACATTTTTCACTAAATATCACATACATAAATGCAAATATTGAGTAAAACCAAACCTCTTTTTTTATTCTTCAACGTATAATCAGAATATATAGCCTATTAAGAAAACCATTCTGATAACAGGACAGCTTTAAAGTCTTTAAATTATTCCTGTAACTGTTAGCCAACTTCTAGGCTGTACGTTTTCTTTTGTTTATATTATTGTAATTCTGAATGTACTTTGTGGTAATGTAATAACCCCTCCCCCCCAAACATATTAAATGGAAAATAATATATTTTCAGCAATTACCTATGTTTTGCTTTCCTTATTTTTTAAAGAAAGAATGAATGCTTCCACATAATTTAACCAACAAAGTGTGTGTGGATCTCTCGTGTACATTTGTGGATTGATTTGTGTGTGCGGATCTCTCGCGTGCATTTGTGGATCGGTGCGCGTGCATGCGGATCTCTCGCGTGCATTTGTGGATTGGTGCGTGCGCATGTGGATCTCTCACGTGCATTTGTGGAAGGTTTTAAGACTGTTTTCACTCCATATATATTCATTGAATGAATTCACATTTAAATATCCATTGTAAAAAGTCATTAGGCAGATTAATAATTCAAGCCACTCTTGTTTTAGATTATTATTATTATTGCATACGTTTGTCCTTCACAGATTATTCACCCTGTCTTGATTCACAAGCATGCCGATTTGGATGGCCAGTGAACGAACATTGACCGAGAGGCTGTAGGCTATGCCTGTTGAGAGAATGCGTATACTTGAACAAAGTTGTTTCCTATATATGCATGCTTATTCTGTCTTCTATTGCCTGTTTATTGTTGTATAAAAATAAATAAACAGCATATATATATATATATATATATATATATATATATATATATATATTAGGGGTGGAATGGTACACAGAAGTCACGGTTCGGTTCATACCTCGGTTCAGACATCACGGTTCGGTACGATTTCGGTACAATGGAGTGAAAAGCAAAACAAAAATGCAGAAGGCATTTTTATAAATGTCTTAAGCCTTGTATTTTTTAAATAAGTTTTATTAATAAAGGCATAGAACCAGTTCATTTGTAGTGCACTGACAATAGTTTTATATAATTTAATTAGTTTATTAATTAAATTAATAAAAAGACAAAAAGACCTTGTGATATGTTTGGTAATTTTACCTGAATGAATTTAAAATTAATTTGCTATATTTCAGATCAATATATTTGTTTTCCTTAATTTTAATTAACGCTAACTTTATTCTCATCTGAATCATAAATAATTGATTTCCGTATAAAATAATACTACCGTTAAAAACCACATTTGATTTTCTTTTTTAATCAATGTAGAATGTGTAACTTAAAAATAAAACTGTGTGTGTGTGTGTGTGTGTGTGTGTGTGTGTGTGTGTGTGTGTGTGTGTGTGTGTGTGTGTGTGTGTGTGTGTGTGTGTGTGTGTGTGTGTGTGTGTGTGTGTGTGTGTGTGCGATTTTGGTTGGGTGACAGTTGTAGGTTACAGTTTGACAAGAGTTTAGAGTGTGACAAAAGCACAATGTTGTGTTTTATTGCGAGTGTACACAAATATATGTAAACACTTTGCAGTTTGAATGATGTCCTGAACAAAATGACGGAGTATGTTTTTATGTTTCCACTGTTCGATCGCGCCCGCGCCTCTCTCTCTCTCTCTCTCTCTCTCTCTCTCTCTCTCTCTCTCTCTCTCTCTCTCTCTCTCTCTCTCTCTCTCTCTCTCTCTCTCTCTCACACACACACACACACACACAGTTCGATCGCACCCGCGCCTCTCCCTCTCTCTCTCTCTCGCGCGCACACACACACTTCAGCATTGCAATATTGACATCACAGTCTGTTCATTATGCTGCGTTCAGACCAAACGCGAATTGAGCGAAATTTATCGCTATTTAGAGTTTTATTTATTTTTATACCGTGTATTCTCCGTGTAAATTCGTGCACCGAACCGTGACGCCCGTACCGATTCGGTTCAATACGAATACATGTACCGTTCCACCCCTAATATATATATGTGTGTGTGTGTGTGTGTGTGTGTGTGTGTGTGAAATCCATATGAATGGAGTACAAACATTGATCAGTGAACATAAATAAAATTCAACTGTACCTGCTTGATGCACAGGAATGAACCTCTTTAAATTATTTTTTTAATTCATTCATTATGACACTACACTTGGTGATATTGATATGGGTGCATTATCTTACTTGTGTTTCTTCTGTTACTACTATCAGTGAAAGTAACCCAGCTGCTAGCTGGCAGTGCGTGACCCAAAACCTAGTCAGCATAGTGAAAACAACCCAACAAAAAGGACTGAACCCAGAATATATATATATAAACCCAAACAATTTTAATATTGTATCATATAAATAACCTTAAAGCTACAAACAAACCTTTCTGGCTTTGTGTTTGTGTAGTGATTGTTAACTTTCATGTCAAAGACACGTCATAGTCCCAGTAAACCCATCTGTCTTTGCAGTGCAGTGTGTAGTCATGTTTCTTTGTGTATGTTAATGAACTGTGATGTCATTGTGACATCACATAGTCCTTGTAATCCATTTGTCCTCATAATCCTGTTTTTTGTCCTCTAGGACACATGTCCTTGTAAGTCAGCCAAAAATCAGGGTGTCATGTAACTTGTTTTATAAGGTGTAAATTAATAATAGAGTTTGAGTTTTGAAGCCATGATTTTTAAAAGCATTTCCATTTTTATTTGAAAGCTCTAGCATAAAAGGAAGTCATAGACCCCCTAAACCACCTTTTTTTCTGGTTCAAATAAACTGTCCTTATAAGTCATGCTAACCTGTATAGGTGTGTGTGTGTGTGTGTGTGTGTGTGTGTGTGTGTGTGTGTGTGTGTGTGTGTGTGTGTGTGTGTGTGTGTGTGTGTCTGTCTATATACATATATATTAACTTTAAAAAACACTGCAAAACAGTGATTCAAAAGGCTTAAGGGTGCCAGAAGGGGCTCTATAACAAATAATGCATAGTGGTTAAATTATAAAAAGATGCTTTAGAAATATGCTACAGTATAAGTGTATGAAAATACTGTTTGGAGAAATGTGTAATTATCCTTACACAATTTATATTGTGATTGTGAAAATAGTCATGACTTTCAGGGCTTGAACAGTTATAGTATATGTAGCCTATAGTTGTAGCCTAAAGACATTGTTCAACATGTATTTTCACATTAAAAATTGCTATTTACAAGCTTAATCTAGTTAAGTTCTGTGTGTTTGAGCAAGAGTGTAGGTGCTAAAACCAGTAGGGGGTGCTAATGTCTAGTAATTTATGCGTTAACACGTATTTATGTGTTAACACGTAATTACATGTTAACACATAAATGACGTATTAACGCGTAAATGACGTGTTAACGCGTAAATGACGTGTTAACGTGTAATTCACGTCAGTTTCACACGTTTTGGCGCTTTTGGCCTTCCATAGACGCTAGTCATGTCTGTGATGCGTGTGACGTACAGTACAACAATAGAAGCTTACGCTATTACTCACTCGATTATAATAGTATGGCATATTAAGTGTAGCATGTTATTGTTTAGAAAATCCTGTTGCAAGTGCAACTAATGTATGTTGTGCTTATGTTATGTGTATGATCCGTGATTATTTAATACAGCAAGTACACAAGGAATATTAAGGTTAGTAGTAAGAATATGAAGTGTTTATTTTATTACACTTTAGCTTTTTGCATCTGTAGATTTCAATTACAATACATATTATTAAAGGCTGTTTTGCTCACATCAGTAGCACTTACACACACCAAATGCTTCTAAGCGTTTTTATAAAGATTTGTTAATTTAACATTCACTATATTTTATTCCTAAATACATGGTTAATCTTTTTATTTATTTTTTTCTGGGTGTTGACAGTATTTTCTGATGTATGGAGTGATAACAAGATAAATCCAAACTTCTCTTTGGAAAAACCTTAAACTCTAATATGGAAACAAAATGAAACTTTAAACCTGGTTTTATCCAATGTTTACATTTCTGCTCTGAAAATGTATGCAAATTAGCACATAATTAGATAATGCATCATTCACGTATTTAAACATAATATTTCAGAAAATTTGCAATGCAAAAAATGGTATTAATATAATGTGATAAATCCGAAGGGGAGGTGATGTACTATTACAAAATGTTCACCCTTTTCACCCATCAAGTAATTTATGTTCAGATCTGCTGTTTTGATGGATGTTAGCCTGAGATACATTGTAAAACTGCAGGTGTGTTTCAAAGAAGGGTGCAAAATAATTGTGTAGATGCTTATGTCTTGCTATATTCTGGATTTTCAGCAAAATGGATTGTTTCCGCAGCTTTGAGTTCCTCAAAAACAACAATCTAAAAATAGAAAAAGATAGAAAGATTGACATGCATCGCATTTCATAGATTTAAAGGAAGACAAAGATTTTATTACTGATGCATGCAAAATACATTTTCTAGAACCAGTTTATGGCTTTTGCTATACTTCACCACAGTGAAATGTTTATTTGCCTACATATTTACACACAGGCAGTCACCTCATTATCTCCACTCTTGAGCCAGGGACCGGGGAGATAGAGGGATTTCTGAGGACCAACCGACCAGTGGCGTCCAAGATTTTGCCCGTTCACAAAAACCACTCCTTTACTCCAACTCTGCCAACAGTACAGAACAACATGATTTGTGGTGTCTTCTATGTTCTCAGGCGGTGAGGCGGAAAGTAAATGTGTAGAAAATGAAATGAAACTGTAGACTCACCGGCAGCTTCACAAAAGTATCTGTGGGCTGATCCACAACCAGGGTTCCCCTGAAAAACGCAGGGTAGGAGGGCTTCTGACCGACAGACATCCATTTCAGTGACTGCAATCTAATAAAAATTGAGAGATTTAGTTTTGACCTATGATCAGAGGCGGACAGAGTACACAGCTTCATCACTTGAGTAAAAGTACAGATACCCCTTGCTAAATTTTACTCAAGTACAAGTAAAAGTACTACAGTCAGATGTCTACTTAAGTAAAAGTACTGAAGTACTTGTTTTTAAAAGTACTTGAGTATCAAGAGTACAAGAGTACATTTTCGCATTACTACTGCCACAGTGCTTACATTCATGTACAGAAACGTCCTACATGGAGTTATGAAAAAGGTTAATGTTAATACCTTGGAGAATGTAAAAGGAATTGAAAGTAAAACCAAGTCATTTTCATCTTTTTACCATGTTGCTTTATTTAACATTTAAGAAAATTTCAGAAAATTCAGAAAATGTAAATAGTCTGGCGAGGTGGGACCACGGGTTGGCACATTCCCGGGATGGACCTGCTACGTCTTCTTGTGATGGGATTTATGGCTCTTTGAGGGGATCCGGATCTTGGCGATCCGTTCCTTTCAAAGAGCCGTTCAAAAGAACGGTTCTATTGGCTCTTTTTAAATATTTAGTCAGTTTTAAGAGGCCAGCTTGGGGGCATCTCAGTTTATCCTGGAAATAATCACTGGGAGGAATGATGAGGTGAGATTTGTAGTCAAATAATTAAAACTCAGATATCACACACCAATATCTGAGTTTGAATTATTCTGAAATATTGATTATTACCTCATTTGTCATGTGTGGACTATATTCCATAGGGTTGCACAACATCCCTCTGCTTAGAAAGTGACATCACTATTTTGGATTTACCTTTAGTACAAAGTGTGTGTATGTGTAAAGCTATGTTGACTTATGTTATTCATACAATACCTACTCACAAATAAACATCAAAAACAAAGCCGGCAATGAATTTCTGTGCAAAACAGCTTTTTTTTGTTTTGTTTTTTTAACTGGAGTAACCATGTGATGGCAGCGTGCACAAGTCATTGGCTCCGCTCCTACCCAATGACAGAGGCACGTAGGTTTTTTTTTCCACTGGAGTACTCACGTAAAGGATGCACGCGCGTGCACAACTATCATCATGCTGTTAGGCAGTAGCACCCCTGCGCTGGGTGCGCCCCTTCTCGTATAACTGAGGAGCTCATTTGTGTGCATCTGTGTGAAACATGCATGGGAAAAAAAGAACGACAGAAAGAACGGCTCCCCTCCAGCCGCGACTTGGCTCCCATCGTTCATGTTTATGAGCCGTTCAAAAGAATCGGTTTGTTCGCGAACGTCACAACTCTAGCGTCTTCATCATGGTTTCGTCTCTTATCTAAATCTGACCATGGAGTTGACTTATTTGGCGGAAAGCTGAAGGTGATTGCTGATAGGCTGTCTCAATCAGTGGCGCCTGCACAATCCAATCACGTTTGAGAGGGAAACAACAAATTGTGGGTTTACGAGATTTTTTTTTTTTTAGAAGTAGTAACGGGTACTCACGGTTATGGATAGAAATGTAATGGAGTAAAGAGTACAATATTTGCCTCTCAAATGTACTTGAGTAAAGTCATGAGTACTCCCCAAAAATGATACTCGAGTAAAGTACAGATCCCTCAAAATTGTACTTAAGTACTGTACTCAAGTAAATGTACTCGGTTACTGTCCGGCTCTGCCTATGATTAATGTCTGTGTTTATAAGCCCTGTGTTTTCTCTCACTCTTTGCAAAGTCTTACTAATGTCACACTGCATTTCTGAGCGCTCTCTCTTGTTTCCCTTGTCATGAGCCGCGTTCCCACCAAAATTACCCGGAACAATTTGAGCCTGGAAATTTTTTCATAGGAACTTTCCCCCCCACCAGACCTGTTGCTGTCTGCGTTTCCACCGCGGTCTAAAGTACCGTGAAGATTAGGCAAATTAGTCTACTTTCCAGTTCCCGCTGGATTTCATCCTCTGAATTTAAGCTTAATAAAGACTGAACCTCGTCATCTGTCCATCGGTCATATTTTTTAAACTCCATTGTTGATTCGAATAGCAAACAACTGTTACTGCACGCACCGCAACAGATTTAAAAAAAATGGTGGTTGAAATAAAATGCTGCGTGGAGTCAACCAATCAAAATGCGGAATGAACTCAACATTCCCAAGTGCCCAAGTCCCACCCCTGAATGTTCCTGAACTTTGAAAAAGTACTACCTCGCGAGCAGGGTCTTTTGGAGGGGGAAATATTTACCCGGAACTTGATTTAGACCCTGGTCTCTGTGGTGTAAACACACGGAGTACCACCTCGAAGTCCCTAGTTCCTGGGGAAGTTCCTGCAGTGGAAACGCAGCTATGGTTTATGTTCTTGATCTTCTGCCCGTTTTCCTGGATTCTCCTGGATTTCACCTGGATTTCTGGATCTATTTGGGACTCTTTCATTGTTTTCAGTGAGATTCGTGCAAAGGCATGAGCGCGCTAAGCGGCTCAGATAAATAAAAGAGTCCAAGTGTAATTATAACTGTCGAATAATTAGCAAGTAGGCACAGAAGAATCAAAATAAATGATGACATTCATTTCAGATGTAGCAATTATATCTTCAGGAAGGACCTAAGGTCAAAGATGGTACCAGTTCTTAACCCGTGCCAGTAATTGCTTAAGTTAAACTTACCCATTTTAGTATAAAACTATAATGGAAGTTATATTATTATTATGGAAACTATTATGTGTCCGCAATGGAATCAAAAAAAAATCTGACATTTTTGTGTAATTCCTGAGTTAGTAATTGACATTCTTTACCTCAGAATTATACACTTAATTAATACACTTAAGACACAATACAGAAGCAAATACTCAGAATTAACCTGTTTATGAAACTGGTTTTCATATCCAAACAGTACATGGAGAACTTTTTTAGAGGTACATCGTTCAGAGTTATATCCCCAATAAGCCCTGTATGGATGAAAACAATTATGAATGGCATGTTATGTTCACTACATCCCTTATCATATCTATTACAGTACTGTGTGACATACAACTAAACAATGTCAATATTTATTTATTTATTTATTTTTATTAAATCAATCTTATCACACCTTTCTGCTGGTTGTCCAGGGCTGGACCATAGTTCACTCGCCCACAGTTCTCAACAAGCAAACTCAAGGTCCTCTCACTCTGCAAAAATGTAATTAGCGCAAGATTAATACATTCAGAAAAAAGATTGTTGTAAGTCAAAGGAGGAAAATGAGCTCAAAGTGCTCAAATCTTTTTTTATTTTATAATACTAATATAATAATAATAGTATAATAATAATAATAATAATAATACTTTTAATATACCAACAATGCATCATATTTACCTTACTGTGAGATATTCTAACTTTCTGAGTTTTATAGTCCAAAACACCAATCAGTTCTCTGTCAATAAACACCTTCAAAAGAGATTAGAATTCATTCAAATTCAGTTCTCTCCTTGATTTGATTTGTTATTGTTATCTATTATAACCTGAAATGAAGGCCTAAATAGATAACAAAAGATCTTACCAGAGCTCTGTCACGAACATGGTTCCTTGAGTTGAGTTCTCCACCTGAATAAATGTCAGTCTGATAGAGTGTGTACCCATAGGACTGACCATTGTTGTGGTTTGCAGGAAGGTTCTCCATGCTGACAGGATCATCAGCTCGGAAATGCTATTGGACAAATAGTGTTTAGTCATTTTTGGGAACATTTCTTGCCAAATATGTTCTCCTCTTTCTAGTTTTTTCCTACAACATGAAACAGTGGATGCAAAAACACTTTTCTTTCCTAATATGACATTTCCTAGTGAAACTTTCCTAGTGATATTTAATGGTAGGCCTAAAACGACAGATGAAATGGAAGCTCAAATGCGCATGCTTGATGTGCGAAAACCAATGAGGTTTGTGCTCACGTACCAAGTAAGCACAGTTTTGCTTCTGTTTAACATTTGATGAGCTCATGTTTATGTGAATCTGTTCATCATATAAAATTTCTTGGTTTGAGACTTGAAAAAGATTTGGTTTAAACTTCTCAATTCATATGGATTATGTTTGTAATGTCTTTATAAACTTTTTGAAAATTGAAATTTGCTTTGGTTCTGTGAATTTCCAATGCAGGGACAAACAATATGAGACAATATTTTAAAAATGCATTTGTGTTTCGAAGATGAATGAAAGTCTTGTGGGTGTGGGACATGAGGGTGGGTAAATGATGACAATTTTTTGAGTAAACTATCCCTTTCAGGGAAGTAAAGAAGTAAAAGAAAGAATGTTATAGTGTGATATGATACATTGTCTTACTGTTTCTGCACACTGAAGACTCTCCCATAGAGAAATGTAATGAGAAACAACCACTGGCTCATATGCTCTTCTGCTCTGCACAGCTGGCGGCTCTGATATCGGCTCCTCTGTCATAGATAGAGACAGACCGAGATTAAGAGACAAGCAGAGAGGGATGGAGAGATTCAGCTCCATAAATACATTTTTAAAATAGCAGATTGTGTAGAAATGTACTGTTGTAGGTGCTCAGCAAGTTTCTCAAGAGATGATACTTGGTTGTATAATCACCGCTCTCAGTCAATGGAGCATCATAATCTAAAAGAGACAATGTTTAAGTGCCAATTACTTTAAAAACACAGTTACAATACCCTTCAAAAGTTTGGGGACAGTAAGAAACATTTCTTATTATCAACATTGAAAACAGTTGTGCTGCTTTAAATGGATAGTTCCCCCAAAAATGAAAATGTTGTCATCATTTACTCAAGGGCTGTGAAACGATTAATCGCATCTAAAATAAAAGTTTGTTAGATTTCCCACTACCAGGTAGTGATCTTTGGCTTTACCCGTTCCTGAAGAACATACTTCATTCCTTTTTCTTTTGGAGTTGTTTGTTTAGGGTTCTTTTTGCACTGTATTAATGTTATCACTTGTTTACTGTAAATACATTTATAGGAAATCTTACTTTGTGTATTGTGTATTGGGACTCAGATCAGTTAAAAACTTCTCTTTGTCACTGTTAACTTTTGCTTTAAAGCGTTACTTCTCTTTTGCCCGTAGAAAACTATTTGGGAATATAAGAGTTTACATAATATATGAGTGTCACGTTTAGCCACGCACTCCCTGGGTTATCACAGACTACATTTCCCTGCATGCACCTCCCTGGACTGATTACACCATACACCATACACCTGCACTGCGCTGATTACACACACCTGCATCTCATTCACCCACACACATATAAACCACTTCCACGCGCCACACCAGGGTGAAGTCTTGACTTTTCTGGCTGTCATTCTGAGTTTTTCTTCCTGTGGATTGTTTATTGCCTTGACCTTGGACTGTGTACCGTGTACTCAGTTTCTGATCGTTCTCTGCTTACCTCGACTTGGATTGTTACTAGCATAGGCGGAAATCGCGGGGGGGTCGGGGGGGTCAGGACCCCCCCAATCTGAGGGTTGTCCCCCCTAAAATATCATTAAAATATGTGTGTTGTAAATAAAATAATGATATATTCTTAAAATAATTGTTTAAGAAATAAAATAATACAAATGCAAACGGGGCAACAACAAAAAACCGTTTTAAACATTTTGACTCCCCCCTCCCTCGCCTCACAGTGCTTTGGTCCACTGCCTCCGCCCCTTTTACCTCACCACCGACACACACACACATTCCGGTGGCGGGAGAGATGAACTAAGTTTTTGAGTAGTTGTGGAACTCCAGTAAGTCAATGTTTTATTCACTTTAAACATCGGATGAAGTGATTATTTTCTCTTTAATATAGATGATGCTGAGTCATTAATAAATCATGTCAAAAAACAAATATATGATTGTGTACAGTGTAACGTTACCAATGCACTTTTGTCACTGATGTAGTCTGCTATGTTAGCGATTATAACGTTTAACGTTAACTTACCCTTGTTTAATACAGTCTGCGTTTACCTAGCTTGTTTAATACAGTATATCCACCCACACCCATAGAGTTTACGCACTACGTGATGTAACGTCAGTCTTGTAGATTAGACTAGTCCGGGTGCGCATTTAGATTTTAACCCTTTCACTGTGATTTAGTCGGTTTATATAATTTAATATTATAGTTGATAATATGATATGTTAATCTAATATAATATCACACGAAGAGTGCAGTTTTTCTCCAGATATCAGCATGATAACAAATGTGATTTTGATTTATACAAGTTTAATAAACAAGAAGTTAATATTAAGTGATGTACATTTTAGACACCATATTACCAACGAAAATAGTTGAAAAGTAAGCCACAGCACTGAAGAAACACACCGAGTTGTTTCCTTACTGAATGAATCAGCTTTTTGAACAATCAGTTGAATGAATCTCAATGACTCACTCATTAACAGTGACTTACTGCCTCCTACTGGCGGTTTTAATTTCACATTTAAAGTATCTTTTCATGTTTTAAATCATTTCAAATATAAATATTTAACATTTTATTTTTAAAACGTCATAATATTATTTATGTCTGTGTAAAAACATCTAAATGCTACTTTAACCCTCATTTATCTTTGGGGTCTATGACCCCAATCGACTTTTCCGTAGTAAATAAAACATGGTTCCCGTCATCTCAGTTGCGTCAAATTGTGTCACTTTTTCTACATCATCTATACACAATATACACTATAGCCTACACTGGGCTTGATTCGGTTGTTCTAAAGGTATGTAAAAAAAATCCATTGTATTTTGGTGGCTTAATGAATGAAAAAGCTAACTAAATTGACCAAAAAATTCTTCAAAACCATACATTTTTTGTAAATAAGTTGTTTACACAAAACAACTTATTTACAAAAAAATTTATGGTTTTGAAGAATTTCTTTGGTAAATTTAGTCAGCTTTTTCATTAAACCAGAAAGAAACTTTGAGAAGAAGGATACTGGGACGGTCTCCATGCTACACTAATAATAGTACTACGTTAAGGCTTTCCTCGGTGTACACGTATCCGCATGTTTAAGATGTACATGGTTATGTAAATCCACTTTAGAGACGTTACGTGTGCTTAGAGCTCCCCTGTTAGCTAGCTATACAAAACATGTTTTTACAGCAAAATCACAACTAACTAACTACTTTACACCTTCAACACTTAAAACGTTTACTCTATAGTAGTTTAACACATAAGGAACCGCGTTTACTCACATTTGAAAACCCCCGTCATCGCTGATCTCCGTAATGTTTGATAATGACGTATGCTCTCGCGTGGCCTCCTGGGATAAATGAGTACAAGCTGAAAAACACTCAAATGTCTGGGCGAAAGCAGGAGATCATCCGGGTATGGGAGGCCGTATGAGACGAAACCCATTGAAACACTTGCACGTTCAAATTAAACTTGCACAGACATGTGAAACACCTGCGATACACACTGAAACACTTGCGATACACACTGAAACTCTTGCGATACACATTGAAACTCTTGCGATACACACTGAAACACTTGCGATACACACTGAAACTCTTGCGATACACATTGAAACTCTTGCGATACACATTGAAACTCTTGCGATACACATTGGAACTCTTGCAACTCTTGCGATACACACTGAAACACTTGCGATACACACTGAAACTCTTGCGATACACACTGAAACTCTTGCGATACACATTGAAACACTTGCGATACACACTGAAACTCTTGCGATACACACTGAAACTCTTGCGATACACATTGGAACTCTTGCAACTCTTGCGATACACACTGAAACACTTGCGATACACACTGAAACTCTTGCGATACACACTGAAACTCTTGCGATACACATTGAAACACTTGCGATACACACTGAAACTCTTGCGATACACACTGAAACACTTGCGATACACATTGAAACTCTTGCGATACACACTGAAACACTTGCGATACACACTGAAACTCTTGCGATACACATTGAAACTCTTGCGATACACATCGAAACTCTTGCGATACACTCTGAAACACACTTGCGATACACACTGAAACACTTGCGATACACACTTGCGATACACATTTTATATAAAATATTTATAGCTTATCATGCTTTTATCATACTTCTACGTTCAAAACGCTGAAGCAAATAGTATAGCAGGACATTCTATTGCTTAATGTGAAAAACCATTAACGTGACTTAATGAGACATTATTAAAAATTATAAGATCAAATTCTGCACACACCTTATTAATAAAGTACATAAAAGCAGATGAGCCCAGAATATGAACGCACTGCATGAATTACACGTTATGTGTTTTCCTAAAATTAAGCCCTTGATTCAGGGAACAGGGAAATATTTTACCACTCCAAACGCCATCTTCATTAAAAAAATATTATTTTGTTTATTAAACGCAAAGTTTTTTATTTCAAACTTTTTTCTAAATTCAGTTCTTATTTCCAATAAACGAAACTCAGAGCCATTCCCCCGCCTATAAGCGGTGATTTAGGCTAAATAAATAAGTTAAATAAAAATATTAAAAAGCACATATTAATAATAATATAAACAAATACAACACTTAGCCTATAAATGCCCAATGCTGGTTTTAGTTTTGCTTTAAATAAATAAAGTAGTTTAGGCTTTAAAATAAATATTGTTTGTGGACTAATTAATGCCATGTATAATGTAGGCTATGTTTATTTTATATGCTACTATATTTTTCATTTTTGTTTTGCATTGAATGCAAGTTTCAATGTGTATCGCAAGAGTTTCAATGTGTATCGCAAGAGTTTCAGTGTGTATCGCAAGTGTTTCAGTGTGTATCGCAAGTGTTTCAGTGTATCGCAAGAGTTTCAGTGTGTATCGCAAGTGTTTCAGTGTGTATCGCAAGTGTTTCAGTGTGTATCGCAAGAGTTTCAGTGTGTATCGCAAGTGTGTCAGTGTGTATCGCAAGTGTTTCAGTGTGTATCGCAAGAGTTTCAATGTGTATCGCAAGAGTTTCAGTGTGTATCGCAAGAGTTTCAATGTGTATCGCAATAGTTTCAATGTGTATCGCAAGTGTTTCAGTGTGTATCGCAAGAGTTTCAGTGTGTATCGCAAGAGTTTCCGTGTGTATCGCAAGTGTTTCAGTGTGTATCGCAAGAGTTTCAGTGTGTATCGCAAGTGTTTCAGTGTGTATCGCAAGTGTTTCAGTGTGTATCGCAAGTGTTTCAGTGTGTATCACAAGTTTTCAATGTGTTTCGTCTCAAACGGCCTCCCATATCCGGGAACTTCTCGCCTACTCTTTTAGGAATACTGATGTTTCGAACGTACTGCTTCCCTCATAGTAGGAAAGTAGGCATATTCGAACGCACTATCGTCCAAATCTCGCGATAATTAGTACGTCAACCAGGTAATTCTCGCCTACTCTTTTATGAATACTGAGGATTCGAACGTACTTTTTCGCTCGCCTACTCTTTTCGCCTACTATATAGTAGGGAAGTATGCGATTCCGAACGCAGCCAACGTGTTTGCTTCAGACGTCATTTTCACGTGACTTGTGACGTAATGATACAAGCTCCGAAGCAGTGGTTCATTGCAAGGGCCGTTCGAGTTTGAAGCAAGCTTCGGAGCGTCGGTGTCAGACGTAACATCACTAATTGTTACTGGACCTTGGTTCTCGCCGCCTGCCCCGACCATTGCTTGTTATCTGGTTAGTCTCTGCCTTTTCTCTATTGCCCTGTTTGCTGGTGTTGATCCCTGCCTGTTTGACTACTCTAAATAAAGCTACAAATGGATTCCCTTGAGTCTGCTGATTTCCTAACAATGAGTGTAGACTGTGTATAATTATTTTGTATATATAAATACACACACATGCACATGTATTTATTTAAGAAAAGTGTTTATTTATTAATATATAATGCAAATTTTATATATATATATATATATGCAAATATTTATTAAATATATAAATGCATGTGTATGTATGCTTACAAAATAATTATACACAGTCCACACATATATTATGTAAATCGTGACTGTTTCACAGCCCTAATTTACTCATCCTCAAGTTCTTCCAAACCTGTATGAAATTCTTTCTTTGGCCGAACACAAAAGATATTTTGAAGAATGCCAGTAACCAAACAGTTGATGGGCCAGATTGACTTCCATAGTATGGAAAAAAAATGCTACTACGCAAGTTTGGAACAACTTGAGGATGAGTAAATGACAGAATTTTCATTTTTGGGTGAACTATCCCTTTAATATGTACATTATAATTGTCCCAGTGGTCATGAATATTAAAACTACAGAACCGTAGCTGCTCGTCTGTGGTTTGTAGGTGCCCATGCCATCTGCGCCGTTCATGAATCCAAAGTTGGTTCCTCCATGAAACATGTAAAAATTGATGGAGATGCCACGATCCAGAAGCTCTCGGACTATAGAGATCATTTCTGTCATAACAGAAAAAAGCAGACAGAATATGTGTCAAAGCAGAGATAATTAATCACGCAGTAAAGTATATACTAACAAGAGAAAATTGATCATGCAATGCAAGTAGTACATTTTTTCATACATTTATACATATTCCATTGTTTCATGCAAAAAGTAAGTTTACAGTAGATACAGATTTAAAGGCAGTGCTTAATCTAGGTGGTTTGTTCCCTCTGCCTTGATAGACCGTCTGTGTCCATGTCTACATGCCCACTTTGAGGCAGATCCTATACCTTGCGCAGTGAAAACATGATGAGGTTCTCCCCAGGTATCAAACCACCCAGACCAATACTCCATCACCATCAGCGGCTTCTTCGGCTGCAGCACAGAAAATGCTCTCAGAAATGTTCAGATCTCTTTTGTGCTGCCATATGTTGTAGGTTAGTTTTATAAACTGTTGCTGCACAATTAATTTAGTGTTTTATATAATCATGTACTATTTGTAGGCATTTCATTGTTCAGTAAGCTATATTTCTTTATCATACATCATCTTCATGAAGTATAGGAGGTTTTACTTCGGCTGTAAGAATTATAGCAGATTTAAATGCAGATACGGCCATTTTACCAAAGTAAATTGATCAAAATGTGAAAACATTCTAAAATACTGACCTGCAATTCAGCCAAATGCTGTACATCACCAGATGACAATCTCTGCAGGTTCACTGTCTGCAAGACTTTTAGAAGAAGTGAGAACAATTAAATGTACACAGCAAAATCCCCAGTGTTAAATTAACACTTAAAAGTGTGAATTATATAAACTCTGAGCAGAGTGTTAAATGAACACTGTAGCAGTGTTAAAGTTAATGAGATAATTAAGTCAATAATTGAGTGATGATTGGGCATTATTGAAGACACCTGATGTTAACAAGCAGAATCACTGAAGGAGAAAACCGGAATTAATTTTAAGTCATCATTATGGTGATTAGTGTTTGCTTTAGCTGGGCTCTTAAACCTTAATTCATTAACTTTACATTTTGTTTGGCTGCAGTACATGAGTTATAACAGCCAGATGAACAAATAGAAAAGGTGATCTGATGGTGATGGTTGTGTTTTAACATAATCATTATTTCACAATCATTTGACCTGAGTCACTGAACTCATATAGAGCCTAATTTCTGAGTTAGGTTTACTTTATTAATTATAGCAGCAGTGACCTTGTACGGCAAAAAAATATTTTTACCGTTTACAATGTAATCAAAATAATTTCTTAAAAGTTTCTCTTATACAATTTTTTACAATTTTTTTTAAGACACACAGACATCAATAATTAGCCTGTGAATCTCAACAATGGTGACAATTATAAAGCATGTTGCAGTGCATTCTGGGTGCCACCCATAGACTGTAAAAAAATATGGACGACGCCCCTTCGCTCTCTTCCATTGGCGAGAAGTGAAGCCACCATTGTCCCGATATGGCGCTGACATCTTGGGACTTGAGTCTGCGCAGTTGCGATTTCGGGACCAGACATGCGCAGTAGTGAGCAGGAAGTAAAGCCGCGAAATCAACGTCCCGCCCTCACTCTCGCTGAATCAACCGCAAGCACACGCCTCTGCTGCAGAACAACACATTATGTCGGTGTGAAATAATTAATTATAGAAATTTAGGTATTAAATTTAAAGCTCCAATCTCCTCAGTCCTCCAAAGATACCGAAAAAAAGTCAGAGAAACTGACTCAGAGAAACTGTCAATCACAGCTGTCAATCATGTATGCCACAGCGCCGTTTTTATAGCATCAAATAACTAACTAAAAACAAACATATTTTTAAAAACAAACACTTAAAATTACATCAGCGTGATAAAAATTACAGTAAATGACAGAAACTATCTTTGGAAAAAAGATATGTGAAGTGTAATTTAATTGTTTAGTTGGTCTCACGTTCCGTTGAATAACATGGGGAGGCGGGGTTTATGAGCTATACTAGGACCGGTCAGCGGGGGGCGATCGAGACGCTTTGGCTTCACTTTTCAGGGCTTGTGCGGCACGCTTGGTGCCACCAATCAAAACTCATTCATGGCTCCCATCATGCATTGCTGCATGAATAAATAATGAGCTTATGTTCAGAGGTGATCTGTTTGTCACCATTGCTGAGATTTATACGCTAATTCTTGATGTCTGTGTGTGCCTACATAAAATATTTTATTGATTTTTTTTTAATTTGATCGTTTGGATTTCATTGAAAAGGCTAAAAATGGTATGTTCTAAAATGACCGTGCTGCTAAAATCCATAAGGTAAATTTAACTCAGAATTTATGCTCTTGATGAGTTCAGCGATTCAGGTCAATTAATGATTATGTTAAATCACAACCAACACCATCAGATCACCTTTTCTATTTGTTCATCTGGCTGTTATAACTCACATACAGCAGCCAAACAAAATCTAAAGTTAATGATTTAAGGGTCAAGAGCCCAACTAAACCAACACTGATCGCCATAATGGTGACTTAAAAATATGGTTTTCTCCTTCAGAGATTCTGCTTGTTAACATCAGGTGTCTTCAATAATGCTCAATCATCACTCAATTATTCACTTAATTATCTCATTAACTTTAACACTGCTTCAGTGTTCATTTAACACTCTGCTCAGAGATTATATAATTCACACTCTCAGTGTTAATTTAACACTCTCAGTGTTAATTTAACACTGGGGATTTTGCTGTGTAATCTGTGGAAGAGGAACTTTACTTGCCCTACACCACTGTTGAAAGTTTAGGGTCAGTAAGATTCTTTTTTAATTAAAATTATCAGCAAGGGTGCATTAAATTGTTCAAACTTTTACATTGTTACAAAAATCAATTAAAAAAATAAACTGTTCTTTTGAACTTTATATTCATCAAATATACTGAAAAAAATCTTATACAGGTTTCCACAGAAATACTAAGCAGCACAACTCTTTCCAACATTGATAGTAATTAGAAATGTTTCTTGAGCACCAAATCACATTTCTGACGGATGATGTGACACTGTAGTAATGATGCTGAAAATTACATTTTAAAATATATTACAATAGAAAACATTTTATTTGATAATATTCTTGCTCAAATAAATGCAGCTTTGGTGAGCATAAGAGACTTCTGTCAAGAACATTGAAAATCTCTCTGACCCCAAACTAATGAACAGTAGAGTAAACAAAATGAAATGATACCAAAATCGCATTGATCATGAATATCACATTATTAAAAAGCAGTGAGAACACTAAATAAATTAATGGATATATAAGCGTTACCTCCATCCACCCTTCCACATTTTAACCCTTCATGGTTATCTGATGTCATAAGAAACTCAGAGATTCCCCGGGACAGTAACGCCTGTTGATTTTCAGAACAAACTGTATGTATAAAAGAAATGGATAACCATATTGCAGAGTAAAAGATAATGATTTCATTTAATTTCAAACCTCTTTGATGAACGACAGGTATTGCTCATCCTTCGCATATGAACCGTATTCATTCTCTACTTGAACAGCAATAACAGGGCCTCCATTCTTAAACTGCATGGAGAGCAATGGACGCAGTTTCAATACAATAATTAACAATTCCATTTATTTAATAATTTTCAACAAATAAAAAAAGGCACCTGGAGGGGTGTGATTCTCGGAATCAGATTATCAAAGTACGAGTTCACAGCACTTGTGAAACCAGAGTAGGTCGTTCTTAGTTTCATTTTCTTATCTTGAAGCAGCCAGCTAATTAAAACAAGGTAAAAAAAAAAAAAAAAGTATTACTAACACAAACCTGTGATATTAAACCTCTGATGCTGTTCTTTTTTTAATCAATTTTCAAAATTGTCCTTTGGTTTGTTTTTTTGAATTTTTTTATTTCATCGGAATGGTATGGAACTTGGTAAAGGTTGTTTGTGTTGCTGTGTGAACACACACACAAAACAAAACACACACACAAAAAATCATGGACATGAATTCACGAAAAGTTTAAATGGTCCTGAAAAAATAGTCACATTTGAATTGTTAAATGTTTGGTACTGCGCACAAACAAATTCTTATTGAAAGCTAATTTTCTGAGATATCAACCCTTAAATTTGGAACACAACTTGTTTAGATTTATGGCTTTGATTTTCTCACAGTTTTAGAGTAAAGTGTGTTTGATAAATATATTACATATTTCATATATGATATTTATAAAATATTTAATTTTTTGAACTTTTTTCACTTCAGCAATAATTTGCCAAGAGTCTTCTTTTGAAAAAGAGACCCAACATATGTGCTCGAAAGCATTAAAGATTTATGACTGTTCAGGTCCATGCTCAAAAAGTGAATAAATGGATTATAACTACTGCATAAATATAATTTAGAACCATAAAGTCCCCTTAAAATACAAAATATTAAACAAAAAATATTATTGAACTAAACATATAATACAATCATTTCATTGAAATAAAAAAAAAAATGCAGTCATTTTTGACAAGCACGAGAACAGTACCAAAGAGTAAAGCAAACAAGAAAAGATGAACACACATTCAACACACACAAATAATAATTATTTTCATAACACAGGTGATGCACTAACCTTGGTAAACCACCCAAATCCCACTCGGCACATATATATGGCCCTGGACGCAGAATGACCCAGAGGCCTAATTCCCCTGCGAGACGAATGTACTCCCTTTAAACAAGCAAAAGAGTTTGATAAACTGATGAGTACACTGGTGAAAACAGAACATGAAATGTTTATTGATGATGCAAGCATCACTGTGGCTCATACATGGCTGTGAGAGTTTTCAAACACAGGGGGAAAAAAATGATATTGAATGCGAGATTAAATTTACAATCCATCTATGAAGATCAAAATATCAAGATATCTGATTTGGTACAGTAACCACCCAGAACTCAGGCAACCCTCCTAGCATCTCTAAGCCAAATTTTGTCTCTAATATTTTCTTCTTATTCTTAAAGTTCTTATAGGTCACACTTGGGTGTCTTTAACTACTTTGCACTTAGTGAGGTACAGGTTTGGTGGCATGGTTAGGTTTAAGGGTGGGTTAAGATGTAAGGGAAGGGTCAACAGTGTAATTATAGATTATTAATTAGAGCTGTAATTACATGCAGGTATAAAATATAAGTACAATGTAAAAAACTATTGTGCACAATAAGTGCATTGTAGCAAATTATTAATCTAAATGTAGGTTCACGGTAGTTAAAGACCCTTAATATGATGTAGGAACCCCACCCCCCAAAAAAAAGAAAAGAAAAAGAAACATCACTTACTCCATATCCAGCTGCTCCTGAAACAGATAAACTCCTCTTTCTGGTTCATGCAGATTCCATGGCACATACCTGACAGACAGAACGAATAAGACTCTTCAAGATGATTTTGAGAGGAAAAATAAACTGTCCTTGAACCCCTGTCATGGTCTTACGTCGTGAGAGTATTGAGACCACAGGCCTTCAGTTTCAGCAGCCGGTCTCTCCAGTGTGCCCTGTGGACCCGGAAGTAATGAACAGAGCCTCCCAGAATCAGAAATGGTGCTCCCCCTAAAGTGAAGTGGGTCGAGTCTGCCCTGAGTCCCTCTCTTTCTGACATTCTCTAAAAAAGAACAACAAGATTTAAAAAAATTACAGAATATTTTATATACAGTACCTATGTTTACACTGGATATGAAAACAGCAACAACATTTTGGTGCAGTAGTGCAGTTACTGCATTCTGCCTTTGTAGTGTCCCTAATATCAACATTTTTGTGCAATGTTGTCTCTTTTCCTAAGAGCACATTCTCCCTGTTTGTTGCTGTAAAGTTTGGCCTCTCTATTCAATAAGAGTTATAAGTTGTGCTTAAAAAGTGTGCTTAATTGTGCACTGGAATTGCTTAAGTGTCTAAACTGGAATTTCATCATTTCAAAAGTATAATTACAAACATATGTCAAGACATGACACAAGTTTATAGAAATTTATGTTTTAAAATTTATAAAGTATATTTTAGTTTACCATTAATACTTGTCAGTACATTCGGCACAGTTTAACACTAAGACAACAGAAGTACGGAATTACATATAAAGATGTACTTAAGTTCAACTGATTAGATTTAATATAAATTTCAACTACGATACATTTTAACATAAAATGTATAAACTTTTAACTTTAAATTGTAAATAACATGCAATTCAGTGTCTGAAAACATTGCATTGAATTCATATCATTTTAAAGCATATTATTTCTCTAATAAGTACTCTTTTAAAATGTTTGCTTTTAACAAGGGTTAGAACTAGTAATGAGCAATGAGCCTTTAATTAAATAACACACTACAGATAACAAGACATATGTACAAATTACATATTAGTCAAACTAGGAGTCTTACCTTAAATAAAAAAAACAAAATCATACAACGCAATTGCACTGTTATTAGGAGAGGAGCAGTAATCAAAGCTGTGGCCACTGTACCAGCTGGAGCAAAGGGAAATCAATGAAGCAATGTCCAGAATGCACTGATGCAAAGAGAACAATGCAAGCTTTGTTTTGAGGAGCAAACAAACATAGGTTCACGGTTCAATGCCACATTATTTGTCATGTGTTGCAATATAGTGAAATGGTTTTCCTCTGGGTTACCGCCTACATTGCAACAATATCAACAACAATAAGTTAAAAACAAATAAACTATTAATATATATAAAATATGAATATAAAATAAAATCAGTATATGATAATGTCCGTGTCTGTATGTAATGTATGTGTTTTTATACATAGCTTAAAAGTTCTACAGACTCATCAAGTGTCCTCATTCAATAGCCAGAGTTCCTGAGGATAAAAAATTCATCTCAGTCTCTCTGTATTGCTTCTCAGGGTCCAGTAACGCTTCCCTGACGGGAGCAATGACAATAGGATGTGTCCAGGATGATAAAAAGGGAGCAAAAAATCAAAGATCCAGTGACAAATAGAGGAATTTAGCCCTAAAATTTGAAGCTTTTTGCATAGGTGTAAGGGGACAACACTGTTAAAAGCAGAGCTAATCCACGAAAAGCATCCGCACAGTCCCCTTTCCTCTGATCCAGATGTGAAATAGCAGAGTGTAGTATGTAGTTCATAGCGTCATCTGTAGACCTATTAGGCCTATCTGCAAACTGTAAAGGGTCCAGACCACTCGAGAGAGAGGAACAAATATAAGCTCCGACCAATTTTTCAACGCACTTCATCACTATAGAATTGAGTGCCACAGGACGATAATCGTTCAGAGAGAAAGGAAAAGGGGTTTTAGGGACCGGGATGATAATTGAAAACTTAAATCTTGTGGGAACAACACCCTGATTAAGAGAAAGATTAAACATAGTTGTAAAAACTGGTGCTAATTGACTAGCAATGACTTTAAATACGCATCCGGATATTGTCTGGTCCACATGCTTTCCTGATGTAACTTTATAAAGCTCCTTTCTTACATACATTTCAGTAATGACCGGATCTTCCTTTCCCCTAACAAAACCCAATATCTCATCCTTATGGTTTTCCTCATCTGTATTAATATTGCTAACCTCAAATTGTGAATTAAATATATGTAAATCATTACCTAAGGAAGCATTTTCCATTATTTATACATACTGTATACGTATAGTCTGCTGTTGTGGTAGTTTGAGGTGGAAGACTAAATATAAGCATATACATATTATTATCCATGACCATGAGAGTCCAAGGTTTAATAGTTTTGTTAAAAACTAACAAAAAAGGAACCATTTCCTCATTTTTCAAGATTTCAGTTTGATTTTTCGTGTTTCGTTCTGAGGTAGAAAAATTAATAATCAGCTTGAATATTCGATTTCTTCACGTGGGCTGCAATGAAACGCCCCTTTTCTCTGATTTGTCAGCAAAGACCAAACTGTTCCGTCATCAGTTCTTCCTCGGTTCCACACAGCAGAATAAGAGTCCTCCGCTGCTGCAGCTGATGTGCTGATTCTTATCTCGTTTATTGCAACTACATTTAATTTTTTGCACATCAAACAACCAGACTAACGAATGGCTCTACACAACCCTTACTGAGGAAGAGCCTAGACAGGGCTTTCTTCTGTGTAGACCAGCAGTTCTCAAGTGCCAGGGGGTCTGTGAAATAATTAGCTATTTTCCTATATTTTTCGGACTGTAAAGTCACGCTTTTTATCATGTAGCACGCTGTGATTTATTCCTAAGTGACTTAGGCCTATATAATGCATTTTACTTCAAATAATCGAAATGTTGACTTTCAAAAGTAGGCACGCCAAGAAGGCTATTCGCTGTATTTTGGTTCATTTTTGGTGTGTGCCAGAAACATGTTCAAGTAGACGGAGACGCGCTAAAGCAGCACAGCATGTTGTTTTCTTTATTTTTCAAAGGCATGCCATTTTGTCATTTTGAATGTACACAAATGAAAATATACATTTTACTGTTTCGAATGACAGAGTATTAAACGACAGAGTATTAAGTTATTTCCCCAGCGGAGGAAAAAATCCAAGTGATGGCGCCGGCGCATCGCGGTTACACAACATATTGTCAGAAGGTGCCGACTGTGCCGGTCAGTCATAACTTGCTGTTATTCCAAACTCATTTCCCTTGGAGATGCTGATTTATCCTTCGTGTATACAGGTGCTGGTCATATAATTAGAATATCATCAAAAAGTTGATTTATTTCAGTAATTCCGTTCAAAAAGTGAAATTTGGATATTATATTTATTCATTACACACAGACTGATATATTTCAAATGTTTATTTCATTTAATTGTGATGATTAAAACTGACAACTAATGAAAATCCCAAATTCAGTATCTCCGAAAATTAGAATATTACTTAAGACCAATACAAAAAAAGGATTTTTAGAAATGTTGGCCAACTGAAAAGTATGAACATGAAAAGTATGAGCACGTACAGCACTCAATACTTAGTTGGGGCTCCTTTTGCCTGAATTGCTGCAGCAATGCGGTGTGGCATGGAGTCGATCAGTCTGTGGCACTGCTCAGGTGTTATGAGAGCCCAGGTTGCTCTGATAGTGGCCTTCAGCTCTTCTGCATTGTTGGGTCTGGCGTATCGCATCTTCCTCTTCACAATACCCCATAGATTTTCTATAGGGTTAAGGTCAGGCGAGTTTGCTGGCCAATTAAGAACAGGGATACCATGGTCCTTAAACCAGGTACTGGTAGCTTTGGCACTGTGTGCAGGTGCCAAGTCCTGTTGGAAAATGAAATCTGCATCTCCATAAAGTTGGTCAGCAGCAGGAAGCATGAAGTGCTCTAAAACTTCCTGGTAGATGGCTGCTTTGACCTTGGACCTCAGAAAACACAGTGGACCAACACCAGCAGATGACATGGCACCCCAAACCATCACTGACTGTGGAAACTTTCCACTGGACTTCAAGCAACGTGGATTCTGTGCCTCTCCTCTCTTCCTCCAGACTCTGGGACCTTGATTTCCAAAGGAAATGCTAAATTTACTTTAATCAGAGAACATAACTTTGACCACTCAGCAGCAGTCCAGTCCTTTTTGTCTTTAGCCCAGACGAGACGCTTCTGACGCTGTGTCTTGTTCAAGAGTGGCTTGACACAAGGAATGCGACAGCTGAAACCCATGTCTTGCATACGTCTGTGCGTGGTGGTTCTTGAAGCACTGACTCCAGATGCAGTCCACTCTTTGTGAGTCTCCCCCACATTTTTGAATGGGTTTTGTTTCACAATCCTCTCCAGGGTGCGGTTATCCCTATTGCTTGTATGCTTTTTTCTACCACATCTTTTCCTTTCCTTCGCCTCTCTATAAATGTGCTTGGACACAGAGCTCTGTGAACAGCCAGCCTCTTTAGCAATGACCTTTTGTGTCTTGCCCTCCTTGTGCAAGATGTCAATGGTCGTCTTTTGGACAGCTGTCAAGTCGGCAGTCTTCCCCATGATTGTGTAGCCTACAGAATTAGACTGAGAGACCATTTAAAGGCCTTTCCAGGTGTTTTGAGTTAATTAGCTGATTAGAGTGTGGCACCAGGTGTCTTCAATATTGAACCTTTTCACAATATTCAAATTTTCTGAGATACTGATTTTGGGGTTTTCATTAGTTGTCAGTTATAATCATCAAAATTAAAAGGAATGAACACTTGAAATATATCAGTCTGTGTGTAATGAATGAATATAATATCCAAATTTCACTTTTTGAATGGAATTACTGAAATAAATCAACTTTTTGATAATATTCTAATTATATGACCAGCACCCTTATTAGGACTCGACTGAAGTACGAAGCCTTCTTTATATTAATAGTTAGCATCCAAATGTTACATTGCAAATATGGAAACGTTGGATCAAAGGAGAGATGCGTGAACCACTGATCTATATAGAATCACTATATAGATCAGTCATTCTAGATCAGTGGCGTGAACCCAACGTTGTGCAGTTTCAGTTTAGATTTAACTAAATTTGTTTAGGCTTGGCGTCTAAAATAGCCTAAATGTTATTTGTAATAAAGGGCACAATGGGCTATTTTTATAGGCTACTATGTATATTTTTATTATACATGGCTACTTATTTTTCATTCTTGTTGTTTACAGAATATTCATTTAAGGATTTGAGATAGGCTGCAGTAGGGCCGTAAAATACGCATAGCCTATATGTTATTAATTGTGTATTTTGTATTTTATTTACCGGTCTTTTACACTATTTCTGAATAGTGTTAGATTTTGCTGTATTTGGCTGAGCAGTGGTTTGGGTGGCTCGCCAATGTATTAGATGTCTCCAATACATAAAATAAGTAAGCTTGACCAGAGTTCTTGTGGGGAGAAGAATTTATTGAAGGTTTGTAGTGTAGCAGTCCTTCAGCAGTGATGTTCTTATGTCGCCCTTCAACAATCTTAACCCAAAGTTCTGTCTGTGGGACAGAACTTTATACATGAAGACAAATAGGCTACAAACAATAGAAAACTCTTAGGGCCTCCCACAGGAGATTGATCTACACTGCGATCTCCTCTGAGCAATGCTGTTTCTTTGTCATTCAAACCAATCAGTTTCTGTGGGCCATACACCTATGGGCCATTCAGTTTCTATAGGCCATACATCTGTATGGCCCATTTGGTTCACACCTTTACAGACACAGATAGAGTTGATTACATCTGAGGCACAGTAACAATGTCATTGCATCTGACTATAGGTAACTGAAAATACACAATCTTACAATAGGCTATTAATAAAATGCATTTTTTACAACGATGTGACGCGCGCCTGTTTTAGACCCGGTGCACCGTGCACAAGCGTGCATCCTTTAGATAGCCTGTACATTATAGGCTAATACATTTTAATAAAACACAAGGCCTACATCATAAAACTCAGAAGAGTATGTATTTTAATATCTCTGTTGTTCTCTGTTCTCCGGTTGTTAGATCGTCAGTCTGAATGACAATTCATGCGTGAACATTAACCTATTATATAGGCTATATTATTATTTCCTTTTTGTATTAGTGTTTAAAATATTTAATTTACAATTAATTATATTATTTTTTTAAACTTACTGGGCGAGGGAGACCATGCTAACAGCCGTCATTTACTCTGCCATACCAGCGTAGGTGAATTTATATATACACAGAAGAAAGCCCTGTCTAGGCTCTTCCTCAGTAAGGGTTGTGTAGAGCCACTCGTTAGTATGGTTGTTTGATGTGAAAAAGATTAAATTTAATTGCAATAAACGAGATAAGAATCCGCACATCAGCTGCAGCAGCGGAGGACTCTTATTCTGCTGTGCGGAACCGAGGAAGAACTGATGACGGAACAGTTTGATCTTCGCTGACAAATCAGAGAAAAGGGGCGTTTCATTTGATAAACTTAAGATTGAGCCACTGTAGTCACTTGGACTATTTTAACGATGTCTTTAATAACTTTTCGGGGCTGGAAAGTTTCAATCCCTTAGAAGCGTATGGAGGAGTGATCCAGCTCTCAGATTTAATCTGTGTTCCGAAGATGAACGAAAGTCTTACGGGGTGGAACAACATGAGGGTGAGTAATTACTGACAGAATTTTCATTTTTGGGTGAACTATCCCTTTAAGCACCGTAAACATTTAACCATTTAACATTATCTTCTTTTATTTTACAGAAGTTTATGAGATCCTGTGTCAGCTATAGCCCTGCTTCCAGCTTCGTATCCCACTCCCTCGTCTGTGGTGCTGAGTGACATAGATAAACAACCGTGCAGTTTAAAATACACAATTTGAGTAGAAAATATTGGTTGAAAGTCAAACAATGGAAACGTCGGTCTGTTTACATTCCTAGCACAGAAGAGAGTTAGAATACTTCAGTCATTTCAACGTATTGCCTGTCACCTCTAATCAATTTCAGAAAATAGTCAGCAATAAATCATTGTTTATTCTTACGCTACCACACGTGTAACTTTTTTTATTTAGAAAGAAAGAAAATGATTTTCTCATAGTCTGCTTAGCAGCACCAGCTCCAGTGCAAACCATGCTGCTGTAGTTCTCCTGCCTCAGCTGTACGAGAGTTTTAATGGGTTCATTCTATGAACGTGATGGACATTATAGTTTGCAAGACTAGCAAGAATCTAGCCACATTCAGGAAAAGTCCATCCAGAAGCCTCCAGAAGATATAGAGGTGGAGACTGAAGATAGAGACTGTGAGGTATATTCTGCTGAGATGGAAATATTTCCAGAAACTGCTGAAGTGAAATGACGGCCACTTTTTCCAATCACAGTGGCAGAACCACTGATGATGCAGGTGGCACCGCAACATCCATGGTTGAAGAGGACCGTCCACCCGAAAGGCGAGGGACAAGAAAAAGAAAGAAAGAGAGAAGAGAGAATCCGAAAACTTCACCACCTTCAACTGTACAGAATGATTGGATGGAGACATGCTACATGCAGGTGGAACCACAACATCCCGCTATGGTTGAAGAGGAGCGTCCACCTGAAAGGCGAGGGACAAGACAGAGTAAGAAGGAGAAACGAGAGAATCCGAAAATACCACCACCTTCAACTATACGCAAGACTTGGATGGAGACATGCTACATGCAGGTCACCCATCCAGAAAAATAAAGACTGGAAGGCCACATAAGGAGAAAGAAAAGAACAAAGCAGAAGAGAAAAAATGACCAACCAGTACAATCATCTCGACCACCAACAAAGGTAAAACTGCCTTGGATAGAAACATCTAATGCACAAGTCAGTCATGCCCAAACTACAAAGGCTGAAGATTCAGAGCCTGAAACAAAGGTGGAGATACTGACAGTGGCCAAAGGAAAGATAAAGAAGGAGAGAAAGATGGAATATCAGGATGAAATTTCACCAGCTACAACAAGAAAACTTGCCTGGATGGAGACGAGTAACACACATCCAGAAGAAAGTACACTAAAAAAACTGAGCAGGAAGAGAGTACAACTCTCATAGAGTACATGGAGGAAGAGAACAGCCCAGAAGAACACAAGGCACAGAGCAGGCAAAAATACTCCACCACCTCCAAAGGAAAAATGTGTTCGGATGGGGAGTGACATAAAGGGGGCAAACAGCCGGCCGTCCCAACTGAAAAAAATTGAACCAGAATTTTTTCTCATTAACTCAATGTCAGAGCTGAATGCATATAAAAAGAAATGAAGAAAAAAAAAATGAGGAGTGAAAACATAGGCAGTCTGCCAATGAACCTTCTCTGAAAGGCCGTCTTATCAACAAACTCAACAGGTTCAAAAAGTTAATCTAATGGACAGTCTCCCTCTCAACAAAGGTGGTGGAAGAAACAGGGAAAAACGTTAACGATTTCCCTGTATTTTTACAGTAAGTTACTGGCAGCACGGTTGCCAGGATGTTTCTGTATTTTGATTTACAGTAATGTACTCCAATGCAATGTACAGTATGCAGAACAGTACTGTATAACTGCAGTAAACAGTACTTTACTGTATTGTTACAGTATTTTGTTTACTATACTGTATTATCTATATTGTGGTCTAATTAGAGAGTCGGACTTGTAACCAAAAGGTTGCGAGTTCGAGTCTCAGTACCGGCAGGAAATGTTGTTAGGGAAAGTGAATGAACAGCACTCTTCCACTCTCATTACCCACAACTGAGGTGCCCTTGAGCAAGGCACCTAAACCCCAATCACTCCCAAAAATGGCTGCCCACTGCTCCAGGTGTGTGTTCACGGTGTGTGTGTGTGTGCACTTGGATGGGTGAAATGCAGAGCACAAATTCCAAGTATGGGACACCATACTTGGCTATATGTCATGTTACTTTCAATTTAACTTTCATACATTACTGTAAATAGTACTAATTATAATACTTACTAATAATTACAATATTACACATTATAATATATAGTTTGTATAGTATAAACATAAATATATATTAAGTAATATTATAATACTTCTATACTTCATAATAACATTACAAAACAAAAGGATTAAAAAAATATTTTATTCAATCAATATGTTTAAAATATTAAAAACTTTTCAAAACATTTTGGTTCTGTGTTTGTTACCTAGACTAGAGTACTGTGCATCAGCAATTTACAGCCATAAAAGCCTTTTAAGTGTGCAAGAACATAAATTAAACAAAAACATGCAAAAGAGAGGGGAACATGAGGGTTGGAAACCACTATCCTAAGAGATAACTTGATTTATTTGATAAATTCTACAAGTGAGCAAAAACAACAATAAGTGTCCCACAACCTTCACCACTAAATGTAGGGAATTTGGTTGGTGGCAAACAGGCCACTGACCCTCAGTGTGAAGTCTTTCATTTAAACACTATCAGGGACCGAATGAAGCTGTCGACATGCGGGTTGATGGCCATCACTCTGCACCACCATCCTGATCTTCTGCTCACTCCCTGTCTGGCAGTAGATTTCTTCCCATCAGAGGTGAAACTAACAAAATCAAGGCACACACACAAAGACATGTATGACAAAACCTGTTATCCACAGCACCAATGAAGATGAACAGACATTGTAAGAAAATTCTGAAGCAAAACAAAATACAACAAATTTTAAATGTTTAAAAAGCTGCATTATTATGACTAATTATTACAAAATACTTATAAATTGCCTTGTGACAGCAATGCCCTTGTCAGGGTACAAATACAAAAAGGGTGCAAAGTGGACCACACTGTAGAGCTGTAAGAAATCAAAATAAATTTGAGTCTTGTTTGATTTGATGTTACTTGTTGAGGATGTATAGGCTTACACTGTTGCATATACGTATTTCACTCTAACAATACATCAAGGTTAGTAAAAATGCTTGACCTTGCTGAATATTTTGCCATGGCATTCATTTTATTTCTCAAATAGATAATTAGAAACTGTGATAAAAGTAATGTACACCCCTATTCATATTTTTATTATCACAATCATTTTTGTCATTACAATCACAATCCTATAGAACTGGGTCTCCCGCCCAAATACAGTAGTTGCAATAATAACCTAATAGCTAATCTCTCTGACCCCAAACTACCTATTTATGTTGCAACAAGTTAAACTTTTTTTCCAACTTGAACCATATTTTCTCATGTTTTTGTGTCTAAAGTGACCAATTGAAAATGTCCAGTATTGACCCCGAGGACTGCAGTTATAAACTTTGATAAAGTTATCAACACATTCACAGATTTGAATTTCCCAGATCAATAACTCATAAACACCTCTTTTCAATCATAGTAACATAGACAATGAGCTACAACCTAATTTTCCTCAGAACAAGGCTTCTCCGCACTGGACAAAATACATGTAGAGCTCTGTCCTAAATGGAACCCTAGCCCTAGCGATCTTCCTCCGAGTCCGCACTTTCGTGACGTGATGATGCCGCTTTGACTGTTGGATAGAAGTCTGCTGCGGAGCTAGCGGGCTTGCAGGCTCAACAAAAGTGTGCATTGAGGGCACATATTGACCGCAAAGGGGGTTTTCGCGAGCACCCTTCTGAAACCTAAAATGACAAATGGGACACCCTACGGTCTTGTGGACTTAGCAGAGACACACGCGGTGGCCATTTTAAATCCACAAGACCGCAAGTGCACATAAAGTGTGCCATTTGAGATGGGGCGGATCTCTATGCGCTGACGGCTGGGAGACAAGTCCGAAGGGACCGTCTGCAAAGTGCAAAGCCCAAAAAGCATTACTACAAAAATAGTCAATAACTTCAATGTTATATAGTGTAATGCCATCAAATTCTGTTCACACATCAATGCTCTCCTGCTGGTTATACTACAGCACAAAAATGTTGCATACTTTTTTATGATTTTGTATTATGAAATAAAATGAATATCTTTGCTGTAACACACCGTACTGTCACCAAATTCAGTTCACACATCACTGCTGGTTATACTACAACACTCAGTTTGAAATATTTGTGCTTTTGCAATAACTTCACTGTAGCACACTGTACTGGCACCAAATTCAGTCTTCTTGAGGAAACTATTAGATTGTAGCTCGTTGTCTACGTTACTATGATTGGAAAGAGGTGTCCCTTGTGTTTTAACAACATTTAGCTCACAAGTTATTGATCCGGGAAGTTTGAATCTGTGAGTATATTGTCAACTTTACCAAAGTCAAATACTTAACTTTTAAGCTTTTGTGCACTGCCAACGTACATCTATAAAAGGCTTGGATCTGACTTTTTCATTTTTGTCTAAAGGGGTCATGAACTGAAAATCTAATTTTCCTTGAGCTTTTGACATATAAGAGGTCATCATACTATAAGAATATCCTGTATGTTTCAGAAATGAAAACTTCCTTGTCAGTCCAAAAACAGCTTTTATTGAAACCAAGCCCAGAGACCGACTCGTTTTGGAATGTGCCAATTTATGACATCATAGATAGGTGAAAGACCGCCTCTGCAAGATCAACGCCTACTTCTACATCGTTACCACTGTAGCCCCACCCACTGATTCACATGACAAGAAATAGGTAAATAACGTATGTGACGCTAACTGGATCTGGATAACTGGATCTGGATAGACTGGATCGAGCAACTAAGCGATAAGCATACCTTTGTTTAGGCTTGTTTAGGCATTTTAGGCTTTGTTTAGGCATTCCAGTAAAGGAATGCAAAAGCAAGAGCCTTTATCCTCCAAACTATGACCATGGTGGAACGAATAAATATATGTAAACAATAAACAGCAACGCATGTAGGACAAATAATTGCCAATAATTTGAGTAAAAATACGGTGCCAGACAACATAAAAAAATATAAATATTAAATTAATCATTGATTACATATCAATAATTTTAAAAAGTTTGTAAATGTACTAAGTGTTTCTGATACAGTTACAAAAATAATTCTCACACTGATCTACGCACAACCTACGACCCTGTGCGACTCTCCATAGCAAATGAATGACTTCCGGTCCAAGGCTGTCGTTTCTCATGTGCAATGGAAAGGTGGCTTTAGTTATGATAAAACATTAGTAAAAGTGCAGAAATCGAGTTGCAATGACGTGATCACTGCATTAATGCGCTCAAAATGTCTGTGATCGGCTACCAAGCCCATTACTGGAACCTTTAATGCCACGATCTAAATATAATTCCATAGAACACTTTTCACGATTATTAATTAACCTTGAGACCTGTAATAGTAAAAAGTGCCAAAAGTTTTAAAAGAGAATTCCACATGTAATTCTTGGCTATTTAATTTGCAAAGATGTTAGTAAATCACAACAGTGGGCGTTTACACTGAAGTCTCACAGCAGAAACGCTCCTTCAAATAGAGCCTTAAAAATCAGTGTTATCAGATTGGGCAGGTAAAAATTAGTTTGGGCGGGTGGGCAAATTTTGGGTTGGTTTAGGGTCAGTTCGATGGTTTTTAAACATCTAAAATTTATTGTTGGTTACTAATAAATTCTAATTGGTTAATAAACAAAACTAAAGTGTGCATGCACTCCATAAAGTCATCATGACTTTACTAAACACACAGGCTCACTGGAGAGTTGGCTGGCCATAGAGTTGAATTCGCCGACGGGCACGCACTTTTAGCCAATCGGTGATCAGCAGGCAGAGGTGATCATTCCTGATTGACAGGTTTTTAGCACGATAACTTGTAGCTGTATATTCGAGTGATCGCTATGCCAAAGTGGCATTAAATATACAGTAAATTGTATCAACAGTAAAAGAGTGGGAGAGTGACCCAACTCAAAACGTGGATTACACCTGTGGTGGGAGATGACTTGAAGGCTCTTTATAAATATAACATCTTAGAGCACATTTGAATGACTTAATTAATTAATTGAAATCAAATATTGGACAACTTCTGTCCATCGTCATATGCACACTTCCACACTTGTCAGGATATCTGAAACTTTTAAAAAAGACAATCTACTCGTCCCCGACAGTGAAAGATATTTGAATCAACAATTAATCAGTTTTGACAGTGCTAAATTCTGCGTTCTACAAAATTATGTAGGCCTACTTCACGAAAGACGTAGGCCTACTGTAGTTCTGTCTTAAGTTAAAGTGCAACACAAAGTTTAATGCAGTCTTCTTGTTGTTGTTTTGTTTTTTGTCGGATTAGTATCAATGAATGACACATTTTGGTTGTGGTGTGTACATTAATGTGTGTAAAATACCTTCTAATTAAGTTGCTTATTTCCATATTGATCAGCTTTTTTTCATTTAAATTAGCTTATTCAGGTTGACATTAATAAATTAGGCATGTGTTAGGGTAAAAGTCATCTGTTATTTTATTGATTTCCATTTTGACAGTTTCCACCTGGACATTTTAGTCATATTTGCTAATTCTGTTTAGTGTAGGTCCTAGGCTATTTGCCCTGTTTTTATCCGTTTTGCTGGGAAATTGATTTATTCTTATTTTATTTTGTCATTGTTATTTTGTTTTAAGGAGAAACAAATGGTGCTGCTTATCAATATTGATTGACATAGCAATACACTTAGCCTATATCACATTATTTTGGCAGTTTTGGGCGTTTTTTTCTTGGAGTGGGCGAGTTTTTGGTGAGCTTTTGGGCTGGATATCGACGTCGACCCAATCTGGCAACACTCAAATCAGAGAGCTAAAATCAGGGTAGGAAAAATGTCTTTAAAAAAAAAAAAAAAAATCCCTGTTATAAAAGTTAATATTGCTTTTATGACAATTTTTATCTAAAAATCATACTAACACCCCAGGAAACATTCTAAAATATTCCATTGACAAATACCGGTAGTAATTTTACCTCGCACAGGATCATAAAACAAACGTCGTTCAAACTCGACAGAAACAAAATAAAACTCACCAAAACCGTTTCGGTTTGTTTTTCAACTGTTCCAACAAATCATCGACTCGAGTTTGGTCGAAATAAACCGTAAACTAATCAAGAGGGAGGAGATTGCAACGTTCGCTGGCTAAAATGACTAAAAACGATGTATGCCTACACTATCTATAGTGTGAGAAACCTTATAATAAAATGAACTTATAATTAAAATTAAGGCTGCCGAACTTCAAAATAACCAGTGCTTCAGTTGAGTCCTGTCTGTGTGGTGGTGTGACGTCCAGTGGTGCGGAATTTAGGCTACAGCAATCCATCATTGCCTGGCAGAGGTAGGACAAAATAAGTGGGAAAAAACACAATTTTATTGGTAACTGAGAGGAACAAAGACAAAATAATTTCATAGAAATAACAACTGCTAAACACTTTGTATCTGTGCATGAGAGATAATGCTTCAGTGAGTGTATAAAATGTCCGAGAATAGGCAGTTTCTTCAGAAGAACACACGTTTTTTTAACAACCCGGTACACACAGTCGACATCTTCTTGACGCTCCACACGTTCACCCTTGACCCCCAATTCCTTGTCTTCCAAATTTAAATTAACAGTGTTTAAACGATATCATATCACATGACATATCTAAGCCATTAAACTATTATTTGGAACCTCAAATAAACATATTATGAAAAAACATTTCAGAATCACAGATGGAATAACTGCTACTATACCACACTTTAGTGAGAGAGGAAATATGCAACATGGATGCAGACTAACTCATGAAGACAGTCATTTAAAAATGCTGTGCTATACCACTTAATACCATGAGAGAGTCAATGTGAGTGGAATAAATGTTTGAGTAAGTAAGAGTGATTGTTCTTTTCTTTAGGGCCTATGATGCATTGCACTTGCAAAAGATCAAATTGACCAAAAGCCTTTCAAGTCATTTGGGCACGATGGGGCTGTAGTATGATGCCCCAGCCCAGAGCAATAAGGCATTCTGTCCTTCAGATATGTCAAGGTAGTGACTTAGCTGATGTGCTGGAGTTCCAATGTTTTTCCTCTGTCTCTTATGATGTGCTGAGCCTCATGTTCAGGCTGTTGACCTCTTGCTCTTCAGCTTCAAAACAAGCAGCCAGCACATTCTCTAAAGCATCTTGCAAGATCAAGATCTAATGATGCAGTTAGTTAAAGTCCCTGTAAAGTCAAAATTAAGTATGTGTTCTGAGTTTGTCACACCACAGAAAAATGTGTTATTAGCCACCCAGCCAAATTTTAATGATAAAAAGCCGGCAAGTACATAAAATAAGCTAACAAAATCTTGAAAAAATGAGCAGTAGTCTCCAAGTACACCTGGCTGCAGCCTGCAGATCGGGGCCGCCCATAACGCGTCTCATTGGTTAGTGGCACAGTAATGACGTCGACGCCACGGTAAACAGCAAATGCGGTCGAAAACAATGCGGTCTTTAAAACTCATGCGCTATATATATATATATATATATCGTGCTGATAGCGCATGCATCGTATTTGCGTTAAGTGGTACAGTAATGACGTCAACGCATCTTCAAAACGCATGCGCAAATTTGAAATAATACTTTAATAAAATGATAAAGTATCAAAAAAAACTCTAAAGTAATAATGAAAGCAGCTAAAAGGAGTAGAGCGCATATAACACTAGAGTGGATGTTAATGCGCGAGAGCGAATCTCTTCGCTGGCGAATTCACTCTCACACGAATCTCGGGGCGCGCTTTTTATTGCGAGTGCACGCTCATTCTTGGTCCTTTTGACTCAATATCAATACTTTTTATAGAATTATCTTATCTCTTTTATAATGTGTTCATAAGTTGTCGACAAACAGAATAAGACATCACCGATTAAATAAAACAAGGATTTATTATATAAGTCATCATTAGTAGGCTAATTATTGTTTTAGGTATTTATATATAGGCCTACTGTATAGGGTGAATTCAGGGTTCTCTTACGAGAGGTTCTCTCGTATTGCGTAAGCTAGCTTACGCTACGGGAAAGATTAATCTTTGCTGAGAGTTTGAAGCCAAAAAATTATTTCATAATTTGTATCCATTGACAACGCAGTTCCTCTGCGGCAGACCTAGAGCAGGCTAGCTAGCAGCTCATTGGTTCGCTCAGAGAGAACTGCTTAAGCCTATGGGAGAGCGGGGCTGAACCCGCTACCAATGGGAAGCGCCCGCGCGCTCATTGCATCATGGCCCGCCAGAGTGGGCGTGGCTATGGTGTATAAAACAGTCTCTCCCAGGCTTATATGATGATTCATTTCATCTTCAGCAAGCTACACGCTTCTGCTGTTCTGAGAAGAAGAAAAGCCGTCGCCGTCGAGAAGGCATCACTCTAGCGAGCTCACGGACCCTGAAGAAGCCGGCCATCTTCGCCACCTTCAGCCGCCCTGCAAGCTAGCGCCATCCGACGACTGTATCCTTCTCTGTTTTAAAAGAGCTGAGCGTCTTTTTAAAGATGTCTCGAATTTCCTGCGGCTCTTGCCGCGCTCCTCTCGAGGACGGAGACCGCCATATTGTCTGCGCTCTCTGCCTGGGACTCGAGCACGCAGAACTCGCCCTCGCGGATGGAGGATGCGACTTCTGTGAAAGCCTGCCGTTGTCGTCCCTGCGGGCACGACTCCTGGCGGCACAATCCGCTCCCGCGCCGCCTCTGCTACGGACCTTGCCCTTCGCGCCACTAAAGCCGCCGCACAAGCTCTGGGGAGATGCATGGCCAGTCTTTGTGTAGCAAGAGACACTTATGGCTAACGCTCGCCGACATGGGAGATTCTGAGCGCGCCGCGTTTCTTAACGCGCCCCTCTCCCCGACGGGCCTTTTTGGATCTGCTGTCACGGGAATTGTAAAAAAAAAAAAAAGCTACCCAGGCCATGAATTTGTTTCTGCCCCGCCGCACTAGCTCTTCCGCAGGCCGCTCTCGTGAGCCTCCTGTCAGAGCCCCACCGCAGCACCCTCCGCAGCAGACTCAAACAGCCCAGCGCAGACACGCTGAAGCCTGATCATCAGAAGTCTCCCTAGCAAAGTTAAGAAAACGACGGCGCTCTCCCGCTGCGGCCGGACCGCCGTCAAAGCTTCGCCCTCTGCCAGTCCCCGTTGTTTCGCCGACTGCTGTAGTGTTTACCGCCACAAACAAGCCGGAGTCCCTACCCGCTTGCGAGCGACAAAAAGCCGTTTTTACGGCTACCCAGAGAAATCTCAAAAAGAGAAAATTTGCCGGTTGTGTAGAAAATGTGCCCACAATCATGTGTTCACCCATACACACAAGCATAACATATCCCGTGTCTCTCTCAGAGCCCCTTCACATGAGACGGGCACAGCCGCTCTAACATCCGAGAAAATAAACACGCCCATGAATGCATGCACGTGTCCCCTCTCTGCTCACTCTGTTTCACGGCCCATAGACTCCTCTCTGAGTGCAAGTCCCGTTGCAACACACATTCAAAGCGCGCCCACACTCTGTGTTCAGCCCGCTATGTACAGCAATCAGGGCGTGATAACCATTCGGCCACTAGCCGCATGCTCCAAAGCGTGGGAAGCCATTCCAGGCATTTCCCCGTGGGTGCTAAGCATTATAAAGAACGGCTATCTGCTACAGTTTCGCCGCCGCCCGCCTCGTGCACGCGCTCGGCTCGAATCTACTGTCAGCCCGCTGGCCGCCGGCACGCTTCACTCAGAAATTGCGACGCTGCTACAAAAGGGTGCCATAGAGAGAGTCCCGCCATCTATGACCGAGTCGGGGTTTTACGGCCGTTATTTTCTGGTTCCCAAGAAAGACGGCGGCCTCAGACCGATTTTAGATCTCAGGTCTTTGAACAAAGTGCTCATGAAGAGACCGTTCAAGATGCTCACTACCAGGAAACTCCTCGCGCAAGTGCGCCAGGGGGACTGGTTCATCTCTCTAGACCTGAAAGACGCCTATTTTCAGATCCAGATAAATCCCCGTCACAGGCCATTCTTACGTTTTGCCTTCGAGGGTCATGTATATCAATACGCCGTCCTCCCGTTCGGCTTATCCCTGGCGCCCCGTTCATTCACGAAGTGCATGGATACGGCGCTCGCCCCCCTGCGGAGCCAGGGGCTGCGCATATTGAATTATCTGGACGACTGGCTGATTTTGGCCCAATCACAGACATTCTGTCGGCCACAAGCATTCTGTCGCACCGCGCAGTTCTCCTCGACCATCTGAAAACACTGGGCCTCTCTGTCAACTGGACAAAGAGCTCCCTTCAACCCAGTCAATCGATTTCCTTTCTAGGAATAGATTTGAACTCGGTCTCAATGACGGCTCGCCTGTCCTCACAGCGCGCGCGCAGTGTTCAGCGTCTAGCCGCCTCGTTTCAGATGGGCAGCCGCATACCCCTGAAAACCTTTCAGAGGATGCTGGGTTACATGGCCTCAGCCTCCGCTGTGCTTCAGCTGGGCCTTCTGCACATGCGCCCTCTTCAGCTCTGGTTAAACAGCCGTGTACCCCACCACGCGTGGAACACAGGCCGCCAGCTGGTCAGGGTTACGCAGACATGTCTCACGGCGCTGCAGCCATGGACAGTAGCAGAATGGTTTCGGCAGGGCGTCACGATGGGGACCTTTTCCCGCCGAAAAGTCATCTCGACAGATGCATCCAACACGGGTTGGGGTGCAGTCTGCGAGGGCTCACCGGCCTTCGGCCACTGGTCGACTCAGGAAAGCCCCTTACACATAAATTGTCTGGAAATGCTTGCGGTCGAGAACGCGCTCTCGCGCTTCCTCCCGCTCATTCGGGGACACCACGTCCTGATCCGTTCGGACAACATGGCTGTGGTCTCCTATATCAACCGTCAGGGTGGTGTCAGATCCAAGAATCTCTTTCTACTGACACACCGCATTTTAGTTTGGTCTCAGAGCCGCCTGCTTTCGCTCAGAGCGACGCATGTGCCGGGTCATCTGAACGACGGTCCAGACATACTATCCAGGAACCTAATCTCCATAGGAGAATGGTCCCTGAACACACAGACGGTCCAAATACTGTGGCGGCTATTCGGCAGAGCAGAAGTGGACCTCTTCGCGTCAGAAGAGAACGCTCACTGCCCAATATTTTTTACGAGGAGCCAGGAATGGCCTCGCCGCCCGCTCTATGCATTCCCTCCGATCGCTCTGTTACATCAGGTAATTCAGAGGATCAGGGACACACGCCACTCGGTGCTCCTCATAGCTCCGCGTTGGGAGAGTCAAAGTTGGGTTCCGGAGCTCACTCAGCTGTCACAGACAGCCCCGTGGCCCATCCCAGTCAGAGCAGATCTCCTCTCTCAAGCTCGCGGCACGATCTGGTACCCCCATCCACAGGGCTGGGCGCTACATGCATGGGTGATCAACGACTATTCGTCGATTTGCCAGAGGGAGTAAGAAACACTATCATACAGGCTAGAGCACCTTCCACGAGAAGGCTCTATGCGTCTAAATGGTCTGTGTTCTCAAAATGGTGCACCAACAAACATCTGGACCCACGGTCATGCGAGGTACCGTCTTTGCTAGTTTTCCTTCAAGAGATGCTGGACAAGGGCAGGTCCCCCTCCACTCTTAAGGTTTATGTGGCAGCCGTCGCGGCGTTCTCTGAACCCCGGCGCGCTCAGTCCTTGGGCAAAGACGAGTTAGTCATCCGCTTCCTCAGGGGAGCTAAAAGGATGAATCCTCCGCGGTTCCTATCTGGGATCTTTCTATAGTCCTCGAAGCTATGAAAGCACCCCCGTTCGAACCGCTCGAGTCTGTGGACCTAAAATACCTCTCGCTCAAAACCGTTTTTCTGATGGCTCTGTCCTCAGTAAAACGCGTGGGGGATCTTCACGCGCTCTCATCCAGCGCCGCGTGTCTTGAGTTTGGACCGAATGATTCAGTCGTCATTCTCAAACCTAGGCATGGCTATGTCCCGAAGGCGATTGGTACCCCGTTCAGGGCTCAGATTATTTCTCTATCGGCTCTGCCTCCATCCGATAGTGAGCGCGACGCTAATCTCCTCTGCCCGGTTCGGGCTCTGAGATTGTACACTACGCGCGCTGCCGCGTTCAGACGCGCTGAGCAGCTTTTCGTGTCGTTTGGGGGGCGCACCAAAGGTCTGGCGCCTCAAAACAGACACTGTCTAGATGGATAGTGGACGCTATCGCTTCTGCTTACGCATCAAAATGCCTGCCCTGCCCTTTGGGCATCAGGGCGCACTCCACCAGAGGCATGGCCTCATCGTGGGCATGGTCCTGTGGAATTTCCATTCATGACATTTGTGTGGCCGCGGGATGGGCCTCCCCGTCCACTTTTGTCAGATTTTACAATTTGGAAGTTCCCGCCTTGCAGGCAAAACTACTAGCTGTCTAAAAACCAGCTCCCTAAGAAGCTGCATCACTGGGAGTCCCTCACACAACCGGTTTGCCCCTTGTGCTCTCCTAAGATGCTTATGTATACACTATGTGCCCGCTCTGCCGGCCTCTTTGTACATTCACTCCACATTAAATTATTCCCCCGGTATCACCCTGGGATGTTCCCGTAGCGTAAGCTAGTTTACGCAATACGAGAGAACCTCTCGTAAGAGAACGAATCGGTTACCTAACGTAACCTCGGTTCTCTCTAGAAGAGGGAACGAGTATTGCGTTCCCGGCCGTGCTTGCGCTACTAGCGTTTCGCTTCACGCTGAAATAAATCATCATATAAGCCTGGGAGAGACTGTTTTATACACCATAGCCATGCCCACTCTGGCGGGCCATGATGCAATGAGCACGCGGGCGCTTCCCATTGGTAGCGGTTTCAGCCCCGCTCTCCCATAGGCTTAAGCAGTTCTCTCTGAGCGAACCAATGAGCTGCTAGCTAGCCTGCTCTAGGTCTGCCGCAGAGGAACTGCGTTGTCAATGGATACAAATTATGAAATAATTTTTTGGCTTCAAACTCTCAGCAAAGATGAATCTTTCCCGTAGCGTAAGCTAGCTTACGCAATACTCGTTCCCTCTTCTAGAGAGAACCGAGGTTACGTTAGGTAACCGATTCGTTTTCCAAGTCACTCCAAGACAGATTTCAGAGTTACAATATGATGTCAGATAATAAAAAAAAAATGCTAGACAATAATGATGTTGTCTATATAAGCTGGTCTCAATTGCAGCTGTGGTTGTAAAATGGGTAGGCTACTTATTAATTTAAGGCTATACAAATACAGACAGATCAAAAGATCCAATTGCAGGAACCACAGGAATTTCAAAAGCCATGCAATCCAGGGGTTCCTGAGGGACACAACCCTGCTCCAACACTGTTTTCAAATAATATTCTGATTTATAGCTGAAGCAGGTGAGTTATAGGATTAACATGGGTAGTAGAAATAAAGCATGACAGAGTAGTGATACTGTGGTTCAGCATCATCATTAAAAACAATATCTGCTCAGAAATTGCTTAGAAAAGATTTGAGAAATGAAATATTTATATTTATGCTTTTGAAGGACAGTCAGATTCACATAAAGGGATTTCTGGAAATGAAGCTCAGAATCAGAATCAGAAAGAGCTTTATTGCCAAGTGTGCTTGCACACACAAGGAATTTGTTTTTGGCACTGAGGCCTCCAGTGGACATATACAGATACAAATACAACAAGAAACATAATACTACAAATTATAAGAATAAAAAATAAAAATATAAATATATGAGAATAAAAGTATCACAGTTGGGTTTAGTCAGAATAGACATTTCCAGATTTACAGATTATGAACATATTTACAGTGTTTTGAATATTATAAATAAATAAATCTACATATAAGTATCACCTGAGTTGTAGGGTATTGCACTAAACAGTGGGAGTATTGCACTTAAAGGCGTATGCATTGGGAGATGTGTTAACTGTTCAGGAGGGAAATGGCCTGTGGGAAGAAACTGTTCCTGTGCCGAGATGTTCTTGTGGCCAGTGATCTGAGTCGCCGTCTTGACGGTAACAGTTCAAACAGGAGGTGTCCAGGGTGAGTGGAGTCTGTGATGATTTTACCTGCTCTCGCACCCTTGGGGGGCGCCAGTGCTGGTGGTGAGAGTCCTGGATGTGTGTTTCCCCAGTCTCACTCGCTGCTGCCGGTCCGTCAGGAAGCTGGTGATCCACTGACAGATCGAGGATGGTATGGAGAGCTGGGTCAGTTTGGCTGTGAGAAGACCAGGCATGATGGTATTGAAGGCCGAACTGAAGTCCACAAAGAGGATCCTTGCATAAGTCCCTGGTCTGTCGAGATGTTGCAGGATATAATGCAGTCCCATGTTGACTGCATCATCCACAGACCTGTTTGCTCTGTAAGCAAACTGAAAGGGATCCAGCAGGGGTCCAGTGATGTCTTTCAGGTGGGCCAACACCAGTCTTTCAAACGACTTCATGACCACAGACGTGAGAGCGAGAGGTCTGTAGTCATTAAGTCCAGTGATTTTGGGTTTTTTGGGGACAGGAATGATAGTGGAGCGTTTGAAGCAGCAGGGAACTTCACACTGCTCCAATGATCTATTGAAGATCTGCGTGAAGACCGGGGCCAGTTGGTCAGCGCAGGCTTTTAAACAAGCAGATGAGATGCCGTCTGGGCCTGAGGCTTTCCTAGTCTTCTGTTTTTTGAAGACTCGGCTCACGTCCTCCACACAGACCTTGAGCTCAGGTAGGATGGCAGGAGGGGGGAGTAATGGGAGTGCAGGAGGTGATGGTGAATGTGTGAAGTGCAGATCAGACCGGGTGTGTGGTGTGAATGAGGACTTTTCAAACCTGCAATAAAATGAGTTTAAATCATCAGCCAGGTGTTGATTGTCCACAGATCGAGGGGATGGTGACTTGTAATTGGTGATGTTCCTCAGGCCATTCCAGACTGATGATGGGTCGTTGGATGAAAACTGGTTTTTCAGTTTTTCAGAGTAGTTCCTTTTAGCAACTCTGATCTCCTTTGTCAATCTGTTTCTGGCCTGGTTATACAAGATTTTATCCCCACTTCTGTAAGCATCCTCTTTGGCATGACGAAGGTGTTTGAGTTTCCCAGTAAACCATGGTTTATCATTAGTAAATGATAAGAATGTCCTGGTAGGAATGCATGTATCCTCACAGAAACTTATATATGATGTTACAGTATCAGTGAGCTCATCCAGATCGTTGGTAGCAGCTTCAAAAACAGTCCAATCAGTGCAATCAAAGCAGGCCTGTAGATTCTGCTCTGCTTCATTAGTCCATCTTTTTACAGTCCTTATTACAGGTTTAGCTGATTTCAGTTTCTGCCTGTAGGTCGGTATGAGATGAACCAAACAGTGATCAGAGAGCCCCAAAGCTGCTCGTGAAACGGAGTGATACGCATCTTTTATTGTGGTGTAACAGTGGTCCAGTATATTACTGTCTCTGGTGGGACATGTAACGTGCTGTCTGTATTTTGGTAGTTCACGGGAAAGATTTGCTTTGTTAAAATCCCCAAGAATGATTAAAAGAGAGTCTGGGTACCTTTGTTCTGTTTCAGCTATTTGATCAGCCAGCTGTTGTAGCGCCGCGCTCACGCACGCGTCTGGAGGGATGTAAACATTCACGAGAATGAAAGAGGAAAACTCCCGAGGCGAGTAGAAGGGTTTACAGTTTATGAAATGTGCCTCTAAGTTAGGAGAGCACATCTTCTTCAGTGTTGTTACATCTGAACACCAACTTTCGTTAATGTAGAAACACATTCCACCACCTCTTGTTTTCCCCGTTAGCTCCGCGATGCGATCCGCTCTGAACAGCTGGAAGCCCGGCAGATGTATTGCGTTGTCCGGTATGGCTTCACTCAGCCAGGTTTCAGTGAAGCACAGAGCAGCAGAGTTTAGAAAATCCTTGTTAGTGCGGGTGAGGAGAAGAAGTTCGTCCGTTTTGTTAGGAAGGGATCGGAGATTCGCGAGATGAATACTGGGGAGTGCAGTGCGCAGGCCGCGCTCGCGGAGTTTAACCAGAGCGCCGGCTCGCTTCCCGCGTTTGTGTCTGAACGCGCGTTTGAACAACACCGCTGCCCCACCGACGAGAATGTCCCGCAAGACGTCCGAATAATCAAAAACTGTAGAAAAGTTATCTGGTGTGTGTTTCCTAATGTCCAGTAGTTCGTCTTTGGTGAAACTGATAGGAAAAGAATGACTAAACGCAGAACAAACAAACAAAAACAACACAATAGCTGGAGAGCCCCACACAAAGGCAGCCATGCGCGGCGCCATCTTGGATCGACAAGCTGCTGATAAGGTAGCAAAGAAGGGTTTCACTTAGTTCCTGGAGGGCCACTGTCCTACTGTTACGGACGAGGAGCCCGCACTGGCTCGAGTTGAGGCGGACTGGTCCTGTCGTTCTGCTACCCGCTCGTGTCGGCAATCCGACACTTCGCTGTACTGCGGCTCGTAAAGATAGCCACGAACATCGGATTTGAGCAGAAGACTTTCAAAATCATCTTTTCTTGCATATCATGTTTATTTCCTTCCATCATTGTCGTAACTTCCCATCTGGCTCCACAGCGCTTGTTAGCTGAGCTTCCAAACAAGATGGTGGATATTGCTATTAGTTTCGGCAAGTGAAGTCCCACCCACTGATCTGTAATAGGTCTGTAGTGTGAGTGGGCCCCTCCCCCTGAATAAATGATGAGCTAGTGTTTGTAGTCTCTACACTTTTCAATGAAATGTGACTTCCTGCTTATTATGACGCAAAATTGCGATTTTTACGTCATAAGCAGGAAGTAAAACACTTAAATCCTTATTTCTCCCATCTCAGGGAAAAATAAAGGAAAAATCCACGATCATTATAATATATGACTGGGTTTCCAACAATACAAAGCTAAATGCAAATGGGTGAAGTGTCCCTTTATCTGTGGGTAATTAAGAGGTAAATGTCTGGAAGGTATTTACTACTAGTGAATGTGGTGTTTCTCAATGTGGAACGATTTTATGTAATAAATTGCTTTTAATTGTCTTTGTGACTTGTCTGAGTATTACATAGCCTATCCTTGAATGAAAGCCCTGAGGTGGCGTACTTGGCTACATTGAAAATCTTATCAGGGTTTTATTAATGTGAACTCACTCTTAAAAGAAATGGTTCTATTTAGAACCAGAAATGGTTCTATCACTCGCTTCATATATGGAACTCCAAAATGGTTCTATATAGAACCATTTTAATGGGTTCCATAAAAAGAACCCCAAATGGTTCTTTGAATCCAAGTTAGATAGTTCTATATAGAACCATTTAAGGGTTCTATATTATTAATTATATGAATACAAAAATATAACCAATCCAGAAAATTCCAAAAGTTTAAATTTATTCAATTTATTATACAAACATATTAGTGTCATATTTAAAATGGCACCTCCGTATACTCTGTATTAGACAGCAAAACTTTTTTTACATTTAAGATGTTAAATTACATTCAACCTTTTAGTTTGAATTATTTAATTTAAGCATTTTCACTGTGCAATAAACATACGTAAGCTTGTTTATGTACTGTATGTACATGTACGGTACTTAACTTTTACATGCATCTCTGAAATGAGGAAAAACAAATCTTTGATTTTATATTTTTGATATTTGACAATGCAGATAAAAAACAATACATGAACAATTAAAACATCTAATAAATAGCACTACAATTTACACAAATTGACTACATTTTTAGTACAGGTATTGGTGTTCTTGTGTCATGCTCTTGTTTAAGTTTATGCATATATTTTTGAATAAAAGTCATTGTGTGACTGCAAAATAGACTGCAAACAGGCATTCCACAGCCTTTGTCATGTCAATGTCTGCCTCCATTATAATGCTGACACTTTCAGTCTTGAGGGGATCAGGAGAGCCGTTAAACACTGGTTGTGTAGGACCTTTGGGTTCCTGTAAAACAAACATTTCACCTTTTGAGTGCTTTTCACCAATTAACAGAAGTCATCAAATAGACCTAAAATTACCCCATAATTTACTAACAAGCCAACCTATGTGTATGACTTTATTTCTTCACTTAAACAAAATTTGAGATATATTTAATAATATCCTGGCTCTTCCAAGCTTTGTAATGTGTTTGAATGTCAACATTACTGATGACTGAAGAACATTCAACATGCTACCACGTCAGCTCCACTTTGATTACTTTGAATTTCATTGGTTCTTTCATTCTTGCGACTGAATCGTTCATGACACAACACAGATATGACAGCTAGGCACGTGACATGCAAGAACCAACAAGACTCATAATTATTGATGTGGAGCTGATGTGCCACCCCATTGGATGTTATTCTCTTATCTATACATAGTCTAATTATAGCAACCTATCTTGGCAAATTTAATCTTTTTTATCTCACTAACGTACCATTTGTATGTAACATTTTGCTTTAGAAGACAAGTATTAACCCCTGGAGTTGTATAGATTTCTTTTATGATCGATGCGAAGTCGACAAACTACACATTCGAGTTAATCGATAAAATCGATTTATCACCCAGTCCTACTGACTAATATTTTTATATTTGCATGCACTTGACTTGAATTAAAGGAACTGTTCATCAAATATTAATGAAAATACAAAAGACTATATACTTACACATCTACACAGTAGAAAGTGGAGTTCTTTAAATAGTGCTGGCAATAAAATGAGTGCAGCATTCCTAACGAGACCTAAAAACAGATACAAATTATTGTACATTAGGTACAGAAATCAATTAAAGGGATAGTTTACCCAAAAATGAAAATTCTGTCATCATTCACTCACTCTTGTCATTTTAAACTTATATGGCTTTCCTACTTCAGCATAACACAAAAAAATATATTTTGGAGAATGTTGGTAACCGAACAATGCTGGTACCCATTCACTTCAATTATATGGACACAAAACCAATGCAGCAGGTCAATGGGCACCGCCATTGTTCGGTTACCATCCTTCTTCAAAATATCTTTTGTGTTCTGAAGAAGAAAGTCATAAAGATTTGAAATGACAAGAGGTGAGTAAATGATGACAATTTTCATTTTGGGGTAAACTATTCCTTTAATACTTTCATTATTTTAATACATGTTTTCACTCATACAATTTATAGAAGCTACAACCTTTACATTGACAATGCAACTTTACACTGGGCATGGAACAGATAGGTTGGATGGGGAAAAATATATGGTGTTGTTACCTTCTGTGGTTTCCTCTGCTGATCCAATGAGGTTTTTTTTTAAATCCTTCTTTTGAACTCCTGATGATGTTTGGGGCCATTTAATTTAGAGATGTTTCCATGTTCTTCGCCAAGTCTGTTCCAAACCTCATCATCATTTCATGCAGCATCTTAAATACAAAACATTTGTTTACTTCAGGTGCTCATATCCAAATTACACACTTTCAGTCAAACAAGTTCCTTAAAGTCAGCATGAACTGGAGGTTGCAATTGACTACCATATAGTGATGTATTTCCGAGACTGTTCAATAAGAAAAATACTGGGCGTGGTAAAGTAATCAAAATTATTACATGCGTTGAATCCCACTGCTGGCCAAGGTTTGGCAACAAATGAGCCCTCATCCTCACAGGGTTCTTGTCTGTAAACATGAATACAATGTTGAAGTCTTTTTATACAGGATATTCGTTTTACTTGCCACAATACAGTCTGTTTAAACTTCAAAACAATGATACGTACAAGATATTTGAGGAACTTCAGTTTCCAGGCTGTTTGAAGAAAAAGAAAAATATAAATTAAGATTAAGATAAGGATTTTAAGCTTGCTTAGCACAAGTTTGTTTTATATTTAGCAACAGTGTTTAATATTTAACAACACAGACTTACTTTAACTTAAGCTCTTTTTGTCAACCATGGTTACCTGGGGGGAAAAGAAAAGAGCATAAATAACACTTCACAAACCAACTATGCATTAAACACACCTACACATTTAACCATGTGCTATCATCACTTTAATCCAGCGCATGCATCACAGTAAACAATGAACATAAGAGTATGTGCGGATACGAACGCTGCACTGCTGCAAAAGTGCAGTTTTAATGCAGACCAGCCGGAAGTTCTCAACTGTAGCAGTGTCCACTCACCTGCTGAGTTTAGCTCCAACCCTGATAAAACACACCTGAACAAGCTAACGTTAATCAAGATCTTCGGGATTACTGAAAAGTAACAGTCTGATCTGGGTTGGAGCTAAAAAACTGCACGAAAGTGGACCTCGCAGGCCAAAGTTAACGGTTAAGAACTTCTAACGTTACACCTGTTAATATCCCAGATAGCATGGTGACTTTGATACAATGTTGATTTCTGATCCAAACCATCATTTTGGTTGAGATTGACATTTCAGTGTTTAAAGTGCGTTGGATCAGCATTGAAATTTTGATGAAAGCCAGCAGCACACATGGGTGGAGACAGTGACATTGAACTAACAGTGATTTGTAGTTGATAAGCACAAGATCATTCAGGCATGTATCTCTGCAGAACACTAGTGGGTGTTTCTCGATCAGTGGGGCGTTTTCAAACCACAATGGGCATTTTCAACCGCTTTACCCGATTTGCTCTAATCCACTGGGGGCTTGGTTTAAGGGGGTTGGCCTTCATAATTTTAGCAAGTCTGTTGAAAAATGGTTGAAAAACATTTATTGTAGTTTGAAATTGGCCACTGATTGGTAAACGCCCATTTTGGTTTTGCATGTGCACTTCTCAGTAGTCTAATGCTTCCTCATTAGAGAGAAAACAGGTGCATCCTATACAGACCTCTTGTTTGTTGAAGCACCTGACATACTTACATGACTTCTCTAGCACAGTTTCAAACAATGGTGCATCTACCTTATTTCTCTGTTCCTTTATTTTGTGTGCTTATTTGCGTTGTTGCTCACTGTAATTAGATACATTAAAAAGTTATTAAACTGTTTGAATAAAGCATCTATTTTTCTACATTCTTAAAAGATGCATCTTGCTTCAGTAAAGTTTATTAGGAATTTCCTGAATAAAGTTCTAACCTCATTTAACAGATTTCTTGAAGTGCAGGAGACATGAACATGAGCAAGAATGTTACACTGCAAACATAGCCCATGTCTTGCATCCGTCAGTGCTTGCATGCAGAGCTCCTTTAGTAGGAGTGAAGGCAGATAAATGAAAAAAGAGAAGCACCCTCCTGATAATGCTGACATTGATCATACACCGAGTTGTTGTCGACAGCATAATAACCTGACCTGGGACTTGATGATATCCTGAGCCTTATCACTGCTTAATCAGGTAACCATCCATATTCCTAAATCTGTATTCAATTTGAGAAATAACTGATTTCCATTCAGTTTAGCTTGTTTCCACTGAAACACAATAACAAAAAACACCTTGTGTTTATTAAGGAAGTGACTGACTTGGCTACTTTGTGATATTTAAAGACATTAAGGTCTACATAAGGTGAATCTGCAGCTTTAAAGGGATAGTTCAGCCTGAAATGAAAATTATGTCATCATTTATTTACCCTCAAGTTGTTCCAAACCTGTATGAATGTCTTTCTTCTGCTGCACACAAAAGAAGATAGAGTGAAGGATGTTGGTAACCAGACTTGATGGTTGATGGTAGCCATTGACTTCCATGGTATTTTTGTCCTACTATGGAAATCAATGGTCACTGTCAGCTTTCTGGTTACCGACATTCTTTAAAATATCTTATTTTGTGTTCAACAGAAGAAAGAAACTCATACAGGGTTGGAACAACTTGAGGGTGAGTAAATGATGACAGAATTTTCATTACGGGCTGAAATATCCCTTTAAAGAAATTTTCATTGAAAAAAAAGCTCTTTTATTCTACAAGATAAACTTGTTACTTGAATGCCAAATAGTTTCACAGAAAATGAACTGAGATGTAGTTAATGGCTACAGCTCAGAGGTGTTTGTTCCTCTTCATGAAGAGTTTAGCTCCAGCACCTGCCTGGAAGTTTTCATTGATCCTAATGACCTTGATTATCTGCCTCAGGTGTGTTTAATTAGGGCTGGAGATAAAATCGGACACCCCTGCCATAGTACTTTCTTTTGATATTGAAGCATTAATAGATTTTAGAAAAATAAATTAAATAAACAGAATTTAACAATACTATAATCGTAGTTAGAATACTTTGTGTTCAGCAACTTAAAAAAAAAAAGTGGATCAGATTGTGTTTAGTATATTAACATTCTTGAGTGTGACTATGTATGACAACTGATTTGACTCGTTCTTGAGTAACATCATGCTTTCTTTTTCAGATTTCAGAGAACCCAAAGGAAAAGAGGCAGTAGTCTGATGCAAGACAGATTTTTAAAAACCTGAACCGTTGGACCACCTGTAGTTATGACATCAGACTTCTGAAGCCAATTTTATTTTTAAAGGTTGAAATGCTTTTGTCCTATTTCTCCCCCTTTCTTTTTTAACGAATAATCTTTTAATATATTTTTGTCACTGATTGATTGAATAAAATAAATTGACTCAACTGCTGGAAAGGTGTCATTTATATTTTAAAAGGTTTTCCCCAAATTTTGAAATGGTCAGGAATTTGTTGACACACCATTGAAGTGTAGTTGAGGTGTTGTTTCAACATTAATTTGGTACATCGGATGGCAAAATTGTTTGACATTCCTTTTCAGTTGTATTTTCTGTGTTTCAACTAAATGTATTTAGAATCAACATCACATTGTAACATTGATCAAACCATATTACCAAAGATTATTTTTGTTCATTTCAGTGTTAATTCAACAGCAGTGATTTAGATTCAACATCATAGTGTAACGTTGATTCAACAATATTACCATTGATTATTTTTGTTAATTTCAATATTGATTCAGCATCAGTGATGTACAATCATAGTGTAATGTTGATTCAATAGCATTACCATTGATTTTTTGTTCAACATAGTTTCTACATTAACTGAGGGTGCAAAAGTTATGTTGAAACAACATCACTTTGTAATGTTGAAGCAATATTAACACCATTGATTTGTAATTGAAATCTGAACATTATTTCAATATTAACCGAGGGTGCAAAAGTGACGTTGAAACAACATCACTTTGTAATGTTGAATCAATACTATTACCGTTGATTTTTGGTTGAAATCTAAACATTATTTTAATATTAACTGAGGGTGCAAAAGTGATGTTGATAAAATATCACTTTGTAATGTTGAATCAATACTATTACCATTGATTTTTGGTTGAATTCTCAACATTATTTCAATATTAACTGAGGGTGCAAGAGTGATGCTAAAGCAACATCACTTTCTAACGTAATTTCAATGTAATCAGCGTTGACGCATCAACACTGACTCAACATTGTTTCAATGGTTAGCCTACATGCTATCTGGGATAGGCCTGTGAAAAATACTCAACGCAAACTGAGTAGGTTATGTCTTGTGTGAAACTGCGACAAACATTCACATATCATACACCACCGTCTTCCACCCGATTCGCTTTTATTTCAATCGGCGCCTATCGTTAATTTACCATTAAAGAAAAACGAGCGTCCGCTTCATTGAAATTAAAATTTACACTACTGTCTCGAAGCTCGTCTCCTTATAACACAGCTGTCTTATTGTTATTGACCATTTCAATAAATATAACAAGGAAATAAAGGGAGACTGTCACTAAATTACTTTAAAAACCAGAGCAAAATCAATTTAACAGGGCTTTCTGAACCGACGGCTGACGAAGTCCATCGGTGCTAACTTAACGTTACACAGCAGTGTTTTTAACTGAGGTAATAAATATAACGTTAATCCATATCGCTTCTAGTATCAGTATTTAACACAAGGACTATACTGTACTCTAACGAACAGAAATAAATAACTGCAATAGGGTAATTCCAGCGTTATGGATGTGACATTTGAACTCATAATGACAGGTGAAATGTCTCAGAAAAAAAAAAAAAACTTCTTACAATATTTAAATTGGAAATGCATATTCTCAGAGCACCCAATCTGGGGAATTGACAGGCAAAATATGTTTTTCTAAAATATATTTAAGCACCCCCAAAAAAGGAAAATATGCATGCGTTATGGATGTGACGGGAAATGACAGTTTTTGGTATACTGTTCGATTTCCTTTAAAGTCTATGAACTTTTAAATCCAATGTATAAATATTGCTATCCACATGATGAAGGGGTCTTAGCTGAACATAAAAATATCAATGTTTAAAATATATATATTTTTATGAAGTGTATTATGAGGAAAAACCAACGTTATGGATGTGACACGTCTGAAATACATAGAATCTGTTTGGAAAATCAACAATCAAACCATCATGGCACTTTTGTTGACACATAATGGCTGTGTTTTTACATAAAGAAGACTGTCTGAAATGATTCTGAAGCTGTCAAAACCTGAGCTTGAATGACAGGAAGCGCGAGCGAATTAGAGGGCGCCTGTTTCGCGCCTAAACCAATCAGGTTCCTCGCGCAATTGCAGGACGCCTCTCGACTAGGACGTGAATAGGCTACTATAAACACATAGACGGAACATTAAAGCAGAGGTTATTACGGAAGACAGTCAAAATTAAAATACATTAACAATTAATTTTTGTCATATAGAAGTTCAAATCACAGGTTTCTTCCACAGTCAGGTGAACCGATGGACATTATTGTCCGTAGATGTGAGTCACTAGCAATCATGTAACGCCTACGTATTTTGTGTCTAAATGACCGCACGGTTTTCGGCCAGTTTATGGATTTTAATGCACAGTCGCGAGTCAAAATCATCACATTTTATTTCGTATAAAAATTATTTGACAAAATAATTGGCACGCAATATTATTAGCCTATTATTATTATTATGTCAGCGTGATCGTACCGAGCCTCTAAAGCATCGGTTCCCAACAGGGGGGTCGCGGCCCACAAGGGGGCCTCAGCGAGCTCTGTGGGGGGTCGCGTCATATTTTGAAAAGTACACGTGGAGTAATGGGGATAAATCTAAACAGTCAAGAATCGATTTTTGGTTAATTTCTAATTCATTAGAACAAAATACAAACAGTATCAATTGAACCATCAATATTATCTGATCACAAAATTATCTATCTTCTCATTAAAATGAATAACGAAACATCATATAAAAGTTCTAAGACTTATTGGAAGTTTAATAATAGATTATTAGAAATTGAAAGTTTTCAACATGAAATTAAGAAAATAATACAAACATATTGGAATGAGGCTAAACGAACGAATTTATACTGTAAAAATTGGGAGCTCATGAAGTTTCAGATTAGAATTAGTGCAATTAATAAAGGCAAAGAAGTTGCCAAATCTAATAGATTAAAGGAAGAGGAAATTATTAAAGCTATTTGTAAGATTACTAATAATGACAGTGATGGGAACTCTAATTTGTTAACGAATTTGCAGGCTGAGTTAGATAAATTATATATAATCAAGGCAAAAGGTTCATTTGTTAGATCACGAAGACGCTGGTTGGAGGAAGGAGAAACTAATTCCAGATACTTTTATAATTTGGAGAAAAGGAATGAAATATACATCCATTAGAAAGCTTAATATTAATGGCCATGAAACACAGGACTCTATTATTATTATTTCAAAATATGTATCTGATTTTTATGGTAAATTATATTCCAGCAATACATGTTCTGCAGACAAAATAGAGGATTTTTTAAAGCCCCTTAAACAAAATATAACTTGTATTGATGAAGATTTTAAAGCTCTTTGTGATAACGAAGTATCCATTTTAGAGATAAAAACAGCTATAAAAAAAAATTAAATTAAACAAGTCCCCGGGTAATGATGGCTTAACTGCTGAGTTTTTTTAAAACATTTCAAGATGATCTAACCGAATTTCTGTTAATGGTCTTTAAAGAGTCTATTGATCAGGAAGCTTTGCCACCCTCCATGACACAAGGTCTAATATCTTTAATTCCAAAGCCTGATAAAGACCTATCGTCACTAGATAATTGGCGACCTATTACATTAATAAATAATGATAGTAAAATTATTGCTTCCATATTTGCTGAAAGGCTTAAATTAGGATTAGAATTTATTATTGATGAGGGGCAGTCAGGTTTTATAAAAGGTAGACATATTTGTAATAATATTAGACTTGTATTAGATCTTATAGATTATAACGAAATTATTAATGAAAATAGTTTTATTTTGTTTGTCGATTTTTACAAGGCCTTTGATACAATTGAACATGACTTTATTTTTAAAACTCTTACATTTTTCGGTTTTGGGAACAAATTTCAAAAAGTAATTAGAACCCTATATAATAAGATTAATAGTTCTGTAAAATTGGCATATGGAACTTCTCATAGATTCGAAATTAAAAGGGGAATTCGACAGGGCTGTCCGATTAGTCCATTGCTTTTTTTGTTGGTTACACAAATTATGGCCATTCACATTAAGGAGGACAATTTTCGTGGTATCAAAATAGAAGATACAGAAATTAAATGCACACAATTAACGGATGACACTACTCTTTTCTTAAGAGATTATACTAGGGCTGAACGATTATGGAAAATAATCTAATTGCGATTTTTTTTAACCAATATTGCGATTGCGATTTAATATGCGATTACTTTAAGTTCTGTACCTTCTGTATTAGTCGACAAAGACAAGCAATAAATCATTGTACAGTAGGGATGGGTATCTTTAGGCAGCTCATGATCCGATCTAATTTTTTTCTTATTAATTAATCTTAATAACACTTAAAATATGTATATAATTACATGTGTCAATGTACATACTTTAAATTATATATATATATATATATATATATATATATATATATATATATATATATATATATATAAAGCACATTTAATTAAACCAATTACATGTTAAGAATTTTAAATGGGCTATAAACTAATATAGCTTCAAAATATAAAAGCTAGTAAATAAAGAGGAACAAAAAAACAAAAAAACAATACAAGCAATAAACAAAGAGTGCTTTCAGTATTTAAAAGTAGGCTGTCTGAACGTTTTCCATTCAAGAGCTGGAATTATTTTCCCCCTATACGATAAGCTGCATTCACACTAATGCACATATCTCTTTTGAAATTGTAAATGTGGTTTGTCCTGTTGGTTTATGAAATAACTGACCGTGTTTACATTCATTTCGCGTCAAAAGCATTTTGAGATGCAAGTACATTTAACCAATGAGTCGCTCACAGCCGCATGCACGAGCGCTCTTCACAAAGCGCAAAGTATTTTAAAATGAAAGCAGCTTTCTCAGTGATTTTCATATTTTTAATATATAAGCCAACTGCATTCCAAAAGACATAAATAATGCCTTTGTGGAGCATTTGTAAGGAAAATTCCGGCGGCCAAGACCGCGCACTGCAAGAGTAACATCAAAGCGGAAAAACCTGTGCAATGTAGCCCGCGACTGTCCTTGTAATTCGCCTTTGGCTAAGCCACACCCTAGAATGTAGATTGACCAATCACAGCGCAGCCCAGAACGAGCTCCCACAGAGGTCCTACACTTTTTCACAGCGCTCCATTGACTTTCAACACAGGCGTCTCATATTTTTGGTCTCGGCAGGCTATTACCGTCGTAGTTTTATCAAAAATATGGTTAAACGTTGTGCCTGGGGCATTTGTAACACAGATACGCGTTTCCCAGAGAGATTGGAGGGGGTGTCCGTTTTTTCCCCTTCCCAAAACCGAAGTCAAATCCTGACAAGTAAAGTGTCGTTTTTGGATTAAACTGTGTGGACGTCCTCACAAGACTCACAGTCAGCTAAACCCCTCAAAGATCAACAAGCACACCTTTTTTGCTTTTAACCTCACTGTGAAGTTATACTAGTAGTTAGTTTTATAATGTTTTAGGTTATGATTTCGGTTCTCATACCGGTTGTTGATACGCTAGCACACGCTGCTAATAAATACAACGTTATACTCGTGTAGTCTGGACTCTGTTTGCTTTGTAATAACGATTATAGAAGTGAATAGAGACCTACCCAGCTTTGCATGAACAGTGTTGCTCCTTGATATTGTTAGTCCCAGCCTCCGTCTCGATTAGTAGGATATGCGGTGGTTCATTTTTTGACTGTGACCGGTAACGTTATGCGTTTGCCTCTATTTGGATGCCTTGTTGTTCCTTGCGTTTCACCTGTATGTCTTGAATATAGCCTTCGAACGCATATTGCAGCCCCTTTTGCCTACTTCTATCGGACATTTATTTGCTGCTTTATAAAAGTTTGATAAAATTTCAGCAGGAAGAGCTGTCACAGCATAAGACATATTGATACCAAACCAGAGCCCAGATGAAGTTTGACGGACGTAGCAACAGTAACCAAGGGGGGCGGGGCTTAGCCAAAGGTGAATTCGCTTAAACCCCGAACTTTATGAAAGCTTATTTTTCGGAATGTTCGAGCGGTGTCGTGTGTGTGTGTGTGTGAGAGAGAGAGAGAGAGAGAGAGAGAGAGAGAGAGAGAGAGAGAGAGAGCGCGAAATTAGAAGCAAGCAGAATACGGTTGTTTCTAAAGCACGCGCAGCGTCATCACGCATCTGTGTTTAAAAACTAAGCTCAGACTGTATTCCGAAATTCTCTGAATCGATCCAGAATTGTTGGAGAGAGAATAAAAAACACAATATCACATACATAAAAAATAAACTGTTCTTTCCTGTATGCCAGACCTATGCGTAGCGTGCCAAGTTGATGCTTGATCTGCAGCCTGCTTTTCTCTCGCGTGTCACGTGACCAGTGTAATCGCAGCTTTTGCGGTTACAAAATCGCATTTCATCATATCGCGATATTATCGCAAATGCAATTAATCGTTCAGCCCTAGATTATACTGAAGTTGAAAAAGCAATAAAGTGTTTGCAGTTATTTTCATCTGTATCTGGTCTTTCCCTGAATATTAATAGGCCTAAATGTGAACTAATGGCTCTAGGTGCATGTGACTTCATCACAATATGCAATATTCCCGTAAAAGAAGTTGTCAAATATTTAGGTATTAAGATATCAAAGAATCAGGAAGTTAGGAATGAGCTAAATTTTACTCCTATAATTCAATCATTTGAAAAGAAACTGAATTCTTGGCTGATGAGAGATATCTCGGTCGTGTGTTATTGGTTAAAGCTGAAGGTTTATCCAGGTTGGTTTATAATGCTTAAGTGTTAGAGGTACCCCCCTCACTAATTAAAAGTATAGACACTAAACTCTTTAAATTTATTTGGAAGAACAAATCACATTATATTAAAAAAGAAAATATTTGTAGATCAAAAGTTAATGGATGATTAGGATTTTAAGACTTCTAATATGATATTTAAAATAAAATGGCTTCAAAATTATTTAAAAAATAAACAAAGTATATGGTATACGGTACCTAATTATATCTTTCAAAAAGTAGGTGGTATAAAATGTATACTAAAATGTGATTATGATGTTAACAAAATACCCGTTAAACTTGCAAGGTTCCACAAACAAGCTTTACTTTCATGGACTCTAATGTATAGTCATAATTTTTTCCCCTCATAAATGTACCATTTGGAACAACAGATGTATAAGGATTAGAAAAAAAACAATTTTTTTTGAAAATTGGTTCGTAAAGGGAATTATTTGGGTTAAACAGTTGATAAAAAAATGATGATGTCTTATACAATTATAATGAGTTTGTTCATATATATAACTTTTCAGTTGATCCTGTCCAATATTTTTTGGTTTTATGCAATTCCCAAGGAAATTTTGAGATTATTGGAAGGTCATAGTAATTGTTCTCTACAAACAACAGTAGAAGAATTTACTTCTTGTATTAAATTGCAGGGTAAGGATTTCACAAGTTCTAGATGTAATAATATTTTTTTGCGGTCCCTTCTTCAATCTAAATGTATACTTGCTGTTACTATTCACTGGAATTCTTTATTTAAGAAACATATTTAGTGGAGTAAAGTTTGAATGACACCTCACAAGTATTGCATTACAAACAAAGTAAAATCGAATTTACCCAGTTAAATCACTTGTGGTACAACGTTTTAAAGTGAACATTGAAGATATTTGTGCTTTTTGTAAAACCACCCCCGAGACTATTAAGCAATTATTTTGGGAATGTCCCAAGACCCAAATGTTTTGGAAAGAACTTAGTAATTACTGGCAAAGTAAAGTTATGACTCCTGTTAACTTCGAAGAAATTGATGTAATGTTAAAATGTTTCTCATTTGAGGGTGAAAAAAAACATTGTTTATTTTTTATTTAATTGTTATAATTTCCCATTATTATATTCATAAGGTCAAATGGAATGGAAAAATACCAAATTTTGAACATTTTAAAATTGATGTTAAGATATATTTAGAAACTATTTCCAAAAGTAAAAACCTGAAAGCTATGAAAACTAAACAGCTGTTTGACAAGTACAAGCTTTTTTTGTAAAAAAGTCTTTCAGTAGCCTATTTATTATTATTTTTTATTTATTTATTTATTTATTTATATTTTCATTTCTTCTCTACCCCTGACATGTATGGTTATATGTACTCTTGTGTGTAAACTGTTTTGTTATTATTAAAATTCAATAAAAAATAAAAATAAAATTAAAAAAAACTTAAAATATATATATATATATATTTTGAAAAGTTGAGCAATGAGCATTAAATAAAAGTCCTTAACTTTTTTCTGTTCAAAATGTATATGAGCGAGTACATCATGAATCCATCAATCCGTGTTTTTGTCTTATCCTGAACGGTATGGTACACCTATAATAAGTGTTTACATTGGGACTATTTTACACTGGTTCGGATCGCTGCCGCTGCGGAGTAGCCCAGTACCTGCGTGACTCGTCATAGACGTACACAGATAGAAGTAGTTCCGGCTACAATGTTCTTCCGAAAAGACGCATTATTCTGTTAATAAACGCAAGTTTATTATCGCTCGCTAAAGCGCCAAAAACATAAAAAATAAAGCCTCACAAATAACTTGCAAGTATTGAGGCCCCAGACAGCAGTCATTTAGTAATAGCCTATATTCTTTCTTTTTTTTACCTACACACCAGTGTGAATATTTTTGTTTTTGCATTTTAAAAAGGGCCAATATAGGCTTCTCCTAGGCTTACGTTTTTAAATTACAAAGGGCCTACTGATGTTTTTGTTATTGTATTTTCAATATTATAGGCTATTATTTGTGCATAAACATATCTGGTTGTAGTAAACATACCGTTTGTTTGAAAACAACATATTTTGTCATCCTTGCTGCAAGCTTACAAGAGCGATAATATCATTAAGGGGGCCCTAAAATATTTTCTTGGGAAAAAGGGGGTCTCAGACAAAAAAAGGTTGGGAACCACTGCTCTAAAGGGACGTGGTGGTGGAAAAAGCACATACAGATTACACAATCAGAGAGTTGCCTGTTTCTTTTCGTTTTGATCTTTGCAATCTTTCTATAGATAGGCTATATTTCTGAGAGGCATACGTTGAGTTTGTTCAGTTGTGAGACGCGCTCAAGTTTACGTGTTGCAAGTGATCGCACCTCCATGCTATATTTGCTTATTAAATCCAGGTAATTGATTGATGAAACTTTGATTTAAAATTAAGATACAATTTATACAAAACGAAATTCACTTTAAATAAAGTCTTTCTACAAAACAAAACTTGAAATGAAGTGGCCAAAATCATTTCTGTCTTGAAACAGACCACAATAGTCATATGCATGATTTAATATGAAGCGTCCGTAACGGTCACGTCCGTAACGCATTATTATGGTTGTTCAGAGCAAAGTAGTGAGATGAATTGTCTATCCTAATAAGCATAAACATAATTTAGCTTTGTAAATAAAGTTACAAGTTATTTGCATTTATAATTGTCATATTAAATAAACTAAACCTTTAAAACGTTATGGACGTGACAGTGCACTGAAGCGTCAAGACCTCTTTATTATAGCCCTTATAAATTCAACAGGCAGTGCTGTTATGACCAAATAAGTATATTTATTTCTCAGGCATGCCTCCATCTTTCTGCAAAATGCTTACTGTTAAAATAAAGTTTAAAAAGGGGGGTCTTTGATACCTTTTTTTGAAAGCATGAAATATGGTTGGTTGAAAATGTAATTTAAGCATTGTTGCTCACCTCATATCTGGTGGATAAACAAGGCAATTTTCTTAAAATTTTTGTTAAAGCACATTAATACAGTATATTACACACCTAAATGGACAACTTAAAAAGGGTTTTGTTCTTTTGGTTAAAACTTTATTTTTTCATGGTAAAGATGACCTTTGCATTGAATTGCCCAATACTAAATATTTCAGTAAATGATTTCAAAAATGTAAAAACTTAACTTACCTGAGGGGGTATGAACGGGCGGAAATGGCGGACTCCTCAGTTTGAAAAATTAACTGTCACTTGTATCGTCGAGGTTTATCTTCGCCAATCCACCAATAGGAATTCAAGGATGATGCAACGCATATACGCCACCAGAGGGCATTTTTACGATTATTATTTTTAATGTTCCCTTCAATAGTTAAAACCATCACTATAGGCCTAAAAATAAACTAACAAAGTGTTTTCTTTATTTTGTGTAGCCTACCATATAATGTTTTATTACAAAATGATTGGTCAAAAAGGCAAACTATGATGTATTAGGAAATATAAGTTCCATGCTGATGTACAAACGTGCATAAAGAAATCTCAAATCATACATTGACTAGGTATTAACATTTTGTTAACTCTGGTTTTTGACTACACCAGTCATTCACATGGGTCTTGACTTTTTGTAAAGAAAAAGTAGGCTACATACTTTTGAGCGTGTAGCAAAAGAGTAGCTTTGGGAAATACTATCACATCATCTTTAACGGACAGATCTACTGCCCTCATCTTGTCACAGTTAAAATCCTCCATTCAATCTAATTTGATTTCCTACCGTTTCGGAGAGAAATGTAGTCTGCCAGTCGTGGGTCTTTCATGCGGAGACTCTCCTTTCAAATGCAATTTGAATATAATGATGCGTTTAAAATGTAATGGCTAAAGTAAACGCATCTTTACAAAAGTTCACAATGCTGCTGCAGATTCAATATAATGTATAGACAACGTTGAATAAATACATTTTTGTCAGGTTAGATACTGATAATTAATCACTCAAACCCCTTTATCTAAACCTCTCTACATGTCTGTAGTTTAACACTTTTCACTCGTGTTTTTAGTTCTACCCGAACCCTCATCCAACGCGCGATGGGTTGTAAGCAATATTACCCGTTAAGATTGCGCATCAATCTGCACTTCGGATTCTGACCGGAAATAGTACACCATCCGGGTATCTTTGGAACAATAATTTCACGGATAGTATGCGAATTGGGGCTGGGCCCTAGTCTTTCACTGATTGTTTACAGCTTAACAGAAGTTACACCCATAATTCGCGCAAAGCGTAGGTGTAGGAATAATGTGGATAGCACATAGTGTTTCTTTAAACAGTCACATAGCCAGCTACTGGCCTGGCAAGCATAATACAGCGCTTTTATTCATTTTTGCGGATTCGTATGAGTGGGGATCATTTTGAAACATCTCTGCGTAAAAAATGCAAAAGAAAAACCTATTTTTAGTACATCTTTGCCCCAAACCACCCCATTCCTTTAAGATGTTTTGTTGATGCAGTTTGATTCCAATATTCAATCTCATAATCGTCAAAGAACGTAGACATACAGCACGCAGCCAGTGGCGGATTTAGCAAATTGGGGGCCCAAAGCGAAGGTACGCATTTCTTTACTCCAAAATGAAGATGGAAAGGAGAGAACACACAAAGTGTAGCACTACACAAACTAATAGTCATGATGGAACACAACAGAGAATACGGTTTCAGATAACACCTGTCTTTGCCAAATGCCAGGAAAACCAGCACGGTTTATTCTTTTTTTAAGATCAAATTAATATCAATATAACCAGCAAGACAGGTAGTTATGGTAAACCCCCACAAACAGTCATATAGCCTATACTTAGCAAAACATTACAAACAGCAACACATAGCAAATATTGCCAAGATGAATAATTGACTTTGTATGAGTGAGGGAGGTTACAATTGGCATTGCACTTGAGATTGACATTTCAAACATTCTACAAACAAACATTTTTATAGGTTTATATTAGTTTATACATTTTATAATGTAATAATTTCACAGCTAATCTACAAATGAATGTAGAGAAAACATAAAGACAGTATATTTTAAATACTTGTTTAATGGCATCTTTTTATGAATGAAAGTCAGTAGACCTATCACTGATACTAATACAGCTATTGATGTCTGGATAAAAATTATTTTTTCCCCCTAATTGTAAACATCAATTATGGCCATCCAACATGACAGTGTAAATTGAAAGCCGAAAAATTAACATTTATTAGGCTTCAAAAAATATATAACAACTTTTTATTTACGCGAACTTCAAACAATCATCAAATAAACCCATAATAAATGTCATATTTACTTTTGCCCTTTCTGTAGGATGTAACGTTATAACTTACACGTTATCCTCACCTTGGTATCACTTCACATAACAGCTGCTGCTGTAGCGGCTTGTATCCCTAACAGAAGGCGTAAAAAAGTTTGTCATTTTTGACAGATTTGAGCCGCTTAGGTAACTTCGTTTCATTTTCGCGTTTAGACCATAGACTGTAAAAAAAATATGGGCGTAGTGTCCGTGACGTCACCCGTAGGTTTCTGAAGAGCGTTATTGAAGCCTAAAGTGGGCGGGGCCAACCGTCGCCATCTTGGCAGTGCGTCATCTCTTGTCACTGCCGGATAAAAGAAAATGGGCAAAGAGGCGGGACGTGGGTGGAGCTGAGGTGCTAATGCTATGCTACTGGCCTCAAGCTAAAGTGACAGCTGAATGTAGAAGTAAAGCAAATAGTTAAAGTTCATATTCTTGCCCTTCGAAATACTATAATAATTAAAATACGTAACTAAAAGTGAGACTATGTGTATCGTGATGCATCATTATTCTGCTAGTTAAAAATGTATTATCATGCAGTAACTTACAATATTGCTCTGAGCTTGTGTGTGTGACAGTGATTCATGCGCATACATGTCAGTCAGCGCGGCATCGCACGTCAAGTTCGTAAAGAGCTTTATTCAGTTCAGTCGATTTTAAAATCTGATTTTGGCCGCCTCTCAATTTCTCAAATTGGTTAAACCAAAAATATTACCTCAGAAGTTCAAGTAAATGCACTAGAAATCCGCGCTCATTGAAGGGTGTGCATCTACTGCATGGACGGAGAGAAAGCACTGACACCTGCAGGATTTCATGTGACTGTACTTTTTATTTAACACTTAAAAGTTAAATAAGCATATCTGTTCCGTGAGAGCAACGGTACCGCATAATGAGTGTAGCCTGTATACTCCAAAAAGCAAAGAAATTGTCATATGGCGGCAAATCAATGCCAATAATAACCGAGCGCACAACTGATGCTGGCGCACGCGGTAAATGACTTTCGCGAGAGAATAACAGATCTACACGCGAGGAAACGGGAACTCGCGAGCTCATTCATACTCTGCGCGCGCTCTTGACATCTCCTCTGCACGCAATACAAGCCTTCGCGCGCGCGCATGATCATTTCACACGCTCTCGCGCGCGCGCATTATCATTCCACACGCTCTCGCGCTTGATCTGCTCTCGCCTGCTGCTTTTGCTCGCTCGAACAATTTTATTTTTGACAGTCGAGGGGCGGGACTTCCTGTTTTAATAACCTCAAATGTCATTGGTTACTTCGCATTTTCCGGAAGTAAGTTGTGATTGGACGCCTGTCCAATGACTCGTAGGCTAATTCACTTGACTTGAGACATCACTTAATTTGTCTTTTATTGTGGTTTATTAATGTGTAACGTGATTTAATGCATTGTTAATGTAGAATATATTCTTACCAGATACTTTATTAACAGAAAGTCTGACTAGTGATTGCATTGTGTTGTTAAGAGATATTTACAGACTGTAACAACGCATTTCCATGGTTATTAGCATTGTAAATCTACCAAAATTCATATGTATTTTTACATTTTGTATTTATAACACTATCTAAAATATCTAAAAGAAATTGGAGAAAAATGTGAATGCAAAGTCATATTTGCTGTAGTTCACCACTACATTACCACTATACCCCCATTTACAGCTATTTACGTTTATCCAACCAAAATTAAATTGTATCTGAGAACCTCAGAATGTAAAAAGTAAAAAATGTCCATTAAATAGTTGTAAATATAACAAGGGCTTTGAATAAAAGATAAATTAATTGTTTATATCAATAAGAAAGTTGTTGTGTAAGCTTTTTGTTTTCATTCTGTGTATTACTATTATGTCATTTTTGAGTGGTTTATTATATTTTCTATTAAATGTAAAAGGGGTTCTGGCAGCATGAGTGCCTTTTATTTTTTTAAGATAGGCTATGTTATGTTCAGATGGGTTGTAATCATTTATGCTGTGTGCTTGCCTCATACTTTCTCTTATTAAGTTGTTCTCACAACACATGCAAACTTTATCACATTTCTGTCTTTATCACATGCTTGAACCTTACTAACTGAACAAATGTTACTGCAGGAAGTGGAGAAAAAAAAGAATGTTTTACACAAAACTCTTAGTGACTTCAAGCAAATGCAGACACCCAAAACACTTAGTGACTTGCATGCAGACACCCAACTTTACACATTCATTTATAGATTTAACACTTAGTCCTGACCCTGGAGGGTCATGTTCTGCAGAGTAAAGCTTGTTCTCATACACACATATGGCCTATTTATGAATGAAATTCATGCATGTATTTGTCATTTAAACTGATGCAAACAGGGAAAAAGAGTAGAAAAGATTTATTAACCTGTCGCCCCCTCTAGTGGACAGCATTAAGTATTACAGCCTTCATTGCTCAGATTACGCAAATCAATGGGATTTTTTGGGAAAGTAAGTCTGACCAGTTAGAAAAGATATAAGCGAGTCTAACCAGTCTGAAGTTCTGAGCCGAGTTTGGTGAAGCATTAAAGTTCTAGGCGGAGTCAATTTCTCACAATAATAATAATAAATACTAATAATGTTTAAATATATGCTGGCTTTCTCAAGCCAACATAATAAAGAAGACTCCCGAGACACATCGACCAATTCAGTATGTAATAAAACTGTATTAGTTTTATAATAAAACTAATAACATTTTAAAGGTATGTCGTGCTCTTAAACCAACATGATTTTAATTAATCCCAAACCCTAATTTTGTCAGTATATTAATGTACGTTCACTGATTCTAGCGTATCTCTTTTCTGTCTCTTTCTTTTCATGGTAATGAGGCAAATACAATGTAGCTTACAAAAAGTAAGATGATTAAGATCACTATATAATGTTGTAATAGCTACTTTGCTGGGTTTAAGATGGGTTTAATAATTTGCTGGGTTTAATATTGTTCCTCTGTATTCGGTAGCAAATTCTGAAAAGGCATTTGTACGCTATAATTAATGCTGTGTACTGTATCTTAACTTACGAAGCCAGAACCCCTTTTACATTTAACAGAAAATATAATGAACCATTTATATTATGTAAAAATGCATAAGAGTTTTGGTAGATTTACAATGCTAATAACCATGGAAATGCAATCACTAGTAAGACTTTCTGTTAATAAAGTATCTGGTAAGAATATATTCTACATTAACAATGCATTAAATCACATTACACATTAATAGTCTCAAATTATGAGTCATTGGACAGGCGTCCAATCACAACTGACTTCCGGAAAATGGGAAGTAACCAATGACATTTGAGGTTATTAAAACAGGAAGTCCCGCCCCTCGACTGTCAAAAATAAAATTGTTCGAGCGAGCAAAACCAACAGGCGAGAGCAGATCAAGCGCGAGAGCGTGTGGAATGATCATGCGCGCGCGCGAAGGCTTGTATTGCGTGCAGAGATGTCATGAGCGCGCGCAGAGTATGAATGAGCTCGCGAGTTCCCGTTTCCTCGCGTGTAGATCTGTTATTCTCTCGCGAAAGTCATTTACCGCGCGCGCCAGCATCAGTTGTGCGCTCGGTTATTATTGGCATTGATTTGCCGCCATATTGTCAGACATCCATTAGTGCATGCGAGGAAATCAACTGGAAATACAGCGCTGGTTGTTCTCTCCATAACGTTACTCGACAACGACGGAATCCAACGGCGTGGGCAAAGGTATAATGCGTGTATCAAATTGTATGAAATAATCCCGAAAAAAAGCACAAACACTGAAGAGATAGCAAGTACAGCAGCTGCTGGAATTAGCTGAGAGTGACGTTAACAGATAGACAAACGTCGGCTAGCAGTTACAGCAGCCTCAATCCACCAGTCACTCAAGTGGCCACGCCCTTAATTATGCAGAACTTTAAGGCTTAACATCATTAAACGGATGAGTTGTAAAAAAATTCACCCCCCTCACAGTTGTCATGAAGGGCAAAATTAGTTGTATAGACCAAAACAACTTAAGGCACCAGGCTGTAAACATATTTTTTTCGGCTGTAAAGTTGGTCATTTTAACATGGGAGAGATACAGATTTGACTCCCTTTTGCAGTCAGCCTCAAGCGGCCAGTCGATGAATTGCAGTTTAATTCACTTCCGTGTTGGTTTCAAGAGGGAGACAGGGAGGTTGCCGCTTGGTTTAGACCAGTAGCGTAGCCAGCAGTAGCCTGGTAATACCAGACTCTGCTACTTCACTTTGCTTCGTACACAGAGTCTGGAATAGCATAATAGAGAAGTGTTTTCTCTCTCGCTAGGGGGCGCGTACTGACGTTTAAAATCATTGGTTACCCGTAAGCCAATCAGATAAGTTTATTTATGACGTATGTTATGCGCCGACACAGCCGCATCGAACCACAGACATCATGCATCGAACTCAAATCTATGATCGAACTTCCACTGTAAACACTTGATGATTCAAGCGAAATACCGGAGTGAACATGGCTGTAAACGACTTTTTTGATCGGTGAGTGATGTAATAGAATGACTGCTGCGCTTGACGGCACCAACGAGCAGAGAGAGAGAGAGAGCCCCGGCCGCGCGCGCGCACTCTAACGTCTTTAAACAACACGAGCGCTGTCTTGCTCTCTCTCCCTCGCGCATATTCATCAAAATCAATCGACAAGATAGTAAAAGGTCGGAAGACCGCGGTTTCACATGGAGCATTTGGAGATTTTTAGAGATTAGAGACTCTAGGAACAACATCTCAATGAACAACACTAAATTCTAAAGGCCTGTCTCATATAGGCGCCTGTCTCAAGTACAAGCCGGTGCAGTTCGACGATTTGGGGAAATAAAAGCCCGGGCTATTATTTGAAGTTTTACGGTATTTAAGACCTGGAAAAGAAAGGAGACACTGACCTGTCAAAAGGCTCCCCAGTTTCTCGCTGACGATCGGTAATAGTTGATAAATTAAACTTTTCCCAAAGGGAGTAGGGCCACAACATCACCTCCGTTCAAAATGTTTAATACACACTCTTCTTGTTCGGGCTTCAGTTTGCTAATGCCGGGAATATTATCCACAACAGAGCGAATTGCATTCGCGTCTCCATATCCTCGGTCGTTTTCGATTTCCCTGACCTAATCTTAAACTCGGCGCTTAGCGTCTACGTCACGGCTCTCAGCCCGCCCTCTGTTCGTTGATTGGCCCGGCTGTTTTCAGGCCGGTGGAAAACTGAAAGATAGGCTGCTGTCTCAGACTGACTACAGGAGCGAAATGAAATTAGCGGAAGTAGGAAGTCTCACGTAGTCAGGCTAAGCCAGCAGTAGCGTAGTGAGAAAAGCGTCTCTGGGTGTGCATAAGAAAAATTGGGTGTGCCACATTTATTGTCAAATTAATGTGCAAAACAACCTTGACCCGGCGTATCACTAACTTTACAGAATAGACTGGGCTGATGTGTAAAACTGGCTTGCCACATAAACATAATACTAGGCCTACAGTATATAAAATATAACTCAGGGCTCAACATTAAGGCTTTACATGTGCTTGTCCTTCGAACAAGTAAATCGGCCGTTCTCTTGTCCAAGTAAAAATCCAGAAATTGGTTTAAATGTATGCTTCATCTTTCATTTTAAATTCTTAGATTTGATCAATAAATTCAATTGAAATAATAAGACACTATGCTGTTACCAATACAATTAATTAATTTACACTGAAAAATTACAACTGCATTAAATAATGTTATGAGATTGTTTTAAATATTTTTTGAAGATACAAATATGACATATTGAGGGCCGGGCAAGATGGCGTGTTGATCAGTCACTCGCTTTAGAGTCGGAAGATAATTGTCCCGAATTTTGACTTTAAACTTATAAAAGACACTCCAAAAAATTGTAAAAAGTATAATGAAGTATGATCAAACCAGCTAGACTGATATTTAAAGACGGGGACAGTGAAAAGAAACAAGTTGCGATGAGTGCTAAAGACGCGAAGATTTTTGAGCAATCTGCCGTCCATGACTACGCCATTGAAGTTAGCTCAATCAGCAAAAGAAAAGACTCCGTGCCATCAACTCCAAGTAAGATCCCAGCAGGGAAGAAGAGCAAAACTTCTTTAAAGGAAGCTGAGGTCTCTAATTTGGCCATTTTGGAAGCCATTCAAAGTCTGGAAAAGAACTTTAATGAGCAACTGTCACAACTTCGAGAGCAAGCTAAACAGAGTAGCAGCATGGTTGCCAGCCTAGCTAAAGCGGTGCAGTTTAATGCCGAAGAAGTAAAGGAATGCAAGGGGAAAATAAACGAGCTGGAAAGGTGCAGCGAACGTCTGTCCAAAGAAAACGATGAGCTTAAAGAAAGAATTCGGGAACAAGAGAGATACAAGATGAGATGGTGTTTGAAAATGAGAGGTTTATCGGAAAGAAAAGACGAGAACGTTAGGGCAGACGTCATTCAACTCTTCAGTGAGATCGCTCCCGACATGGAACGGCGGCAGCTCGAAGAAGCAATCGACATTGTTCACAGAGTCGGCCGTAAAGAAGATAACAGAAGCAGGCACATAGTTGTTTTATTTGTCCGGAGACTTGTCAAGGAGGAGTTGTGGCGACGATGCAAGGATTCCCTGGTATGCAGAGAGAAAGGCGTCCGCCTCGCCGAGATGCTTCCGCTAGAGGACAGGGAGGCAAGGAAGAAACTGTGGCCGCAGATTGAACAGGCTCGTCGGGATGGAAAGCGTGCTTACTACCGCGGGCCGCACGGATACATAGAGGGTCGTCAAATTGGTTAAGCAAAGAAAGGTTTGATCTAATTACACTAGGTGTAAAAGGAGTGTGTTAAAAGGACAAGGGACTTTTTTGTATTTACGAACCACCGTAAATAAGCTTGAAGCAAGTTCTTACTGTTTTGTTTAAATAAGTTTGGAAGCAAATTTTTACTGTTTTGTTTTTGTTTGCTGTTTTTAGTTATTTGTAGTATCTCGAGCAATGTTCAATTGTTCAGTTTCCTTTGCTTCACTAAACGTGAGGGGTCTAAAAGATTTGTTCAAACGAAAGGCACTATTTTTATTTTGTAAAGGGCGAAAACCACAATGTCTATTGTTACAAGAAACTCATTCTTCCCAGGAGGACATTAAGTTTTGGTCGAACCAATGGGGTGATAGAATACTGTTTAGTCATGGGACTAACAAGTCTGCGGGTGTTGCAGTTTGCTTTAATAGGTTTCCAGGTGATATAATTGCATATAGGTCAGATAGTCAAGGGCATTGGCTGATGGTGGTCTTAAAAATTGATGGTTATTTTTTCATATTAGCTAACGTATATGGTCACAGAAACATTGCTCAAAATAAACAGATGCTTGAAAATGTTACAAACACTTTATCAGAGCTCAAAACATTTTATCCAACAGACTTTATTCTGATGGGAGGTGACTGGAATATGTCACCTGATGAATGGGAAGATAGATGGCCCACTAAATTTGACAGACACCACTTTAATCATACAATTGGGGATTTTATGACTAATAACCACCTGATAGATATTTGGAGAAGTTTAAATGTAGGAGTTAAACAATACTCTTGGTTTAAACCTAATAACACCTGTAAATCCAGGATTGACTACTGGCTCGTTGATCATTCGCTTACAGAATTTGTCTCAGACATCTTGATTTCCAAAGCCCCATTAACGGATCATTGTATTGTAGAAATTAAATTAAATCCAATAGATAAAATAAGTAAAAATAAAGGCTACTGGAAATTTAACTCCGGTCTGTTGAAAAATAAAGATTATTGTACAAAGATAAAAGAAATAATAATTGAAACTGAAAGTAATTATGCAATTGATAGCTTTTGCAATAAATGGGAATTTATAAAATATAGAATTCGAGAATATTCTATTAAGGTTAGCAAGGAGATTGCCAGGGAAAAAAGAAGAAAAGAAATGAATTTGTTTAAGGAAATTAGTAATTACTGTGATAAGACAGAACTAAACAGTGAAGAAAGAAGCAAATTATTGATACTGCAAGTCAAATTAGATGACATGTTTAGCAAAAGAGCTCAAGGTGCGTTTGTGAGATCACGAGCAAAGTGGATAGAGGAAGGAGAAAAAAACACCTCTTATTTCAGTAATTTAGAGAAGAGAAGACAGGAAAATAGGGCAATATCAAGTTTACTGATAAATGGAGTAGAGTGCAAGGACAATAAAACCATGGAAAATGCAGTTTTTACATTTTATAATAATCTTTACACCTCTGCATATTCCCAATTAGATTCTTCAAATTTTCTAAATGAAATCAAGGACTTCATACCCAAGATTGATGTTTCATCTAAAGAATTTTGTGAGTCCGATTTAAGAGTAGAAGAATTGGATGACGTGAGCTTGAAATTGACATTAAATAAATCTCCGGGTACTGACGGGCTCACTGCCGAGTTTTATAGATTCTTTTGGAAAGAAATCAGACATTTATTATTTAAGGCAATTCAAGAATGCATATTGAACAACGAATTAATGACGAGCATGAAACAAGGCCTAATAATACTTATTCCTAAACATGGCAAAGATAAAAGATTGTTAGATAATTTAAGACCAATTACACTTCTTAACATTGACTATAAGTTGTTATCGGGAATTATTGCAGCTAGGATGAAAAAATGCCTACCCCAGATAATAAGTGAAACTCAATCTGGCTTTCTTGCTGGAAGATCTATCCATAATAACATACGATTGGTACTAGACTTGATCGAGTACAGTCATACATTTGTAGAACATGGTTTTATTGTATTTTTAGATTTTTACAAAGCTTTTGATTCAGTTGAACACCCCTTTATTTTAGAAACCTTAAATCATTTTGGTTTTGGACAGAAATTCTCAAATTTGATTAGTCTACTCTACAATGATATCAACAGCTGTGTCTCTCTGGAGCACGGCACATGCTCACGATTCGCAGTTGAGAGGGGCATTAGACAAGGCTGCAACAGTTCTCCTTTATTATTTATAATGGTCGCTGAACTATTGTCTATTAGGATTAAAATGAACAATTCTGATGGCTTCAACATCCTGGGAAAGCACATCATAATAAGTCAGTTTGCGGACGACACGACTTTATTTCTAAAAGACAAAAGGCAAATTTCCAGAGCGTTAGATTCAATCAGTCAGTTCTCAAAGGCATCAGGTGTTAAATTAAACACTAATAAATGTGAAATCCTAGCTTTACATGATCAACCAGCTCGCTTAATTGATAATATACAGGTTAAATCAGAAGTCAAATATCTGGGCATTACGGTCACCAGAAATAAAGAAATAAGGGAAAAAGAAAACATTCTTAAAAATATTGATAAATGTAAAGTAATATTGGATTCCTGGCTGCAAAGGGATTTAACAATTTTTGGCAGGGCTCTTCTAACCAAAATGGAGAGTATATCGAGAGCCATTTACCCTGCCTTTTCTTTAGAAATTTCAAATAACATGATTAAATTAATAAATAAGATAAATTTCAATTTTATTTGGAAGGGTAAATGCCATTATATCCGGAAAAATGACATGATTAAGAGTATTGAAGAGGGTGGCATGAATGTCATAGATTTTTCTGTGATGAATGGTGTACTAAAACTAAAATGGTTGAATTCTTTTGTGTCTCATAATGACTCTTTTTGGTTTAGCATCCCGAATGCAATTTTCCAAAAAATGGGGGGAATTGATTTTATATTGCGGTGTGACTATGATTCAAACAAACTACCTGTAAAATTATCTGATTTCCATCAGCAAGTTCTTTTGTACTGGAACCTAATCTTTAAACACAACTTTTCACCACATAATACACCTCTGTGGAACAACAGGTATATTCTGAGTAATAGAAAATCCTTGTTTTTAGGAACTTGGTTGGAAAAAGGAATATGGGCGTTAACACATTTGATGGATAATTTTGGTGATTTGTTGAATTATAGAGATTTTTGTGATAAATTCAATTTCCAGTGCCCAAGGAGAGAGTATAATAAAGTGCTAAAGGCCATCCCAGCATCCCTGAAAATGATGATTAAACAGTTTGTAATATACTCGAACACTCAATCAGAAATGAGACCTCTGTGTATTGAAGGAGTTATTTTAAATAGTAAACAGTTTACAAATAAGTTTATTAGAAAGGTGTTATCCAAACAATATTTCTCTGGTCAACTGAAAAGAAAATATGTTCTAAAAGATTTCAGTGACGAAAAGGCTAAAAAAATAAGGAAGCGGTATTTATCTTACCCAATCTTTCCTAAGGCAAAAGAAGTGACATTTAAAATATTGAATGACATTTATCCATCTAATTACTTTTTACATGAAAGATTCAATTGGGATAATAATTCATGTGGATTTTGTGAGAAGGAAATTGAAACTGTTGAACATATTTTCTTTAATTGTGAATTTGTACAAGAATTTTGGCTTACATTTCAGAGTTGGCTACAATCTAAGGAGATATCGCTTCTCCCTTTGAATGTGAGCTCAATTAAATTTGGAGTTTTTTTGAATGATAATAGCTTAGATTTTTTGATAAATAATCTGATTGTTTTAGGTAAACACTTCATCCACAGATGTAAATATTTAAAAACCAAACCCCATTTCAATGGATGGAAGAATGACTTGAACTTATTGGTAAAATCTCTTCATTGGATGACAGACAGAAATGCCCGGAAACTTCTTTCCGTTTTGGAATTGTTTATGTTATTGGACTAAGACCCTCACCCCTTTTCGTTTCTTTTTTTTTTTTTTTTTTTTTCTTCTTATATATGTTCATTTTTTCTAAGTGAGCTGTCAACACGAATACAACTGTACAATCGTTGATTTATGCCTTAATTGTTTGTACTCGAATTCTCTACATAAAAAAAAAAAAAGACATATTGGAAAGAATTATAGCCTACTTTTAAACACGAAACTAAACCACCAGTAGGGGGCGGCAGGTGACCGTCTTAATGAGTGAGTTACTGAGTCATTTATTCAAATGATTCGTTCAAAGGGCTGAATCGTTGAGGAATGAGGCAGTTGTTTAATGGGTCATTGAATCTTTGACTCAATCGATTCATTCAAAGCGCTGAATCATTCATTAATGCAGTTATGTGTTCAGGTGAGCTGCGCTGTGGTTCTTGGGATGTTTGTTTGGAACTATTTTCGCTGCTCAAATAGAACAAAAACAGTCAATATTGTGTCTAAAATGTAAGTGACTTGATATTAATGACTTGTTTATTGAACTGTCACTCGCGGTCACTGTGATGTTGCTTAACTGTATCACATCATAGGCTATGTTATAAATATAAAAACTCCACATTAATTTTTTAACCGCTCTAAGTTCATTAAGTTTCTTTGTGTGATCTGCGCTCATTTGTTTCCATTTCTCCTCATGAGTAGGGGTGGGCGGATCGATCCTGAAGTATCGATACTTTCGATACTGACGTGGTATCGAAAAGGATCGATCCTCACATAAAAATATCGATCCAAATGTGTTGTTTTTTTTACCAGTAATTTTTATTAATTTAGAACATAATTCAGTGCGTAAAAAAAGCCTCTAAGTTTAAAAATAAGCGAATGTTAGCGAATAATTGTGTAGGGTAGAACTATTTCTCCTAGTCATCTGGATACAAGACGAAACCAATCAATCACAGAGAGCGTTCGATGCTGGTGCTTCTGTCAGAGTGCGTTTGGGAAACGAAGCCTTGCTTAGATGACAGAGAAACAATCGGGAGTTATTTCGCAATAAACAGATTAAAAGTTTACATAACGGTTCAAAATGTTGACGTCAGTAAGATTTGTTTAATGAAATTAATATTTTTATTCAACAATGATCGATGCATTAAATTGATCGAAAGTGACAGTCAAGGGTTTTACACTGTTAAAAAAAATCTATTTCATATAAATGCTGTTCTTTCAACTTTGTTCATCATTATACATTTTATGCAAAATTATTTGGTTTCCACAAAAACATGAAACTGTTTTCAACATTGATAATAATAAGAAATGTTTCTTGAGCAGCAAATCAGCATATTAAAATGAATTCTCATCATGAAGGATCATGAAGAAGATCAAAATTCAGCTTTGATCACAGGAATAAATGACAGAATAGCCCATGTTAAATTGTAATAATATTACAGTTTTTACTGTATTTTTGATCAAATAAATGCAGAAGAGAATTAAAAATCTTACAGCCCCCAAACTTTTGAACAGTAGGCTAGTGTACAATAGTACATTTACTATAATTAGGGTAGTTTGGTAAAAGTCACTGACTAATTACAGGCGAGTTGAGAGCACAAATCACAAAATATTTAGTGGTCGTGAAAACGTATTCAGATTTAGCATATTAATGATGCATTCACCTCATAAAATCATGACACACTGCTCTAGCACAGGAAAGTGCATGTAAGTTCAAGTGCATGCTTTTAAAATTAAAAAGTATTGGTATCGGTACCCTGTATTTACTTGGTATCGGATCGATACAGAATTTTGCAGTATCGCCCACCCCTACTCATGAGGCTGCGCGAGCCTCAACAGCACAACCGTATTACCAGTCAGCGGCTGTTTGCGGATTGGTTGGCAGTCCGAATGTCGGCAGATATTTTGTTAACGATAATAATTAAAATATTGGTGCATTTAAAATGTATTTTAATTTTTAAAGTAAACAACAATAGTCCAAGTTTAGGAAACGTTTTTATTAAAACTTAAAAAAAATTCTGCATCTATTTTAGGTGTGCCAGCTGCCACTGTGGGTGGCACCGGCACACCCGTGGCTACGCCAGTGGTTTAGACTCGTCTTGCTTCGTTGTGTACTTCCCAGTCCTCCTGTCATTGTTTGTTTATCTTTCGCGCCTCAGCGCGCACCGTTACGGACTAGTCCATTCCATTGAGAAAGTAAGGGGTGTTATGTGTAGGGACAGATAACCTTGAACTGGACATTTTAACTACTACTTCAACGTAATTTCTTAAGAATATTAACAATATTTACTATGCTTTTGAAATGTTCACGATAAGAGGCTTTTTCATTTTTTTTCTTTTCTTTTTTTTTTTAGGTTGGTTGGGGCCCCCCCTACTACGACCGCTGTTAGGGGGCCCCAAGCAGCCGCCTACCTATGCCTCTATGTTAAAGCTCCAGTAGGTAGCTTTTGTAAACAAATATTTGTTAAAACTGTCATTATGTCCTCACAGTAGAATATGAGACAGATAATCTGTGGAAAAAATCGAGCTCCTCTGGCTCCTCCCTGTGGTCCTATTGCCATTTGCAGAAATACACCGCTCCCGGTCAGAAACAACCAATCAGAGCCAGGAGGAATGTCTTAGCAGTGTCAATCACGCTCGTGTACGCGCTGATCACCCCTCTCTTACACAGCGCGAGCGCGTACCGTCGTTCGTGACTCTCCTGTTCGAACTCGTTCATCCAAATGAACGAATCTTTTTTCGAGTCATTTCGTTCATTCAACGAACGAAATGACTCGCAAAAAGATTCGTTCATTTCGAACGAGTCTTTTTCGGAGTCATTTCGTTCATTCAACGAACGAAATGATTCGAAAAAGATTTGTTCATTTTGATGAACAAGTTCAAACAGGAGAGTCACGAACGCGCATCACAGAACAGAGCAAGGCGAGCATTTGTGCTTATAAAACTTAAAGTTTTTTATTTATTTTTGAAATGACCGATCGTTTCGCTAGATAAGACCCTTATTCATCGTCTGGTATCGTTTAAAGCCCTTTGAAGCTGCACTGAAACTGTCATTTGGTCCTTGAAACGTTTGTGTCCTATTGAAGTCCATTATATGGAGAAAAAGCCTGGAATGTTTTCATCAAAAACCTTAAAATCTTTTCGACTGAAGAAAGAAAGACATGGACATCTTGGATGACATGGGGGTGAGTAAATTATCAGCAAAAGTTTTTTTTAAAAGTGAACTAATCCTTTAACGTTATCTTACTAGCTATTTATAACTTATAGAAAGAGTGCAACGTTATAAAGTTACGTGTATTGCAAAATACATAATGATTTGAGGACCAAGTTTGTAGTCAAAGTATGGGCAGGCCATAGTCAATGTAAAGCATATTGTTGATGTTTCGTCCCTATTAGTGAATGTTCCATAACTGTTTATAATCTGCCGTCATCGGTGGTCCTGTTTACTAGCCTGCGCGTTCACGGCAGGCTCCGCTGTGGGGGAGGAGCTGTGGAGGGAGGGCTGTAGCGCAGCAGAGAGCAAGGGGGTTGGACCTGGAAGTTGTGCTTGTTCAAATTTTCAGGCTAAGTCAACATTTTCTCAAAACTCCCTACTGCAACTTTAAGACCGCCACTGCACGCAGCCTGCTTGTTCGTGCATGTCACAATGATGAACTTCCTCATTTCTGAGAGCTCTGTGCAAATGCATGCTTCCTCCATATTCAAAATTAAATAAACTGTCCCTCACCTACAATACTTGTTAAAAAGAATCAGCCCCTCGAGTTGCATTAGGTTCTTAGATATAACACACAAAATAACTTTAATGTAAACTTTACATTTTGTAAATTATAATGAATTGCACAGCTAAAACAGACACAGATGGACACTGCGACATGGGAAAATAATAATGATATAACAGCCTAGCCCTATACAATTAAATACCATTTCACCACATACTACTAATTGAAATTAAATAAATAGGATAGTTTCAACCCATGTTTTAGTCAAATACAGACAAACCTAACAGTTGGTTTACATTTAAATTATCTAAATTTGACCCACGTGTGTTAAAACAACCTAGCATTTTTTTAGTGTACATACATCTCATACTTTGTTACATTTTTACACGCATATAGAGATAATTCACAGATAACTATGCCAGTCACAAAACTTATCACAACTCAACATTCTGGGCTGCATTTCTTAGAAGCATAGTGAGCCAAGTTGATCGTAGAGACCACTGATGGTAATGGTTCTATAATCTACTTAAGCTTAAGATGCTTTTGAGAGAAACAGCCCAGATATATAATGCCTGATAAGACATTCATCTCCCACAAGGCCCATGTTCCAAGAACAGTGATTTCCAAGGAATACTGCCACACCCGCCATTTACTCCCATGCCAATTTGAGGTCCCACATGCAAACTTGAAAAATAGTAGCTTTCTTTCTCCCATTGGACATTGAATTTATATATTATATATATATATATATATATAAATAACTGTTGAAGTCAACAAAAATCCAAAACATTCAAATTTCAAAATGGGACATAAGGTAGAGTGAATTATTCCATCATCTTCGCTAATACCACATCTAAAGGTGTAGTCACATTAGTGAAATTTTGCAAGGGGGGGAAAGGTTCATTGTCTATTATCAATAATGCAGCAAATTATGAAGCACAGCTCACACAGAAGTTACTTTTTTAAAACCAAGCAGTTTGCTCATTGTGGCGAATTAGTGTGATCAGCTGGAATGTGTTACAAAATCTGCAAAGGGGAAGTCCATCACCCCGTGAAGCGACACGATAGCTCTTTATCAGATCAAAATATGACCAGATGTCATGAAATATAAAAAACAAGGTCTGATAAAGGTTCACCCAAAAACAAAACAAAAAAAACAAAAAAACACCCCTCACTCATGCCATAAAATAAAGGAAAAAACCTCCTTTGAATCACAAAAGAAGATATTTAGAAGAATATTTACATTGACTTCAACCGTATAAATTGATCCGTTCATCAAATAGCATGATCATGTCGCTTTAGAAAACAGGATACTCCAGTGGAGTTAATTTCACACAATCTTGGTCTTTGAAGACATTTGAAAGATTTAGAGAATTTCAGAATAAGGACAAAAAACACCTGAAACAATCTTCAAAATATTAGTGTTCTGCAGGACAGTAATTTTGGGTAACTAACCCTTAAACCAGTGTTTTCCAACCCTGTTCCAGGAGGCATACCAACAGTACACATTTTTGGATGCGTCTGTTATCTGACGTATCCATTTCTGGTCTTAAAGTCTCTATAAAGGAGCAGATGAGTTGAATTAGGTACATTTGATTTGGAAGTGTTTGAAAATGTAGTGTCGGTGTGCTCCTAAGCACAGCGTTGGGAAACACTGCCTTAAAGATAACCTATAAAGAGCTCAGTGTCAATTGCACAGAAACATAAACTATGTTCATCCCCATCACCCGTGTTCTCTTTCAAGTACAATAATGAAACAATCCCAAGTAATTTCAAGCCCAAGTGAAAACTAGAACCAAAAAAAGGCCTTCATCCAGAGTATCAGAAATGTCTTGAAAGGTACTTTAATGCACATTATTGTCCCCAGACAATTTTGCCAGTTTATTCTTTAACTTATTTATTATCTAATTGGTCTAATAATAGTCCGTTTACAATTGTACAAACATATCAGCAGGTCAGCATGGAGCTGTGCATATTTCTCCACAGTCTCATGGTCTGCTGAGGGTTGCGTTGGTGCACCAGGAGCAAGTCTTTGTGCACACAGGGGTTTTCTCGATCTTGCTCCCGAATGTCAAATGTCTTGAAACCATTGTGTTTGGTCGGAGTGATTCCAATTGCTTTAAAGCACATCCCGTTGTAGACGTCATCGATAGGGTAGAAGGGGATGTAAAAGGAAACGTGGTAAAGAGATGGGAGAAGGTTTCCAGAAAAGAGGAATCCACCACCACCAGCATAAGGAGGGTAAGGACCTTCGTAGAAAGACTGAGGCACATAATATTTGATTTTAGGGTCCCGTAATGGCGTGGCATCAGAAATTATCTGCCCAGTGTACAACGTCGAGGCCTGTGCTGGATCAAGAGACTTGAGGTGATTCAGGATTGCTTGAGTGTTGGCAAAAACATCATCGTCGCCCTTAAAAATGAAAGATACCCTTGGACAGTGATCCAGCGTCCACTTGAAGAACACGTGCTCCTTGAGAGTCAGATTGTAAAAGGTGTCGTGAAAATCCCAAACGAGCAGGTCTTTAAACTGCTGGGCTTCAAATGAAACCATTTTGTCGAGACTGGGATCATCCGCAGATGATCGACCCAGGAGAAAGACAGTTCGTACCTGAAGTCCGTTTTCATACAACCCTTCTCTTCCCCAGGTCTCTCGGACTGCTTGGCGCCTCTCGAAGTGCTTTGGGATGGATTTGATTGCAAAGAGAAGGAAAGTTTGATCCGACGCACACTTGCCAGGCTGATCGTGAAGAACCGGTGGGTCTCGACACCCCATACCTTTAAGGAAGTCTCCGTATAGAGGGGGATATGAATGAATATCCTGAATGTTCGTTTGTAGCAACTCTAAACTCTCAGGCTGACAGTGAAACTTTTTATGCGGCTCCCTATGAGTTTCATTGTTGGCGGAGTCAAACTGCCTGAGGAGAGAATGAAGTTTTCGGTTCCAGAAGGCACCGTTTTTGGGAATATAATTTCTGAACTTCTCAGAAACAGTAAGGGGAGGAAGTTCATTTGGCGTAACACTTTTGTTTGTTTTTTCTATAGTGTTCGTCAGTAAAGCTGTGGGTTTCCTAGAAGTGGTAGTTGCAACCAAAGGGATTGTGGCAACAGAAGGGATTGTGGCCAAGTCTCTTTGTGTGCGTTCCACATCTGTTAGCTTGGAATAGAATATGACAAAGCAAAGGCAGCTAGCTAATGCTACGAAGAAGAATTTAGTATACTTCTTTTTCATTTTTCTACAACTCTGTTGAGAGAAGCTAACTTCGCGAAGCAAGAAAGGATGTTGGTCTCAACAGGAAATGGTGGGGGTTCACACAACAGAATGCTCTTGCGTTGAAGTGCTTCTCTGTTTCTTTGTTCTTTCTTGGGGGATCAATGTTAGTTGATCCTACACTTGCTTTTTATAGGCATGACAAACATCTGTTATGTGCATCTTCCTCCGAATTCAGTTTCTTCTATTATATTCCCATTTGATGTCAAGTTCAGCTGTGAGCCTAGCAGACACAATGAAGCAGTAATACAAGTGAGATCACAGGAACATGATATTACTGAAAGTCTGAAGCCTCGTGACAGCAGTAAGGTTGTTTGCCTTTTTAGTCATGTACTACGAACACGTCACACAGCACTTCAAACACCACTGGGCTCTAAGCCTTGCCTAAATATTAACTTCCTGACAGTTAAAGTGACACTTCACTCAAATGAAAATTTGTGTCATCATTTACTCACCCTTAGGTTGTTCAAAACCTGGATTTCTTTCTTCTGCAGAACACAAGATACTTCAAAGGGGCCCAATATGACTTCCATTGTATGGACAAAAGAAACATTCTTCAAAATATCTTCTTTTGTGTTTCAGATAATTTAAATTCAATTCACATGTATTTGTATAGCGCTTTTCACAATACATATTGTGAAAAGCAGCTTTACAGAAAATGCCTGCGTCTACACTACAATTTAGAGTGATCTAATATCAGAGGTGACTGTGTCAAAGTAAAGTATTTCAGCAAATCACACAGTTAGCAAACAATGTATTAAATTCAAGGCAGAATCAATGAGCTCATTAAAGTTAATAACTAGTCGTCAACATAATGATTACAATATATAGAAATTTAGCATTAATGCCTCTTGATTCAGAGTTTGCATCATCTGAACTCCTGGCAGGAGTTGGAGAAGTAGGTCGCATGGGTTTGGATCAACATGAGGGTGGGTAAATGATGACAGAACATTCATTTTTGGGTGAACAAACTCTTAAAACTTACTGGAACAGGGCTAGAGCTTTGTAGATGCCAACATTACAGCTACATTGGCAAACATAATATTTGTATTTGGATCTAAAAATAAACAAGGTTTTAATGGATTGGAAATATGGTCTCAGGTGACCAATTAAACAGCACAGGCTCTAGATGAAGTACACTTCACTCCCGTAAGGACACTGTATTGAGCTCAGGGACAGATAACTCAGGCAACCTTAGGGAATGTGTGCACTTGCTCTTAAAACATGTGTGGAAACTTCTACAGCAAATATTTTTTTTCTTTCTCAATGGATTATTATCCTTCAGGTGTGGCATTTGGATTCTGATTGATCTAACATATGACTTATGTTCCAGCCCTGAACCCTGATCTATTTCTTTGTAGTATATTGCAAATCTTGCCCTGATTCAATGATAAAAGAATTTAAAATTAGTCTGAATCTCAAAGCCATGGCTATATTCAGGAATGTGCTTGCTTTTCCAGTATTTGCTTGCCTTTCCAGTACTACCTATTCTCAGGAATGTGCTTGCCTTTCCAGTATAACCTAGCCTATATTCAGGAATGTGCTTGCCTTTCCAGTATAACCTAGCCTATATTCAGGAATGTGCTTGCCTTTCCAGTATAACCTAGCCTATATTCAGGAATGTGCTTGCCTTTCCAGTATTATGGATAAACCACAAGCAATCAACCTATTTTAACCATATCTGTCTTGAATCATTATTTCATTGAAATGTTAAGCATGTTTACAAAAAATGACATTGCAAAATAGTTAATTCTAAGATAATACCTCATCAAATTTAACTGTTCGAAACACTTAAGGTAAAAAGCTTACTGCTTAACTTAATGTTTTTGTAAAACAGTATCTTACTAGAATTCCAGTCTGAACACTTGCCGCCAACTAGACTACATTTTTGGCCATATCTGCAGTGTAGGCTACTAGGTTGAGGAACAGCTAGTGTCTTTTCAGATCATTCCTGAAAAAGTAGGTCTATACAATTCGTTTAGAAACTGAACTGACTTTGTATTTGAAGGAAAACTCACACATTAGAGCTACAATGGGTTAAGCATAGTTTTCGGAAAAATACAAGTTCACTAGATTTTTTACAAAGAAAGCAATAGATCAAGAATGTAGTAATTAAAGAAATATGCTCTTTATACGATTTAGTGGAGATCCCATATTAATTCGTCGCAGTGTTAGCCCCACTGCTGTAAAATTTGAATAAGATTTGAGCAGATTAATGTATAGGCTACTATCTATGATGGTGAATAAAAGTATAGGCTAACTATGGCAAGTTCAATTTAAATTGAAAGTAATGTTAAACGTTTTTCAAGAACAGTGAGAAAAGAACATGACAGGACTTACCGCGTGAGCGTCTATGAACGTTCTTAGTCCAAACTGTCGCTTTCACAACAGGAACCGCGTTGTTAGGCTACTCGCGATGAGTGTGAGCTCTGCTGTGAGTTTGCTTCACTGTAAAACGCAACTTCGGCCTCACCCTTTTTTCCCATCAGCACCTGTCTATGATTGGTGATTATCATTCAGCACACCTGGGCACTGATCCACGGGGACTGTTAACACTGTTTCTTGGGAGTTTAATTGTGCGAAGTGCTCTGATATAAAACAGAGATGTTTTAGAATCAAATCACTGAGATGCTTGTGCAGATGTAAGTCTAAGCCCCGCCATAACAAGAATAGCAATGTACACTTAGAGAATAATGCACAATTAATTTTTTTACTATTCATTATTCAAGTCATTATTTGTATTATTATTATTTATTTACAAATAATTGCAACAGCATTTCAAAATTATTTTAACGGCATGAACATGATCCTGATTAAAAAAAAAATAGTTGTCACGATATGAAAATATATATAGCCTAGTCTATTTTTTACATGTTTCACCGTTCATTTATCAACATGCAATTGCAAGAGTGAATCACAGGGTTGTATCTCGGGAAACAACACCGCCGATCACTTATGAGTGACTGGTGAATATTAACATTATAAACAAAGCAGAAAAATTGTTTATATAATTTCTTATGATGATGTCATCTTTCAATGAAAATGATATGTATTTATTTATTTACAATTAAGACCCAAATACTTATCTAATTTTTGCAGTGTGGTGAGGAAGTGGTTATGAGGGAAGAGAAAAACAAATATATAATATAGTGTGCTCTCTAAACTTCCTTGCACACCAGAGCATTAAAACATGCAGCTCTATTAATTACAGAAGCAAGGTATTTAGATTTTAAGCTGAGAGACAATTTAATCACAGAAGAAAGTAAATAATTTAAACGTTACAGGACAGGCCAGCACTTGTCTTTCACTTTTTAGAGAATAAATAAAATACCCCTGTACACGTTGGAATCAGAATCCTTTTACTCTCTTTTTCTTCTCCTTATGTCAAAATAATAATAATGAAAAAACAAACAAAATGGAAAAATCAGATTAAAAAGATTAGTCTATGCAGGAATCAGCTAGCAAAAAATATGCAGAGATGCAAGATAAGGTACTTCCGCTAAGAATAAAAATATATATGCCACTACTAAAGAGGTTAACAGAATATACCAAGGCTTTTTTTGAGCTCAATTCTAACCAGATGACAAAGCATTTCTGAAGCTTGGTGTGCACAGCACCCCATAATATAAATGTGGCTGGTTTCAGGTCTCATGCAACACTCGTTCAATTTAAAACAACCATCCCTTCTTTATTTAGTGTTCTTTGAGGTCTGGCGGCACGGCGTGTCATAGAGAGAGAGGTCTGAGGTAAAGCAAGGAAATTAAGGCACTGAGAGTTGAGCTGGTGATAGTCGACCATCGTACTGAAGCTGTGGTGTTAAATGCACAAGGCAGAGGTCAGGTGGAGGATCTTAGCGAAGGTCGCTTTCGTCTTCTTGTATGGTTTTCTTGATACGAAGCAGCATGGTGGTGAGCCACTGATCCAGCCGTGAGATGGTGTCGTACTCCTTCACCTGAAGGATGGAGAGAAATGACAGTGAAACTGATGAAGATAAAGTTGGCATTGTTCGGCTTGACTGGTGTGACAGTCACTAGCTATGTTTCCATCCAACGTTGCAAATTTGACTTGAGCGGAAAATTGGAAACATTTACGAATAAAGCACCGTGTTCAAGAGAGCAAAATCGTCACTTCCTGGGAAACTGGCGCAAAATATCTGTAACAAAAATGGAAGTTGCTGCAATCGGGGAAGACATTGCGGATCTTTTATCCTACATTATAAATGACTTTATGACGAAACGCAATAAACGTTGTGATGTCATGTTGCATTCGCATGTCTGGTGTTTGTGACACTTTTGAGAGGTCATTATACCAAATCATTTTGGTGACAGACTTTAGCTCAGGCATTCCAGAATGTCCAAACCAACATTTGAGATGTGATGCAATGAAACGGATCCGCTGGTTAGTCCAGTTATCATTCCCATCCTCCCTTGAGGAAAAGTCAGGCAAGTTTTTTTTTGTTTATGCATAGCTTTTGTTTTTACGCAATACCCTAAAAACTGCATAAAAATAGGTGGGTGGAACCATGGCTACTGATAACGGCTACCGGCATGTCACGTGGGTAGTTTAACTTGTTTTTATTGATACTGAGTTGTCAAAGTTTTGTTTAAAATTAAAATAATCAGTAGATATGTTGAAAACAAATGGAAAGAGGAATTGATAGCTCATCTTACAGCATCAGTATATGAATCCACATTCTGTTCCTCAAAGGCCTCTAAAAGTTTCTGTTAAAATAAAACAGAAAATAACAATATAAGCACATAATTCATCCATTTTCCCACAGTCAGGACCACAATGTGCTAATGTCACCAACAGACTTTTCAGACAGAATGATTGTGGTTTATTCACAATAATTTCACATCACCAGCATGTTTCGTTTAAACATATTGGTTTAAAACAGTTGCGATTACAATTTGTATAGTTTGAACTCTCAGCATATTTTGTTAAATATCATTGCATGTCAAGCCAATCTAGAAACCCACCTTTAGCAGGAAGAATACAAAAATGGTTAGTATAAATACTGAGCTGAGAGCCAACCTTACCTTCAACAATTTGCATTCACGTGAATCTGAAAAGGCTGGAAACATTTCCTCATACTTCTGGATGGCAAGCTACAAGGGGGCATCAAAGACAAGGAATATGAAAGGGAGCTGCAAACGACACAATTGCTTGTTTGAAGGAATGCGTAATGGTAGGGTGTTTCATACCTTAGCATTCAGCATGTCCACACAAAAGTGGCAGAGAGCTGCCTTAAAGAAATAGTCCTTTGCGCTGTATTTCAACAGAGTGCTGTCCATTGCATGCGTTGCCACCTGGAAACCCCCCCAGCACAAATAAAGAAATAGCTTAACTTTATTCCTCCAAATCTACATTTGCAAAAAGATGCAACTTCTTGTTTCAAGCTGATGTACAAATAGTGAGTTTGGGGTTAAACTGACTGCATTCTTGAGATCTGTTCATTAGATAATGAAACCCACACATGAGATTCGACAAGTGAAACATGTGTATGATCACTCTTTCAAGGGATATGTCTCCCTAAAGTGAAAATGAAGTCATCATTTACTCATCCGGATGTTGGTCTAATGCAGTATCACGTTCTTTCTTTTTCAGACCACAAAAGGCGATTTTAAAAAATATATATATTTGACCCATATAATGGCAGTGAATAGCGACCAACATCAAGATGCAGAAGAATCATCAGAATGATCCCATGCATTATATTCCAAGTGTTCTGGAGGTGTACGATAGGGTTTGGTAAAAAACAAACCGAAATTTAATGTATTATGTAACAAAAATCCTGACCTTGGCCATTGGGCTTCTGTCCATGGCATTTGTTCATGATACTTTATTAGCACCTCAGTTCACTCCGACTCGTTCAGAAAAAGCACACAAGTGAGAAATCAAGATTAATAAAAATGCGACATGTAATGCAACTTTAGGGCAGGGCGATATGGCACATATTTTTCAAAATGATTGACTGATTCACGATTTCGATTTTTTTGTTTAACTAGTCAACTTAAAAACACAACTTGGATTATGTTATAAATAGGGCTGTCAGTTAAACGCGTTATTAACGGCGTTAACGCAAAACCATTTTAACGCGATTAATTTTTTTATCGCGAGATTAACGGTCTTTTTGGCCTAGCAAACTTTGTCACATGCTTTTACAACAGGACGCGGCATGCGTGGCGCTGCGCTATGAAACCCATTCATTTCAAGGGCTTGCGCCGTGCAAGGACGTTTTGTTGCTTCGTCGACCAAAGCGCAAGTGGTTCTCTTACGAGAGGTTCTCTCGTATTGCGTAAGCTAGCTTATGCTGCGGGAAAGATTCATCTTTGCTGAGAGTTTGAAGCCAAAAAAATTATTTCATAATTTGTATCCATTGACAACACAGTTCCTCTGCGGCAGACCTAGAGCAGGCTAGCTAGCAGCTCATTGGTTCGCTCAGAGAGAACTGCTTAAGCCTATGGGAGAGCGGGACTGAACCCGCTGCCAATGGGAAGCGCCCGCGCGCTCATTGCATCATGGCCCGCCAGAATGGGCGTGGCTATGGTGTATATAACAGTCTCTCCCAGGCTTATTTGTTGATTCATTTCATCTTCAGCGAGCTACACGCTTCTGCTGTCCTGAGAAAAGCCGTCGCCGTCGAGAAGGCATCACTCTAGCGAGCTCCCGGACCCTGAAGAAGCCGGCCGTCTTCGCCACCTTCAGCCGCCCTGCAAGCTAGCGCCATCCGACGACTGTATCCTTTCTCTATATATAAAAGAGCCGAGCGTCTTTGTAAAGATGTCTCATTTTTCCTGCGGCTCTTGCCGCGCTCCTCTCGAGGACGGAGACCGCCATGTCGTTTGCGCTCTCTGCCTGGGACTCGAGCACGCAGAACTCGCCCTCGCGGATGGAGGATGCGACTTCTGTGAGAGCCTGCCGTTGTCGTCCCTGCGGGCACGACTTCTGGCGGCACAATCCGCTCCCGCGCCGCCTCTCTCTTCGCCGCGTAAGAAGAAACGCCGCGCCCAGAGGCCGCCGGAGCCCCCTGCGGAACTATGCGGGCCGCCGCCGCCGCTTCCCGCTCTCCCTCCCCGCCCCAGCCGGACATACAGTTGCCGCCGAGTGGCCGCTCTGTCGCTTCCGATGACGCCGCGGAGGAGAAGGATTCCTGTTCACTGCTCGCGTCAGACAGTGAGGAATGGTCATCTCTCGGATCCACGAGAGAGTCGGCGGGGATCCGCGCCGGAATAGAGGAGGAACTAATGCGCCTCCTCTCACAGGCCGTCGAACGCCTCGGTCTCGAGTGGTCTCCTCCACCCGAGCAGGCCCCGAACCGGATGGACAGCAGCTTTTTTCATCGGCGCTCGACCCCCGCGTGCAACCGGGCCGCCCCATTCCTGCCTGAACTTCACACAGAGCTGACGAAGTCCTGGAATGCCCCGCTCTCGGCTAGAAACCGCTCCGATATATCCGCCTCGCTGCGCTAGGTGGACGGAGCCGCCGAAAAAGGTTACTCAGCCATGCCGCCCGTTGAGGACTTGGTCGCCGCACACCTCTGCCCGCCCTCTGCTAGATGGCGCTCTTCCCCCACGCTTCCTTCGAAAGCTTGCAGAGCGACCTCGAGCTTTCATGCTCGCGCTTATGCCGCCGCCGGTCAGGCCGCCGCAGCGCTACATTCTATGTCTGTCCTCCAAGTGTTACAGAGCGATATTCTCCATGAGTGGGCCGAGAGCGGTAGAAACCCCTCCTCCGCTGTCACGGATCAGAGAAGTGCTACGGACCTTGCCCTTCGCGCCACTAAAGCCGCCGCACAAGCTCTGGGGAGATGCATGGCCAGCCTTTGTGTATCCGAGAGACACTTATGGCTCACGCTCGCCGACATGGGAGATTCTGAGCGCGCCGCGTTTCTTAACGCGCCCCTCTCCCCGACGGGCCTTTTTGGATCTGCTGTCACGGGAATCGTCGATCGCTTTTCCGAGGTCCAGAAAGCCACTCAGGCCATGAATTTGTTTCTGCCCCGCCGCGCTAGCTCTTCCGCAGGCCGCTCTCGCGAGCCTCCTGCCAGAGCTCCACCACAGCGCCCTCCTCCGCAGACTCATACAGCCCAGCGCAGACAGGGCGGCCGCCCTCGCTCTCGCTCTGACAGCCGCCGCAGACCGCCGCCCCCACGGGGCCCGCGACCCAAGATCACGCTGAAGCCTGATCATCAGAAGTCTGCCTAGCAAAGTTAAGAAAACGACGGCGCTCTCCCGCTGCGGCCGGACCGCCGTCAAAGCTTCGCCCTCTGCCAGTCCCCGTTGTTTCGCCGACTGCTGTAGTGTTTACCGCCACAAACAAGCCGGTGTCCCTGCCCGCTTGCGAGCAACAAAAAGCCGTTTTTACGGCTACCCAGAGAAATCTCAAAAAGAGAAAATATGCCGGTTGTGTAGAAAATGTGCCCACAATCATGTGTTCACCCATACACACAAGCATAACATATCCCGTGTCTCTCTCAGAGCCCCATCACATGAAACGGGCACAGCCCGCTCTATTATCAGAGAACATAAACACGCCCACGAATTCATGCGCGTGTCCCCTCTCTGCTCGCTCTGTTTCACGGCCCATAGACTCCTCTCTGAGTGCAAGTCCCGTTGCCACACACATTCAAAGCGCGCCCACACACTGTGTCCAGCACGCTATGTACAGCAATCAGGGCGACATAGCCATTCGGCCATTAGCCGCATGCTCCAAAGCGTGGGAAGCCATTCCAGGCATTTCCCCGTGGGTGCTAAGCATTATAAAGAACGGCTATCTGCTACAGTTTCGCCGCCGCCCGCCTCGTGCGCGCGCTCGGCTCGAATCTACTGTCAGCCCGCTGGCCGCTGGCACGCTCCGCTCAGAAATTGCGACGCTGTTGCAAAAGCTGTTGCAAAAGCTGTCGCACCGGACTCATAGAGAGAGTCCCGCCATCTATGACCGAGTCGGGGTTTTACGGCCGTTATTTTCTGGTTCCCAAGAAAGACGGCGGCCTCAGACCGATTTTAGATGTCAGGTTTTTGAACAAAGTGCTCATGAAGAGACCGTTCAAGATGCTCACTACCAGGAAACTCCTCGCGCAAGTGCGCCAGGGGGACTGGTTCATCTCTCTAGACCTGAAAGACGCCTATTTTCAGATCCAGATAAATCCCCGTCACAGGCCATTCTTACGTTTCGCCTTCGAGGGTCATGTTTATCAATACGCCGTTCTCCCGTTCGGCTTATCCCTGGCGCCCCGTACATTCACGAAGTGCATGGATACGGCGCTCGCCCCCCTGCGGAGCCAGGGGCTGCGCATATTGAATTATCTGGACGACTGGCTGATTTTGGCCCAATCACAGACAGAGCTTCTGTCGCACCGCGCAGTTCTCCTCGACCATCTAAAAACGCTGGGCCTCTCTGTCAACTGGACAAAGAGCTCCCTTCAACCCAGTCAATCGATTTCCTTTCTAGGAATAGATTTGAACTCGGTCACGATGACGGCTCGCCTGTCCGCACAGCGCGCACGCAGTGTTCAGCGACTAGCCGCCTCGTTTCAGATGGGCACCCGCACACCTCTGAAAACTTTTCAGAGGATGCTGGGTTACATGGCCTCAGCCTCCGCTGTGCTTCAGCTGGGCCTTCTGCACATGCGCCCGCTTCAGCTTTGGTTAAACAGCCGTGTACCCCACCGCGCGTGGAACACGGGCCGCCAGCTGATCAGGGTTACGCAGACATGTCTCACGGCGCTGCAGCCATGGACAGTAGCAGAATGGTTTCGGCAGGGCGTCACGATGGGGACCTTTTCCCGCCGAAAAGTCATCTCGACAGATGCATCCAACACGGGGTGGGGTGCAGTCTGCGAGGGCTCACCGGCCTTCGGCCATTGGTCGACTCAGGAAAGCCCCTTACACATAAACTGTCTGGAAATGCTTGCGGTCGAGAATGCGCTCTCGCGCTTCCTCCCGCTCATTCGGGGACACCACGTCCTGATCCGTTCGGACAACATGGCTGTGGTCTCCTATCTCAACCGTCAGGGCGGTGTCAGATCCAGGAATCTCTTTCTACTGACACACCGCATTTTAGTTTGGTCTCAGAGCCGCCTGCTCTCGCTCAGAGCGACGCATGTGCCGGGCCATCTGAACGACGGTCCAGACATACTGTCCAGGAACCTCATCTCCACAAGAGAATGGTCCCTGAACACACAAACGGTCCAAATACTGTGGCGGCTATTCGGCAGAGCAGAAGTGGACCTCTTCGCGTCAGAAGAGAACGCTCACTGCCCAATATTTCTTTCAAGGAGCGAGGACGCGCTAGCCCAGGAATGGCCTCGCCGCCCGCTCTATGCATTCCCTCCGATCGCTCTGTTACCGCAGGTAATTCAGAGGATCAGGGACACACGCCACTCGGTGCTCCTCATAGCTCCGCGTTGGGAGAGTCAGAATTGGGTTCCGGAGCTCACTCAGCTGTCACAGACAGACCCGTGGCCCATCCCAGTCAGAGCAGATCTCCTCTCTCAAGCTCGCGGCACGATCTGGCATCCCCATCCACGGCGCTGGGCGCTACATGCATGGGTGATCAACGACTATTCGTCGATTTGCCAGAGGGAGTAAGAAACACTATCATACAGGCTAGAGCACCTTCCACGAGAAGGCTCTATGCGTCTAAAGTGTCTGTGTTCTCAAAATGGTGCACCGACAAACATCTGGACCCACGGTCATGCGAGGTGCCGTCTTTGCTAGTTTTCCTTCAAGAGATGCTGGACAAGGGCAGGTCCCCCTCCACTCTCAAGGTTTACGTGGCAGCCGTCGCGGCGTTCTCTGAACCCCGACGCGCTCAGTCCCTGGGCAAAGACGAGTTAGTCATCCGCTTCCTCAGGGGAGCTAAGAGGATGAACCCTCCGCGGCCCCCTTCGGTTCCTATCTGGGATCTTTCTATAGTCCTCGAAGCTATGAAAGCACCCCCGTTCGAACCGCTCGAGTCTGTGGACCTAAAATACCTCTCGCTCAAAACCGTTTTTCTGACGGCTCTGTCCTTAGTAAAACGCGTGGGGGATCTTCACGCGCTCTCATCCAGCGCCGCGTGTCTTGAGTTTGGACCGAATGATTCTGTTGTCATTCTCAAACCTAGGCATGGCTATGTCCCGAAGGCGATTGGTACCCCGTTCAGGGCTCAGATTATTTCCCTATCGGCTCTGCCTTTATCCGATAGTGAGCGCGACGCCAATCTCCTCTGCCCGGTGCGGGCTCTGAGATTGTACACTACGCGCGCTGCCGCGTTCAGACGCGCTGAGCAGCTTTTCGTGTCGTTTGGGGGGCGCACCAAAGGCCTGGCCGCCTCTAAACAGACACTGTCTAGATGGATAGTGGACGCTATCGCCTCTGCTTACGCATCTAAATGCCTGCCTTGCCCTCTGGGCATCAGGGCGCACTCCACTAGAGGCATGGCCTCATCGTGGGCATGGTCCTGTGGAATTTCCATTCATGACATTTGTGTGGCCGCGGGATGGGCCTCCCCGTCCACTTTTGTCAGATTTTACAACTTGGAAGTTCCCGCCTTGCAGGCAAAATTACTAGCTGTCTAAGACCAGCTCCCTAAGAAGCTGCATTACTGGGAGTCCCTCACACAACCGGTTCGCCCCTTGTGCTCTCCTTAGATGCTTATGTATACACTTCATGTGCCCGCTCTGCCGGCCTCATATTATATTCACTCCACGATAAAAATCCCCCGGTATCACCCTGGGATTCATGAGTGGATTCATAGCGCGCACGGCGTTGACCAGGTGTTCCCGCAGCGTAAGCTAGCTTACGCAATACGAGAGAACCTCTCGTAAGAGAACGAATCGGTTACCTAACGTAACCTCGGTTCTCTCTAGAAGAGGAAACGAGTATTGCGTTCCCGGCCGTGCTTGCGCTACTAGCGTTTCGCTTCACGCTGAAATAAATCAACAAATAAGCCTGGGAGAGACTGTTATATACACCATAGCCACGCCCATTCTGGCGGGCCATGATGCAATGAGCGCGCGGGCGCTTCCCATTGGCAGCGGGTTCAGTCCCGCTCTCCCATAGGCTTAAGCAGTTCTCTCTGAGCGAACCAATGAGCTGCTAGCTAGCCTGCTCTAGGTCTGCCGCAGAGGAACTGCGTTGTCAATGGATACAAATTATGAAATAATTTTTTTGGCTTCAAACTCTCAGCAAAGATGAATCTTTCCCGCAGCGTAAGCTAGCTTACGCAATACTCGTTCCCTCTTCTAGAGAGAACCGAGGTTACTTTAGGTAACCGATTTGATCTAGCTAGACCGGAAACAAAACAACAGGCACGCGCACACACTTGTTTGGGCTTGCGAGCCGGCCAAATAGGTTAAAGTTACGTTTTGAGTGGATGACGAGCGCGAGACGCCAAAATGGATGCCAATAAGATTCTGAATGGAAAGTTTACTTTTAAAAAGTTGCCAAATGGTTCCATTGACTAGACCAAAGTGATCTGTGTGTTTTGTCGTTATGAATTGAGCTATCATCATCGCAGCACGTCTAGTCTGAAATACCACTTGATGGCCAAGCACACACACACAGCTGATGCGAATTCTCCGCCCCCTCGTCAATATCAGTACCTCGTCAGTATTTCTTTCACCCTTTTATTGATGGACAGTGTTACATTGTGTTACAAAGAAATTATTTGCTCCAAGTGAGAATGTTAGTGTGAAATTGAACACAGTATTGCCAATGTTGTTTTCAATAAAAAAAATGTGCACAAAGCAAGCAATCCACTTTTTTCATGTTGATAAGAGCATAAAAATGAGAAAAAATAATGAACAAAAAGAAATCAAGAGACATTTAGAATAGATAAAAATGTGCGATTAATCGCGAGTTAACTATGACATTAATGCGATTAATCGCGATTAAATATTTTAATCGTTTGACAGCACTAGTTATAAATTATAAAAACACAATATGATTCAAGTAACATTCTCTATATTAACCATCGGGTTTAAAAAAAAAGTTCAATTTCAAATGCACCACACCTGACATGATCAACGTTATTGTAAATGTAAAACAAATGACTTTGCAGAAAATATGCATTAAATATGATGGCAAATATTTTACACACTTAAAACATAGCCTATATGCTCAGAAATCATATAAAATAAGAAAAATGCTAAACATTTCTTCAAGTAACCATCATGCAAACATATCTAACATACAATATCTAACATATAGTAGTAGTTCTTGGTAGACTTTTGCATTCCACTGAGCTGTTTTTCCATTGTTTTCTATGTTTAGCTGGAGGCAAAACAAAGGGAAAACTGGAGGCGGCCAATACGAATCAGCTAATTTGTCAGCTATTAATATTTATAGTCGGCAATATTTATAGTCGGTTGTTGGGTGCCAGAATCGACGGAGTACATGCTTCAATTTGAAATTTTATCGCATTTTGCCACAAAAATATGAATATTACGAAATATGTAGGTGTGCACAGAGGCTCCACCTTCTTTCATGTGGAAATATTTTCCAGTTCATTTCTCCTCACCAGTCAGTTGAGATTAGCTGTGACCCGCGAGTGAAAACATGAACACACTAGAGAGCTGCTTAATAGTAGAAAATCAAGTTTGAAAATGAAACGAGACACTGACACTGTTTTTCATGTTTAATACGATAAAGCTGCTTGATTTTAATAATTCTATTGTATAAAGTGCTATATATTAACGCGACGTGACTTTACTAGGGTGATAAATTGCAGAGCTCGTGCAAACATACCCACGTTGCTATGCTTTATTAAAAAATGCTTGCCGTTTTCTCATTTTTGTTGTGCGTTTATTTTGTTACTGAGAGGAAACCGTATCGGTTACCTAACGTAACCTCGGTTCTCTCTAGATGAGGGAACGAGTATTGCGTAAGTTAGCTTACGCTACGGGAAAGATTCATCTTCTCGAGATATTGAAGCCAAAAAATTATCCTTAATTTTGTATTAATTGTCAACACAGTGCAGCAGCTAGCAGACCTAGAGCAGACTGTCTAGCGTGCTCATAGGCTGCCCTGCAGCAGCCTACCACTGAGCCCGACGTGACGTCACGTCCAATGAAGGGCGCTCGCGCCTTCACAGCGTCAAAGCCCGCCAGAAAGGGCGTGGATAGCATATACAAACAGGGCTCGTAGGCTGTATTCTCTGGTTTTCATCGACTGAAGCGAAAAACGCTCGTGGCGCGAGCACGGCAGGTTACGCAATACTCGTTCCCTCATCTAGAGAGAACCGAGGTTACATTAGGTAACCAATACGTTCTCTTACGAGAGGTTCTCTCGTATTGCGTAAGTTAGCTTACGCTACGGGAACCCTTTGTCAACGCCGTGCGCGCCAAGCATCCACAATGAGTCCCAGGGCTTTTCCGGGGAACCCAGATAAGTGGGAAAATAAGGCGGCCAGCAACGCGGGCCAGGACTTGTACATAAGCACTCATAGGGAATACAGAGCGGCGTCACCGGTCTGCATAAGCATATAGCACATACCCAATAGTGCAGCTCAACCAGAAGAGCTAGTATGCGTGAGAGTAGCCTGTGCACGAAACTATCTGGACAGAACGTACATCTCAACTGACAGAAGTTTTGCCTGCAGAGCGGGAACTTCTAGGTTCTAAAACCTGACAAAGGTGGACGGGGAGGACCAGCCCGCCGCCACACATATGTCATGAATAGAAATTGCGCTGGACCATGCCCACGATGAGGCCATGCCTCTGGTGGAATGAGCCCTGATGCCCAGGGGGCATTGCAGACCTGTCGACGCATAAGCGGCTGCTATAGCGTCCACAATCCATCTGGATAAGCTCTGTTTCGAGGCGGCGAGACCCTTGGTGCGCCCACCAAACGAAACGAAAAGCTGCTCCGAGCGCCTGAAAAGGGCGGAGCGCGCAGTGTAAGTCCTCAGCGCCCTGACTGGGCAGAGGAGATTAACGTCGCTCTCGCTATCGGATGAAGGCAGAGCCGAAAGCGAAATGACCTGCGCTCTGAATGGAGTGCCAATCACTTTAGGAACATAGCCATATCTAGGTTTGAGGATGACTTTTGAGTCATTTGGCCCAAACTCGAGACACGCAGCACTGACAGACAGCGCGTGTAAATCCCCCACACGTTTCACTGATGACAGTGCTGTCAGGAAAACGGTTTTGAGTGATAGGTACTTTAACTCCACGGAGTCTAGTGGTTCAAAGGGGAAAGCTTTCAGGGCCTCGAGGACCAATGAAAGATCCCACATAGGAACCGACGGGGGGCGCGGAGGGTACATCCTTCTGGCTCCTCTAAGGAAGCGGATGACAAGCTCGTTTTTTCCTAGTGACTGGCCGCGCGTCGACTCAGCGAACGCAGCAACGGACGCCACATAGACTTTGAGCGTGGATGGGGATCTCCCCTTATCCAACAGCTCCTGTAGGAAACAGAGCAGCCGCGAGACCCCACACATCCGTGGGCCCAGGTTTCTGTCGGTGCACCATTTGGAGAACACAGAACATTTAGGCGCGTAAAGCTTTCTAGTAGAGGGAGCTCTAGACTGCGTGATTGTGTTCATCACTCCTTCTGGCAGGGCAGCGGGTACCCGTTGATCACCCACGCGTGCAGAGACCAGAGCTCTGGATGGGGATGCCAGATCGAGCCGCGAGCTTGCGAGAGGAGATCCGTTCTCAGCGGAATCGGCCACGGGGCTGTTAGTGACAGCCGCGTCAGCTCCGGGAACCAAATCTGACGCGCTGTGTCGATAAGCGAGCCGTCATGGTCACCGAGTCCAGTTCTATTCCTAAAAAGGAAATTGACTGGCTGGGCAGTAATGAGCTCTTGGTCCAGTTGACCGTGAGACCCAAGCTTTCCAGGTGACTGAGAAGCACTGTTCTGTGAGATAGCAGTTCTGTCTCTGACTGTGCCAATATCAGCCAATCGTCCAGATAGTTCATTATTCGCAGCCCCTGACTTCTCAGGGGGGGCGAGTGCCACGTCCATGCACTTTGTAAATGTACGGGGTGCTAGGGACAGGTCGAACGGCAGGACGGTGTATTGATATACCTGACCGTCGAAGGCGAATCTCAAAAATTGCCTGTGACGGGGTATTATCTGAATCTGAAAATAGGCATCCTTCAGATCTAGAGAAATAAACCAGTCCCTCGGGCGAACGTGCGCGAGGATTTTCCTGGTCGTAAGCATTTTGAACAGTCTTTTCGCAAGCACTTTGTTCAAATGTCTCAGATCTAGGATAGGTCTGAAGGCTCCGTCCTTCTTGGGTACGAGAAAATATCGGCTGTAAAAGCCTGACTCGCTCAGGGAAGGCAGTACCTTTTCTATAGCCCCTTTGCACAGCAGCTTTGCTATTTCTGCGTGAAGTAGGTGTGCTACTTCCGCATTCACTATCGTCGCGGTCCGGGCTTCAAGCGCGGGGGACGGCAAATGAATTGAAGTGTATAGCCCTGCTTTATTGTGCTCAGCACCCATTCTGAAATCCCTGGGATAGTTTCCCACGCAGCTATGTGAGCCGCTAGGGGGCGAATGGCCTCCGGGTTCAGATCGTCGCCATTTGCGGGCTTGTGAAACTGAACCGGGGCCGAAAGCGCGGCGCACGTGCTCTTGGTTCCGGGCAATGGCTGCTCGCTGAAACCCAAAACCGGCTGATTTATGTGAGATGTCCCAATCATAAGGGATGGGGAACATTCTTTTTTCACTTTTTGACGCGCGAGCAGCGCTCCGGCTGGAAAAGCTTCCTGTAAGCGTGAGCACGTGTGTGCGGGCACGAGACTTACAAGTGTATTTGACGCCCCGATCATAATGAATGGTGAGCGTCTTATTAATGCCCTGCGTTTTGTGATAACACTTAAAAACGTGGGCAGAGCCCGGGGGGAGGTTTGTGTTAGCAAGCGTGAACGCTCTCTGGCGGGCACGAGACTTACATTCATAACCTGCTTTTTGATCGTGTAACAGAGCGGGCAGATAGTGGGCACAGACCTGTGGACACATTTCTTACATTCAACACTCGAGCGGCTTTCTGCGCTTTATGAGAGTGTGCTCCGTGAGTGACACGAGATTCAGAGTGCTTGTGTGTAGGGGTGAACACTGGGGCGTGGGCACTTTCACTACACTTAAAACACCGACGGCGTGAGCCGGACCAGACATTATACTCTTTTTGGAGGCGATGTGTCTGATAGTAAGCGTGAGCGCTCGTGAGAGGGCACGTAACTTACATTCTTAACCTGACATTATACTCACTTGAGATTTCTCTGGGTCGCCGCGAGAACGGCGGATGTGTGCAGGCGAGCGGGTTGCATTACCGGCTCGTTGGCTGCCAAATACACCGCTGCAGTAGCCTTATCTAAGGGGACTGACAGGGCGAGACATTTCGACGGCGGCGCGTAAGCCCGTCCGGGTCATGCAGAGAGCTCGAGAGGGCTCTGCATGACGCGAGGGCGGGGTAGCTCTCTTGTAACGTAAAGAGAGCTAGCCGCGTGCTCGTTGGTCGAGCAGAACTGGGAACAGTGTTTGTATGAGGGCGCGCACACAAGTAGTGGGCACGGGACCTACATGTGACACAGATGATGCCCGTCCGGGTCATGCAGAGAGCTCGAGAGGGCTCTGCATGACTCGCGAACGGGGACACGAGGGCGGGGTAGCTCTCTTGTAACGTAAAGAGAGCTAGCCGCGTGCTCGTTTCTCGGCCTCATCCTCAGATGCGACGGCAGTGAGGCTCGTGAGCGGCAGCTGCGCGTCGGTGAGGGGAGGCTGGGAAGGCGAAAGCGAGGCTCGAGGGAGGTTCTCTGGCGAGCGCGTCGCTGTGGCCACAGGCTGAGCGGCACGGGCCGCAGGAAGTGCGAGGCATCTTAAAAAAGACACTCGCTGCTCTTTTAGAATGGTTTAGCAAGGTAAAAGGATATGTCGCCGGATAGCGTAGCTCGCACGGATGGCTGAAGGTGGCGAAGACGGCCGGCTTCTTCAGGAGCTGTCCTAAGCTGGCTAGTCGCTTCTTCGACGGCAGCGGCTTCTCTCTCTAGATCCAGCGATGCAAAGAGCTTCGCTGAAGAGGTGAAAATCAGAGAATACAGCCTACGAGCCCTGTTTGTATACGCTAAGCCACGCCCTTTCTGGCGGGCTTTGACGCTGTGAAGGCGCGAGCGCCCTTCATTGGACGTGACGTCACGTCGGGCTCAGTGGTAGGCTGCTGCAGTTCCCGCAGGGCAGCCTATGAGCACGCTAGACAGCCTGCTCTAGGTCTGCTAGCTGCTGCACTGCGTTGACAATTAATACAAAATTAAGGATAATTTTTTGGCTTCAATATCTCAAGAAGATGAATCTTTCCCGTAGCGTAAGCTAACTTACCAGAACACTTGGAATGTACAGCACGAGTCACACAAGATAATTCTGTGATACTTTTGCGTCTTTTTTTAAAGCTTGATAAAGCATAATCGCTATTCACTGACATAATACACACGAGCGTGAGTGGGGCATTTTTTAAAAAATTCTCCTTTTGTGGTTTAAAAAAAAAAAAAAAAGGCCATTAGAACAACACTAAGGTGGCCAAATGATGAATTGTTTTTCCTTTTAGGGCGAATTATCTCTTTAACAGCTACCTTCATTTACATATCTCAGATCAATGTTTGCTACACAAATTTGTACAAGGAAATACTTACGGTTAAACTTTGATGACCCTTATATAGGACCTCCAATGAGATCAAGTGCACTGAAACCAAGGCTGTCATATTTTTGTTTACCTGTTCATAGATCGCAATGGCTTTAGGGTACTGCTCCAGTTGAGCGGCGTAGGTGGCAACTTTGAGTAGGCACTTGTTGGCTGAACTGTGGCATCAGAGATGGAGTGAACAGATTAGAAACTATTTCACAGTCCTAGAGTGTGATTCTGTTACAATTACGGGAAAAATCCCCCAGAAAGGCCATGAAATAATGAATAACAGTGTCATATATTGCCTACAAGGCCATATATCTCAATAATAGTACTGTAACTGTGAGATGGGGGCAAAGGTCTGCTTCAGCAAACATGCTTGCAATTCATTAGGTCTTTTAATAAGTAATCTAAACTATTTCCTGTAGATAGGAGATAGTTATAGGTAACCCATTTTGTACTGGTCTTCTCAACATCATCACTGAAAACCGATAAGTATTGAGGAACAGCAGGAAAAAAATTGCTTTAAAACTGCCATACCTTGTGGACTCTTCGCCTTTATAATAGTCTGCTGCCTGTTCGTAGTGAGCTATGGCCTGAGAAAAGGTTATAAAGTACAATAACCTCTGAATAAGGTGAATAAATTTTCCTTTCAGATTTTGGATAAACTTGATGGATTATATATGGTTTACAATAGAAAATGTTCTATTATTGTGACAAAAAAAAAGTCTGACCTTGTCAATATCAACCAGTTCAGTCTCATAAATTTCAGCGATGGTGACGTGGTGTTTCGCTGCGATTGTAAATCGACCCTACAAGATGAGAAACACAGAACAATCAGGGTCATTCCTCCTAGGCAAGAGCAAACACACAGGTCAAAACAAACCCACTGGTATTTCACCCAGCAGAGAAAATGACTTCACAGGGGAGAAACACCTTAAATGTCTTTCACAAGTTCAGCTGGTTCAGTTTCAGATGAAAAACTACACCATTACATTGGGGGGAAAAAACAATTTCCACCACTGAAAGCCATTCGAAAATATCAAGATTATATTGATAAAACATTCTCTGCAAGCAAAATATCTCATTTCAAATCTAATCTAATTTCAAAATATCAAACTTAATAAGCAGTTTTACAAATATCTTAAAAAAAAGAATTCATAAATATCATCAAGTTTTTGGGAAGTCGCACCTCATGGCATTTGACAACCTTAAGATTTCCCTAAATAAAAAAAAACAGTAACTGATTTTTGGAGATTATTTCCATCAGCTCAGGATATTCGCAAATTAAAGTCGTCATGAAACGGAAATTGAGATTGTCCCTTTTTCCTTATTGTGACGTATATCCGAGTGAAACGGCTTCTGAAATTAGAAAAATAAAGTAGGGCGGGGCTTGATTTCGTCCATCGGGAATTGATTGGATCGTTGGAGGTTGGGCGTTGTTAACAAAATGGAGGCAGATTTTAATGCCAGTTTACAGTCAGTTGTGGAGGATTTCTCTCCACCGTTACCCTCCCATGAAGCATTTTTAATTGAGGAACCCGACGATGAGAACGAGGACGAACAGCCAAATTTTCTGGAAGGAATCACCCCTTTCATATACATTTTTTTATTTATATGAGCCTCCCACGAACCAAGATGAGGCGGCTGATAGTCAAGTTCACCCTCGAGAGCACAGAGAGAGACAGACCACAATAGCCACGCCCTCCTCTAGTAATAGATTTTGACCGGAAGAGAAGAGAATTCGTTTTGAGGGGGAGGGAAGCGTAATGTATTTGATTAAAGATTATAATGGTACATGAATTTTTAAAAAAATAATGGAGTGCACAGATAAATCATTTATAATAAACACTACAATATTACCAATAAAAATATGAATGGTAAAATTTGATTTCATGATGACTTTAAAAGTTTGAGACAGTGGTTTCATCAGGAATTACAGGTCATATTGTCATTTTTTAATTGTGATTAATAACTTGACATTTAGGCCTGTTTTCACAGACAGGGCTTGGATTAAGCCTTGGTTTAATTAGCATATTTAAGTAGCTTTTATAAACGTCCCTTAGAAAAAAAGCATTACTGGTGTGCATCTTGAGATAAAACAATGGCACTGACATTTTAAGATTTGCCAGTGCAAATTGATTTCAGTTAAAACAGCACAAACATGCATTTTAGTCTGAGCATTAAATCTTGTCTGTGAAACCGGGAATTAGAGCTCAGGTCTCTGCACACTAAAACACATGCATTGGGTTACAGTGCCCTCCAGTGGTGTATTAAGTAACTTGCAAATTGCTTTGGATATGTTGAATAATTTCCAAAACAAGTTTTCACTGCAAAAAGATAAACAGATGAAAAGAGTCAAAATGATTCTGTGCCGCAAAAGCAGATGCAAGAAAGACTCTTACCATGTCTGTATAGATCTCAATGGCCCTGTTCAGGCAGTTTATGGCCTCTGTGAAGAGAATGAGACATCTGACTGAACCATGATCATTTTCAAAGAACTGCAGAATGCTAGATAACTATTAATTCAAAAGTAATAAGAACCCATTTTTTTGGTTTTGTTGGTGCACAAAAACCAGAACAATGGGTCTCATTCACTAATAAATGTGTGAATTATTCATATTTGTACACACAGGAGAATTTGTCCTACTAATTCACAATGCATATGAATTATTTTTTACCTCATTTTAACATGAATGTATTTGTAGTATTCTAAATGAGCGACCGCATGCATTAGGTAAGTCATTTGATTAAAATGCCCATATAAGGGCTTTCCGTGCAAACTCATCTTCATAGACACTCTCTAAATATGCCCTTAAAAGGTTTATGAAAGAGGTCTCATGTTACAAAGGCTGGATTTATTTGAGCAGTAATTCTGTAAGATATTATATATTATTACAGTTTTCAAAAGCCACATCTTTAGTGTCACATGATCCTTCAGAAATCATTCTAATGTGCTGATTTGCTACTTAATTGGTGCTCTATTAAAGCTATGGTATACGATTTCAAAGATTATTCATTATTAATATCCTCGTTTAGATGCTGGTTATGGTTATATAGTACAATCCTAACAATATGAATAGAAAAAAGAATGAAAAAAATCCATTCACTCTATTGGCTGTACAGCCGCAGAGAAGTTGACCAATGTAAGCTGTCCAGCCGGACAGCTTACATTGGTCAACTGCTCTCATCCAATTACCAGCTCATCTTGAAACTCCGCCAGGCGCTCGTGTCTCCACCCCACCGCACCCGCCCCCCTCCTGCGACATGAAATTGCGCGCGTAAGCAGCTGACAGTCTATGGTAGCTAGCAAAGTAGCATATCAGCAATGGATAAAAAAAAAAAAGACAGCAGCAAGCGTCCCCTGCTTGCCCCTATAGTAAAGTTAGGACGAAAGAGAAAGTCATTAGAGGAACGAGCAGAGATAAAAAAAAAATGTGAAGAACGCAGAACTTTGAGTTGGATGAATATAGGGTCCACCATTGACCATTGGAGGAAGCTTCAGGAAGATCTGGGACTGAAGACCGACGCTGACACGGCTGACTTTTTGTTGAGCAGGTAAACATTTATTTATACTTTTATGGTGTGACGTGTTACATAAATAGCTTTTTATCAGTTTGACAACTTGCTCATGCTGCCGGTCGGCATTGGAATGTTAGCCGTTTAGCATTGCCTATCACGGGTCAAAGTAATTATATTCTTGAAGTCCTTGAATATATTTCAGTAGGCCTAGCGGGTTTCTGTTCGAGCCGATCGAAATTTGAACAAGATGCGCTGTGTGCTGCAATAACAATTACTGAAAACCTTAGCAATACTAGTAGTATTATACTAATGGTGGTGGGGAGTTTAGAACATTTCATGTGTTGCTAATCTTGCGTTGACGTGAACTCAAACGTGACATTGAATTGCTGATGAAGCAACTACGTTCAAGTGTCTAAAGGCAATTTTACATATGATGTGTGTCCGATGTTTACTACCGGTGATCACAGCTTGACTGAGTGACGTTGTTCAATTCGTTTCCCGGTGGGAGGGATCAGGTAGCACAGAGGGGAGGGGTGTGTGTGTGGAGGGGCGGGATGAGTTTTTTAAAACTTCCCTAACGTCTCAGGCTTTCTCGACCAATTTTTAACATCGTATACTATAGCTTTAATAATGGTTCTTATTATTATCAATGTTGAAAACTTTTATTTTTGTGCAGACTGATACATTTTTTTCAGGATTTATTGATGAATAGAAAGTTCACTAGAACAGCATTTATTTGAAATATAAATCTATTGTAACATTCCAAACGTCTTTTGTGTAACTTTTGATCAATTTAATGTGTCCTTGATGAATAAAAGTATTTCTTTCTGAATGGGAGTGCATCACAGATTCCACAAAAATATTAAGAAGCAACAACTTGAACAATTACATTTCAAAATGTATTAAAATGCAAAACAGTTGTTTTAATTTGCAATAATATTTCTGTATATTTTTGCTTCAAATTCTGAATAAATTTTAGTGCAAAAGTTATTGATGAATCATGATATGTTTGTACACTGATTTCACTCACAAATTCATGTGTGTGCGCAGTTAGTGAATGAGACGGTTAGTGAAAGCATAGCCTACTTGTTAATGGTGGTTGGATGTTGAGAAATATAAACATGACATTTAAGTAAATACCTTGAGGGTCGGATTTTTTAAAGGCATTTCCGGCATCAATGAAGTTTGTGGCTGCGTCATGTTTACTCTGCATCTGCAGGTGTAGGAGGGCTGCCTGCGAGAAAGCATTTCCTGCAGCTAACAAACACATTTACACAACAAAATGCAAACATTAAATAGACTGTATGCTTTAACACAAACTTCTTCCTCATTTAGAAAAATGTCAAATCTAAATGTAATGTCTTTACCACTCCAGTTCTTGGCCATCTTGAACATATTTGCAGCTCTTCCATACAAGTCACAAGCATCCTCCATCTTTGAAGAGCCCCTGGTGAAATATAATGAATATTAGAATGATGATTTCAAACAAATCATAACAAGTCATAAATTATAACAAATCATAAACTACAGAGCTCCACACATGGCATGCGGACATATTTATAGAGTACATATACTGTATGTATATAATCTGCAAAACATTTGTTGTCTCAAGCACACCTGATGCAAATCAAGGGCTTCATTAGTTGCACCAGGTTTGCTTGAGCTAGAACACATGAACTATCTCAACTGGCTAGGTTTGTTGAGCGTCACGTTTGACTGCATGTTAGAAATTAGGGATGCACCGAAAATTATAATATTATTATTTTCGTTTTTTGTTCGAAAGAGAAAAAAGGCCGAAAATATGCCTCCCCGTCCCTCTGTGTTCAGCAATCAGGAATTACCTATGGGCGCAACATGTTTTATAACTTTGCAAGCGGCTCCACTTCCAAAGATGCACAACTTCAAAGCAACTGCTCAGGCCCTGTCATAAAGGGCACACTTCATATGCACTTTCGGTCTTGTGGACTTACAATTGCTGCCGTGTGCCAGTTAAGTCCATGAGACCGTAGGGTGTCCCATTTGTCATTTTAGGTTTCAAAAGGGTGCTCGCGAGTGGCCGTTTTGCAGCCGATATGCGCCCTCGATGCACACTTTTGCCGAGCCCACACGGATGCGAGCTCCGGAGCAGAATTCTTCCCAACAGTCAAAGCAGTGATTACGTCATTAAAGTGCGGACTCGTAGGAAGACCGCGAGTGTTTAGGGTGCCATTTGGGACAGGGCTGTGTGTGTGCACAGCGCTCTGCTCAGTCGGATTATGTTGCCTAGAACTGAATGAAAAATAATATATTGATATTATTAATATATTGACATTTAATATTATTTTAATATAGGCCTATTTTCTGTTCAATTTTTGTGTGCTACTTTAAATAAAAATGTGGTTATTTTATTTTATTGGCTTGTATTTTTTTAAAATTCAAATTCATTAAATTATTGTATGTAATTAAAATGTCCTATAATAATACAATTATTAAAAAATATATTTTAAAATAAGAAACAAGTAAAAAAAAAAATCTGGTTATTTCAGTCATTTTCGGTTTTGGTTTTGGTTTTCAGCCAAATGTATCCAGCAGTTTCAGTTTCAGCCCAGAATTTTCATTTCGGTGCATTCCTATTAGAAATAGTCAAAAGAATGATAAGAGAAGATCTCATCACCCTTCACAAACAAGGAACAGGATATAAAAAGATAGCAAAGGCACTAAATGTTCATAGAGACACCGTTGGAAGCATAGTTCACAAGTTCAAAGTTAAAGGAACAGTGGTTACACTTCCAGGACGGGGCAGAAAAAGGAAGCGATCAACGGCTGCAACCAGATTTCTGAGAAGGCAGATTCAGGAAAACCCTTGAAAGACAAAAGACCTGCAGCAAAACTTGGTGGCAGCAGGCACTGAGGTTTCAGCTTACACAGTAAGACACGTACTAAACGCATGCCCGACTTCAAGACGTTCACCTCTACTGACCCAAAAGCACAAGAAAAGTCGGCTCCAATTTGCTCAAAATCATATAAATTAGCCACAGAAGTTTTGGGATTCAGTTCTGTGGAGCGATGAAACAAAACTGGAACTTTTCGGCCCTGTGGATCATCAGTATGTCTGGAGGAAGAAGAATGAAGCATATGCTGAAAAGAAAACTGTCTGCAGTTAAGCATGCTGGTGCTCGGTGATGCTCTGCGGCTGCTTTATATCCTCTGGCACTGGAAACCTGCAGCGTGTGGAAGGCAAGATGGATTTATTGAAGTATCAGGAAATCCTAGGAGAAAACGTCATGCCGTCAGTGAGGAAGCTGAAGCTTGGGCATCATTGGACCTTCCAACAGGACAATGATACTAAGCATACCTCAAATTCCCCCAAGGCACAAGAAGACCTGGAAGATTCTACAGTCGCCAATACAGTCACCTGACTTGAACCCCATAGAAAATCTCTGAATCTCATGAATATTACTGAACTGAAGGCCAATGCTCATGAGGAATGGGCTAAGATTACTCAGAAACGCTGCCAGAAGCTGGTGTCTGGTTATACATCTCATTTGCAGCAGGTCATAACAGCAAAGTCATTAAAAAGTTGCATTTTCAGTTGAATTTAGGGAAACCACTTGAAACATTTGTTGTGTTAAGCTATTTCAATTACTTTTGTTTGATTTGTTCATTGCAAACAGCTGAAAGTCAGTAAAAAAATTATTTATTTTTTTAAATTTGAAAGTCTGTAAATACACCTGAATTCCAATGGGGGTTGAATCATTTTGATTACAACTCTGTATGTATGCATGTATATATTATGGCCACAAAGAATTTGTTCCCTTGTTTTATTAAATCGTCGTGACCACATTGAACTAATTTGTTTCCTCATTTTGATTGAACTGAAACAAGGGAATTAATTATTACAACGTGACCACGATTTAGTAAAACGAGGGAACAAATTGTTATATTGTGCACACAATTTACTTCAAATGAGAGAATGAACAAATTAGTAGAACACGTTGACGTATTGGTGAAGAACAAATTGTTAATTTGTGGCCACGATATACACACGAAAGAGCTCGAAAAATATATGTAACATTTGTCATGAGGGACACCATTTTTTTTTGTTACCATAAAATGAATGTTGATTAGTAAATGTATTTTGTTGATAGGAATGTGGATATATTTTTTTGAAATGGAATGAACCTTATGAACCTTTAAACAAAATATTTTGTTTATATTTTGTAGAACACACATATATATATATATATATGAATGTCCATAAAAATGTTCAGTAAATGTTGTCATGAAGGACACGTATTAAGTTATTTTTTTTTTTAACCTTAAAAAGAATGTTAATTAATTTTTTAGCTATTAGGGTTTCGAGGGTTCTCGGAGTTCATGTGATCATATACGCTGAGTGATGTTGTAACTGGCTGAAGTGGGTGTCAGCTGACTTGATTTCTCGTCGCCTGACTAGACTATTTTATCATTTAGCGCAAGATCTAGACCTCAACCTTTGAGAAATAGAGCCACAAGATTTTGTTTTTGGAGGTTTTTTTTTTTTCTTTCTCTCGTTTCATTCTGGATAATAACTTATATAAAGTTAGTGTTTGACAGCCAACTTGCTAGCATGCTAACTGTCTGTTTACCCCGGTTTGCCTACCAACAGTGTTTGAAAGTTAGAAAACATACCCAAACAGAGAGCCGAAGAACGACTGCGAGGATTTAACTTTCTTTTCGGCTTCTGCCATGAGAGCCATGGCCTCTTTTTCTTTACCGGAGTTATCCATGAATATTGTTTACAGTTCAACTTTAGCGGCAGACTATGGAATCCAGCCACATCAACACATCCCTGCGGGAAATTCCAACATGTCCGTCTACTGTTTCATTTCAAAATAAAAGTCAAGTTGGCCTATATACATATTTTTGAAGTACCGTAATATAATACGTATTTATTTATTTCCAATACATTTTGAGTACAATTTTATTCAAAGGTAAAAATAAGCACAAATATTTTTTTTATATGGTTTTCTCAACAAACAAAAAAAATCTGCGTTATTTGGCACTTAATGAAATATTATTATAAACTAACCACTACAAAACGTTTAAAATTATAAACATAACAAATGTGTTAAAAAAAATCAATCTAACCTATTTTTTTATACAGTCTATGAATCAAACATTTAAAACAGTGCGGTCTCTGTAAACGTCCACCAGAGGACGCACTCTGATATTGTGAAATGACACTGGCCCAGCTAGCATGCGGTTTACGGGGCATCTTTGTGAGGAATTCCCCATGTAGGCATGGTGACGTATAAACAGACCCCTGTGTGCTGGTCTGTGAGGGAATCCCGGCGTATAGGCGGTGTCCACGACAAATATTGTGCGTGTTTTCTTGCCTGTGTGGTTGCTATGTAGTCAAGACTGCCACGTGTTTGATGACTTTATGTAACACTTTTTTCCCTGTTAAGGGATAGTTCACCCCAAAAAAATTAATTTCTGTCATCATTTAGTCTACTCACCCCATGTTGTTCGAGTTTCTTTCTTCTGTTGAACACAAAGAAGATATTTTATAGAATGTTGGTAACTAGACGGCACAAGCTGAAGGCACCCAATAGAAAAGAAAAGAAAAGAAAAGGGAGTCAATGGCTGCCATCAACTGTCTGGTTACAAACATTCTTTAAAATGTCTTCTTCTGTGTTCAAGCTAAGAAAGAAACTCATATAGGTTTGAAACAACATAAGGGTGAGTAAATGATAACAACATTTTCATTTTTGGGTGAATTATCCCTTATACAAAATGTTATAGTTTGTATGTGAACACATTCAAACGCTTGGTAAGAGGCTTATGGAAAATGACATGCCATTGTATCCCAAAGGGAATATTGTTATGCTGACACACTGACTAAAATATGTACTTTCTCGGTTTAATGGACAATATATTTGCGTTTTTTTTTTTTACCCTCAAATGCTTTAACCACCTGGTTTTGTTTAAGAAATTTGTTAGGAGCTTCAGTATAAACTGCAGATGATTATAATGATTTGTGTTCATATGCTCAATTTATGAGGTGGATCTCAAATGTCTGCATGTTCACACAGCCTCTGTTACTCTATCACCACACACACAGAGAAACTCGCAGGGTTCAGGCCTGAAACCAGCCCTGAAGAAAAGTCCAAATAGGGGGATGTTAACGTCTTCCATAAAGAGACTGCGTCGAAGTCCTGAACTTGGACTTTAGAAAATCTAACGGACCCGAGGAAAAGAGATATTAATAACTCCTTCAAGCCCATCCCACCACATTCTTCACCTCTGAGTCACTATGTAAACCAGCTAGCAATGGAGCCAGGGGTGGATTGCCTCTGTTTCTCATTTGTGTATCTTTCCATGGCGAAATTGTGGAAACGGGGAGATACCCTTCCTCTCTTTCTTTATAAACCTGAAGGGTTACACACATGCAATGCTCTCACAGGTTGTGGGATTGTGTGAGGGAAGAGGAAAAACACAGGCATTGAGCAAGATGTGTGAAAAATTATAACAGAGTCTCTGGAATGATGCAGAGCTGGAAAGTATAAGTGAAGAGAGGAACGGGTGGTTGTACTGGAGGATGGAAAATGGCGGTATGGGGCTTTGGCTGGGATCTCTGTGACTCACTGTTTATCTGGCCCGTCACCGAGCAACTGTACAGCATATGTGTGCACAAGACTGCAGCCTTTCTGTCTGCTAGTGTGCCCCCTTTCCCAAAATTTCAAGATTCATATAAGACTCTTTCCACAGAAACCATACCAAACAGGCTTTGAAACGTTTAGATTTATTTTTTCCCCTATAGCAAAGTGTCTAGAGAAAATGTTAAATGTCAGTCTAAGGAGGTAAATTTAAATACTAGCCTATATGAGTTGTTTTATTTTCCATTAATTTTATTTTGAGTTTTGCATGTTCTCAGCCCTGTTAGTTGGGACAATTTGTTTGTTCTTCTTTTCTACTTTTTCAGTGCAGTTCTTTTTGTAAAAAGTTATTTTATAAAACAAAACAGATCCAAGATACAAAGGGTCTTTATTCAGCTCAATATATTTACTGTGAAAACATTGGTTACAATGTTACAACCGTTTACAGTAGTCAGAAAGAAATCTCCACATTTTTGCTTGTATGACATTTATTTATATATACATATATATATATATATATATATATATATCTTGTGACAGTCTTTCATAGTATGCATAGAGATCATTCAATACAAAAAAAGGAAGAAAACAATAAAACTGATCACATATAAAGCATATCTCCTTTTCAATCTTAAAGGCATAGACAGCAACATTCTAGTAAAATGATTTACATATTCTAAAAACAAAGTCTTTGTAACTTGCCTCCTCAGGTCTTCTTTCAAAGCAGTTTCAGAGTTTTGAGTGTTTGCCTTGACTTCACATTCTGATTTAGTTGACTACAACATTAAAAGCCACACTGAAAAGTGTGTAAAGCCAAGTCTATAGATTTCCACACTAAATTATAAAAATGATTGTCTGTTATCTACAAGAGTTAATTTGCTATCCCTTAGTTCAGGAGCCATTATAAGTTCTATGAATTGAGTTGTGTGTAGCTTTTCTGGATGTGAGGTCATTTGATTTTAAAATGGTGACAGATGCGACATTCCTTTCAAATGACTGAGACCAGTCTTTGGTTTATCACAATGCTCTTTGGCTTCCAGCTGGGAATCTTTGCATTGTTGCATTTGAACCAAGAATACATAGTAAGACATTAATTGCGAGTTACAAAATGACACCAAAATACAGTGAATGGAGATGCATTGCAGCAGCTGTGGAGCTGGACAACATGCGGGAAGTGCGGACAAGGATCAGTTGATCGTAAATGTGCATTGCTGCATTGTCTAAGCATCAGAGCCTTTTTGCCGGCGCTTGGATGGTGGCACGAGACGGGCAGGCAACTCAGGGGGGAGCCCATGACCATCCAATTTCACTTCAATCAGGTGGCTGGCCAGGGCAAACTCCTCGTCATCCAGCATGCCGTCACGATCCACATCCGAGAGCTTCCAGATGCGGCCCAGCACAGAGTTGGGCAGCCGTGTGCTCACCATCCAATCTTTGGCTTTAATACCACTTAGTTTGCCTTCATTTGGTGCTAGGTTGTAGAAGATCTCATCATACTTGGGCTTGTCCTTGGTCACTACCCATTCCTCATCTTCCTCACCCACCTCACCATTTTGAACCGCGGTTTCGCTAAAGGGGTCCCCTTCCATAAAAGGTCCAGCACGGGTTCCCAAGAAGGCCCCGCCTTGGACCCCAGGTTGGACCCCAGCGTCTATTTCTTCTTGCCTAAGAAGGGGCATCAGTTTGGCAATGTCATTAGACAACAGCTCATCCAGCATTGCCATCAGGTTGGGTTTAAGGGCTTTAAACTTGGTGAAGTCATGTGCCATTAGTTGCTCCTATACAATAAACACAGAAAGGACAGTCAAGCAAGAAAATTAGTGTTTTAACCTCAATACAAGAGCCAAGTGGTTACACTAACCTGCATCTTGGTACAATCGGGGAAGTCTCCTGGAGAGATATGATGTTGTAGCTGAATCTTGGAGAAGATGACCGGGAGCTGGTAGATCAGGTTCTTCTTTTTATTGTCCTTCCTGAAGACAGATGGCATCTCTTGCTTCAAGTAACTGATGATATGGGCATGTACCTATGCCCAGCCCAAGGGACAGAAAAAAAACTGAGATATTATTCAGAAAATCTTCTTTTGTTTTCCACAGAAGAAAAAAGTCATAAAGGTTTGGAATGATATGAGGGTAAGTAAATGTGGACAGAAACTATCCTTTTAAGTGTTTACATTCGATCATTCACCTTCTGATATCACAGTTCCAATTATACAGTCATTAATTATACATTAACATACCCTCACAAGACGAGCCCTCTTGACCAAGTCATTAAGTTTGCGTAGGGCTGAGTTGCGTGGCAGATTCTGGATGTCAGCAAACAGATCTTCCTCCTCCAACTCAAACAGCTTGCGGTTGTCAGACACCATAAGAGGTTCAGACCAGAAGGACCCGATGTACACCCTCAGAACTTCAGGAGTACCAAACACTTTCCCCAGAGACCACATTAAAGCTCCATACACTCGCATGAGCTGCTGGGTATCAATCATATCAGCCTTGTTCAGCACAACACGTAGTTTGTCTTCATTGCCCTTGAGGGCTCCGATTGCCTCTGAGAATTCATCCGAGATCTCCAACTTGTGGGCATCAAAAAGAAGAATGATCCGGTCCACACGCTCAGCAAACCAGCGGAGAACTGCTGGGAAGTCATATCCTACAAAGAGAGAAAAGAGGTGGAAGAAAATCATCAAATTGAATAAAAGAGAAGACAACAGTAGTGTGTAAGTTTGCGGTGATCAGACCCACCAGCCCTGGTGTGATTCAAAGCAAGAGAGTATTTGAAAATCTGAAAAAAGGTAAAAGACTATGTACTTAATTTATTTTATAAAGAAATGAATCCCTTATCCCAATGGGTATTGGGTGGGTATACCTAATCCCATGAAGTATTGCAAATGATATAAACAAATCAAAGACAATAGTACAATATGCAACTATTGGCTACAAATATAAAATGCAATGCATTTGAAGGTTCAGATACAAATACATAAGTAGTTTGAGAGGATAGAGAAACGAATATGTCATTCAGATTTATTTGGAAGTGGGCAGTCATTGTTCTTGTTTCCATGCTAACATCAAATTCTCTTCAGGTAAACTCACACTGGGTTATGGGTTCTAGATTACACTCTAGATTAGATACACTATTGCTTATCCTTAGAGCTAATGGTAGGTCTGTCTTGAAAGGTTTGTATCGTGGGAAGCCAACCTTCTTGTAAACTTCAGATCCATACCTATCCAACACACCTACCTGTTGTTTTCAAGTAATCCGTTCAGGATTCAGGACCTTGATTAGCTGGTTCTAGTTTGTTTGATTAGGTTTAGAGGTTTGGTAGCCCTTGCTGAGTTATTGCTGTTTCTCTATGGAAGAGGTAGCCAATTCTGCTCCTGAAGGGCTACCTTCCTGCAGACGTCAGTTCCAACCCTGCTTCAACACACCTGCCTGTAATTTTCAGGCATTTTTATTAGGTTTGTAGCTAAACTCTGCAGAAAGGAAGCTCTCCAGGAGCAGAGTTGGCTACCCCTTTTCTATGGATTATAATTCTTGAACCCAGCTGTTGTGCTCTATTCAGACTATTTTCAAATTTTGAGATCTTATTAGCTCTTTAACAATCATCTAGGTGATTATGTGCAAATGTTGTGTTTTGACAACATTTGAATAGTCCAGAGCCTCTTACACCCCCCTAACATTCCTTTACATTCCTTCCCTTTCCTCTCCCTGTCACACCTTTATGGCTCACTTTCCCATTCTGTGCGTCATTTCAAATGCTGTGAGACAGGAAAATATGTGAGAAAAAGCAGACATCAACCAGTGAGGTGCAACACTGATAAGCTAAGATAACCCAACGATGTTCTCTGAGGGAAAGCCTAGAAATTATTCATCTGTTATTTACTATGAAAAAGATCTCAGATCACGTTGATCACTTTTTATTTACGTTGACACCAATTTGTTCCCAACATCTAGAGATTCTCTTGGGTCTTTATGGGGTCAATTCAGTTTTACTGTTTTAACAGAATGTTCTACATTTTTGCAGTAAAAGACATATAGGAGCATATTGTGAGTTTTCCCAGGGGACTAGTAAAGGACTAATGATTTTCTCATTAAATATAAAAGAGATATTGTAGACCAGTTTGAATGAAGTTGAATTTTAAGTTGTAAATTTATTGAGATTTGACTGAAAATACTCCCAAACCACTCTCCTTACTTTTTTAGTCAGCCTTACCTCGACTCACTCTCTGTTTGGCCCCGGACAGGATGCCTGGGGAGTCGATGATGCTGATGCTCTCCAGGACCTGGTTGGGCAGCTGAGCACACTGGAATCTGTCAGAGAAAGAGATGAGGTCAGATTTTGTATTGCATTTGGTGATAGACAAAAAAAAACCTTCATAAGTTAATTTTTCCTCTTGGTTGAATGGGTAAATCAAGGCTACAGACTTTAAGCTGATATATTTTGTTAAATACAGCATTACATGTTTCATCTGCATGTTTCATCTTCATCTTCAAGCTACAGTTGCCCCAAAATATTTAGACACTTAAAAATGCATGAATGTCTTAGCATTAAACAAAATATCAAACTGTGTAGCATTTTTCAACTTCATACATCCACTAATACATCAACTAATACAATGATTTTACAACATGTGTATGTTTCCAAAACTGCCCAAAATATTCTTCAGTGTCACTGTAGGTCTCATCTACATCTTGTGCACAAAACAGTTGGTGTATGATTCCTTAAAAGGATACAGCACAATTATCAAACATTCAGGAGCTCTTTAGTTAAAATCACTTTGCCCCTGAGAAAAGCTAAAAAAAATGATCCATTACTCCTATCACAGCTGTTGTGTGTGATCTAAGAAGCAGACTTCTAGCGTCACTCCACCCAGGCTGGTCCATTGTGTGGAAGTGGTGCTTGAAACACACGGAGCTTCCTGAGGGAAAATGACCAGCGCTGCCAAAATCAAACAATACTTGCCACTAATGATCTGCGGCATAGAAAAACATTGTCTCTTCCTGCTTTAAAAGAGCTTAATGAGTGGACTGCTTCCCTGGGCAGGAAGTTGGAGAAAAGAAGTTCTCAAAACATGTTTGCAAAAATACACCCAAAGAGAACAGGGGAAAACTGGATCTGATAAATACTCTCCCTGGCACTCAAAATAGCGCCCCCTTTGGTGTTGACAGACAACTACAAGCTAATTATGTTGAAACTGTCTTGGCAAGCTTAAAGAGAGGACTAAGGTATTCAGATGACCTGGACCTGAACTTCAGCTTAGTTTCCTCACACTGTTTTGACTACTGCCTGGTATTTCAATACCAGACATTGCTTAATTGTTTTAATTCACCAAATAAGTGAGGTTGCTAAAGCAAGCTTCACTGCCATTATCGTTCGATATTTGTTCTAAATGTTAGGGTCAATGCTCTTTTTTTTTTGTCCAGATGTACTAATTTATTCAAAATATAAAAAATAAAAATGCAATTCGTACATGCAATGACTTGAATACACCTCTTCTACAATGAGCATGTTTTTATTTTTTTATATTTTGGAGGGGCATGAAGTAAAAAATGTCAGGGTGATATCAGAAAAAAAAACATTATTTTATTTAGTTTGGCATAATATATAATTATTATTTCTATATCTGATTAACTACTTTTTTAATATTTAAAAAACTTTTTTCCCAAGGTCAAGTTTCTTAAAATATCAGTTAATTTGACCTTTTAAGGTCAAGGCGAGATTAGTTTAGGTAGTAAAATGTCATGTGGTGTGAGTCCCCAAATGTGATGATATTTATGAATTCATAATTCATGATATCTGTTTACCTTGAAACGTTACACAAAAATGTATGCAAGGTGTAACAAAAATAGATTATTTCTTTTTAGCTGATGGTTACACCACATGACATTTTTAAAAGCATTAAAAATAAACTAACAAATAAACATGGGGCACATCCCCCATGATTTGTGCTACATGAATGATACCTTATTCTGTTTCTTTTTCTAAGTGACCAGGTTCTAAGCAATCACACCCTTGCAACCGTATAGAAACAAGCTAAAAAATGTTCACAATACTTAAGCAACTCCATAGCAATGTCCTGGCATAATCCATTATCTTCAGAAAACATAAATATTTTCTTCTGCTAATACAAACTTTGAAATTACTCCTCCTCTTTAACCTCTTTAAGGACTCTGACGCCTCTTAAGTCATCACCCATTACAGCTCTACTTTTGCCCTCTCTTGTGATATCTCTCCCTTCCACAAGTTTTCCACAAATAAGGAAAGTCCCTCCTCCCTAAGAAATTTGGCACAGGCTCTTGAAATTCCGTAGAGCACAAACTAACACACTGTTTCTCTGTTATCTTCCCTGCGTGGCCAGTGTAAGCAGACGGATCAGTGGGCACATTCTTTCACACAAACCGCCTTCATCTCTCATGTCATGTCGTACATAGCGGCTCAGTGTAACATCTGCCTGTATGAATCTATTCACCTGTTGAGGAAGGTGTTTCCGAAGGGGTTGAGTTTGCGGAAGGGTTTGTTGGGATCCACTATGAGGGCGTTTCCAGGAATGAGCCCCTCCACGTCTCCGTGCATGATAGCGGTGAAGCAGTCGGTGGTGGGCTCCGGCCCTATGCGACTCCCTGGGACGTCCTGTTCCAGCAGATACCTGTGTTGACAGAACAAAGACATGGTTAACGTGTTGACATGATAGTCTTTAATAACCTTGAGGCTTGTCTTCTATGTCTACTAGATGGACAAAACACAATGGAACTGCTGTTTAAGTTCAGCTAAATGTATTTCCATTCACTAAATAATCTGATTTGAATTTGAATAACCTTTGAATTTAATACAGAGATCAAACCAATGTAATGTAGAGTATATATCTCCCAAGATCCTAAACCACGAGTGGACTAATACCACTATCCAAGCCCTTAACCGCCATAGACATGTTTTAACTCCTTAAACCCCTTAAAAGAACCCTTAAAAAACCCTTACTTGATAAACGTGGTCTTTCCTGTGGAGTACTGTCCAACCACTAGCACCATGGGTTTGTTGTCAAAGTCGGCGTCCTCCAGACTCGGTGAGTGGAAGTCATGGAAGCAGTAGTACTCCTCCAGGGGCAGGAGTTTCTTTCGATAGAGTGACTTAAGGCCCTCGGTCACTGTCCTAATCACCTCAGGGGCCTTTTTGACATTCTTACGTCCCCAGCGTGACATCTTGCAAACTTGCGAGAGTATTCAGAGTTTCCTTTGCAGTTAATTTATGGCTGTGTTTACGTGTCCTCTGGGATGACTGTGAACACTCTTCTCTTGCTTACAGTATTTATGTAATGCAACCAAATGTTCTGCCCTGAAGGTTTACAGTTATTTGCTGGAGTTATAAAGCAAGCTATAGAATAGAATGTTATATTTAAGCCCCGGGATTCTTCTGTTTCTTAGTAAAAAAAATTCTTGCCTGAAAAAAAGAAAACAGAACGTTGAAAACGAAATAAAACATTAGAACAATATTGCATACAGTATATGCTGTAGGTGTTTTTCTAACAATATATTTCATCTTAATAATTTCTTGGTTAGAAGGCCTTGCTCCCATTAAAATGTCTTAACTTTTACCTTTACCTTCAAATAAAGAATCTTAAGAAATGTTTTTAGCCCAGAGGGAAAGTAGAGTGCATTGTCCATGCATGTCCCTGGAAAAAGTTGGTGCTCATTTTGGAAACACTTACACACACCCACCCAAACTCTGAGTCCACAAACACACATTCATAACTTGCTTCCGTATATTGAAAAAAGTGAGCCATGTTTTCCAGCAGCGGCTCACAGTGGAAAGTTAAATGTGTAAAGGATTACGGTGTGTAAAGGGTTGAATTCACCAGTGATGCATCAAACACAAGCATATTCAGAGTTTCGGACAGAATCCTGACAGGATTTTGCATCAATTCCCCTAATGCGCATTTGGCACACGGTAGATTCTAAACACTCCCTACTTAATGATTTATGCTTTTCCAGAGGACTTATTCTGAATCAAAATGGAGTTCATGCTGAAGTAAATGTATTCCAGTGAAGTCAAGTTGTGCCAACTTTAGTTAACAACTGAAAAGAAACTAGTTACTGTGTGTCGGATTAAAAATTCAACTTTAGCACAGCTGTCTTGGCAAACCAGTTAATGGTTGGGATTTGACTTTATGTAATAAGACTCACATGTTGCGCAGGAGATGGAAAATGCCTTGTGGCATCCTTCACCACAATTGCAACAGACAGTTGAGACTTTGGGAGAAGCCTTGAGCTTCAGATCATTTCCAGAAGTAATACAGAACCAGAACACTGATGTGTGCCAGTAAAGGAAGGAAAGGCCAGAGGCATTTGCTCCTATGTTTAATCCTTTTTTTGGAGGGTTCAACAATGCACGCATCAACTGCTCTAAACTTTCTTTTATTTAGAAAGGGATTTTAAAGTGTAACTCACAAAACAATGGAACATTCCAAAAAATCCAAGATTTGTCCACTTACCTGGAGAATGCCGAATCTCAGGTTGAAGTACTTGGAGAGATGACGGACCTTAGCAACTCTTTTCTCTGGCTCTGGATGTGTTTCTACACGCGAGGATGTCCTTTAGAAGGAACAATCTGTCCAAGGCACTGGAGGAGTAGCACCAAGTAAAACGTTTTAAGTAACGGTTCTTCTTCAGAGGAGAGGTTTTGATCTGCCTGTGCTTCTGTCTCTTACAGCAAAATCAGCTTTAGGCTTTCACACACAAGTACAGCCTCCTTCCCTGCCTACGTTTCTCTCTGCACCTCTTCTTCAAACACTGCTTGACGCAGAAGCAGGGGAGAGCCCAGGACGGCTGATTGGTTTTAGGCGAGTGATGACAATGGGTTTAAACCAGGGTGGGGACAGGGAGTTGAGGGGGAGCATCCAAATGCTAAGGTGGAGTCAAGCATTTTATAGGGAGAGTCATTCATTTACATAAAGTACTGCCTGGAAACATGAGGGTGTGGCACTGCTCGTCTTTCAGCGGATGCTGCACCATGGGGCAACATATTCTATTATGAATTTTTTGGCTTTTGTTTGATCTAGAGATCTGTTTGCAGAGCAGACGTTCACGTGACTCTTGATGATGGCATGAAAGACCACATTTGATAAACTTGGCAGATCATCTATATAGCACTCTGTTGCTCCTTTCTGACTCAGACCCAATCAACCAATGCCACCTACAGGCCAGTAAGATCATTACATGTACACAATGATGTCAAATACACTCTTAAAACAACCAAGTCAAATGGCAAACAAAAGGTGTGATTGTTTCATAAAAGAAGCAAGGTTTAATTTACAGTTTTACTAAATGTACAGTTTTTTTTAAAAAGTGTCATTATACACAATAAATACAATACAAAATTAATCTGTAGTACTATACTTCAAATTCTTACAGTTCTTCTATTTTCTTTTTTCTCTTTACATTATTATTGTTCTTTTTTCCATGTCACTGCTTTCGCTGTGTTTGCTTCTGAACGGTTCAAAGATCTTTCAGTGATTCTATCTTAAATGTGTACGAGTGTCTGAACATACATATGCCTACGAAGAGAAAAAAAAGCATGAATGAGGGAGGCTTTGTGTCTGCACTTCAGAGAAGCAAAAATTACTTGTTTTTCAAGCTTGTAATAATATTCTCCCCCCAAAAATGTTTTATTAGAAGGATCACCCAAATTTGCTGTGCTGTTATTGTATATTTGATTTGTAAATGTGCTCTTGATGCTGGAATGCTTTAAAGGTCAACAGATTTCTTACAGTTCTGGTGAATTTTCGGTTTATGAATGCTTCATTGTTAATTCCTGTAGTTAGATAACCAAAACCTGAATTCAAGTCTTCGGGAGACAGAGCACTATACTAATATCCATTAATGAGCTTCTATGCAGTGATCACCAGTTCCTAAAAATATAATTACATGGTAGGGGGGACCATTCTAACAAAGGGAGAAGTGATTCATTGGTCTCTCAAAAAATAAACAAATTAACTACTATTTGATATGACAATTTTCATGATATCACTTAAAAAGTTCCTGCAATCTGCATACGTCACAGTAATTACAAACATTATTTATTAAATGAATGGTGATATATTTTTGTCTCTCACAAGTTGAGAAATATTTAAATTGGCGAACCCACGTAGGAACCGTCCCAGGAAAAAACAAAGAGGGACAAAATTTTGAAAATCATATCAAAGTGCACTTTTTATACTTTAGAAAGTACACTTAAAGGGCCATATGTAAACCAAAAGAACACATTTCATCAGCACAAACCACAGACAAACAAAGCAAACACAGCTGAACATGGGAAAAGTGTCTCCGTTTGCTTCCCCCATCCATTGACATCCTGCTTTTCAGTCTTTCAGTCAACTTCAGCTAAAGGGGCTGTTATCTACTGTGCGTCTGTGAAACCAGATTTCCATTCTGTCCTCTGCCCCCTACCTGTGGATGCTGGGACATGGGGGTGGATGACGGAGGTGTGGAGAGGGGAGGCATGGACTGTCTGTAGGAAGGATGGGTTTGGTGCTGGTTAGGCAGGTTTGCCCCATGAACCCTCCCTAAAGCCCCTCTCCCTGAGCCTCCATGTCCAGGAGGGCCCTGTTGGAGGTTCAGTATACTGTCTATGGCACACTGCAGGTGCTCATTCAACGAGTCGTCGGGTGGCGGGCTACCGCTGGAGAAGCTTGCATTGTCCATGTCCGGAGAGTCTGACTTGCAGCGTTTGGCAGGAAGTGAGGAGTCTCTTGTGCAGGAAGACTCTCCTGGAGAAGGCGGGCCAGGGGCATGTTGATCCATCCTGAAGGTACCCCTTCCTCCCTCTCGGTATTTGCTCCCTATGGCCTTCAACCGCCCCAGACCACCACCTTCCTCTGCCTCGTCCTCATCCTCTTTGTCTGAGAACTCTCGGTGGTGTTGGTACGCGTTTTTGATGCCACGGTAGAGAACGTCCTCCACCGCTGTGAGGCTCTGCGACTCTGTGTGGGAGTGAGACCGCCCATGTCCACCCTGCCTTTCTAGTTTCACACTGGCTATCACAGTCCGTTCAGGTTGAGGGGAAGAGCCTTGTGGCTGGGGGGAAGAGGTAAGAGGGGGTCCTGTTGGCAGAATGGGCAACGTATCTCCACCTCCTCCTGGTACTCCCGGCCTGTGACGTGGACTGATGTTTTCACGGTACGTCTTTCGTAGCGGGAGCCGGCAAGTGGTTAGTGAAGGAGTTGCTGTGGATGCTGGGATCCGCTTGACCCCGCCTACCTCGTGGTGTTCCAGGGTGCCATTCATCTGCGCCGAAGACGTGGAAGGGGACGATGAAGACCAGGAGGAGGAAAATGAGGGCTTAGCCCCACTACAGGAAGTTGCACTACTGGAGGCAGAACCTGTGTGTGTTGTTACTGTAGTGACCGTGGAAGAGGGGGTGGGGTTAGAAGTTGGGGGTGGAGTTCTAATGACAGTGGTGGGTGGGGTTATATGTGGTTTGACTTTCTGCGGCTGCTCAGAGGTCTGTAGTTGTGGCGTGAGTTGGGATTGGGAATGGACCGGATCTAAGGCAGTGTTGTGAACCACCTTACTAAGCCCCGCCTCCTGTTTGATCTTCAGCTTCAAACCTATTCGCCGGCGCGCCTCGTAGGTCTTCATGGGCGGTTTGCTGGTCCGCTGGGGAAGCGCGACGTCATCGTCGTCATCAGCAGGGCGGGAGGACGGAGTGCGGCTGAAGGAGGCGCTTGGTGTGACTGGCTCCACAGACGACCGGACCACAGGAGCAGGTGTAGGGGTTGAACTGGTGGACCAGGATACTGATGCTCCCCCTCCACCTTGCTTGATCACCAGCTTGGTAGGAGGAAAGGGCGCCGGGGCAGAAACAGGAGTTGGGGCAGCAGCTGGAGTAGGTGCAGGGATTGTGGTTGGAGCAGGGGCAACTGCTGCGGCTGGGGCAACTGCTGCGGCTGGAGCAAGAGCAAGAGCGGCTGGTGCAGGTGGACCTGCAACTGTTGCTGCTGAAGTGATTCTTACAGAACTCAGCTCCACCTTTACAGGCCTCACTGCACTGCTGTCTAGCAAACAGGAATTAGCCACAAATTCTTCTGCAAAAAGTCAGAGATGAAAGTGATTAAATACCGCAACATCAGAATATACACTGACGGTTACACTACCAATAGCACATAAATTATAAACAGGAACAAAGACAATGCTCATAAAGCAATTTCATGGCAAATTTAACTTGTACTGAACCTTGGTCATTACCTGGTTTCTCCTTGGCCAGAACCCTGTCCTGACTCAGAGCAACCTTCTCCTCTTGAATGAACATCCGGTCAATCATAACCATCTCTGCAGAGGGACCCAGCCTCTGCTCAAAGTAACAAACACACAAGACACCAATGAATTCAGCGCTCAGAAGCTCCAGACATTAAGAGAGGTCAAGTGAGAGAGATTTAAATGATACCTTTGATTCCTCAAAAAGCAAGTGACGATATTTATCCAGCATTGCTTGTGTGCGCTTCAAGAGTTGGCTTGAGACATTCTCAAATTCATCATCCACTGGACAGAGAACCAAGAGTTAAACACTGGCCCTGAAGAGGGTGCCACACAATTACACTACAGGTCTGTAGATGTTCACACAGAGGTATGAGTGTTTACCTTTGCGGTAGTCTCCCGTGGACGAAGCCATGCCTTGATACAGGTGGTACGGCAGCAGTCGATGAAGTGTGTCCTCAAACGAGTGGAAAGGAGAGCTGTAGTCGGGATGAAGAACTGAGCCTTGCTGTTTTCGCAGCTGTTCTAGCATCCTAAAAACAGAAACGTGAGAACATGAGGAGAACTGCTGATCTTTTAAAAAAAAAAAAAGTGTATAACTATCATGTCACTTCATTTATAGGTTTATTTTTCGATTTTTACTAATAACATGTTTGCAATTTACGCTCTGTAAATGAATATATTACCTAGCCTCTTTGCTTGGTTCCATACTAAAGGGCCTTTTTAATGACGTCTGTGAAAAGACAAAAGGTTATATCAAATAGAAAAATGATATCAAAAGGTTACCATAAATATGACACCATCCAGATCAGTTTATTATAACAGGCTTATGTAATGGGATTTTGAACCTTACCTGAGTTTGAGGAGCGGGTGGTAGAGGTGCAGGCATTTGAGAGAGTCCAGCACCTAAAACCTGAATCTGCAAACCAGCTTTACCCAGAGTTAGCCCACCAACTGAACTTATGACTCCTGGCTTTGCCTGCAAACCAGAGTCAGAATGCATTCAAAATGATCAGTCTCCACTGAGTAAAGTTAATATATCTGAAAAGGTTAATTGTCCAGCTGCAAACTACAGTAAAAATAGTATCAACTACATTTAACTCACCTGAACAGCCTGTGCAAGATTTGGAGTCGTGACTCCCTGGTTCACTGTAGCCCCAGCAGAAAATACTGGAGTGTCATTTGCACCTGAGGTTAAGATAACGTATTGTCAACTTACAATTATTTTAAAGTAAACATTTAAAATAGAAATATGGGATGGCCACCTGTAGTAGAGGACTTGACAAGCACAGACTTCTGCTGCAGAAGGGACTGGACTGGTGCTTGGATGGTGCCACTGGCCGCTGAAGTTGCAACTTGGACTGACGGCGGATCTGGCATTTTGCTGAACTGGTTTGTAGCCTGTTGCTGAGAGGCCTGGACTTGTTGCTTAGCCTGGAGAAGAATGTTTTGCTGGACCTGTATATATCACAAGCAAATAGACAATCATCTTATCAGAGTTGATTGAAAAAATAACAATTATGGAGATAGACATTTGGAGTTTTAGTCCTACATAACAGTAATTTAGACCATTGATTTTGATGGCCATCTGTTTTCCCCCTCATTTTTTCAAAGTTGCCCTGCCCAGTGACACCCGAATGTTAACAAAGCCTTGGCTCTATATAACTTTGAAATAACCATCAAAAATATTTTGTCAGAAGTAGCAGTGTTTTTTTTTAATTTTGGTGCAAACTTGTGTCATAACCAGTTAGAACAAAGTATATGGTGATGATGCAATACCTGGTGAAGTTTTTCCAAAAGCTGCTTTTGTTGAGGAGAGGGCTGTGTGATGGATGACATGGTCTGCAGCTGCGCACTGACCAGCTGTAGGTGATGCTGCTGTTCTGCATTCAGCCCTGGCACCCCAGTCACCTGCTGTTTCACCACTGCAGCTGGAGACGAGCTCACAGTAGGCTGGAACTGGAATTGTGCGGGAAGTGGTTGGGGAGGCTTCGGGGAGCAGGAGGAAGGAGGTATGTCTGGCTGCAGGGTGGTAGGCTGAGGCAAAGTCTGAGGAAGAACTTGAGGCTGGAGCTGCACTTGTATTTGCTGAGGCTGCTGTTGCTGATGTGGAGGAGCTGGCTGTGGTGGTTGTGGAGAACCTCCGATCTGATTGTGTATGATGAAGAGAGGCGGTAAAGAGGAAGGTGTGCAGGAGCGTGAGGGAGTCTGCGCTTGAGACTGAGGCTGGGGCTGCGACGGAGGCCGAGACGGCTGGTGCTGGTGAGGAGACTGGATGTGTTGCCCGAGGGTGAGGGGAGAAACTTGGGCAGGTTGAGGGCTGTCAGACAGAGTGGGTGTTGGTGTAGGGGTGACCACATGTTGAGATGGGGATGCGCTTTGGATTTTTATAGTCTGAATGAAAGAGGAGGAGGAGAGAAATTTATCAATAATAAGCCAGTTCATAATTTTAATTAAATTATTTTGGGAAATTTTATTTTTAGGGATGCACTGAAATTCATTTTTAACAGCTTTTTTTAATCAGAACTTAACAGCTTGTTCACAAAAATGTTTGCAATAAAATCATTTCAATAGCAGTTTGAAAATGAAACCGCAGCAACAACACTTAAACAGATATATATTCTACAAGTCACATTACTAAATGACAACATCAGTTAGCTCTAGACGGCTTTATAGCTCAAGCTGTTTGCCATTTAATTTAGCCAGTTTATCGACTAATCTCCTAATGATGAGACTTTATCAATAACAAGTTTCTTACATAACTGCTTTATACTTCAGTTTCACAATCATTTTTTAAATGCATGCAAACAGAGCATAAGAAAAACAAAACGGTATCTGGTTTTCAGTTTCGACCAAGAAATTTATTCCAGTGCATCACTAAAACAATGACTAAGTTGCAAACATATCTAAAGTGCAAAAAAAAAAAAATCAGGTGAAAAAACACCAAATAGCAACAAGCAGCAAACAAATACAAGTAGTATAATATAATAGCATGAAGAAATAGAAAGGAAAAATCTTTTCAATGTTTTTACAAAGACTGCTGACAAAATATCTAAACTGTACATCAGGCACGTGTAAAAGATTAGTGCTCTCTTGATAGACACTATTGGGGTTTCAAACAGGAAGGGAAGACAACTGACATGAGGACATAATTTTTGCAAAGAACAAAAATTGGTTCACACTTCACAGAGAACAGAGAAGAAATAAAAAAAAAACAGTACAAGTCTAAATAAACCAAAACAGATTTGCTGGTAGAGGGCAGAGGTAATTCAGGGCAGCGAGCAAGTGATCAAGATCAAATCTTTGAAAGTGATCTTGAAGGGAATTAGTTTAATTTCTCTCGGGGGTGCTTGGTGGTGGTGGGGGAGGGCTGATTGAGGTTAAAAACAGCAGTTACCGAAAGTGAGGAGCAGAAGTAGTGAGTAGTCTGAATGTTAAAATGAATGGTAGAATGAGTGGCAAAGATTTACAACAGGGAAACTAATAGAAGGAGCTATTGCTCCATTATGACATGCTCATGGGAAGATGCACGAAGATGATGCAAACACACAACCGAAAAATAAGGTCTCTAGAGTTTTATTATTGCATGTGACACCATTTGAAAAGCAACAACTGCACTGTTTTTTGCATCAACCCATATCCCAATTAGTGTCAATGTAGTTCGGCAAGCTTCCTGATAAAAAATGATCATGCAAATAAACAGCGGAAAACAAATATATTATGGGGGGAGGGAGGTAAAGCATGCAATAATAGTACTAAATAACTAATGGACTAAAAAAACTATAATTCCATTACAGTAACAGTTACAGAAACAGATAACATTCATGAAAGGGGCAGAATGCAGAAAGAACAATGAAAACAGGCAAAAACAAGAGTCAAAATGAGTGAAGGAACAAATAATAGCATCCAAGCTATACTGAGCAATGACAGTAGAAAGACAATGGGACAGAAAGAGAGGGAGATCTGCTGGGAGACAGTGGTCCAATACGCAGCAGTGGCAGCAACAAGTGGGTGGGGCTTAGTGCAGAGCATGAGCTCATCTACCTTGTTAACCACTGTTGCCATGTGGGCGGGGCCAAGGGAGGGGCTGGGACTCTGCCTCTGCCGAGTCTCAGCTAACAAGTTGTCATGGCCTGAAGGGGCGGCACCAGAACTGCTGCCGCTGACGATAACAGATGCAGGTACACCCACAGCAGCAGGTGGGTCTTTTCCTGCTTGCTGCTGTTGGTCCTAACATGGGTACATTTATCAGTTCAGGAATGGGAGAGGTAACACAATCATCCAATCTGGTCAGAGGTCAGCTTGGGGATCAAACGCTGTTATGTTATGTTAGCTTATTAGCTAAGAGACACAGTTTACAAACAGCAGATAAGGTTTAAAGAGAGCACACTGACCTGCTGCAGGAACATTTGAAGAGACTCCTGACTAAGGATCATGCTGGAACCAGGTGACGTGAACACCTTTCCTGGGCTGTGCTGGGCCTGGGAACCCAAACCCATTGAGGGTGTCGATGTGGCCATAGTGGGGGATGGAGATGAAGAGGAAGGAACTGAAGCTGCTACTGAAACCGGTGCAGTCGTCTGAACTGTGAGGATTGAGGGCTGGGGTTGGGTCTGTGCTGGGTGAGCAGCAGGGTCCGTAGAGCCACCCAATACTGTGATTCCCTCTCCTGGCTGGCATGGTGCCATGGCTGTCGATCCACCGCTACTGGGGATGCCACCAGACTGCTCCAACGTCTGCAAACTGACTGCTGGGCTAAGGCTCTCCATGGACAGGGAATTCTGTATAGGCATGCCCTGGATGACCGTTTGTACATGGCCCGTTACCGGATGGGCTTGTGTCTGCGTTTGCGCCAATGACACCGGCATTTGGAACATCTGACCGGGCTGGAGCTGGATGTGTCCAGAGAGAATATGGGCGGCACCAGGGTGACCCTGTGAGGCCAACACCTGACTCAGGTTGATGTTCTGATTGGCTGTCAAGATCTGATTAGCAATTATCTGTCCCCCGGGCCCCTGACTGGTAATGATGTGACCCCCGGGATGCTGAGTCAGGATCTGACCTCCTGCCTGAAGCCCTGGTAAGAGGAACTGGTGGTTTTGGCTCTGCAGGACAGTCTGCGAGGGTATGACAATGCTGCCCTGTTGGTTTAACAAGTGAACACTGAGCGGTTTGCCTGACGTTTGGGGGCCTTGTTGCCTTAAGAGCGCTTGAGAAAACTGCGTTCCCTGTGATGCAGCCTGTGTGCTCAAGACTACATTTGAGACAGACTTCCCAGGGAGGAACGTTACATTCTGACCAGCTGACACTGGGATTTGCTGCACCCCCAGAGCCTTATTAGCATCATTTGGCAAGTTGTGTGGGGCAGGAAGCTGTTGGTGTTGCTTGAAGATTTTGGGTTGGATGGAACCCCCTTGAGGAGGCTTGGGCTGAATTGGCGTTGGCGTTCGCTGGATGATGACATTCTGCATGATTTGGCCTTGAGACTGGGTTTGAGATCCAATTCCTGCACCCAGAGAGGCATTACCGAAACCCACAATGCCACCAGCAGTGGCCATTGTAGTTGCACTGTTGTTGGTATTTGTGTTGCTTAAGCTGACAGCTGGCCCATTTAAGGCAGGGGACCCAAGAGTGGCCTTGCCCCCTTGAATTAAAAGTCCACCTCCTGAACTCAAAACAGAGCCTCCAAGCCCAGCCTGCGTTCCAGCGCTTGCTGCCTCAGGCCCAGGCTGATGCAGTTGGTAGCCACCCATGGTTTTCGTCAAAATCTGCTGCCCAGATGAATTTATAGTCATTACAGTGGGTTGGCCCACAACTTGAATTTGTCCAATGCCCAACGATCCGGACTGACTGCCATTTGGTAAGGCCTGAAGGCTTGAAATAGACTGAAGGGTTACATTTCCAAGCCCGACTTGTTGTACGAATGGCTGGACGCTGATAGCCTTGTTCATGACCTGGGATTGAAGCTGCAGGCCTGGATGTGCCAGGACTGAGCCAAGCATGTCTGGGGTGGCATTTGACGATGCGGTAGGGGTGCCTTGGTTTGGAAAAATCTGAGTAGCACCTCCAATGCCCACTCCAGACAGCCCAGGATCAGGCAGCGGTTGGACCACCTGTGTAAGGCCAGTTAACCCAAAGGAACTAAGGTCAAGCTCAGCCTCTGCCTCTTGAAGGCTCTGCTCTGTGATGTTAGCCTCTGCCAGACTCTGCTGCAAAATGTCACAGGGCTCATGATTTGCCCCAACACCATTGCTTCCATTGTCTCCTCCCGGCGATCCCCCCAAGATGTCATCATCCTCCAGGAAATCCAAATCAACGCTGACTCTTGGAAGGCCGGGCTCATTTGTTGACAGCTGAACCTGTGGTTGGACCTCAGGAATGTGGCCCTGGAAAAGACAAAAAGACCAATGTTAGCCCTAGCCACACATTCAGAATGATGCAAGAATAAGATGGCATGGATGGATCTGGGATGGTGGTAGGCCTTTGGGACTGACTGCTGTAGATGCAGATCTGGTGCACGATGCATCTGTTTTGGATGGTGGGGCTGAGGAGCACGTGCTACAAAAATGGATGGAGACAGGAGGTTGGCGCAAATGGGGGATATTACTCACCCCAGCGCTGGAGAAGAACGAGCTGGACGGGTCACTTGAGCCATCCAAAAGGTCATCAGTGTCCAGCTACAGACAGATATACCCAGGTATAGGACAGGCAGAAATCACCACAGCACACAGACAGGCGTGTGAAAGCGACAGGGAGCAGATGCACAGAAGGCAAATAGGCAGACAAAGAGGGAAAGGCAAGGGAAGAGCAAAGTGAGGACAGTGCACCAATCAACCAGAACAAAATGCAGGCATAACCAAGTTAAAAGGCCAAGCAAACAAGAAGGAAAACAGGAGTCAAAAGAGAGGAAAATTAGATTAGTATTTCATTTTCACAAATTAACCAAAGAGGAAAAAAATCAGGATTGAAATTAAAGAAAAGATCAATAAGCTGGACAACCGATTTGGGGGAAGAAATGTAAAGATAACCCGGAGAAGTTTGTGGGAAATCTTGTTGGGTGAGTGGTGCTGTTTTTTGTGTGTGATGCATCTAGGTAACACTTTCAAATGTGTCATACATCACAGTGGAGCTTGTGAAAAACTGAACATGATTTTTTTTTTTTTTAAGCAAAGTACTCACTTGTGTTTCTGATCCATGAAGAAAATCATTGAGTGCTTCTGGGTCACTATACAACAAGAAAGATGTTATTCAGCTGGGTTTACACTACATTCAAACTTCAACACAGTTATGCCATTTTTGGTGTAACAACTTACCAAATTACATCTAGCAAGCACCTGCCATCTTCATCATCCATGTCAACTGTACAAAAAAGTGCACAAACATTAACACTTACACAAATCTGCTAAACCTTACACAAACCTCAAAAGCAAATCTTCAAGCAAGTACTTCCTTACTAGTGAAATGTGGATGAATTTATTAGGAGTCGATTTGTTATTTGAATCAAACCATGTACATTAGTGAAAATAAAGTAGAACATCAGTCAGCATTATTACGACGTTTATGAACTACTACACCATTTCAGACGCTATCAATTTTAATCTTAAGAGAATAAATCACACTGTTGACACATGCAAATATAAAAAAAAAGACAATGTTGCCAGGTAAATCTTTCATCAGTGCGCATCACGAATTAAAATCTAAAGTATTCTGAGGCTTTAAGGAGGAACTATTACACTAAAAAACAAAAGTTGCATGCACAGTCTGAGGCGCGAGAGCTGATGGGAAAAAGCGCGCGCATCCATCACCTCACACTGTTTTACAGACAGAAAAACACAACCGAGTGACAAATATGACAATTTACAGAGTTACAAACACCTATTTTCACGCAGGTGACGGACTTTGGTGAGTCGCTGGCCTGTTCATGTTCACAGTCTCGAGCTAAACAAATCAAAACCACAAAATGAGGATGAGGTAGGCGGGGACGCCACTAATGTTTGTTGGGGGCAAACAGACTGTGCGAATAGCACACAGACCATCATTAACAAATATCTGCGAAAGCTTCCTCTGTCAGAGATTTGTTTTAGGTCATTTTGAGAGGGTCTCGCATCAGAACAACACCGGAGATGTGAATGGACACTCTGGACCTGCAGGACACGGCGGTTATTTTGCTCATTTGCAAAGATGTAATAACTCCCTCGACATTCCCACTGGTGCAGATACTTTTATTTGCGAGCATTTTATAGGTTTACCGACATAGAGCGCATTTAATTTGCTTTTTAATGCTCGTTCTGCAGCAGATTCAGTTAGCTGTGGCTAGCTAGCTTCCTAGCTGTTATATATGCGTTTACAGACGCAATACGAACAAATCTGACAACAACTGACTGTAAACACGTAGTATTTCTGCCGTACGAGCGCATTCACTGTTGCCAGTGCACATGATTGTTGAATATTTTGTGTTCGAACTCCAATAGAAGCAATTGCGTAGCCTATCTTTATCCCTGCTAAATATGAGTTTATGTTGGAATACTCCTGGATCAAGGGGGTATGCTTGGGAATTCGCTGTAAACTCAACCTATTAACCGACCTATGCAACGGGCCGGCCAAATGAAGCGGGAAGAGGTGAGGTCTGCATGCGAATGTTGCAGCGCTGAAATAGTTATTGAGAATTAAAGAGAAATTGCTACATTGTATCAAACTCACCCGAGACGATAGAGGTGCAGGCGGCGCGGGGTCTCCAGTACGGCCCTGCACGGGCTCCGCGTCAGGACCCAAGCACAGCTCTCACAAGCAGGAAACAGAGGCCCGACACGATCGCCTGATTAATAAACAACACCACACTGTTATTGTTGCTGTTAATATATTACGCATGTTATCCTTTTACATCGGCACGTTAATAATACTTTATTTGTGTATCAATTTCACTGTAACACTGAAATATATTGATTGCATTAAACGGAAATACATTATCTTGTTTCAAGGTTGTAAACATAGGCTATAGATTAGATAAAGTTCAATGAGAATGAAATTTAACCTTAACTTGAACAACATTAAGATTACCATTTTAATTTCATATATCCAGTTTATATATATCTCTCTATATATGTGTGTGTGTGTGTGTATATATATATATATATATATATATATATATATATATATATATATATATATATATATATATATATATATATATTATTATTATTATTTTTACATGAATAAAACTTAATCTTCCTCCCCAAGAAACACATTTTCCCACAACAGTTAGATGGGACTCCACAATAAGAAACAGGCAGTTGTCTGTACAGCTTCACCTTGGGTCCGGATGTTTTTATGACAAAGGAGTCTGTTTTGATGAAACACTGCCGGCTGTGATTGGCCCTGTTTGTTAAACATCACAAATAAGGGGTGGTGCGACCTCAAGCATTACAGTGGGTTGGCTTCTTTGTAATAAAGGCTAAAATTAACCATTTGCCTTCTCACAAAAAAAGGCATTTTTATGAAGTATGTATAAGGGGCGTGGTCTTCCATATTGTTTACCCCGATTGATTGGTCGCATTTAAAGTTGTGCTTGAATATTTCCTACATTAAAGGGTGTGTCTTGGACCTTTACGGGTTTCTCAGTGCTTGACTGGTGTGACAGAAATATCGCAATGAATAGATTTCCGCCACCCACTCCTTCCTCTTTGTCTCCTTTCAACTGCGCATGTCCCACAGGCAATAGGGACGTTTTCTTTCAGCAATGACATAACCGATCGGAGCAGTAGTATGTAACGCGATAATTCTCGTGACATTGTATCGATAGGTTATCACAAATATTCAATTGAGACGAACCTGTCTGCGTCCCTTCATTATTTCAGGTTCTAGAAATAAACTACTGCACTAAAAGGCCGCTGCCTGCAGTGTCCAGCAGAGGGCGCAGATGCATCACTTTATGACCCCCTCCAACTCCACTTTAAAGGGATAGTTCACCCAAAAATGAAGGTTTGTCATCATTTACTTACCCTTCAAGTTGTTTCAAACCTGTATGAGTTTCTTTTTTTCTGTTAAATACAAGAGAAGATATGTTGGTAACCAGACGGCACCCACTGACTTCCAAATACAAATACTATGGAAGTCTAAGGGTGCAGTCAACTGTCTGCTTACCAACATTATTTAAAATATCTGATTTTATGTTCAACAGAAGAAAGAAACAGGTTTGGAACAACTTAAGGGTGAGTAAATGATGACAACGTTTTCATTTTTGGTGAACTATCCCTGGGACCCAGGAATAGACTTTTGTCCTCTGTAGTGGACATTATATTTTAGTGATTTTCTCTGACACTGTATATGTCATAGTTTTAAGTCTGAATGTCCTGTAAAGAGCACATTCAGGGATTTTCAAAGATACAGAATGTTGGAGGTTTCACCATTACAACAACTTCTCTTTGGTCTTTTAAAATGACTGACATTAATTTAGTGATCTAATAGCACTCTTGTGGAAATATGATAATATTTTGAAATTATAATTAAAATTTGACTAATATTCAATTTGTTTGTCATAAATCAACATCTCAGGAAAACGTTATGGGGTTTCTAATCAACATATTACTTTCTGTTACGAAACGGCATTGATTTCATGTCCACTGTAGAGACACCAGGACTTGCATGTTTATCAGGCATTTTGGGAGACACAATAAGTGAATAGGGAAATAAATTATATATCAATATTCCTATGTAATATTAGATATCATATTATTCTGCAAATGTTGCCAATTATCAACCCTATTATTACACTTCTTTTTTCATTACATGTTGCCACAAGAACACATTAATATGCATATTAGATACAGTGTATAAATACATTGTAGTGAATGGCACTGCCCACAAAATTGCATAAAGTAAATTCATATATCAATTCATTCAGTTCTATCTTTCATAACATAGTGAAGAATCATCTTAAAACAAAGTTTGGTTAAACAAAATCCTGAAACTTAAAATTTGATTGGTGAATAAAAAAAATCTCACATCGTTATACATGTCATTTCATGTCTTTTTATTTTTTAAACAATCTTGTCCTGGTGTCCACTACAGAGGACATAGCATAACATTAATAAAATATACATTTTCAAAAATTTTCCCTGGGTCTGTGACATGTATGGTGTCAGAGAAATTCAGTAAAATATAATGTCCACTACAGAGGACCCAAGTCTATTCCTGGGCCAGAGGAGGATATAGTAAGTACATGTTGTTAATTAATATCACTCTGTATTTAAGTGTATAATTAATTATAACAAAGACTCCCTAAAATAAAGTGTAACCTTTTCTTTAACCTTTTCTTTACAAAGTACACAACAGTTACAATCAGTTCTGTAATGTGACGCAGCCAATTGGTGTAGACCTCAGTATTTACTTAATAGTTGAGGTTATCAGATTTTAAAAGGAAAACTATATGATTCTATAACTATATTCTTCAGACAAACTGCAATGGTATCTCCCAATTTTACACCCTCTGAAATCAGCTTTTCCTGGTTTCCATGGTAGCACCAACATTCTTTACGACAGCGTACTGCCGTATTCTGACAGACCGCTGTCGTACGTTTTTGCAGAATCACCATGGCGTCTGTGTTGAAAGAGACTGCGGGGTTGTATGAAACGCTGAAAGCCGAGTGGAATAAAAAGAATCCAAATCTTAATAAATGTGGCGAGATCCTGAGCAAGCTAAAGGTACGCCCGATGATATGGAAGGGTAACATTACTCTTAAACTGCAGAAATGAGCTGTGGTTTGTAGTGTGATGAGCAGTTAGCGCTAGTGCTGCTATCTAGAACGGTCCAGTCGATTCCCATTTAACTTAACGACAAACACGTTATGCATGTGTTTTAGTTTATTTATGTGATAAAGTACAGGTGATATTTTTGTGAGCTGTAGTGTGGCTTTGGGTTTGTTCCTCACCAAAGTAGCAAGTTAGCTAGCAGACAGCGAATTCATACAGTAACTTAGTGAAACAAAATGACAGTGTGTGTGAATTGATAATTCATTCATTTAATGGTTTTTATTACTTTTACAAATTACATTTCCTCGGAAACCTTATTTTTTTTAACGAGTTGAATAATGAAGAAACATAAAGACCCTTAATTGATAGTTCTCAATGATTCCAACTATGTTGTCATTAATTCTATATTAATATAATCTCATATGTCTGTCATGTATAATTTAAATTCTTCTCATTATGTTGTGATGGATTATTTATTATTATTATTTTGGTAGATATCCCTGTTGGAATTGAACTTTCTACCAACTACTGGGACCAAACTAACCAAACAGCAACTTATCCTTGCCAGTGAGTATATATGAAGGTTTTACGATTGTTTTTATCTGAAATTGTATATCTATTTTAATTGCTTCAGTCATTTGTTAATCTTTTTTTTTTTTTTTTTTATCTTCATAGGAGATGTTTTGGAGATCGGAGCACTATGGAGCATCCTGAAGAAAGACATCCCCTCCTTTGAACGCTACATGGCTCAGCTTAAGTGTTATTACTTTGATTACAAGTAATGACATTTTTTGGTCTTACATTTTCTATTTGCTCACTATCACTTATTACTTACTGAAAGGAATAGTTCACCCAATAATGAAAATTATCCCATAATTAACTCGCCCTCAAGCCATCCTAGGTGTATATTACTTTGTTCTTTCAATAAATGCCTTCTGAAGTGAAGTGATGGGTTTTAGTAAGAAAAATATCCATATCTAAAACTTTATAAACTATAATCACTGGCTTCCGGCAACGGCCGTGTGTTTATGAGTTGAGTTCCGGTAAGCGTAGGTGAGATAGTGATTATAGTTTATAAAGTTTTAGATATTGGTATTTTTCTTACAAAAACTCAGAAGGCATTTATTAACTCACTGGAGTCATATGGATTACTTTAATGATGGGTGAATGTGCTGTTTGGAAGTTTGGGCACTGTTCAATGCCATTACAAAGTTGGGAAGAGCCAGAATATTATTAAATATAACTCCGACTGTTCGGCTGAAAGAAGAAAGTCATATACACCTAGGATTGGTTGAGGGTAAGCAAATTATAGGATAATTAATTTTTGGATGAACTATTCCTTTAATATGTGCTGACAGCAGTCATGCTGAAACCGCATCTTGCCTATATCCTATATTGCCTATATCCTGTAGTGTATGTTGGTACCAAGTGTACGAAATACCACTTTTAAAAGGTTCTTTAAAGACATGTGGGCAACTGTAGCAGGTCATCACATGTGGATATTGTAAATATTTATATATACATTACACATCCAATGAACATGTACTGCATTCTGTAATTTTTTCAAGAATATATTGACATTCGGAACACAGTTTCAGCAGATTTTACCCAGAATTGTTTTGCTGGCTTTTTGTTTGCTCCTGTTACACTTTCCTCTCTTCCTAAATGTCACAGGGAGGAGTTGCCCGAGTCGGCCTACAGGCACCAGTTACTGGGTCTCAACTTGCTCTTCCTGCTCTCTCAGAACAGAGTGTCTGAGTTCCACACAGAGCTGGAAAGATTGAGTGCAAAAGACATCCAGACCAATGTCTACATCAGACACCCAGTTTCATTAGAGCAGGTGTGGGACACTTTTTACTCGTCACTTATATTGAATGCATTTGTCTGTTTTTTTTCCTACCTTTTTGCTTCTTCATTTCAGTATCTGATGGAAGGCAGTTACAACAAGGTTTTCCTTGCCAAAGGAAACATCCCTGCTGAGAGCTACACCTTCTTCATTGACATTCTTCTTGATACCATTCGGTAGGGTTATTCTTAGTCTTGATAGCTAAATGTAGTTGATGAACCATGTTTTGGATTGTTTGCCCATTTAAATATGTTGTTTTGTTTGTAGAGATGAAATTGCAGGTTGTATAGAGAAAGCATATGAACAGATTCAGTTCAATGAGGCCACGCGGGTGCTTTTCTTTTCCTCGCCAAAAAAGATGACTGAATATGCGAAGAAAGTAAGTGTTCAATGTGTTTGTCAGATATTGGCATGTCACGATCATGAATTTTGTGCTGAGAATTAATTGTCATACAAATAATTGGAATTTAATGATTTAATTCTGTTTGCTTTGTCACTTACATTAAGGGTGTGTTGACATTTGGCATGTTTGGTTCGATTAAAACAAACTATGGTGTGATCGCTCTGTTAGTGCGGTCCATCTGAACCCTGGTGCGCACCTAACAAGCGGACTGAGACCCTGAAAAGATGGGTCTCGGTCTGCTTCCAAACGAACTCTGGACCAATCACGGACCTAAGACATGTAAACTAATCAGAAACAGGACATGATGTCACAAGATGCGACCCTTAAAAGGACAGAATGCTCCAGCATACCTGTTTTTTTTTCATCATAGTTGCGGTGTTGCCCATCACAGTTCAGTACAGGCGACAGAACCGCGTCTCCCAGCAGCAGATCTTCGTTTGTGTGTGTGACCTGCTGCTGTTTTGACTTCGTTACACATTTTATAAGCTCTTCACGAGTTCTCAGCTGGTCAAAATACCATCATATGTAGGCTACGCACATGCAACAAGTGCATTTAGCCCAGCACACAGCATTGTTTTGGAAGTTCCGTCACAAAATATACGTAATAAAAGCCGACCAATCAGGTTATGAATATAACCTTATGACTTTAGGTTCGGTATCTTTAAGTTCGATGTTAAAAATGCCGATGTGAACACTAATTTGACCAGGACTAAATGTTTTTGGGGTTTTTTTTGGTCTGGACCAAGCGAATCGAACTACAAGTGTGAACACACCACAAGTCTAATGCGTTATAGTTTACTTGGAATTGTATATAATATAATAATAAAAATTATTATAAAACAGGCCCATATTATTTACTTTAATGCTTTGAAAATTATTAATATTTATCAATTATTTGTAATATAATACATTAAACCCACAAACCCTTATTTCTTGTGAAGGAGGACATATCTTGTGTACTTTTATAACAGTTTGTTTTATATTCTTTACTCCCTGGATTATGTACCCCGTTCACACTGCCAGCGACTTTTCAGTTTTTTTTTATATAAAACTAAGATATCATTATTTAACTAGGAATTAGACTTAAAATAATTAAAAGTAGCATTCTGCTGTTGGAGAGTGTTCCAGCGGTGCTCGGTGCAATATAGTTAAGTCATTAACTGGCTTAAAGATCGATCAATCAACAAATTAAAATCACTCATACTATTCAAAATGACTAATCATAAAAGTAATACATTTTCTTGTCCCTAATAATCAACAGAATGCAGGAGAATCTGTAAAATGAACTGCAGCAGTGCTAAACTGTTCATTTATATAGTGTGATTCTTTTCCAAGCATCATTTTATTATATCAATGTATGTGGTTACAGTCAAATCATATAAAACAGTGAAATCTCTCCGGAACTGTCATGTCTTTCCTGTGTCATGACAAATCGGGTCCTCCCTCGTAAAAGGGTCTCCCCAAACTGTCAGTAAACTGTCAAACTGACTGCCGTCGCTTGACACGACTACATTCTGTCGCCAACAGTCACTGTCGCTCCTCTCGCCAGCGCTCCATTGAAAATGAATGGGATCATGTTGCTTTGTCGCTAGCGGTGCGAATGGGGCTTGACTCCACTATCACGCATATAATGGGAAAAATGTTAAGCCCTCTCATTTCACTTTTTTTCACAAAATGTGAAACTTAATTGCAGTAATTGCATATTAGAGCAAATAAACATGATCAGATGATTAATCAATAATCGCACATACTCTATTGTTTAATCTTAATGTTATTTGATGAATAGATATTAATATACTTTTTGTGCTCTGCAGAGAGGATGGACCCAGAGTCCTGATGGATACTACTCATTCAGTACCCAGCATCAAAAGACAGAGGAAGTGAACATCCCTTCCACAGAACTGGCCAAACAAGTCATCGAGTATGCAAGGCAGCTGGAAATGATTGTGTAGTGTGGATCTGGCAGCATTTAGACACATGTATACATAAAGGTTCACATTTGTTTATCCGAATAAAACCATTGTACAGTAGCCCTATATCTGTACTCAGTTCAGACACTGGATGACACAGCCGCTAATAATGGCTCTCAGAGGATGAGACCAGAACGCTTTGACCTACACTTCAATATCAATATCTACCGGTGTCAGGATCTCTCTGTATGATTGTCTGGTGGGTGTGTCATCTGTTTTCAGGAACCCTCTTGCATTTCTTATCTAATGACTGGATCTCAAAAGGTGGTTTTTTTTTTTTTTGGGGGGGGGGGGGGGGGGGGGGGGTTGTTAACAATTAATCTGTCCTATTTTGAATATTCACATGTTGTTCCCCTCAGCAAGATTTGATGGTTTTTATCAAGAGTGAGTTTGTGAAGAGAAGTGGGTTTGGCTGGCATGCTTGAGATGGATGTTGTCAGCAGCAGCTAAACTTCTGTGCTTATTCATTGTTGCGCTAGGAGTGTTCATTCAATTATTATACTCTTGCCTTGTATCCTAGCAACAGCGTGATGATTGCAGTTAAAAGTTTGCAGATGTTTTGTAATTTTTGTTTCCTGTAATGGGATGATCCCTCCCCTAAATTGTCACGAGGCATTGACAATTCTGATAAATAAAATGTTTTTTTTTTGTGACTCTTTTATAAAATGTCTTCTGAAGCACTGTATGAGTAGCATGTTATTTATATTGTGCTAGTTAGATGCAGGAACTACTGTGAAATATGTTGGTGTATTTGTCTCAAATGTAAAAAATAAATCAGAGGTAAGTAGGTCTTCTAAATCAAAAATATATTGTCTGAACAATCACAGAAGGAAGTCACTGTTTGCAATGGATGCTGTATGGTGTTTGGTTCATGTTCAGGCTAGACAACCAACATTAAGATACACTTTATTAACATGCATATGATTTTGATACTGTTGTGTTTGCTCTATATATACGCAGGGCCCTTCAGGATGTGCTTATGTTTGTTTCATTCTCTAATTTGTTTCATTTTGTTTTGCCTTGGCTTGGCACATACTCGGGGTGTTTTTCTATGCCTTTTTAAAGAATTAAAGGACTGTCGTGGAGCATAGTTGAGTATTGAGATTGGCTCAGTCATTAGGTGGTTCTCAAGATGAATGGTCCATGGATTCATAGTGGTATCAAGCCGAGGTATCGCCACATTTACTTTTCCAATAGAAATCATCACTGGAACCGGTGACGGCCAGGTGGAGTTGGAAGCAAATGCAGTTGTTCTGCATGCAAGACTATCAGATTTATTTATCTAGAGTATTACTGCTTTTCTTTTTAATTAAAGGTGCTTCTCGCAGTGAGGACAACCACAGTGGCAGATTCTAGATGTGTGTGTGGGTCAGTATTGTAAGTGTCTGCAGTGGTTGTGTTCTCTATGGTCTTGCCTTTCGTCCTTCATGCTGATTTTCCACTTCACGTGAGAGAGGAACCAGTTTAGATCCCAGTTGAGGACAGTTTTCTGGGTGTTTTTGAGCATGTCGGGGCCTGAGCTTTCACAATCTTTCTCTACTGTGGTGCAGGCCAGGGGTGATTGTTGGGAAGCTTCTTTTGACAATAAGAATGAGCCTCTTGTTTTATTCAATTCTATAAAAGAAAACCAGGAGACAATTAATGCAAAAACTAACATCTGGGTAATAACCAGACTCTTAAAAATAAAGGTTCTTTATTGGCATTGATGGTTCCATGAAGAACCTTTAACATCAATGGAAACTTTCCAGTCCATAAAAGGTTCTTTATAGTGGACAATAATTCTTAGATTTTTTAAATGTTCTTCACTCCAAGAAAAATGGTTATTTTAAGAACTGAAAGGTTCTTTGGAGAACCCTTTTTTTTTTCTTGGCTTCACTGCGAAAACCCTCTTTTAAAACCTTTATATTTAAGAATGACAAAAACAGAAAAAGTCCATTTGTAGGATTTTTTGAATTTATTTTTTTATTGTGGCATTGTCATGATAGTTGAGCAAACTGTATACACTTGTATTAAAATAATTGAAACTGGTCTTTTTGCATTGCATTTCAAGACACAAGAACAATAGACAGTCAATTTGAGGAAAGTTTAATTTCCTTTATTACTTTCTTGCGTGCCCTTATTTTCACCCTCTTGAGTTTGCTGAGGTCTGTCGCATGTTTTCTTCACTTCAGCAGGTTGGCTTTATACGTGGAGCTGGACTGGTACCCAAGCTGCTGTCTTTTTGGTTGTAGATGCAATTTCCCTCTGCATTTCAGGTACAATGTGTGCTGTCTAATAAAAGATCTGACCTTGTTAGCACAGACTTTAACCTTTCCTCTCTTGGATCCTGTTGAGGGCCCTTCCTCTCTGGAAGGTTTTAATTTAACAACATGTCATTGTGAATGCAGCAGCCGACATGTTGGTCTGGGCAACTCTCCTATCATACTGTTCATGATACTGTACAGATTTAAGTATTTTAGAGGAGAATGGGGTCAGTTGTCACATGTATAGGCTATGTCCCAGAAACTATAAGGTTTTGATTTTGAATCAGAAGTCATTTCTCTAGCAATAGTTTTGTATAGAAAGTTAAAACTTCTTCACTTTCGTAAATATCAAACCATATTCTGTCTTGGCTAAACAATTACAACATATAAAACGTTGAACTACGAGTTAAAAACCAATATACAAAATCAATGCTGGAGTTTTGACTCAAAACATTACTAGATAAAGCATTTGTCTTCGGGACTGGAATATTATCACATTACTTTATGAATTTCATAAATTCTAAACCTAATCTAAAGGTAAATATCCAGCTGAAAGAGTTAATTATTGATTATTTCTGTGAATTTTTCCAACAGAAAAATAATCTATTGTCCATCGTTTTTGTAATTGTGTAAACACAGATTTAGGATATGTAAAATTGTATTCGATGGAAAACAGATATTATATTCAAGATTAATCATTTTGAGAAATGTAGCCTATTATTCCAATGAAAATAAAATTAATGTTATTTTTCTTGTACAAGTACAACTTTATATATATATATATATATATATATATATATATATATATATATTAGGGGTAGAACGGGTTGGTTCACAAAACCCACGGTTCGGTTTGTATCACGGTTTTCGGTTCTGTACGGTTCTTGTTGTTATTTTTTCTTTTAATCTTTAACACTCCAGAAATGTACTTCAGCATATGATATAGGCTATAGCTTAATTATCCACAATTCAGGATACAGTATTAAAAAAAAAAAAGTATATCATGTAATCATGCACAAACTGAATTTGACTTGACTTTAAGCACATTATTGAGACCATCTCTGAGGAAAGCTAGGCGACATTTTGATACAGCAAGAAAGACATTGATGAAATGCTTTTGTTTATTTGGCAAAAAAGAAGAATGTGTAATGCTATCTCTACAGGGACTTATAAACATTTTGTAAGAGCTACACTGAAGTTGACAGTTTGATAAATGCAAGTTAATTTTAATCTTTGTGTGCTAAAAATGCATATCTTTTAATAGAAAAAGAGAGGAACTCTTAAAGCACTATCTTTTAAATAAGTCAAAATATGTTACACATAATTGCCTATAATGAGGCTATAACAATAGCAAAGGCAACCATAAAGTGAAACATAAGTTCAACCTCAACACAAACAGTATCAACAATGCTTCTATTCCCTGAGAGTGAGGATACATTTTTTTCACTTGAAATTAAAGTGCAGTATTTGGAAACATATGACTGGAGTTCTTATCTAAACTTGGTGTCACTATACATTTAAATATCATAGGTAACATGAAATCCAAAATGTTCCCACACGGACTTATGCGACGCTGGCGCATCCTCCAACTCCGGTTAGCCTTCCTTATATCTCCCACTTGCCATTTCTATACGTGACGAGACCTGCAGCACTCCATACTCCACTTTTACTGTCTATAGGCTTGTTCGACTTGAACCGGCGCTGCACAGACCGATCGGTTTATGACATCAAAGTACCGCGAGAGTGACTGAAAAGCATACGGAGCCGTTGCTCTCGCGGTACTTTGATGTTATTCATCGATCGGTCTGTGCAGCGCCAGTTCAAGTCGAACAAGCCTCATATGCATGTCCATTGTCATGTCCACACATCTTTTGTTTCGCGCGAAAAGTAAACACACTGTCTGAGGTCACGGGCACGAGGTTACACCGCGCATGCGTCGAACCGTGCGACGCACACACGCACAGAACCGAGAAAAGCGAACAGTACCGTTTTTTCATGTACAGTGCCACCCCCAATATATAAATAAACTCAAGAAGAAATGTTCAGGGTCCAAGCCAAATTTCATAGATTTTTTTTTTCTATGGAGACCAAGGACTACAGGCCCTTTTTGGAGAACATTGTCAATTAAAAGCAACAACAACTTGTAATATTGTTAGACTTGTTGATTAATGAATGGATGTTATGTGCACTAGCATTTTTGTGTAAATGTGTATTGTTGTATTGTTATAATAAATTAAAAAGGAACAGCTGTTACAGAAGAATAATATAATATAAGACTAATTGAACAAGTAAAAAAAAAAGAGCAACATTTGTCAGTAATATGACAGTATGACGTTTGCCCAGTTTGAACGAACGATGAAACAAAAACATCCCATCTAGAAATTCTAAATATTCACTAGGCTGTTAAAGATTCCACATAGCGTTTTCCGTTGTTCTTTTGACTGTTTTTTTTTAACGGCCAGATTTGAATTAAACCGCGCAATTTAATTCGCGCGCAAACATTAATTGTTAAATTGATGACTTTTAATATAGCAAACACGTATTGTTTAAGCTCTACCGTGCTGTAGCTTAATGTACTTTCCCAAAATTGTTGAAAGGGAGCGAGACGGACTGTTTATTTGAACAATAAAGGCACGACGCTGGCGTGGCTGTTTATCAATGGTGGGCTATCAGTGAACATGAATGGGGAGTTGGAGATGAATGGAGACTAGCTGCTGTGAATTCTGTCATGGCGTATATAGCTGTATGAGAGCTGTCCAAGGTACTGAGGCTCTGCACAATATTAACTGAGTTTGTGCACTATTCACAATTTGACTATTGATTTTTTTTAAACATTTCTCTTTCTAACATTAATAGTCACTCTCTTTTCAGATTTAACAATGGTGCTTGCTTGTGCACATGGACATTTTTAGAGCCATATCGCTCCAAATGTCCTGACAGCATCAAAACTGGACCGATGCAGCTCCCATTCGGGGACACTGTGTCCATCCACGAGTGTGTTTAATATGAGTGTGTGAGAACTGCTGTAGACAGGTAGAGAGAGAGAGAGAGAGAGAGAGAGAGAGAGAGAGAGAGAGAGAGAGAGAGAGGGAGGGAGTGATTGAGAGAGAGAGAGCGAAGGAGGGAGGGAGCGAGAGAGGGAGGACGATGATGATGCTGCCGGTGGAAAATGGCTGCTGCATCCTCGAGCCCATCCGAAACCATATGAAGGTGGACAGAGAAAGACAAGAAAATGAGAGCAGCAGCGAGCACAAGGAGTGAGTGAAAGAGAGACTGTGTGTGCGTGCGTATGTGAGCGAGAGTGTGAGAACGCGCGCGCGCGCGTGTGTGTGTGTGTGTGTGTTTATGAGTGTGAGAACGCGCGCGCGCGAGTGTGTGTGTTCGGTAAGAAGGGGAATAAAAAAGACGAGAGACCGGGGGGCAGCCAGCTCGAAGCGGCGGGCAACACCGAGCCATGGAGGGCGAGTAAGTCCATGCATTTTTATTTGACCAGAACAGACTGATTGATTTGCAGCACCTCTAATGGACTGTAAGATGCTCACGCGAGACCATCTGATGTTAGATGCTCATAAACACTATTACGCAGCTATGGCTATCAACACAGTACACCATATTCTCCATATACATCCAACATTTGATGAATAACGCCAATGAATGGGCCTTATCTGAAGTGCACTATATAAAACGCCTTCAATGCCGCGAATAGGGTGCAGTAAGAGACGGCTTTTTGTCTCGAGGATGATGTGTGAGGAGGCTCCACGTATAACCACCAAATACATCCATGAATTATAAAACGTGTCGTTAAAAAAATCGACGAATTATTGCGAGTTTTCTGGCGTCGGGAACACATTGGCGGGTTGGAGGCGCGGAGGGATGCTTTTATCAACGCGTCTCGAGTTTCATTATGATTTTTAAAGCCAAACTTTATGAATGAAATGTGATTTTTCTCTCACCCCCCTCCTCCTCTTCATGTCTCCCCCTCCCCCCAGCGCTTCTCTTCTTCTTCTTCTTCTTCTTGTCTATATCCTCCTTTCACCCACTCATCTGCCCATCGAATTCGCTGTGCTGTAGCATATATGTAGTTTTATTCATTCATAAAACAGCGGGATGAACGAATGAGTGCGCGTGAACGCGTGTTGATCGGACGAGATGACGGTGCAATGGCTTATAATAACGGAAACCGTTCAAAATAATACAAATGGGGCTCTGAATCAAAATGGATGTGATTTCATAGCGTTTATTGTAATGGAGCTTGTCGGACTGGAAAACCGCTATGAGGGCCTTTATGGCGAATGGGCGCGTTCATTGATACATCTCAGGGAGGAATATAACTCTTCATCTCCCACCCTCTCCCTCATCATCTCCACACATTTCATTCCCCTCAGGCCATTCATTTATTTACGGTTTCTTTCTTTGTGCTACTCCCTCATATTAACATATGGAGCCATTATGTCCTTTGTTGTTTTATATTGGTGTCATTGTGAATGTAGAATGGCTATATTAAGGACTTTTCTACAGAAATGAGCGATGCCTGTAAATGCTTCTTCCATGTGCGCGCGCACTGCGCGGAAAGTGTGATTAGATTTTCCTCGCCCACGTGACCGTCCATTAAAAAATCGCGCTGTTTCCTCCCATTGTTATAATCGTGCTTCACTGTTTATATTCTAGACTGAACCTATAGTTTATGGAATACACAAAAGCACACATGATGGTGTGATTTAAGATTATTAATTCCATTTAACACAATAAATCAGTCCGTGCCACCATACCACACCATCTTGTCTCAAGAAATAAATCAAAATGCATCTGGCTGTATCCCGCGTCTATATATTACTGTATTACCTGTAGTAGCCTACATGATTTTAAAGCACGATTTTTTTAATACCACGCATAAAATGCATTTTTACCTGACAGATATCACTGAAATGGGTGTCTTGACAAATCACACCTGTCTCTGTCATGCAAAACTAGATGGGGGAGCGGCCCGCCCTTTTTTAGCCAATCAGAAACGAGATCTCGTCCTGTCAATCCATAGAAAGTTCATGTTTGCTGACATAGGCTATCTTTGGGGCGGGAAAAGGGGCGTATCTAATTAGTGGCTAAATCTGGCAGATGTTGTCAAAAGGGGTCAAATCAATTACAGCACCTTTAACACCAACATAAAAATTGACCCTACACATTTAATGTATGTTATGACACTTTTTGTGGACCACTCATAAGCAGGGTGTGAATTAAGGTTCCCCCCAAAGAAGGCTTGATCCCCCCCAGAAGTGGATCAAAATAAGATGTTGAGGGGGTCAAAGATAGTCTACCCGTAATATGAAGCTTTACCTGTAAATATGAAGATACATTTCTAGCTCTGACTGATTTGAAGTACTCATAAGTACACATTAATTCAAACGTCTTCAAAATATTTGATCAAATTGTAATAACCGCCTCTGAAATTACTGAAATGATTTGGACTAACATCATCGTGGCATGGACAGGGAAAAGAGCCAAACATGTTTCATCCTCTCCTCCAGTCATGTGTCTGCTGCCAGCTGTGACCATCACATGAACCATATTGACCTTTTTCACATTTCCGGATTTCTCAGAAGCGTAAGTCGTCATAGTTGGGTAAACTTCTACAGCGGTGAATGAGAGACTACATTAAATGTATTTTTGTGTTCCCATTTGCTCAAATAGCAAAAGAAAAACTCCACAATAGTGTTTTCACAACTTTCAATAGGAGGAAGAAAATAGAGAGAGATTGATAACGGCAGTCAGAAGAGAGAAGGATGTACATTTTACTGAAATTTTACAACAGCCGCTGTATTAGAAACACCCTCACTGCAGCGTTTTTTTTTTTTTATTATTTTTTTGTAATTTGATACAAAGGTAATACAATACAAAATATAGTGTTATAAATGTACATACTTAAAACAAAAATATATAAATAAAATATCAATATAAAAAACGTTGCAGATTTACGATGCTATTGACTGTTAAAACGCATCATCACAGTTTGTGAAAAGGGTCCACTGTAGGCAAAAGATCTTTTCAAAAACCCTGTTTTCTAGCCCTAAACAATCCTGCATGGCTGCAATTGGCTGGCTTGAATTTTTCCACGTTGAAAAAAAAGGATTGTGTTCAAGGCATTTTCACTACTAAGTACCTGGAAAAATTTACGCCAATTCATTAGTGCTTTCTAATAATAATATGTTTGTCTTTGTAATCTTTTCTTTAAAATGTAATAACTTGCTCTTTGTCTGAAACATGTCCAACCACTTTAACATCTACTTTTCATGATAATCTTCAAATGGATAAAATCCAGTGCCCCACCTTGCCTTTTTTTCTCACTGACTATTCAGTTTCACTTTTGGGAATGCGTCCAGAAAGATTACAGAAACAAAATGGGTTATGAACGACAACTTTAACGAATGAATAATCATTTTATTTTTAATGCAATTTAATTTTTACGAACGCTAATTTAAGTGGATATTGCAGGCTAATAACGTTACTTCCTTTACACATCGTTACACTGTGTCTCTGTAACGCAGTGTCTTTTCTCTGTTATTTGCCATTTACCTTTATTTTGAGGATATTTCCATATGTTATACTGATGGTTGCGTTTTCTTCTTTAACGGCCTTTGTCTTAAAGTCTCTGTGTGTGTGTGTGTGTGTGGGTGTTTGTTCTCAGCTGGCTAGTGTACTCACTCCTTTTACTCCCCTAACAGTGTGCGTGTCCGAGCGGTGGTGATGACACGTGACGATTCTAGTGGTGGCTGGGTGCCCCTTGGAGGTGGCGGCCTCAGTCACGTGATCATTTGTAAGGGGCGGAGCTCTGAAGGTCGTGGGCGGAGAGAGTACGTCATACGCGGAGAACGGCTACGCGATCGAGCAGTGAGTGTGTGCGTGTGTGTTCATGCCTGTCTTTGAGTGCACTGATGTTCCCTCAGCCTGACAGTCCCGGTAGTCGTAGCAATTTAGTAGTCGCCCTCACGAGTGGCCCGCATGTGACCCGCCTCTCTTTCTTCATGTAGCCTGTGCTGGAATGCGCCATTCAAAAGGGCCTGGTCTACAACAAGGTGAATCCCATCTTCCATCACTGGCGTGTGGAGGAGAGGAAGTTTGGTCTGACCTTCCAGAGTCCAGCTGATGCCATCTCCTTCGAGAGGGGGCTTCAAAGTGTCCTTGATAAGCTGGACAGAGGTACAGAGCAGCAAAAGATAGAGAACAGGAAGCTGGAGCCAAAGTGAATGTAATGAATGTAGTTTATATTGAGTATGTGTCAGTCAGTTTTAATAACTAGTAACCCTGTTGTTATGGCCTCTAAATGTACCAGTACAGAGAAGACGATGCCATGAAAGGATATTCCAAATGTCTAATGTGTTCCAGATGATCCCATTTTCTTTCTTGATATGTTTTTTTTTTGTTTGTTCATTTGTAACATTTTCCTGCAGGATCCGACTCGCCATCCTCCTCGACTCCTGAAGAGGGCGACACTGAGGATGATGGTCAAGCAGTGAGTGTTTTTATCACGTCAAAGTGCTTCAAAGTATCTGGTTCATCTCCGCGTCTATCTGAGATTTACTTCGTGCCTAGATCCCTGTAAAGACTTCATTGACATTGAAGTCATTAAAATCAAAATTGACCCCGATTTATTTTCTTAGATCTTTCCCCGCCAGCGTTTTAAAAAATATTTTGTTGTATGAATATTTGAACATGCAATATATCAAAAGAAAGAACAGAGCCTCTGCTTTTATTCTAGCTTCATGCATTCTTTTTTTTAATCAACAATTGAATGTGGGTAAGTTTAATAAAAAAAAGCACATTTTGAGCAAAAAGCTGAGAAAATCAATTTTTTGTCAAAGACTACATCTGGATGGGATTCAGAACGATGATCAAAACATAGATGGATACATTAGGCAGTTTTGATTTATATGCTGTTTAATGTTGATGATCATGTTTTTTTACATATGCATATAATTGCATATGCCATCGCTTGTTTCTGCTTCTTCGCCTGTGTTTTGATCATGAGATTCAGTACTCTTTCAGAAGATTTGTAATAGTGCCCCCTATCGTAACAGTGAACACACGGAAAGCCAGAAATTTCCGCCAATGGCGGGGAAGTGTTGTCTCATAATTATGAAATTTCCGTCAATGGCGGGGAAGTGTTGTCTCATAATTATGAAATTTCCGTCAATGGCGGGGAAGTGTTGTCTCATAATTATGAAATTTCCGTCAATGGGGGGGAAGTGTTGTCTCATAATTATGAAATTTCCGTCAATGGCGAAGAAGTGTTGTCTCATAATTATGAAATCTCCGTCAATGGCGGGGAAGTGTTGTCTCATAATTATGAAATTTCTGTCAATGGCAGGGAAAGAGTAAATATATGTTCCTGGCCTTATTATGCACGATTAATCAGTGCATGTTATTCCAAAGAAAATTGTCTTTGTAATCATCAAAATTAATCAAATTCTATAATCTTGCCAATTATTTAGTTACTTGGTCACTTTTTGCTCTGCCCAGTTTTACATAAAGTCAAAGCAGAGTCATGATCGAATGATTCATTCATAAAACAAGACAATCCAAACTACACCAGTCATCTCTACAGCTCGTATTTCCTCCATCTTGTGTACATGCTGTCGGCTTTAGCATTAGGTGGTTCTGCATGTTTGATGACTTGCAGTCTGTCTCAGTCTCATACAGGGAGTGAGTCGTCGTCCAACAGCAGAAAAGAGATGCTGCCCAAACCCATTACCATTGTGACCAGCGAGTCCTCCTCCACCTGTTTTGTGCGCTCCACAGAGGAGTTTGCGTATGGGACAGGTCACGCCGTCACGACACAGACCCCGGCCCAGGTAAAGGATTCACATTGCTTGAAAGTTGAGTCCAGTTGATTCCAGCAAGTTCATTATATACCGATATAATGAACTTGCTGGAATGACGTTTCCACGATAGAAAGGGAGGAGGGGGGGGGGGGTAAATAACACACATGCCAAGTTCTTTTTATTCATGTCGATTTCATTGTTTTAAAAACTTTTATACCATTTACAAAAAAAGGTGTAGATTTAATGACTAGAAATTTCATATGGTGTAACTGTCAATTTAAAGTAATAAATTATTACACGTAAATGTACTCATCATAATAATTATTTACAAAAATGCTTTAAAATGTTTTCATTTAAATATATATTTTATATTTTTAAGATAAAAAGCATTTTTTTTTTTACAAATGTCATGAATTAATAATTCATAAATAGTATGTTTGTTGGATTTTTTTTTTTTGCATGTTGGTTGCACCACGGTATATTTTGGTCACACACCACATGACTTTGATTGTTGGACAAAAGCAGTTTTGTTCAAAATACAGCCAAAGGTTTTCTTTGCAAAAAGTTTTTTTGCTTCATAATGATACCACTGTATGAATGAACTGCGTTTTTGTTGTATTTTTTTATAAATTAATAAATCCAGACAAAAAAAAAAAAAAAGAAAAAAGAGTGTGATGCCACTGCCTCTGCAGCGTTACATTCAGTCCTCACTCTTCTCTCACCGCAGATCCATACCCGACCCGCCCAACACCAGCTCACCCAAGTTGCAGCCGTGTTGAACCCTCCGGCACCCCCTCCGCCACCTCCGGCCCCCCCGACCCCCCCCACAGCGCCCCCTGCCTCCTCTCCTCTCTCCCCGCTCTCGCCCACGATCTCCCTGCTGGAGGAAGGGGACCTCCGCAGCCTGGACCCCTGCAAGGACCTGTGGGGAACACGCGGCTACGAGGACTACCGACGTGCCGGTGCCACGCGGACCAAGGTGGGCGGGCTGACGGGGGGCGTGGTGGTGAGCGGCAGCCAGGACAAGACCGAGCTCTGCGTGGTGCGCTTCGAGAAAGAGCTGGCCGGCGTGGGCACCACAGGCTGCGAGGTCACCGTCATGCTGGACACCAAAGGTTCTCAGTGCAACTCTTCGCCCACCTGCATGCCCAACGCCGTGCCGGGGGTGTCGTCGGCCAGCGGCTCCCCGCAGGAGACGGGCAAAGGCTCGCCCTCCCCCTGCTGCATCCACGCCTCTCTCGCCACGCCACGCTCTCGGACTCGCAGGCGAGGGGGTGGCGGAGGGGAAGCCATCTCTCCGGACGACGACAGCTCCTGCCCACAGGGCTCCTCCTCCTGCTCGTCCCGCTGCGTGTACTGCCGCTCTGTCTTCAGCGCCTCCGAGAACGGACGGGGCCGCTGCCGGGACGCCCCGGACCCGGCGCTACACTGCCTGCGCCAGTGGACGTGCGTGTGGTGCGCAGAGAGCTTGCTCTACCACTGCATGTCGGACTCCGAGGGCGAGTTCTGGGAGCCGTGCTCGTGCGAGGACTCGATGGGCGGCGGGCCGCACCCGTTGTGCTGTGCCCGCTGGACGGCGCTGCTGGTGCTGTCTCTTTTCGTGCCCTGCATGTGCTGCTACCTGCCCCTGCACGCATGCCTGCGCTGTGGGGAGAGATGCGGCTGCTGCGGAGGGAAGCACAAGGCCGTGCGATGAGGCCTGAGCGGGGGGAGGGCGCGTGGGCGGGGCTTATTGTGACGGGACGGGAGCACAAGGAGGAACAGCCGTAGAGGCAGATCTCCTACATAAACCTTCACGGTAATATCCCCTCGCCCCCACCGAGGCCGTCTGCTGCATTCCGCTCTTTCTATTCTGCGCTCGGACCCTTCTCGCTCGTACCAGCGGTGGGTGCATGGGTTCGGGGAGGTTGCTCTCTGATTTGCTGGTCGTTGGGGTCAGGGGTCGTCTCCGGGAGGTGGGGAGTGAATGGGGTTCAGTGACGTGTAAACATTTGTTAGTTTTCTTTTCTCTTGGGTTCTGTTTTTTTTTTTTTATTTAGGGAGAAAATATGAGATGAAAAAATGTTTATAGATAATGTTATCAGACCTATTTTGAGTATCTTATTTTACTTGAACTACTGAAAGATTTTGTTTGCAATTGATTTAACAAATACACTCCCCTCGTACCTCTAAGTTGATGAGTTTTACCTCAATGTCCAGAGGAGAGTAAGGCAAATAGAGAAAGAGACTTATTTGGGGGGCTGTGTGCTGTGGTGAGGTTTTGTATATGGTCTTTGCGGTAGGTTTTTCACGCACGTTCGGCCAGAACATATTTGTGAAGGAGAACATTTTGATGTTGTACCACTTTTAGTTGTTCGAGGACAGGGAACGTGAACGGTCTGATCGAGGGCAGTTTCACCAAAACCACCACTTTCACCACATATGGACACATACATGCTCATTCTTCTGTTAAGAGTATAGTTGTGTTTAACTTGCCAACAACTGAGAATGTTGCCTATATTTAAAGGATAGACCAAAAAAGTTGAGAGATAATCTAGTCCTGAATCTGCCGAGGCCTTGAAATGTTGTTGTACACGCCACCAAAAATACAGTGCAAAATAGTTATTATTAGTCAGAAGTAAAGAATAAAAGGACTGTTGTGTGTGACACAACACTTTAACTTTATCTGTTAGTATGGCAACAAGAGAAGTACTCAATCATTAACTATAATGGGTTATACTGCACCTCACGTGTCCTAACCAGTGCAACAAAGCGACAGGACATTTTGTCTGTGTTGTTCCTGTTAGCCCCGCCCCCAGTAAAATCCCATTGGTCCAAAAGCATAAAATGTGCTCTGATTGGCTGTGATTGCGTTACAGTATATTTTCATTTTCACTGTGGACAGACAAATTACTTGACACTGAAAACCTGTTGCCTGGTTAAAGCCCTTTGTTAAAGTGAGAAATATAAAGATTTTAGAACAATCAGTTCAAATGCTGACAGGCATAACGGTTTGGACCTCGAAGTGTTAAGAAACATTGCTTTAAATTATCTCAAAGCTGCTATTTCAACTCCCCTAAACTTGTCTTACCTCGCTGCTAGTCATGAGGAGTTAGGGAAACAGACACGGCCCTGTAGTCAATTTTGGACAATGACTAAATTATGACATCAGTGATGGGGAAGAACTAATGTCTAATTCCAAGAGGTTTCTCCAAGTTACGTAGGAATCAATGTTGTATTAACTGCTCATTAGAGTCACTTTAAAAGAAAGGGGTTTTACAGCAGGATGAACCACTGGACCATTCAATCTACAAACATGCATTGCATATCATTGTCCATTTAGACTCATTTCAATCCATTTTCAAAGACGTGAAACATTCTCTTGCACTCACACACACTCACTTACTCACTCACTCTTTATGGGCAGAATAGTAGAGAAACACAAAAAGACCCAAAAATAGCACTGGAAAAAAGAGAACTTTGAGAGATGAGACCACCCTTGAGGGCCCTAGTCATACATCCTATTAATAAATGTGCCTTTTGATTTATTTAACCAATAACCTATAATTTCTAAGTAACGATGTACCTAAATACTCATTTTCTTTTTTCGGGTTGTTTATTTCTGCCAATGTGCATATTTTAACATGTATGTGTCTATTAGTTTGAAAAGTAATCAATGGAAAATATTACCTGTTTATATATTTATTGAGATATTTATTCTAATTCTTTATTTATTTTTGGAGACGGGTTTTTATTTTCTGTGCTGTCTTACTTCTCTGACTTTGTGCCAATTTGCTGCTTTGAGGTGTTACATATCGTGGGTTTGTATCATTAATTAAACCCTAACTCTATATTTTAATGAAAAGTTTGCACTCTGAATCGTGTTTACATGTGTTTATGTGCATTAGTACACTAATACTGGGATGGCATAATACAGCATTCACTCATAACCACAATATCAGTGTGGTGTGTTAGAGCACAAGGCAGCAATAGTGAATTGTGCTCCATTCAAATATCTACTTGGATTCGGACGGATTTCATGAAGAACTGTCCAGGTCATATTTCGCCCCAACATCAACTGAAAAATGTAAGAAATTATATTCTGCATAAAGAAAACTAGAATATTTTCATGACAAGTAATGTTCCACCGAAACAGTAAATTAAAATCAGTATAATTAATATTTATACTACATAAAACAAACACTATTATGTGTGTGTGTGTATATATATATATATGGTATATATTTACAAAATTTTATGTTAGATGCAATTAATCACGATTAATCGATTCAACAGCTTTGAAAATAATGTAAAATACAAATTTCTTGAAATAAGAGAAAATTCCTGACAGTTCTGTCAGATATTTATACAATAATCACTGTGACTGGTCTGGCCGGGTTTACCCAGTCTTCACTGTGACCACTACTTGGAGCCAATTTTCAGTACGCACATCCATAACTGTCCACAAGGGGCCGCATCAGTCAGTGTAATGCAATTCCAGGACCAAGTACACTAGATTAAAAACAAGTAGAAGAATTACATCAAGAGAGTTTTCACATTTATTTAAAAATGTAATGGATTGATTCTAAAGACAGAGGAGCTGGATGGACAGAGAAGGTCATAAAGTCTGAGCATGTGCCCATGTGTGAGCTCAGGACAGGTGCTGGCGTTTGTGTTTTAGGATCTCAGTTGAGGTGAGAGTCAGGTCTTTATTACAGATATCACAGTGATAGACCCTGGTCAGACCTGATGAAGACGATGAGGATGCTTTTACACTTTCAGGCTCTGTGAAAACAAAGAAAAAGCATTTACTGTGTAGAACTGATTGATTAGCGATAGTGCAAATCTAGAGCACTTACTAAAATAAATGGTGAAAATGTTATTGATATGATTTGAGAAGACAGACGTGTAGACATACACTATAAATGTATGTGTATATATATATATATTTATTATTATTTCATTTAATATATAATATTTTAAATTAGTTTTTATTTAAGTTAAAGTTTTAATAATTTAGTTATGAAATAATTTTTTTATTTTTTTTTATTTTAATTTCAGGTTTAGTTTTAGTTATGTTAGTACATGAGAAATGTTTCCTTGGCAACTGGCTGAAATAAAATAAGTTTAATTATTTTTACATTTTATTTTATTTCAGATAAAATGTTTCATTTATTTCAAGTAATGAAAATTTATTTTTTATGGTTTGTGGTTAACACAAGCTCAATATATTTTCACATTTTATTCTGCATAAAATACATCAGTAAAATACCCTTGTGATTTTTTTAAGTTTTAACAACATAAAAAAGGCGACTGCAAATAAGTGGCTAAACGGGACAACAGAGGTTATAAATGCCATCAGCCGAACAGGTAAACTCATCTATTCACTGGTCTGCTTTTACAGCCTCGTTGTGTTTATTATCATGCTCTTGCAGACTCTTCCAACTCAAACGTACAGGGAAATAGTTTTTAAATAAAGACTGAAAGAGTTGACAGAAGCTTTGTGAGAGTTGACTTGAGATGAAATCTGAGAGCTGGATCACTCCTCCATAGGCTTCTGAGGGATTGAAACTTGTTCCCCGAAAAGTTATTAAAGACATCGTTAAAATAGTCCAAGTGACTACAGTGGCTCAATCTTAAGTTTATCAAGAATACTTTTTGTGCGCAAAAACATACAAAAATAACGACTTTATTTCAACTATTAATTTCCTTCTCTGTGGGCCTCGAGTCAGTTCACGTAGTGTAATAGCGTACGCAAACACGTCAGTGTATGTCACACGTAGGCTCACTATTGGCCAACGCTGGTCATGTGTGTGATGCGTGTGACGTACAACAACAGAAGCTTACGCTATTACACTAGTGAACTGACTCGAGGCCCACAGAGAAGGAAATGAATAGTTGAAATAAAGTCGTTATTTTGGGGTTTTTTTGCGCACAAAAAGTATTCTCATCGCTTGATAAACTTAAGATTGAGCCACTGTAGTCACTTGGACTATTTTAACGATGACTTTAATGACTTTTCGGGGAACAAGTTTCAATCCCTCAGAAGCCTATGGAGGAGTGATCCAGCTCTCAGATTTCATCAAAAATATCTTAATTCGTGTTCCGAAGATGAACGAATATCTTACGGGGTTGGAACAACATGAGGGAGAGTAAATACTGACAGAATTTTCATTTTTGGGTGAACTAACCCTTTAATGGTAGAGATGTTGAAGTCATGTGACTGGTGTAGCTATAGCTTACGTTTAGCTTTTTACTTCTGGCATTTGTATTTATACTTAAAAATTCATAAAAGTTGTTAATTTGTGAAAATGATCATGATGAACAATACGTGAAAGATTCATAAACCTTTATTGGTCACAGAGTTTATTTTCTGCAATAATCCTAAAGCCAATAGAAATATCCTATTAGGTTTCTGAAGAGGGTGATGCAAACATCAAGAGTGGGCCTACAACAACACATCATGACTGCAGGACTCTGTAGAGAGACATCTTTACACAAAAGCTGGTTAATGTGATGAAATGATTGGTAAGTGCTCACCTGCTTCCTCCTCAGGCTGCTGTTCCTCTGGTGGCCTGCAGGAGACCTCATGTTGCATGCGCTCCAAGGGCGTCAGGGGCATATAAAGGTCACAGTGAGGGCAGCTCCAAAAACTGCGTAAACATTCACTGTACAAGTCCTTAGAGTCCTACATGACACACATTAAAAAGACAGGAAGTGATGGCGTTAAAGGACTGTAAGGAAGAGAAGGCTTTTGAGCACATTCTTTCCACACATTCAGGAAAGCATGGAAGCTTGTTTCGGCAATAAAAAAAAAGGTAATTGCAACTTCTCACAAACTGACTTTTTGCCCTCTTACAATTACAAGTATATAGACCTTATGTAGCCCCGCCCCTTTTCAGCACTGAACTCGTTGTCTTCTGACTTTCGGTTTGTATTTCCACAGCATGAAAGTAAGAACTTACAGATTTATGAATGAACCGCAAATTTTTAAAATCTTGCCGGTCTACTGACATTTGTTTAGATATCCGCTTCAAACAATGCCCATGATAACTTTCGTTTACTTTCCACTTAATCTAATTACACTTCAACAGCGATGCCATAGAGATATACAGAGCTATCGCAAAAGTTCAAAGACAATATTCTAAAGATGGTGCGCGCTTGTTTCTCTGGCACATAAGGTCTATACATCTCACAACTACAAGTTAAAAACTCCTAATTGCGAATTTACATCTCTGAATTCTTACTTTTTTCTCAGAATTCTGAGTTTACATCTTGCAATGTTGAAGTTTTTTTTAATTCTGAGTTTACGTCTCATAATTTCGACTTTTTTTTTAATTCTGAGTTTACATCTCACAATTCTGACTTTTCTCATAATTTTGATTTTATGTCTAGTAATATTGACTTTTTTTAGGAATTCTGAGTTTACATCTCACAATTTTGACATTTCTCGAAATTCTGAGTTTACAAAAAAGACAATGCGAGATAAAACGTTAAAATGACCTTTTTTTTTTTATATATATATTTTTTCCGTGGTGGACACAAACTTCCATAGGAAAGAACACTTACACACAGACAGTTGTAAGTGAAGTAGCTGCACACACGCAGGCCTCCTTTAATTGCATCTGGCTCCGCCTTCATGCCAGGGAACAGAGAGCCAAGAGCTGAAGCGGAAGAGAGATCCGGATCCTTCTGGGGTCCGATGTACAGGTTCTGAGACTGCAGCCCAGCCAGACGCCTCAGACTGTAACTAACCTATGAGAGAAAGTCATTATCATGTGTCTTCCAGATTAAACACAGATCTATTGTTAAGTTTGCCTCGCTACCTCAGTATACAGCAGGAATCGCACAAGTCCCTCACAGAGCTTCTCCAGTTCTCTGCGGGAAACTTTGGGCCCACTCAGGCCGAGTCCAGCGGAGCTACTCGGGCCGCCCTGTCCGAGCTGAGCCTGAAGCTGTCTCTCCCATTCCCCCCGCAGAGTGAGGGCCGAGGAGAGCACTTTCATGGCCCCGTCCCCGTCAGTCAAGCCCAGCTCCAGCCAGCCGTCCACCACCACACGCGTGCAGTCCGCGTTAGTGTCCACAGAGTTGGCCACCAGCAAAAGAGCCTACAGGAGAGAGGTCAACGACAAACAAGAGTGTTCAAGATTAAGAAAAGGAAAAATCTAGTTTAAAAAGTTTTAGCAATGTACATTACTTTTCAAAAGTGTGGTGTCGGTAAGATTTTGAAAGAAGTCTCTTATGCTCGCCAAGACTGCATTTATTTGATCCAAAAATATATATAAAAAAAAACCCCAGTAATTTTGCGTGAAATGTTTTCTATATAAATATTTTTTAAAATGTAATTTATTTCTGTGATGCAAAGCTGTATTTTCAGCATCATTACTCCAGTTTTCAGTGTCACATGATCCTTCAGAAATCATTAAAATATGATGATTTAGTGTTAATGAAACATTTCTTAAAGTTATCAATGTTGAAAACAGTTGGGCTGCTTAACATTTTTGTGGAAACCGTGATAATTTCAGGATTCTTTGATGAATAGAAAGCTCCAATGAACAGCACTTATTTAAAATAGAAATCTTTTGTAACTTTATAAATGCCTTTAATGTCACTTTGATCAATTTAATGCGTCCTTGCAATAAAATGTCTTTAAAAATCCTTACTAACTCCAGACTTTTGAATGATAATGTACTCTTTAGATTTTTCTTGGTTTTGAAAACTTGGTATTGGTAACTAATGGTAACCAGTATAGCATTTTCAAGTTTAAATTTAATGATTATAAAAATGTCAAGTGAAGCCATCAAGTAATAAAAAAAAAAATGTACATTTTTCCTCACACATTGAATATATATGTGCCCACATTTGAATCATTATTCTCAAAAAAGTTAATCAATTTTTCAGGGTAAAACCTTTTATTTATTTTTTTTATTTTACAAATATCATGAATTCTTAATTCATAAACATCATTAATTTTTAGGGGAGTTGCACAACTTAACATTTTACAACCTTTACTAATCTTGCCTTGTCATAAAAAGGTAAAATGATCTGATATTTTAAGAGACTTATTGACTTTGGCACACAGTCACATGGTCTGTATGGCTCCTCTCTAATATTTTCCTATTTGCATAATTCCTTTACTGAATCGGGTGTTAAAAAAATGCAGGCAACTTGTGAATGCAATGTGGAAGTAAGCTACATATTTTCTGTGAATGTGTGAGACTCTGATTAAAGCGGATGAGACCGGAGGCACATTCAATTCACAAATGACCACGTCCACTCTCATATTAAAAATAAGGTGGAAAAAATGGTTATAATTCTCTCAGTGTTCACTGACCTGTAGGGCTGGAATCCGCACACAGTTTGAGACGTATGGCTTGTTTGTTTCTAGCAGAGTAACAAAAGCCAGTAACTGATGCCTATTGCTCTGCCCTTTATCAGCACCTACAGAGAGAACGTAAGAGTGCAACAGTGAAAAAGAGGAACGTTTCAGTCACGATGCCTGTCTTGTTGCAAAAAGGAGTGTGTACCAAACTCGCTGGACTCGTGCTCGGGGACGTGCAGAACTTCAGGGTCAATGGCAAACACGCTGGTTGGGTGGATCACAACACCTTGTTTATTACGTGTGTGGAACACCTAACACACACACAAAAAAAAAAGTGAACTGTCCAAAGTTGGCTGATATTACTATGCATATAAAAGTGCCACTATTATGCTATTTTATGCTCCTAATTTTGTTTTGAAGGTCTCCTACCATCGGTTTAAATGCATCCAAGGTCAAAAAACTCTTACATTTTCTCATAATAAAGAGATACGGTTAGATCTCTAAACCCCTCCTTTCTGAGCGCCTACTCTGCTCTGATTGGTCAGATGGCCCAGTCTGTTGTGATTGGTCTAGCACTTAAAGCGCATTTCTAAAACCCAACGGCAATTACCATATCTGAATTTCAGCTCCTGATCTTCCTCAGCGCTCGTAAACACAGTGATACGAACAGTGGAATTGCTTTCGCTGTGCAGAAAACAGCATCTTGACATGTTGACAACACAAACCAATCTCTTCTAGTCTACAACCACAGTTTGAGGGTGGGTCAAAGTATTGTTTGCAGACAGCCGATGAAGACAATAGACTAGCATTACGCAAATGTGTAACAAACCTATGTAAATTCGAGCAGGAAGTAAGTCTGGAATAACTGAAGACTCGTTTCAGAATCAGTTCATTCTTTAGGAAGATAACTCCATTTGTCATGAACTTTTAAACTTTGCAGACCTTTTACATTCACAAACAGCTATATTATACAGTACATGAAAGGGAATATCCCCAAAAAGCACAATAGGTGCACTTCAATGTGTATTTAGCCGTTACCTGCTCTGAGTCTTTGCGCGTTGCGTTGTGCTCATCTGGCATGGCGAGCTGTGGGTAGAGACCTCGACACAGCACCAGTTTGAGCAGGGCCTGCTGACGGGACGACAGAGCTGCACTGGCACATGCAGCTTCCTGTAGCTCATTAACATTGTGACGCAATTTGAACTTGACTTCCTATAAGAGCCAGACAACCAATAAGGATACAGAGAAAGTGTACAGTATGAGTGAATCTCACAAAGCCTGGGTCATATTTCACCTCAAAATAGATTTGAAAAAAGAATAAATGAAGCCTATTTTTAAATCCAATATTAAGCCTAGTGACATTATTTAAACATTTCCGCAATTTTGTCATTACTGTAATATGAATCAGTGTTATTTAGCATCATTGAGATACTATTACAGTTTGTATTCATAATTTGAATTCATTTTATATTTTCAGTTTTCTTGTTCATTAAAGTTGAAGTTTTAGTAATTTTCCACTGTGTTTTTTTTTAATGGTTTTAGTTTCAGTTATACTGTAACCCTGATGTGAAAAATTCCAATCTTATAACAGTACTGAAAAATAATGATATTTATTTATCGTTCAAAAGTTTGGGGTCATCAAAGCTGCATTTATTTGATCAAAAATACAGGATTTTTTTTTTTCAGGATTATTTGATAAATAGAAAGTTAAAAGAACAGAAATCTTTTATAACATGATAAACGTCTGTACCTTCACTTTCAATCAATTTAATGCATCCTCGTTAAATAAAAGGATTCATTTCTTTGGGGGAAAAAAAAAAAATCTTACTGACCCCAAATGTGAATGGTAGAGTACATTAAATTAAGAATGTGTGGAATCTCTTCTTTCTTTTCCCCACATGCTCTAAAATCAGAATCATCAGAGGCACCTGTATGTCCACGGTCTGTTCAGAAGCATCTTTCCTCTTCTTGCTTGAGCTCGCTCCCTCTCCATCAGATCCAGACGAGGCGTCTCCCTCCAGCCCTTCCTCCAGGCGGAGGACTTTCCTCTTGGTGTTCTCCTGGAGCTCATGGTCTCGTTTCAGCTGGTGGAGCTTCTGTCTCTCTGTGAGTCTCTCTCTGCGTCGGACTCGGTCCTGCGGTTCCGTCCTGCTGCCCGTATAATCCTCCAGAAGACCATGAGTCCGCAGCAGCTCCTGTGAGGAACCAGATGACACGCGATTAAGATCGGTCACATGGGTCACGAACGCAGCAGGAGCGGTTAGAAATCCAGCTGCTGCTGACCTTGAACTGTCGTCTGAGGTTGACCATCTCGTAAAGCCTCTGTTCCTCCAGTCCTCTCCTTCTGCACCACTTCCTGGAGCCGCTTCCTCTGTCTGCTTTCACCTGTTCATATATATTAGCCAATATTTCTCATTTCTCCTGATTTAAAGGGGTGGTTCAGGATTTTGGACGTCGGACCTCATTTCCAAGTTAGCCTGGGTGTTATTTATCAGTGGAGACAGTTTTCAAATATTTTCATCCAGTCCTTCCAGTTGCATAGTTCGCCGGTGCTAGGCTAGCGCGAGTCAACGGTATCTGCTAGCCGGCCATTAAAAACAGTTTTACCCACTCCACAGTACACCAAAAGCAAATAAATTATAACGCCAGACTATCGATGTAAATGTCTGTTGAGAGAATAATGTTAGAAATCAAACTACGCTTGCATCTCAATGATCGCATTACATTTACAGAAACTAGTTTTTCAGCAGCGGCGGAATTTTACTTTGCTCCGGTTAGTAGTATTGCGGCGATAAGAAAACAGAATAGAAGCGCACTACAGTTGGGACGTCTAGCTAGCTAGTAGCCTTGAACAACGATATTGAAACATTTGATTGTAAACGAAGGAATTGGCAACATGGTGATATACTCTGCTTCTGTAGTGATGAGTGTCAGCCGCAGCGAAATACACTTGCGTGATTGTCATGTGGATCGTCTCTCTCGGTTGCCTAGGTAACTTAACCCCTTAACTGTCACCCCCCCTTTTTTCGCATAGACATAAAAATCATTATCCAAACTTAAATGGTTGTAATTCAAGAATGCTTTGGAATATAGACCTATGGTTGGTCTTGTTTTTTTCCAGACATTTTCCAGATTATTGTAGAAGTGTAGAAATGATTAAAAATGAAACAGAAAAAAAGTTATATAAGTTTAAGTTTATGAAATTATTTAATGTAAAAATATAATTATTAATATTTTATGAAAACAAACTGAGGTTTCTACCAATCTTTCATAATTTTTAATGTTTATTGCTATTTCAAAATAAAAGCCTAAACACGCCTAATGAATATGAAATATTCTTGTTGCAAATTGATAAATTACTGCTCATCTGTAATTTATTTTAGAAAACAGCCACCATATATGAAAACTAGAGATTTTAAGCTTTCAAATGATATATAGTTTGTCAATATTACTTTAGGTTTTTACTAAGATATTATTGTTTTAAATATATAGTGACAAACGTCCCACCTGTGGGACGGTGACACTTAAGGTTAATATCACTCTGCCGCTGCTGTAGACTGTGCTAATAAATACAGGGAACAAAGTATAACTATTGCAATGCGATGAAAGGGTAGTTTGATTTCTAACATTATTCTCTCAACAGACATTTACATCGATATTCTGGCGTTATCATTTATTTGCTTTTGGTGTACTGTGGAGTGGGTAAAACTGTTTTTAATGGCAGGCTAGCAGATACCATTGACTCGTGCTAGTCTAGCACCGGCGAACTATGCAACTGGTAGGACTGGATGAAAATATTTGAGATATATCCACTGATAAATAACACCCAGGCTAACTTGGAAATGAGGTCCGATGTCCAAAATCCTGAACCACCCCTTTAAGATCATCTTTAAAAAGAGTAACAATTTAATAACACTGTTAAATGTAACCTTTAGCAAATATCAAAATGAATATCCACTTTTTTATACTGTGCATGATCGTTGTGGTGCCTAAATTCAATTTGAAATGACTGATTTAATCTGTAATTTACTTATAGTATAACATTTTCTATTGTCCAAATACATTACAAAGTAAAAAAAAAAAAAAAAAAAAATTAGACGAGTATTTAATTTCAGTTTTGCCGATTTAGAACTAATAGTCACATAAAAAATAATTATCTGCTTATCAAACACCATTCACAATAGTTGAATGCCATATAAGATGCCTTTGTATATAATGCATTATAAAGGTAAAGAACAACAGGACTAAAGTGTGGACCTCCATCTTCGCCATGAAATTAAAAAAATTGAAAAGTCATTATGACTTTTTACATCACAATTCTGACTTTTATTCGTGTAATTCTGAGATTATATCTCACAATTTTGAGTTAACATTACGCATCTATGACTTTCTTTCTCAGAGTTGTGAGTTTATAACACACAACTCTGGCTTTGTTTGTTTTTTTGCAATTCCGAGTTTATATCTCGCAATTCAGACTTTCTTTCTCAGAACTGAGTGTTTATATCGTATATCATATATAACGCCATGGACCGAAAAAATCTGTCTATCATGAAATGCATATTTCTTTCAAAAAAAGTTTTGGTACATTCCATTTCGTATTAATATTAATGCACAAAATCAAATATTACATTCACAAAATGCATTTCGAAATAGCATTCCTTCTCTAAATATACTTCATTTTTATTGAATATAGATATAACAATGTAATTTTTGTACAAACAATTGGTAAAGAAGTTTTTTTATATATAAAAATCACATCAGCTTCAGTTTTGTAATGTTAATGCAGGTTTCCAACATTGATACACAATAAAGCAGGCAAAAGGGCCCAGACTGACCTGAACCCAGGCATTAAAGGTGTTCATCAGTGTGAAGGGGTCGCCCTGGTTGCTGTTCAGGGGCTGGCGAGCGGTGGAGCAGTCAGGGTTGTGCTGAGCACTGCGCAGAAATGGAGACTGGACACTCAGAGCAGCGGCAACCGTCAGCACCGGCTCCACCAGTTTGAAGACGGAACCCAAAACCAACATTTTTCCTGGACAAACACAAGTAGGAGCATTTATAATGCCATTAATACTGTAGCAAGCTCAACTAACTGCACAAAACAGCAGCTGCGGGTTCCTTACCAATGACCACATCCACAGGCAGTTGAGCCAGCAACCTGCCAATGGAGGAGAGCTCCCCGTGTTCATCTAGCGCCCCCTGTTCTCTCAGATATGTCACTGCAGTCTGAATACTGGAAGCGGGAGGAGGGTCTATGAAGGCAAAAGTGCGAGGGTCACCCAGACCCATGCTCATCATCTGCACAAACACATTTGCAATATGCTTTAGTCCAGCGTCTCATAGTTATCTGAGAACAATACGCCCCTTGACACAAAAAATGATGAGGTTACTTCAATAAAGAAAAAAAAAAGCACTGTTTTCATGATGTGAGAGAGCACCTGTAGGATGAGGGAGTCCAGCGCCACCCTGTGGATCTCAGGAACAGGATATGAGGCAAAGGCATCGTAATCGGATTCAGCGTAGAGTCGGTAACAGACTCCCGGCCCGGTTCTGCCTGCGCGGCCTTTCCTCTGTTCAGAACTGGCCCTGCTGATCCAGAACTCCTGCAGTCTCTGCATCTTGGCCTTTGGGTCAAAACTCATTTCTTTCACTTTTCCTGTTATAAAACATCAAAGAGAAAAAAAAATTAAGACGTTTTTGGAAAGGACAATCATATAAAAAAATTGGTGACAGCATCTCAAACAAAATGTTTCTGATTGAATTTCAATTTTACATAAAATACTTCTCGTCCTAAAACTCTAAAATCATAAAATAAATGAAACTTGAAAATCATTAAATATTTAAAAAACATAGAGAATAGGGTCTCATAAAATGTTTTTGATTTCATTTAAATTTTAAATAAAATATATGTTGCCCTAAATCAATAAAATTCATAAAATAAATGAAACATGAAAATGATTAAATATTTTAAAAACATAGAAAATAGGGTTTCATAAAATTTTATTGATTTAATTAATTGTTTTTTAAATAAAATACATTTTTTGTCCTAAAATTCTAAATTCTAAAATCATAAAATGAATGAAACTTGTAAATTATTAAATATTTTTAAAACATAGAAAATTGTATTGTTTCAATGTAAATTTTAAATAAACTAATTTTATTCTTAAACTCAAAAATCATACAATTAAACTTGAAAATAAATATTTTAAAAATAGGGTCTCATGAATTGTTTTTGATTTAATTCATATTTTAAATAAAATATATATGTTCGGCCCTTAAACAATAACATGACAAAATGAATGACACTGTAAAAATGATTAAATATTTTTAAAACAGAGAAAATAGGAAAACATAAGTGCAGGTTCCACTTCTTCCACCAATCAGAATGTATTACCTGAATCAACGACAAAGCGCACTCCATCTATAGTGACTGAGGTCTCAGCAATATTGGTAGAAATGATGCATTTTCTCACACCCGGGGGTGAAATGTCAAACACCTGAAGGTCAAAGTTCACACATCGAGAAATTACTTCAAGCTTATATACTGACATATTCTTTCTATATACACTACCGTGTAAAAAGCTTGGGGTAGGTATGTTTTTGAAAGAAGTCTTGTTTGCTCAGCACGGCTCCTTTTATTTGAGCAAAAATACACAAAATAAGACATAAAATTTAAAATGTAATTTATTCCGGTAATGGTAAAGCTGAATTTTCAGCATCATTACTCCAGTCTTCAGTGTCACATGATCCTTCAGAAATCATTCTAATATGCTACTTTTCATATGCTAATAGACACATTTCTGATTATTATCAATGTTGAAAAGTGTTGCGCTGCCTCATATTTTTGTGGAAACCTTGATACGTTCATTTTCAGGATACTTTGATGAATAGAAAGTTCAAAAGAACAGCATTTACATTACTTTACTGTCACTTTTGATCAATTTAATGGATCCTTGCTGAATAAAACTAATAATTTATACTGTCCCCAAACTTTTGAATGGTAGTGTATAGCTAAATAAATAGGCCAATCATTTTGCAGCTAATAAAAAAAAAAGCAGAAATGACAATCACAGTTTTAAAGCTAATCATAAAAACATCTAATGCATAAGGATCATGATGAATGACTGAGTGTTGTGTCTGTCCTGAGTGAACCTTATCCTGCTGAGCCAGTGAGAGCGTGCTGTGCAGCGGGAGGACGATCCAGCGCTGTGTGTGTGTGGCGTACGCCTGACAGGCCTCCTGGATGGTGGAAATCTCAGCCACTCCGCTGAGGAACAGCAGCAGGTCGCCTCTCTCCTCCGGGGGGTAGCGCTGGTCAATACCCTGCAGCACACGCAGGTACGGCCGCGGGTCCAGTTTCTCAGAGCGGGACACCTGCTCTTCTGAAGGAATGGGCTGATAGATCACCTACAGCACAGGAGAAACTTACACTGTGATCAATTTACAAAATCTAAATTTTAAATAAAATATTATTTTTGCCCTAAATCGATAAAATCATACAATAAATGAATCTTGAAAATGATTAAATATTTTAAAAACAGAAAATAGGGACTCATTTTATTGATTTAATCTAAATTTTAAATAGAATATTTTTGTCCTAAAACAAACTTGTAAATGATTAAATATTTAAAAAACAGAAAATAGGGTCTCATAACATTTTATTGATTTAATTTAAATTTAAAATAAAATATTTTTTGTCCTAAATCACACTTGTAAATGATTAAATATTTTTAAAAACAGAAAATAGGGTCTCAAAAATGTTATTGAAATTTGTTCGAAAACTCTAAAATCATAAAATGAATGCAACTTGTAAATGATTAAATATTGAAAAAAATAAACAGAAAATAGGGTCTTGTAACATTTTATTGATTTAATTTTAATTCAAATAATCTAATTCTAAAACTCTAAAACCATAAAATCAATTAAACTGGAAAATGATTAAATATTTTAAAAACAGAGAAAATAGGATCATAATTTTTTTTTGATTTAATTAAAATTTTACATAAAATAAAAATTGTGCCCTAAAACAATAAAATCATGAAATGAATGAAACTGGAAAATTATTAAATATTTTTAAAATATAGAAAATAGGAAAACATTAGCGCAGGTTCCACTTCAAAAACACACTGTATTTTAACAGTAAGTAGTTTTGAGAGATCACCTGAATGGGGAAGAGTCTGCCTGGCACCTGCAGAACTGGTGCGTCGCTAAAGTAGCTGGAGAAGAGTTTGATGTTGATGGTGGCCGACATGAGGACCAGCCGCAGGTCTGAGCGCAGGGGCAGAAGGGAACGCAACACTCCCAGCAGGAAATCACAATGCAGGTGTCTCTCATGCACCTCGTCCACGATCAGCACCTGGTACTGGCCCAGGGAAGCGTCCTGCTGGATCTGCCGGAGCAGGAGACCCTCGGTCATGAACAGGAGTTTGGTAGCTGTGGTGCGGCTGGTCTCAAAGCGGATCTGGTACCCAACCTGGAGAACATTCAAGACAAAAATGTTTTTGCAATCCATTCACAAGAGTTGTAGCTACTGTGATACTTTAACTCTAAACGTTCAAATATTTGCATCAATTTTCTTCCTTCTTGTCATTGTAAATTAGGTCTATTGGCAAAATGTACTTTCAGCTGTTTGGAATGAACAAATCAAACAAAAGAAATTGAAATAGCTCAACACAATAAATTTTTCAAATGGTTTCCCCAAATTACACTGAAAATGCAACTTTGAATGACTTGTGCACTCAAAATTATTCAACCCCTTGAATAGAATCCTCCACAACAGCACAAATCTGCAAAACAGGTGTTGTCTCAAACACACCTGATGCAACTAATCAAGGGCTTCATTAGTTGCACCAGGTGGGCTCGAGCTAGAACACGTTTCACATGTGCAACCGTGTATGTTGCATTACAGTTATGCACATTTTGATCCCGAACTCTCATTTCCATGCCAAAAAATGCATTTTTCTCAGTATTGTTGTCTTACAGTAATAAAAATCATCCTGTCCTAACATTACTGTTTTTTTTTTATTATTGACAGTTTTTACAGAGAAATATATGTTAATATGTCTAAAAAAATGTGCTATGAACATATATGTTGCGAAATATCTTTGTACCTTGGAGCCGTACTGGTTGAGGCTCTCAAAGCTGACTCTCTTGGCCAGTGAGATGCAGGCGATGCGGCGCGGTTGAGTACAGGCGATGTGGTTGAACCCTGAAGCCAGCAGATACTGGGGCACCTGTGTGGACTTCCCACACCCCGTGTCTCCAGCCACCACCACCACAGGATGAGTCCTCACCAGCTCCACTATCCGGTCTCGGTACTGGAAGATGGGGAGGCTCTTCTGCTCCCTTCTTAACTTGGAAAGCTTGTTGAAGCTCTGCTTCTGGTTGAAATCGAGGAAATGGAGAAGGGCAAGACGGCAGTCTGTGATCTCCTGCCTGCCGGGACCCGAGCTCTCCCTGCGCCTCCTGTGCTCAGATCCTCCCAGGCGCTCCTCTATGTCTTTGGAGCACACGGAGATGTTGATCCTGTATCTGGCATCATAATCCTTTGGAAGCCCTAGATCCACAGATCCAGACTTCTTCCTGGCTTTTCCCTCGTGTGATTCTTGCCTGCTGGATTTGGATGCTGATATCTCTTTCTTGGCTTTGAATCTCTGGAAGCGCTCGAAGAAGGTCCAGAACTCCTTGTGTTCAGTTCTGCCCGTCTGGATGTAGTCATGCTGGCGGAAAAACACCTCGTCCAGCTGGGCTCGACACTGAGGACTGTCCCAGTCCCAGCTCTGGCTCTTCTCTCGCTCATGGGACATTTTTAATATTAGTGTTAACAAACATCCACTTTTCAGCAGGCTTTTCAACTATTCAAATACTCATACATGTTTATATTAATTTCACATTATCATTGATAATATTTGTCGTGATTATAATCCTCTCAGATATTGTAAATCAAATATGTCGGTTGCATTTTTGTCATATTTACGCTTCTCGAAACGGAGCAACACCGGAGTGATAATTTGAAGGGACCGTTTCTGGTACGCCTGTGTTTACAGTCCGGATACTGCGAAGTACCAGTAAATAGTTCCTACATCAATAGCTAAAGAAGCATCCGTGTTGAATAATGCAGTCTTTTAATCTAAAACGAGTTGAAACCACGTTTTTGTATGCATATATAATTATACATGCAGTTTTAAGACCGTAAAGACTGCAAAATTAGATCACACCGCAGGAGCATTTAAATAAACTGGGGAAAACATAAAGGTGATGAAATGAAGAAATGGTAGACAGTTGCAGTTTCTGCATTTAAAGTATGTTAAGTGTATATAAAAGTGTGTGTGTATGACAAATGTGTCCATTCATGGGTAGTGTGGTGCTTCGCTGTTAAACACCATTTTTCAAAAATACAGCATGCACTATCGATGGGCAACATCCATAGTCTCCATTTAAAGTTATCATTAAAAAAAACATCTCCCCATGCAGAACATGAATGCAATTTGTACTTGTGGAACCCGACTGTTGCTCTTTTAGTGAACGTATTACACGTCACACTATATTAACCAGATACACATTTTATTTGTAACACGTTGCTAACTGGTTAAATCATGGTGCATGAAACAAAGGTTTTATTTTATTTTATTTTTAAAGTGTTAAATGTAATCCCTGAATCAAATTTAAAGCACTCCAGATTCTGAAAAACTTATTTTCAAGTGTTTCCATGAGTAACTCAAACTTTGTTTAAAGTCACATTACATTACATACATTTTGCACAAAAGTCATAAAAAGCATGTTCACACTGAAGTATGTGAGTGTGACTCCATAAATACACACTCCCTGAAACAAAGAAAACTGAAGGTACAGAACCAAACAACTAAATCATTCACAATCCAAAAATAAAAGCTTCACTTCAAGAATGTAGTCACTAAAAACAACAAAATCTTTAAAAGGAGAAAATAAGACCTTTATTTACACATCTTAAGACAGAATAAAACCCCCCTACAGCTCTCCTCATAAAATATACAAATATATAAAACAATAAAAAAAAAATGCAAAAACTGGTCAACATGTCCATCCCTTTGTTTACCCAGGATGTTGCAGGGCTACAATGGGTTATTTCATGTATGTAAATAAAATATTTGTGGCCTGAGAAACCAAAACAGTTCATAAAATTTCTCAGTTCATCATAATCTCCAGTTATACTCCCGTCTTCTCCTTGATCCAGCCCCTGAATTTTGGGACGTTTGTGTAGATGCCTGGCTTGTTTTTGCGGGCACAACCGTCACCCCAGCTCACAACTCCCGCCAGGTACATACGGTCACCCGATAAGAAGGACAGAGGACCGCCAGAGTCACCCTGAGCAAAGATAAAGAGAGTTATTTAAATGGATGATAATAACAGGAGAGAGAGGAAATAAAATAAAATAAAATAAAGAGAAACAATTAAATAAAATGGCACTTCTGGATGCATTCAATTAAAATTCTGACCGATACCAAAAAGATGATCATAATGTTCATTTAATGGTCAATAACCTATAAATGGCTAATGTAAAAAAAATAGCTATATACATTTGTCTAAATAAAATGTTTGATTATAATTTAACACTATGCCAGCTACCATGGCTATTTTCATGGTGAGAAACCAGTTGAAAATAGAAAGAATATATAAATTAAAAAAACTATATATTAGCAACAAATCAAAACCAAATTCATAAAAGGTTTTTAGAGTTTATAATTGATGAAAAAAAAAAAATCTAAAACAAAATCTGGCCTCACAGAATCAATCATAAATGTCCATTAAAATAGGTTTCAGAGATATTGGATATAGAAGCAGCGAACTTTACGAAACATTTATGTCGCAGCCAATACTTTCAGCCATGGCTATTCATTTAACAGTGTAGTTACATTTTTTGTGTTTTTAAAGATTAAATTAGTAAACATTAGGCAAAATCGGGGAAATGAGCACAACCAATTAAATATCCAATATCGGCCAAAACTGATATTTAAAAAATATCTAATATCACCGATTTTTCACGCATTCCTACACTAAATAATTAAATAAACAGAAATCAAAATATACATGCTTTGCAGGGAAAATCCTGTGAACTTCTATGCTAAAGCACTAAAATTTCAAGATTTTTAAAAAGTTAATGAAACTCACCTGGCAAGCATCCACTCCTCCTGTCAGAACGCCAGCACACATCATGCGAGAAGTGATCTGACCATTCATTAGTTTATCACACGTCGTACCATTGATGATGCGAACCCGTGCTTTCTGCAGCACAATCGCTCCACTGCCTGAAATAAACACGCCAATTACAAATCAAAGACAAGAACGTAGTTTAAAAAGATAAGAATTTTTAAATTTGTGAAATATGACAGGCTTTGTGAGAGGTGTAAGCATTATTGTATAGTTTCACTGGTCGTGACCTCAGCAATTATAAGTATAGTAAAGTATAGTTCTTTTACTGACCCCCTTCTCTAGTGGCACCCCAGCCGGTGATAATGACAGGGTCACTAGCGTTGTAGACATCGGTGGCACTCGGCAAGCAAATGGGTCGAATGGTGTCACTGTAGGTCACGGCTGTGTCCAGCTCCATTAGAGCGATGTCGTAGTCATAGGTGTAGGCGTTGTAGAACGGGTGAGGAATGATTTGTTTTAGGAATCTCTTCGTTGCCGACTGTTTCTCTTTTTGTGTGTGAAGACCCAAGTATGCTTCCCATGTGCCCGGTTGAGAATACCTGAGGATTCATCAGATACAGAGATGAAGGTTTTCTCTTTTCCACTCTTAAAGCCTAAAACCAATTTAACTGACAAATGAAAACCGTATATTCGTAAGGATTAATGCCCTTCGAGGTGTCCATTGTCATGTATTAATGGACGACGGCGAGGGGTGAACCGTCCGACGTGCAGCGGAGGACGGTTGCCTCCGCCGAAGTCCATTAAAGGGGTGGTTGATTACAATTTCACTTTTTTCATTTTAAATAGTGTGTAATGTTGCTGTTGGTGCATGAACAGTATTTGCAAAGTTGCTGCACTGAAAGTTCAAAGTAAGCAGAGATATCGTCTTTTAAAAATCAGGAAGCTTAATGCCTACAAAAACGACTCGAATGGGACTACAACGAGATACTCCCGGGTTTTATACGCAACTAACCCATAATGAACCCTCCCTCCAGAATATTCAAAAAAGGGGGCATGGCCATATTTCTGCGGCTTTGTCGAAGAGGAAGAGTTATAGTGGAGAGCAGTAGCCATGCCGTCGAAAGTGTGTTATTTTCACCCAGCTGTCAGGTCTTCTGTGTTCGGGCTTCCTACGGACACTGTAGTTCGTCAACAATGGCTACAATTTATGTTTGATTATGTTCCTGAAAATTACAATCGTAATTTAGCTCTCTGTGCTGCGCATTTTACGGAAGACAGCTTCCAGAATCTCCACGAATTCAATGTCGGATTCAACAACAAACTGTTACTAAAGTATGAAGCAGTTCCAACTTTAAAACCAGAGGCAGCAGTTGTTGGGCCACAACCTGTAAGTAAGACTTAATCTATTTAAATGTATTTGCATGTATAATTTCAGACGTAATGTTTTAGTTTTTATCAAGGACGTAAACAAATGCCAGTGCTGGCTTTGGTAGCCACTTAGTTATGCTATTTCGTGTGTCTATGACAAACACGTACAAACATTTTGGACCTGAATTTGTAATTATGTACTAATTTTGTAAATGTATTTTCCACGTATACTTTATGACGTAATTTTTCAATTTGATCAAGAACGTAAACCAATGCCAACGCTGTTTGTTTATAGTAGCCAGTTAGTTCGATGCAAACTGAGCCCATTGCCTGTTTCTGAGGGAGTGGTTTCATAGAATCAGGAAGTCAACCAGTCGTTCAAATGACAGAGGAGAAAGCGGCTTACAATAAAGGTGAAATTTATGAAAAATAAGGCTTTAAAAAACACAAAAAAAAAAACACGAATACATGTTATATTGCAACCCATAAACACAATCATGCAAAGAAAAAAAGCAGTAAGCCACACCTTTAATACCTAGACAATGGACACCTCGAAGGGCATTAACCCGCTTATACCATGATCACTTGCCAAATAACACATTAGTTTAGATTTTAATTAGTTTTTACAATCGAAACCTAAAGTTTTTACAAACAATAACTTGGATTCCCTGGTTATGCCTGACGGTTTATTTAGCAACCGGAGATATTTATAGTCCGCTCAGCGGGGTTATCTCCTTGTGTCGTTTCTCCATTTTATTTACATTTTTTCTTTCTTCAGCAGCATCCCAGTCATCAAAGTTGTCAAATTCTCCAAAAAGGTTAAAAGAAATAACGAAGTCGCTCATTGTTGTATTAGTAGGCTATGTATAACGGCTAACTAGATGTTTGTTTTGATACAATAAATTGTAAACGGATACTTTGACTGCCTGTTGCTATGGTTACTCACAGCTGATGTAGCCAGCGCATTTATTTATTAATTTCGAAGGTAAACAGTCAGTTTCACCAGAACTACTTTACTAGGTGTCCTCTATCACTTTTTAATGGACACCATGCAGCCAATCAGAATCGAGTATTCACCCAGACCATGGTATAAATTATATTAAAGCTACACTATTTAACTTTGTTTAAAAAAAAAACACCAAAATGTTATTCAAGACGGCACAAAATGGAAGGTGCGATAGTCTTTTTTCCCCCTATTGTGACATATATCCAAGTGAATTAGCTTCTCAAACAAGAATAAATTTAGGGCGGGACTTGATTTTGTCCATGGGGAATTGATTGGATGGTTGTGGTTTGCTATTGGTCGATCTCATGTGATTGACAGGTTGTCCTGCCCTCACGCCAGTAAACACTCATCAGAGAAGAGAAGAGACGCCGCTGTAAGAGAGAGGGGAAGTTATTCTGATTAAAGATCACGAGGGCCAATGAATTGTAAAAAACGATGTGCACGGATAAATAATTTTTTAGAAACACTGCAATATTTGTATTATGTAGATAATTGTCACTTTTGATTTAATGGTGACTAAAGAAAATCCCATCTTCAAACAATGTCTTAAATAAACATGCATGCAGTTTTTTATTACTAGAGGGTCGGAAGTAATTAATGTTGTGCAATATCCTACGATCTGTGCATGTTTCATGAAGTTATAAGCGAAAAACCAACGCGAGTGCTTCACCAGTATATACTTGGCTAGGTACGTCTGTGGTATTTTTTGTGTTGGAACGCCATGAGGAATATCTTTAGATCTGATTTATGGAATATATTGAGTTTGGGCTCTTTTTAATCGTGAGCTCCTGCTGTAAATAACGATATGTCATTTTTCATGATCGATGTATCTTTCATGAAGATACGAGTGAAAAGGCCAAGTCTAAGCTACCTTGCTTGGCTACGTGCGTCTGTGGATTTTCTTTGTGGTAGAAATCCATGAGGAATATCTTTAGTTCTGAGTGATGGATTATGTTAAGTTTGGACTCATTTTAATAGTAAGAATCTGCTGTAAATAATGATGTGTCATTTCCCACAATCGGAGTATGTTTAATGAAGTTACGAGCGGAAATGTGTCTTAAATTATGCATCCTTATATGATTTACATGGGTCTCTTGAGGGGGTTCTTGTACAAAACCTCACTCAAGTTTAGTAAAAAGCCCGAAACAATTATGCTTGTTGTATTCTACTCATTGTGACCTTTCAAATGACATATGGCACATGACTATCTGGGCTGTATGATGTTTTTGACATACTGCAGTATGTAATACAAAAAAGTACTTCATAAATTATGAAAACATTTTTTTTCTATTTATCAGCAAATAACTTAGCACTACTTAGGAGTTTATCAAATTGGCTACATTCATTGCAAATTTCAGACTCTAAGCTTTCAAATGACACCTATTTTAAGTTGATCAAGGTAATATTTTTGAAAAATATTATTTTTTTTTTTTATCGCAGCTAGGTGGCGCCAGCTGGCGGTACACTCCGTTTTAGAGGGATTACTCAGCACTCGTTAGGAGTTGATCAAAGATGCATTAAAAAGCTGAGATTCTAAGCTTTAAAATGATACCTATTTTGTGTTATTCCATTTCAGTGGTTGCTTAGAAATTTGAATATGATTTTTTTTTCCCTAGGGGGCGCCCCGTTGCCCCCGGTACCGGGGGCGTTGGTTTGTAACAGGTTAAAGGGTTAGTTCACCCAAAAATGAAAATTCTGTCAGTATTTACTCTCCCTCATGTTGTTCCAACCCCGTAAGACTTTCGTTCATCTTCGGAACACGAATTAAGATATTTTTGATGAAATCTGACAGCTGGATCACTCCTCCATAGGCTTCTTCAGGGATTGAAACTTGCCAGCCCCGAAAAGTTATTAAAGACATCGTTAAAATAGTCCAATTGACTACAGTGGCTCAATCTTAAGTTTATCAAACGACGAGAATACTTTTTGTGCGCAAAAAGTATTCTCTTTATTTCAACTATTCATTTCCTTCTCTGTGGGCCTCGAGTCTATTACTATTACACTAGTGTAAGTCACTTGGACTTTTTTAACGATGTCTTTAATGACTTTTCAGGGCTGGCAAGTTTCAATCCCTGAAGAAGCCTATGGACTAGCATGGAGGAGTGATCCAGCTCTCAGATTTCATCAAAAATATCTTAATTCGTGTTCCGAAGATGAACGAAGGTCTTACGGGGTTGGAACAACATGAGGGAGAGTAAATACTGACAGAATTTACATTTTTGGGTGAACTATCCCTTTAATGCCAAATGAGGGTTTGCGCTGGTGCAAGCTGTAAGTAAATCTGGCCCAAAGTGTCACAACATTTTTTGTGAAACATTTTGCTATAAAAACGTTATTTTTGTTGAGTTAATAAGTTTCTAATGTAAAAGTTGTAGATAAAAAAAGAGAGAAGAGGAAACTCACTTGATTTTGTCGTCTTGTACACAGTGGGCAGCCGTCACAAGCCAGCGTTCACTGATGATTGATGCACCGCAAACATGAGCTATGTTTTTAATGTGGAGGCTGACCTGCCATGGGAACTCGCCCACAATTGCGTCCTCCCCACCCACAACACGAGACGACTTGAAAGCTTTCTTGCCACAATCTAGAGAATAAAGAGGGAGAGGTATAAATCAACTTTAAAATGAGAACAGAAGTATATGTATAAGGATGTGAATGACACGCACTGCAGTTGGCCTCATCGGAGCCGTCACCACAGTCATCTTGCCCGTCACAATGAGGGTTATTTTTGGTGATGCATTTGTTGTTATTGCACGTAAAAGTTGAGGCTGTACAAGACATATCTGTAAAAAAGAAAAACAAGCATTAACATTAAGAATGACTGAAAAGAAGAAAAGTGTTCAAAATTTCAGAATATTTTCCGTAATATATATATTTTCTAGTGTAATACTTTCACATTCAATCTCCGGAATAATGTATAAACAACATAAAGACAGTATAATTTAAATATTTGTTTAATGGCATCTTTTTTACTAAGCACCATGAATGAAGGCCAGTATCAATGATACCAGTACTGATACTGATGTCTCTATTAAATAGATTGTTTTTCTAAATTTTAGCCATTAATTATAGCCATAGAACATTACAGTATAATTGAAAAATATCATTTTTAACATTAATAGGCTTTAAAAAAAATAACTTTTAATTTAAGGAAACAAAAGAATCTTCACATAAACCCATATAATACACGTCACATTTAGCTTTGCCTTTAATACATCAGGGTTTTTTGTACTGGCCCAGGAGGGCCGGTTCAGAATTTTACCTGCTCTGCTAAAATGCACTGAAAAAATAGATTGTTTTTTAATTGTTGTTGACCCATGTAACCTTGTAAACAGTGCTTTAAGATTTTCAGGTAGGTCTAACAGTTATATAAATAGGAATGTAATACAGATTTTAGTCCCCCCCCCCTAATATTTTAAATGTGATCAAAATTAAAATAATGCTAAAATAAATTAGATTTTTTGTAGATTATCTGATCAAGTTTGAATCATTCTTGATCTAAAATATAGTCACCTCTTGAACATCCTTCTTCATCTGAGCCATCTGTACAGTCAGGTTTCCCGTCACACTTCAGCTTCTCGGAGACACACTGATCGTTACTGCACTTAAATTCTCCAGCCTTACATCCTGCCAGAAAAGAGGACAATTATGTCAAAGCAAGTGTGGAGATCTGTTTCTGTGTGGGAGAGAATGATAAAGAGAGAGATAGAGGCTGTATCAGAAACAGAAGACAGTCGCTTAGCTGCCTGGTCTGTCAACATAGGAGCATTAAAGGGGTGGTATAATGCCCCTTTTTACAATATGTAAAATAAGTCTCTGTTGTCCCCAGAGTGTGTATGTGAAGTTTTAGCTCAAAATATCCCACAGATGATTTTTAACAGCATGTTAAAATTGTCCCTTTTTGAGGGTCAGTAAAAACGCCTCGCTTTGTGTCCCTTTAAATGCAAATGAGCTGCTGCTCCCGGCACAGAGGGCGGAGCTTCAAGAGCTCCTGTGTTCGCAGCTCCGATTACCTCAGGCAGACACGCACTAAAATGTCAGAAACTGTTTTGCCTTTTATGTTTTAACTGGAGTCGGATAATGATGGAGAGACTCAAGAAGAAGTGACAACGTAGAATTCTGAATGGTTAGTTGATGCATTTATGTTGCTGATGTGGAGTTAACCATCTTCAATTAGCATATTCTGCCATGCTAATCTATAAAATCGCTCGTGTGGGAACTGTTGTAAGATGCCTACAGAGAGACATGCTATTGCATTTGTGTAACGTACTGTATTGCATGTGAAAAGATGGATGCGACCGCTTGAGCAGACTCACAAATGTGCTTTACTACAACAACTCTTCCTCTTCTCAACTTGGACTGCGTGTTCCCAGGGACGGGGCTTATGTAAATTTTAGGGTTAGTGATGTCACTAACCTGGGATTAATCTCGTGTAGTCCCTACCATTTGTTTGTTGTAAGTCCTTAAAAAACGATTTCTTTAAAAGCAAATATCTTCCTTTGGTTTGTGCTTTGTAGCTTTGCAGATGTAGTTTATGCTCAAACAGCAACATTACACACTAACTAAAGTTAAAAAAGTGAAATCATAATCAACCACCCCTTTAAGTCCTCAGGTACCTCATGAAGAAATGGGACTCATTTTAGACTAACCTAACCTATGTCTTAACCTAAACGGTGGTTTTCTTACTGTACGCTATGAATTTAGCAGTTAACACTTCATATCTATCATTAGGAACATTAACCCTATAAAGCCTGCTGTATCATATTTGATACATGAATCAACAATCAAAACTTTGTTGAAAAAACGTGTGTACACAATCTACTATATGCCTTCTGACTGACAGTTTACACTTTTTTTAGGAAGTAATTGTAAAAACGCCCACCTTCAGGTCATACTACACGTGTCTTTTTGCTGTGAAATCTCTACTGATTTTCATAAAGTAAACATAAGAATAACTTTCATATTGTTATCAATATTTCAACGAACTCTTACTGGACTGCAACAACTTAGGTTTGCTTTACTTACTTGTAAATTATTTTTTTGTAGATGCATGTATCAAATACGATACATCAGGCATTTGAGAAACGTTTATTTTTTCATCTCTCAGTCATCATTGCATTATATATTTAGTGTCCCCCTCCCCACACAATAAAAACTATATAGCTTTGATTATAAAACAAAAAAAATAAATATCCTTTTACTAAGACATTATTGGGAGATATAGTGACAACTGCTATTTAAAGTATTTGCAATTTATGCAAGTAGTCTATTATTCAAGTTATCAAATTTCATCAAACTTTTTGGCCATATAAACAACATCTGCACCAAATTGTATATTTTTGCTCAGTTTGGGACAACAAAATAACATTGATGTGTTTTTCCTCCTCAAGTATGAGCTTCATAATCTCCTATATAATACTAAATGGGCCATAAAAGCCTTTTATTTACTATTATTTCATATGGCAGTGTTCTAATAAATATCAAAATTATTCTGTCATTTTTCTTTCTTATGAATTGCTTCCTATTTTCCGTTATTATAGTTAACTACGCAAAGTGATGTGGAACTGTAATGTGGTCAAGACCTGCCTGGAACTACTTTAGCCATGCGTTTCCCTGAAAATAATTTCACACCTTAGAACGTTTGTCAACCAATCAGATTCAAGCATTCAACAGCCCCGTAGTATAAAGTGTTTTAGTGGCAAAAATGCTGATTTCTTGGTAGAAATGGCTAGAAATCTAAAAGAAAAACTCTATAAAATGTACAGAATTTTTGGTGAGCAACTGTCAAACTGCATGCACAGGATTGTGAGAAATCATAAACCGCGTTTCCATGGAAATTACCCGGAACAATTTGTCCCAGGAATTTTTCTCCCACCAGACCTGTTGCTGTCTGAGTTTCCATCACGGCCTAAAGTACCGTGAAGATTAGGCAAATAAGTCTGGTGACGTAGTACTGCGCGCTACTTTCCAGTTTGATTTTGTCCTCCGCATAAAATAATAATGGTTGAAATAAAATGCTACGTGGAGTCAACCAATCAAAATGCTGTGTGAACTCAACCAATCAGCATGTTCAGCGCCCAAGTCCCACCCCCGAAAGTTCCTGAACTTTGAAAAAGTACTACCTCGCGAACAGGGACTTTCTGGGGGGAAAGTTTTTACCCAAAACTTCATTAAGACCCTGGTCCCTGCGGTCAAAACACACAGAGTACCACCCCAAAGTCCCTAGCTCCTGGGGAAAATTCCTGCGGTGGAAAAGCCGCTATAGAGAATGAAGGATACATCTAAGCTGTCTTTTAAATCTGACCAGATAAAGTCATCTTTGTATATAGGATGTTACAAAAGCAATTAATTCAGATGTATCTTGATGCCCTTTTCTTTTATTGCTTGTGGACGCAGCTTTCTTCAGGTTTCAGATGCAGCCAGAAAGAGATGAAGAGGAAAAAATGGAAGGAAAAGAAAAGATAGAGGACAAAGGGTCTTACCACAATTAATCTCATCTGTACCATCTCCACAGTCATTTACGCCATCGCACTGAAAGAACAGGGGCTTACAGAAACCGTTTTTGCACTGGATCAAGGTGGAGTCACATTCTGAAATACAAAACATCCACATTCAATCACAGTGTATGCCTGAGCTCAAATTCACATTCAGAGGGCAAGTGCGCAATTATGTGTTTGAATTAAAGACAAGGTTCAAGGAACGCTTACGGCATGCCCTCTCATCGCTGCTGTCACCACAATCGTTCCAGCCGTCACAGCGCATGGTTGTTTTTACACAGCGTTTGTTGTCGCATTGGTACATCTCCGGGCAGGCTGAGAGATTCAAAAACTGAATTTACTTTCTAAAGTTCACATTAACACCACTTTAAAAACTGTATAAGCACCATCACTGGCATCAGTAAGTCTATTTTTTCCACCTCAGGCCAGACTACTACTAAAATGGTCAAAAATGTGACCCAGTTTTTTTTTTTTACCAGTTAACCATTATAATGTCTTTACTTACGGTCAGTGGGCTCAAAGGCTTCATAAGTGGCGCTAAATCCTCGATCTACATATGATGAATCCGAGTAGAAAACAACAGTCATCTTGCTACTGTTGCCGGTAACCATATGATTAGCTGGCTTCTGCCCACACAATTTGCTGCAAAGTAATAATAAGCATGTAAGTTAGAGCTGCAAGAGTCTGGATAAATAGAGAATCATATTTTTCTTGTTTAAAATGGAGAACACATGACTCCCATGATTCTGAACAGACAGTTAAACAAAATTACATTTCATTTACTAAAGGTTCAGACAAATTTTTAATTACTGCAGTCTTTTAAAATATATATTACATTCATTTTCCTGAAAAAATCAGTTTGAATTTATGATTTAATGACTCATTAATATTTCACTTGTTTCATTACTGGACAATCAGAATCTCTTGAATGAATGATTCAATAACAAATACTGTCACTTGTCACCACACACTGTAACAATGTAACTGACTCAATCTTTATTTGAAGCGTCAAGTTACTTTCAGAAGGTGATTTACTTTATTTTGATCACTACCATAAAATTATTGTAAAACAGCAATATTGATACTGTGTGATTGAAATGACAAAATAAGGTTTGTGAAGCTGTTAAATTAAATTAGCTGTTAAATGCCTATACTTGACTACTGCTCTCTTTGGGTCAGCGGCAGTGCCAAAGCAGATTTGAATCGATGTGATCGTACTTGTCAAAGGTTTAACAGACGTAGCTGAATCGTGGTCATTTAGGAATAAGATCGCATGGGTGTTTGAATAGAGATTGCGTTCTTTTAACTATTAATCATGCAGCTCTAATGCGAGTATGAAATCTTCAGCTAAATGAAAACAAGAAGTGGTGCAGCCTAGTGGTTCAAGATCAAATGAAGAAGAAACCTCACTAAATTTTAACTCTGAAAATGAAACATTTGCTGTGTAACCTTTTCTTCTAAAAAAAATAAATAAATCTTGTTTTAAGGATGTTTGGAATTTTTTTTTTTTTCATTTACTAGAAAACAAGACATAAATACAGACCAAGATCCAAAAGCGAAATGTCCTATGCCTCATCAGCACTCAGATCTCGGAGAAGCATCAGATCATTCAGATCGGACAATAGACATTTCTGTGAAAAGTTTAACTGAAGCTCAAGTTTACTGACCTCTTACCAGCAATCTGCACATAATCTGCACAACTCTCTGTTGAAACCATAAACTTGGGGAACTTCAGCTTGATGAATTTGCCAACAGGAACCTTTAAACGATAGATACAGATGAGTGCTCATAAAGCACCAAACACTTTTATAAAAGTGGTTCATCAGGACATGAACTGATTCAACATGAGTGTTTGGGCCTCACCTCGATGTCCCACTGACATGTTGTGTTGGGGGGGTAATAATTAGGAAAGTTTGGTGATTGGAAACTACCAGAGAGTCCTGTCAATTTACCACCACATGCGGGATCTGTTAAAAGGGAAGATCCAGTGAGAGACGAAAAAATATAACAGTAATGCATCCCCTACTATTAATCAGTCAAGTATGTTTTTGTTGAGCAAGCCAGGATTTATCTTTACCCTCGGGCTTGATCTGAGAGACACGGGCTCTGAAACCAGGATAATTCTTTTTGTCGTTGGTTACCAAGGTGACCAGCATAACATTCCGAGACGAGATGAAGGTTAGAGGATCACTGGGAGAATAGTAGCCACACTTCCTGTTTGAGAGAGAGAGAAACTCAATTATGTTGAAATGTCAGTAGCTTATTCAGCCACCAGATGGCGCTACAGCCACAAACACAATTCACCATTCCCTTACTCTGCCATAAGGAATTTGTCCATGGGGACCAAAGAGTCATACACTCTCACTAAGTCATTTCCACAGTTTTGTTCCAGGTTGAAGGTGTCAAAAGCCAACTTTAGCGCAAAGCCTTGGTCTCCCCGAAGCTGCCATTGCACAACAGAGTTTGGAGGATATGGGGAGTCAGGGAAACCCGGTGATGTAATGATCTCATCTGCAGTACCTCTGGTGTGCTGGGAGTATCTCGTATTTGCTAGACATAAGGAAAACAAAAGGTTATTCTTACACATTTATTATTGGATACACTGTACAATAATAAGTATGAATGTGCTTAGGAAATTAAGTCCTGTTCCAAAACCTCCTGAACTTGGGGCCATATGATTTCTGCAATGCACAAAACTGTTTTCAACGTCTGCTGTCACACTATATTAGGACACGCCACATGACCTTCATCTCCAGAGCTGCTCTGACAGTTCACCTCATGAGTATTTCATCATCTTAGTTGATAAAACTGGTAAGATACACTCCCGCCAAAATAAAAGTTTGGTTTAACTTGAGGAAATAACAGAAATATTAATAGTGTACAGTAGAATGTACTTCTCTTTGTTTCCTACTGGTTTTGATAATACATTTTGTATTAAATCAGAAAACACTGAATGCATATAGATGTATACGGACAACAGGGAATTTCGGATTTTTTTTTTTATAAAATAAAACATTTTATTAACATTACTATTATTGTCCAAATAATAAATATATATATATATATATATATATATATATATATATATTTTTTTTTTTTTTTTTTTAAGTTATGCTAAATCAATTAATTAGACATCATTTGTTATTAATGAAATGTAACAAACATGAATTCTGTTTTAGTAGTTCAGTTATTGATTGATCAATCAATCAATCACTAAACTACTAAAACAAAATTCAGAAAAATTTAAACGTAAAACTCGGAATTATTTAACAGAATTTGGGAAAAAATAAAAATCGTATTACTGCTTCGCTGTCTACACAAACTGAACTGGAACCAAAGTCACTTTAAAGGGGTGGTAAAATGGCATTTTCACAAGATGTAAAATGAATCTCTGATGTCCCCAGAGTGTGTGTGTGAAGTTTTAGCACAAAATACCCCACAGATATTTTTATATAGCATGTTAAAGTTGTCACATTTTGAGGGTTTGCAAAAAAGCACCGTTTTGTGCCTGGCCCTTTAAATGCAAATGAGCTGCTGCAGAGGGCGGGGTTTCAAGAGCTCTTGTATGTTAGCAGCTCCGATTACCTCAGGCAGACACACTAAAATGACAGAAACTGTTCTGCCTTTAATGTTAAAACGGAGTCAGACAAAGATGGAGAGACTCAAGAAGAAGTGACAACATGTAGAATGCAACAGGACGGCTCTGAATGGTTAGTTGATGAATTTATGTTGCTGATGTGGAGTTAACTATCTTCAATTAGGATATTCTGTGATGTTAATCTATAAATCGCTCGTATAGGAACTGTTGTGAGATGCACACAGAGTGACTTTCTATTGCATGTGAAAAGAAGGATGCTAAAGTTTGAGCTGACTCACAAATACACTCTTATACAACAACTTTTCCTCTTCTCAACATGGACTGCGTGTCCCGGGGGCGGGGTTTATGTACATTTTAGGGTTGCTGATGTCACTAAACCCGGGAGGAATGTCATGTAGTCCCTACCAGCCGTTTTTTGTAGTCCTTTTCTTTAAAAGCAATATCTCCCTTTGCTTTGAACTTTGAGCGTTGTAACTTTGCAGATGTTGTTTATACTCAAATAGCAACATTTCACACTAGCTAAAGTTAGAAAAGTGAAATCATACTTTACCACCCCTTTAAGGCAAGTCAATTCACTCTGCGGCCATCTTTAAAATGCCTCTCTGATAACAGCTCCTATCTCTTTGAATGGGGAGATATCAAATTCTTCAAAGCTGTTTACAAAGCCTTATGATTAAATTTGAAATCTGACAAAAACTGTCTCACAAATTTTGTTTCTAAATGCTTGAATCAAGACACAAAAAAAATGCATTTTCAGGCTGGACCAGCCACTTTCTCCCATTCATAGTAATATGAGCCTTTGTATATCTCAAGTCTTTGATAGGTTGATCTCAAGTCTTTTGATAGTCTTTTTAGGTTGCCATCTCTGATTTATTTTTTCACTAACCTTGTTGCAATGCATTAAATGACTGCTAATGGCGATGCTGCTTTAAGTTACCTTATGGAATAGCCTTCATGTCAGGACTCCGGAGCATATCTATGATACCTTAAATTGCTTGATATGGAGGCAGTTCACTAGGTTTTGGAACAGACAGAGAGATATATATAATGGACTAACTCACTCCTGGCACTGGAGAACAAACGTGTGTCCAGAGCTGTTAATGAAAGATTGACATAGTTATAATGAATCTGGCTGAAGACAAGCATCTGTGCTTCAGTATCATGGACATTCAGGTTTTCCATGATAGCATGCAGTCTAGAGATCAGTATCTGGATGAATCTCACAAAACATGTCAAGAACCAGGTCACATTTTACCCCACAATCACAAAAAAAAAAAATTATAATTTTTTTTTTTTTTTGCCCAGGGGAAATTAAACCTGCTTTGTAGGAAAAAATATCTTTCATGACAATAATGCAAACTTCCCCCAAATCTAATTACTGAAATGCAAAATATAATAGCCGTTTACTTTACACCATCAAAGGTTTCCAATTACAACGCAATTTGCAGTTGTACTCATAACTCATAATGCCTAATGTTGGTTTGATTTCTTCTTGTGTTACATGAGAAAATAAATCATTTTTGTCTACCTGATGTATATTTAATGCGGGTACGGAATTAAACAAGTGCTGCTGTCGGACAACTGTTAAGTTCTGCGGGCGCGGGTTTACCAAACAGGACCCGTGCAGGACTCTGCTACAGATGATGCCAACTCAGAATCAACATACACAACTGCCGAATGTACTTTGACACAGTCAAACACATCAGAATAATCCTCTGATAACAGATTACTCTAAATTGTTATGTAGAAACATGCATTTTCGGTTAAGCTGAAACGATGTGCATTTTTAAAAGTGCTATACAAATAAATGTGAATTGAATTATGCAAATTCTAATTTTGATTTTGGAGAAAAATATGATGTACACATTTAGTGAGATTCATCCATCTATCCAAACTATGTAATGGATGTACTAAGAATTTATATTACCTGAAGACACAACATGATCGAAGATCAGGGGACCTTGTTTTTCCCCACCTATGCGCCTAGATTTAGTGCTATAGATGTTAATTAAGTCGCTCACAGCCTGATCCACCGCTGCGTCCTGCCCCACTGGAACGGTAAAATCTGACTCATAGTAAGCTATTACACTGCCCTCACTGCAGGGAGACGGAGAAACAGGCAACACTTAAGAGTCTAACAATATAATAACCATAATTTTAATGTCACAGCAGAAACACTTAGATCACTGAATTCCTGTGGATTAATTTGTACTTTTTGGTGAAAATTTGCAAAAATAAAAACTTTTTCCCCACTTTTTGTAGAGCCTGATGAAAATTGGTTCTTGATGTGAATAGTTTTGTTGATGTCACTGAACAATTTGCCTATTCATTCTGCTCTTTGATTTTGCCATGCAAGCAAATTAAACTTAAAGTGCCCCTATTATGCTATTTTAAGTTCCTAATTTTGTTTTGGAGGTCTCCTATAATAGGTTTACATGCATCCAAGGTCAAAAAACACTTTCATTGTCTCATATACATTGCAGCATCACCACATTTCTCAAAGAGTCTAAAAATGGTTTGTTTGAAGATTCAGTCGCTCCGAACCCCTCCTTTCCGTGATCCTACTTTGCTCTGATTGGTCAAGAAGCTAAGAAAACGCATAATAGGGGCACTTTATGAGCAGGTACATGACCAATTTTTTATTTTTTCATGTGGACAATCAGATGTAGACGTACCTGAAGGCTTGAACTCTGGAACCAGCATAATATTTTGACAGTAGTGGAGATTCTGAGTACATTGATTTCAGCTGAATACGGAAATAAAAATAAAAATAAAAAACACTTTTCTCTGTCATCAACACTATGTGAAAAAAGCAGCTTTAATTGAATTCTCACCTGAGACATGACTTGTTTTGCCAAGTCTTGAAACTCTGCACTGTCTTGGTTTTCATAAGCATCCACAAAAGCTTGATTTGTTATCCTAAGCGAGCCGGTGTAAATCTTCTGTAGATTAAAATCTTTCCGGACTGCAGGAGACACAAACCAACAAACATGTGATCAACACTGTAATGATTGACACTGGTAACAGTGTTATGCTGTCTGTGACTGCAGTATTGACTTACAATGGAAATGCCAGACCAGAACCCCTACGATCAAAGCCAAAACGGCTGCCAAGATCACCAGACCAACAATGATCCTAACTTTCCCAGGGCCCCTTTTCTTCTCCAGCTTTTTATTATCTGATGCTGGCAAGAATGTGACAGCTTGGTCCCAGTCCTTGTCCTAACAGAAAAAGAGGCAAAAGTAAATTCTCAGTAAATTTCAGTGTCTCCGAAATGCTCCAGAATGCTGCAGATAGAGGTCTTTAACGAGCCGAAGAGAGCACACGTCATTCCTCTCCTCACAAAATTGCACTGGTTGCCAGTTGCCGCTCGCATCAAATTCAAGTCACTGACGTTTGCCTACATAACAACCACTGGATGCAAGCAAACTCCCTCTACTCCCTTTTACCTAAAATCATTACTTCAGACTTGCGTGCCATCTAGAAACTTGCACTCTGCAAGTGAACGTCGTCTTGTGGTACCATCTCAAAGAGGCACAAAATCTCTTTCTTGGACCTTTAGCCATTAAAGGTTCGTAGCCATTTTTAAGAAACGGCTGAAGACACATCTTTTTCGACAGCACTTGATCCATTAATCCTAACACTTTCTATTCTATTTATAAAAATAAATAAAAAAATAAAGTAAAAATAAAAAATGTACTGCGTTAGATTAAACTGGGAAGGGTCCTAGCACTTGGATATTGTTGTCCTATTGTTAGTTTCACTACTTCTATTGTTCTCATTTGTAAGTCGCTTTGGATAAAAGCGTCTGCTAAAAGAATAAATGTAAATGAGTAATTGATCAACAGTATAAACTTTTTTTTAAAACAATATATGAGCTCAAACTGTGTGTAAATCACCTTTTTTTTTAATTATTTAAAAAAAAATAGTGTCCATCATTGACAAAACCAGTGCCCTGGGTAAAAATAAATTGTGCATGTAAAAATGTGGTTTGGTCTGTGAAAATTTGGACTGCTTTTACATTTGCTCTAGTTACTAAATATCATAATGCATGGTTATTTGGTAATACAAGCAATACAAGTGAAGAGAACACGTTTTCAATACTGATTTGATCGTACAGATGAATCATGCACAAAAAGATAAGGAATGAGTATTGAGAATGTAAATAGTGTTGACCGAGAGAAATCACAGTGCGTATACAATCAGACTGATGACGGAAGTAGAAGGCATAATAGGAAATGCTTTTCTGACCCTAAACTTTGAACAGTAGTGTAATTTGCTCTCTATGGAACACAGACCTATAATTGTGTCTTTTACAACCGCTAATATAATAATAATAAAATAAACTTTATTTTATATAGCGCCTTTAAAAAGTATCTCAAAGCGCTTCACAAGAATAAAAACATAAAACATACAATTAAACAAACTATGCATTTCTGACAGAAAAACGTAATATAATACAAAAAAAATAAAAACATTATGAAAATATAGGATTAATAATAAGAATAATAATAAGGGGCTAACAAACTCTGCTATCTCAGAGTGCCGTCACATTACATTGTTCATGACCTATATTCTATTTAATATGTATCAAAAAATGTGCCAAAACAAAAAGTTCCACCAAAGTTGTAAGTTCATGGAAACTCTTATAGAAGAGACTTCTGATTTTGCAATTAGGATACAAAGTGTCTAAAGAGCAAATCAACCAAAAATAAACTGCTAATTCCTGAGGAAATTCTCAAGGACATCTAAAAAGTTTTAGCTTGTGTGTGTGTGTGTGTATGTGTTTTTTCTCTTTCCTACTGCATATTTGAGACCACAAGTTCATAAACATGTGTCTAACGGGGTGGTGATGGCGCAGTGGATAAGACACATGCCTTTGGTGTGAGAGACCCGGGTTCAAATCCACTGTGAGACACCAATGTGTCCCTGAGCAAGACACTTAACCCCTAGTTGCTCCAGAGGCGTGCGACCTCTGAAATATAGCAGTTGTAAGTCGCTTTGGATAAAAGCGTCAGCTAAATGAATAAATGTAAATGTAAATGTAACCATTGTTAATTAATTTTTCTAACATCAAAAAACTGTCACATGGGGGTCATGACATGAGAAATCAAATTTGCCTTGATCTCTTGACATAAAAGAGGTGTTTGTACCAATAAAACATCCTGCAAGTTTCATAGCTTAAAACAACATCCTCATTATAAATAAAGCATTAATTTAATCAAGCTCCAAAAACCGCTTGTTTTGATATTGGGGGATCTGTGATGTCACACAGGCAAATACATTTGCATATGCCAGCCTCCAGAGCAAGAAGAGCAAAAATATTTTGTAAACGAGGCACAGTGTAATGGAGAGTTACACTGCAAAGAAACTTTTGTTAAAAGATGAAGCAGCCAGCTGTATTGGCTCTAAATGCAGCTGCATCACAAATCGTAGGCAAATGATTTCATAATGCTTTGTTTGTAAATGACGATTTTAAATGGATAATGTTTTCCAAAACTCTTCTGTATGATAGCGAGTAGGGGTGTAACAATACATCGATATGGATCGATTATACTTCTAACGATACAATGCATCAATGCCACACGTAAAATATCGATATATACGGTACCTTTATTTTGACACTCTCCAAATCCTCACGTAACGTCCATCTACACATTTCCGCCAAAGCACGCATTTTCATTTACTCACCAGGCGTCTATGTCAGCTGAGGAGATTAATGTTACAAAGATTAACCAAGCGTTTTATTATATATCATGGCAATTACTTGATTTTGTTTAACTCTGAAACATAAAATGTGGAGTTATCTGCTTTTGCTAAAAAAAAAAAACTTTTAATATATATATAAACAAACTTTCAATTAACTTTAAATTGTAAGTTACCTGTATTTTTTTTTTAGTTATTATTACTTAATCAAAACAACCCAGCTGCAATTTGATTGATATTAGTTGCAAATTACACAATAAAAAAAAAACATGATTTATGAAAATGAACAAGAACGGAGTTGTGGCGAGCAGGAGGAGGCCGAGGGCCGTGAGAGAGCGGCGCGAGGCCGGTGGCGTGATTACTGATGAGCGACACACCGGTCTTGTATCTCTCACAGCATAAAAGGAGGAGCGACGACTGTGAAGGACGAGAGGACAGGCCTGGATTTATGTTGTGTTTTGTTTGTTTTATTATATTTGACAGCAATCGTCCGTGAGGGGCTGCTGTCTTTTACTTTCGTTTTGTATTTGTTTTATTTTGTTATTAAAGTTGTTAAATGTTTGCCGGTTCCTGCCTCCTTCCAATAACATTGAACAGTGTTACAGGAGTTATCCGTTTTAGCAAATTAACTCTTCTGTTGTAAATGTCCCAATTGTCCCATTACCCCACAGATGATTTTATACAGAATGTTAAAATTGTCCCTTTTTGAGGGTCAGTAAAAACGCGTTGTTTCGTGTGTGTCCCATTAAATGCAAATTGGCTGCTGCTCAGAGGGAGGAGCTTCAAGAGCTTGTGTGTGTTTGTGTGTGTTTGTGTGTGTGTGTGTGTGTGTGTGTGTGTGTTAGCAGCTCCAATTACCTCAGGCAGACACGCACTAAAATGTCTGAAACTGTTCTGGCTTTTATGTTTAAACTGGAGTCGGACAATGATGGAGAGACTCAAGAAGAAGTGAAAACGCAAAATTCAACAGGATGTTTCTGAATGATTAGTTGATGAATAGCTGATGTGGAGTTAACTATCTACAATTAGCATATTCTGTCACGCTAATCTATAAAATCGCTCGTGTGGGAACTGTTGTAAGATGCCTACAGAGAGACATGCTATTGCATTTGTGTTACATACTGTATTGCATGTGAAAAGATGGATGTGACCGCTTGAGCAGACTCACAAATGTGCTTTACTACAAAACTCTTCCTCTTCTCAACTTGGACTGTGTGTTCCCGGGGACGGGGTTTATGTAAATTGTAGGGTTAGTGATGTCACTAACCCGGGGGGAATCTCGTGTAGTCCCTACCAGCCGTTTGTTGTAAGTCCTTAAAAAACGATTTCTTTAAAAGCAAATATCTGAAATGTTGTTCAAAGTTCAAAGCAAAGGATTGCTTTGAACTTTGACCGTTGTAACTGCAGACGTTATTCATGCTTAAACAGCAACATTACACACTAACTAAAGTTAGAAAAGTGAAATCATAAATCAACCACCCCTTTAATTTTTTAAGTGAACCTGTTAAAGTAATAAAACAAACTCCATGTCATGACCCCTTTAATAGTGCCGAGTAGAGTTGATGCCATTTTTAAGAGACCAGAATGATTGCTGTTCTTCTAATCAGACTTTTTGTTTTGGTTTGAATTTAAGACATTCAACTTTCAAGTTAATGAGTGAAGAAAGTCCAGCTGTAAATGAATGAACTCCACCTGGGTCGAGCGGTCGACATTCTGTGACGACATGCATGATGCATGAAAAGAAGCTGATCGCTTGTGAATTAGGGGGTATTCCCTGAGTCATTTTCTCTGTGCAAGTTTCATCTGTGGGGGTGTTTGGTCATAGTAATGCTAACAGCCGTGAGCATGTCGTAACAGATCTGTGGAATGCGTTCAGGCGTACACACACGTCAGACAAATATAGAATAACATTCTGTGGTTGACTGCTGATCATTCAAAACACATCACAATCCTCAGTTCTTCCCATGCGCTCCAAAACATTTAACCTGATCTATAAATAACTAGCAGTGTTGTTTAAAAAAGACAGCTTGCCCCACTTTAAAACAAAACAATCTACATCAAAGCTATTCAAGGGAGTAGCATCTTCTTCTTTTTTAAATACCTTTTATATCTTGATCTTTTTTACAACCCGAATTCCGGAAAAGTTGGGACGTTTTTTAAATTTGTATAAAATGATAACTAAAAGACTTTCAAATCACATTAGCCAACATTTTATTCACAATAGAACATAGATAACATAAATGTTTAAACGGTGAAATTTTACATTCGTATCAACTAAATGAGCTAATTTCAAATTTGATGCCTGCTACAGGTCTCAAAAAAGTTGGCACGGGGCAATAAATGGCTGAAAAAGCAAGAAATTTCTAAAAGATTCAGCTGGGAGATCATCTAGCAACTAATTAAGTTAATTTATCAGGTCTGTAACATGATTAGCCTTTTCTGGAATTCGGATTGTATATCTTTCTAACTTTTTTGTATTAAACATACAAACTGAAATATGTTCACAATAAAGACAAATAATAAAATGTGAAACCACCCTAACTTTTGTGAAGGGACTTCATATTTTGAGCCGGTTGTGTCACTACTTTTACTTCCTAGAGCTTCCCAACCAGTGACAGACCAATATTTAGTCAGGGTTATTATCATTACCTAAAACTATTAAAAACATTTTTGTTAATTGAAATAAAACTGAAATAAAATATAAATATTAGATGGAAAAACTTAAACTAACCTAAAATGGGTTTAAGTTAAAGCACCAGAATTATTACCTGAAAAAAAAAGAAAAAAAAAACTAAAACTATAAATAAATTAACAAATTAAACCTAAATAGAAATATTTAAAAAAAAAAACTTTAAAAATGTCAAAAGCACATAAAAAAGTACTAAAAACATTAAAAATAAAAGCCAATTCAAAATATTAATAAGTATATATATATATATATATATATATATATATATAAAATAACACTGATTTACACATTCCAAAAACAACCCTGTCAAATTTTTAAGAAATATTGTGTAAAAATTACTATTAATGTTATTTTCACACTGTAGTCTGTGTCTCATTTGCTATTTTAAATAGTAATACACTTATTGGTATTATTTCGTCCAACAGTCACCCAGTACACTGAAACGATTTGGTGTACGACTTACTTTTGAAACAATTTCAATTTCACCAATAATTACAAAGAAACGGCAAGTAACGGAAAATTGAATTAAACATTCTGAAGTAGAAAGAATGACATTTTCTTTTCAAACATACTCCAATGTATGTATGTTTTTTTCAGTTTACCCTAGATATCAAAATCGACATTGGCTGTTGAAAACCCTGTATCTTTCACCACCACTACATATCACCAAAGTACGACTGTTTTGAATCTAATCCTCAAGAAGACAGTCAGCTACCAATAATCACCAGAGACATAAAAACTGCTATTGTGGACTGAAAGCACTTCACTTAGGGTCTTGTGAATGTCCATTGACACCCTTTCCTCAGAGACGACAATGCCAAGTCAGCAGAATGGCTTAAACTCACACTCCTATGGATGATCTATAGAAATGAAATCCCTTACACATGCCAAACCAACCAAGACGGAACGAAAAGTGACTACAGACAGGAAATGAGGTCTGGCACATTTCAAACATGATGTGAAACCTCCAGTGGCTTCAGTGGTGGCATGTTTGTTTGGTAGGTAACTAAATAAGTTTTGCCCACTTAAGAGCTCTTTAACATTATTTTATGCACTCAAACATCAGGTTATGCAATGTGTCACTCTGTCATTCATTGCGTCATTTAGATCAAAACGTAGAATATTAACAATACAAGCTTTTATCTTGCTCTTTAAAGAAAGACCAACCAAGTCGCAAATAAGGCTCAGCTAAATTAAATAGAGCTGAACATAACTAGAATAATGTGTAGCCAGCCACTATGAAATTTGTGTGATGTTTAAAGTTCTTATTCATTTTCAGGCCTGGAAACCACAATTTTATGATTATTAATGGCATTCCCATCAGTGTGTGAACCTTGATGAATATGGGAAGTAGCCTAGCACTGCTGTTTAAAATGGACCTGTTAATAACATCTCTAACTAACCACAATCTTGTTTAGAGTTTCACATTTCCACCTTTTGTAGTTCTTTATCTTACGCCTTCTGATAAACAGTTTGACACAACATGAAATACATTCATGTGAGAAAAAAAAATCACACAGCACAGTTTTTGGGACATAAATGTGATATTTTCAGTTCTTCGTTAGATGTTTAAAGGTGCTTGGCAGGTTGAAAAATATCAGGTTATTAATATGGCGAAACTTACCGAAGAACCGGGAGTGTAACGCATTCCTCGATCCATAGGGTCCATGTCCGAGAGACCACCGGCAGAATATCAACACACCTTTCTTCTCACACTTCCACTTCTGCTGACAAAATAAGGCGAGTAATTGTGTATTGAGAGGGGACAGACTTGTTATTCTCAGCTTAAGTCAAACAAGTGTGGAAAACAACAACGCCCATAACAAGTGCACGCGGCAACAAAATAAAACATTTAACCGTCCTGAAAAAACTTCCACATGAACTTTCGAACAAACTAAGACGTGTAGCCTAAATCACGAAAACGAAATTACACGATTAAAACGAGATAGATTTTTGTCTTCCGCAGAGAGTGAAGTTCGTGTCGTCTAGCTGTGAGATGAGAAGATATTTCCGGAGAGATAGCTCAAGCGATACTGTCTCTACAGGTGTGCACTTTACCTTTAAACACCTTTAAACCCAATTCCACTCTAAAAAAAACCCTCAAAGTAAGGTGAATACATTCGTTAATATTTCAAAACGAATGTAAGGTTAATTTTAGGTACGTATATGACTCTTTAACGTTAGTATCGATCCGTGTTTCGGCTGCGGAGTGACTCACCTTACGCGGGTGTGGGCGTCGTCTCAATCTAGGGTGCTGCCCTGCAGCCTATACTTAGACTGCATGTTTGGCCAGCTGATACGGAACGCGCTCATTGGGCCGCAAAGGCTGACTAGGTAGGGAGCGTTCTAGGTTTTGAGACATGCTTTCGAGCCTGTATTCAGCTTGATTCAAACTCGACATACAGGTTTCTGTTGCATGAAAATGGCGTTTCCACGAAATAGTGTTTACTGGAAAAACTGACGACTAAGCTTTTCACATACAAATTAAATATTAGTGTTATAGCCTATAGTAAAAAAAAAATATATATTGTTCAGATGTATTTGCTTAATTCAATTACTGAATTTAAAATATAATTTAACAGTCTATAGAAATTAAACAAAACAATCTCTTGAAAATAGGGGAGAGAGGGGGTAGTTGCAACACTATCTTTGAGTTTCTCAGATAGCCTACTGTTTGTATTGGAAAGCCAAAATGTTAATACAGTATGCCCAGAGATGTCAGCTACCCACCCACACTGCTGCAACATGTGTACATATGATAATATATGTACAATTTACACTTGAATAGACAAAGTCAACTGTTGCAACTAACCTTAGGCCTACTAGGGGACGGTTGCAACATTCATTAAAATGTAATAAAATCATTCTTTAACATTATTTTCAAATGTATGTATTTTACTGTGTTTGTTTAAGTGAATATTGGAATATATTCTTATATATTCTTGCAAGGTTAGGTGGCAAATGGCAAAGTCTTTTGCCTCAGACCTCAGCATGTTGCAATGTCCCTACACTGACAGCCATGATAAAACGTGCTATGCTAGCTTGACACACAAACAGTTTAGACAGTATGACAAAAAAATCTGATCATAAAATTATTTGCAGCTAATTAGATCAAAATAAATATTAATAATTAATAATAGTTATCATTAATTATTATCATTATGAATATTTGGTTATTATTTGATGTAGCAAAATGAATACCATAATGAACTAACTTGTTTGTCTAGCGATTCATTATTATTATAAATTAATTATTTATTAATTTTAAGAAGAAATAACGTTCTTACTGTACAGTACTACTCATAGCATGTAGTCAAAATATGCATGATTAGGTATTCATGAGCATGACACAAACAACTTAACGTGTGACATGAACAAGACTTTATTAGCTAGACTAAACACTTAAATCTTATTTACATATACATGCATACAGTTTATCGAGGGAAAGAGAGCTGAAGCAGGATACAGGAAAGCAAGAAATTACAGCATTGTTTGAAATTTCGCAGATCAACAGCCTTGAGCAAACCATCAGTTTAGTTCTAACACGCTCTTCTTTAAAAGGTGTAAGGATACTTAATGTATCAAATAATGAGACTAAGTTTGATACTTGCATGTCTCACCCATTAGAATTAAACCCTCCTGATACAATTCGTTAAGGCTCCAGTTGATCTTTGCTGATGTTGTCTTGATGAGTGAGAAGAAGTTGGAGTCATAGGATCTTTGGTGAATGGAAAGTCAAGGTCACAGCCTGGCACAAGCTTGGGGTTCCTTAGAAGACTTCTATTTCAGCATCATCTTCACATCAGAATTTCTCAGAAAGAGGAACTACTGCGTGATCTTGTGATCAGTGATTTTTAAATTGTGAAGGTGCCAATAAGGAGTTGTTCCTTTGGAGGGATATTTACAATTTTTTTGTCTTTTAGCAGGGCATTTGCATGTAATTTGATTGGATGTTTAAGAGAAGAACCTTCAAGATTCTTATAATATAATGTGTCACAGAGTTAACATACTCTCAACTATCAAATTATTTCTTTCTTAAAATGTCAATAAATTATAACTTTTAAAATTGTAACTGGTTTCCTACCAATCATGTCTTTTTCGCTTTTTAGTTTAACTGAACATGTGAGCAGTTAAGGATACTCATCTTCACTTCTCCACAAAGTAAGTAACAGAGATATGGCATTTATGATCCATATTGTTTGATTTCTTTTTTTTATTATGACTTTATGCCTAAACATACCCAGTCACAAAAAAACATTAAAGCTATACCATGACTTTATCACTTTTTCCTTTTAACATGCGGTAAAGGGCTCATTCTGTCCATTTTTGCTGATTTTGGCCTTCATGAACATAATTGTTTTTACATAATCAAATGGAAGAGACACAATGTAACTCTAAACTCAATTGTGTATTTCAGATGCTGTCACGTATCATAACCTCATCGTCTGCAGAGAGAAACTGCCTCTCAGAATACATACATAATGAAGGACGTAAATAAATCATAGGGGATTGTGAAGATATTTCACTAGAACTTGGTCTTCATTACATCTATATCGTGTTAAATGTCAATTGTTATTTATTAATGTATTCAGTTAACAACTGTTATTAGAGCACTGTCATTTTTGCTACAATCTGCCATGTCAATAATTTTTTTTTTGACACAACATGCTGTTTTAAAAAAATATATTTAAAACCCAAATAGAGGTAACAAGAAGAAATAAGACCATATATTAATATATCAAATATATTATTTATTTATATATTAATGTATACAAATACAATGGGGGGTTATGGTACTAAATTATATTTATGCAGTAGTTATTATCCATTTATTCACTTTTTGAGCATGGACCTGAACATGAAACTTCCAACTTAATCGGTCATAAATCTTGGATGCTTTGGGAGCACTGACGTAAGTTGGGTCTCTTTTTAAAAATTGTAAAAAAGTGAACTTGAAAAAAGTTATAAAATTTTACATTTATTGTTATTAAAAATGCACAAAAATACCATTTTCATTTTTATATAAAATATATATTTTCCAAAGCATGTTTTACTCTAAAACTACGAGAAAATCTAATCCCTAAATATTAACAATTTTTGTTCCAAATTGGAAGTTAAATTATCTGTCAGTCAGAATTTGTTTGTGCGCAGTACCAAATGTTTCAAATAGTTCCAATAGGTTTTTTTGACCACAAACAATACATGTGTGACAATTTTTTTAGGACCATTTACCCTTTTCAAATCATGTCATGTTTGTGTTCACACAGCACGTCCCAAAATGTTTACCAAGTTGTGTGCCATTTGGTACCACAATATAAACATCAAAATGACCGAACGAACAGCACCAGAGGGTTAAGTTGCTTGTATAAAAGAGATGCTTGTATCTGTCAGAGAAGAGAACACACAATCAAGCTTGTCAGTTACTTGCATAATAGGTCATAAATGCAAATAAAATCAATTGTAAATACGGCGTGTTCTGTAATCTGTCTCAGCTTATGCAAACAAAATTACTGCTATTTCTAACATTCACAATTTCACCAATACAAAATATTCTGTCTCTATTTTTAATTATGTGTATGACAAAATACATGGATAAATTATTAGATGAATGGCCTTATTGATCTTTGAAGCAACAGCAACTACACAATATATAACCAAAATACTGTACAATCTGATATACAATATATATGATATTATAGGCTACGCGGTAAACAATACAACAGAATGTGGGAAAACACAGCAGTTAAATGAACGGGCTACACACAGATGGCAGACGACAGTAAAAGCTTCTCTGTCAGATTTATTGACGATTGGATTGTGTAAATGTGGTGTGATGGGAGTATTGTTGTGTAATAATAGCAAGTGGAAAAAAGACCATTGACTTCACTGTCATATGGACCACCTGTAGATCCGTGTCAAGCAGTGTCCTGCTGTGTGACATTCTGTACTTCATCTATGCTGAATGTAGTCTAATTTTGATTTAACTGCCTCCAGCAATTCATTCTGATTCGTTGTCCCTTGTTAAGTTCAGTTTGGCAGAGTTTGTCATGGTTTTAAACGGGAAATGCATGGTTTGGTCATGTCAGCTTCCCCTCATTGATTTGTAAACTGCTGACACTGTAATAAAAATATGGAAAGAAGAGCACTATTTTGTAATTAGCATTTATATTTGACTGATTTTCACTCAATTTTGTCTCTTGAAATAAAATCTCTCTCTCTCCCTCTCTCTATAAAAGAAATATGTATAAATAATCTTATAATCTGTTGACACCACTAGGACTGCATGTGTTTTCAATGGTTGGGAAGACGCTATATGAATGGGGAAAATAACAATATTCATATGTTTTAATTACAAATTATTACTCAAATTGTGTAATAACCGAGGAAGTATATTCCATAAATGTCTCATAATTGATGTTATATAACCTGTAGTCAGAACACATTTAATTCTATGATTAAAGCTATCCCTAATTCTTTCGTATGTTTGATTCAAGGATATCTTTCAACTCTGAAACCACCCAACTTTTGTCTCCCATTTTAGTTGAAGATGTCGATTTTAAAGAAATTAAACTTCCAAACAAAATTATTAGAAATATGTTTGATAACATCTTATTCCCTATAGCATCGTATAAAAACTTGATTTCACAGTTCTTCTTCTTCTAAAAAAAAAAATTTCACAGGTTACGAACAACTTACTTAAAATGCCCATAAACTCCCAAAGCTAAGGAAATCCATTTAAAAATTATAAATGGTGTATATCCATCCAGTGAATTTGTACAACGAAGATTTGGATTTGAAACTAGTAATTGTTTTTTTTGTGATAATATTGAAACTACTGATCATTTATTTTTTCATTGTATGTATGTAGGCTTTATGGCTTGATATTCATGACTGGCTTTACCCAAGGGTTCCTCATCTCGAAGTCTTCTCTCACACGGACATTATTTATGGACTCGTTATGGAAAACAACAAAGACGATTTTTGGTTATAGCAGCATCCTTATTCTAGTTACATTTTATATACACAAATCTAAATTTCTGAACGTGAAACCTAAGTTCTGTATATTTCACAATGAGTTTCTTTCTTATATAAATGCCCTTAAAATGATGAAAAGTAAAAATGCAAAACAACTTTTTGCTATAAAGAATATGACTTGAAAAGTAAACCCTAGCCCCATCTCTTCTTTTTTTTCTTCTTATTTTTTTCTTTTCTTTTCTTCTTTTCTGTAATGCACTTTTGCACCGGATCCTACTGTCATAGTGTAATTATATATTTCCGTTACCATGTTGTTTGTACATGACATATTGTTCAATAAAAAAAAAAGAAAAAGAATTTGAAGTTCAGAACAAAAAATTCAGAACAAAAAAATAGATGTTTGAAAATACATGTCTATAAAATTCAGTCATAAAAACATTTCAATTCGTTAAATTTCAAATGTGCAATATTCGTTTAAAGAAATCAAATTCAGATCTATTTAAAATTCCACATAAAATTCAATTTTGTTAGATTACACTTGTCAATAATTCAAATTTACAAAATTCAAATTCAAATCATTTTGTCATAGCTCCATAATGGCCCCAGTTAAAAAACCCTGCTATAGACGAAAAAAAAATAGCCATATGTTAAATTTTGTTGCAAAATATAGGCCTTTATAATATACAATTTAACTTAAAATTTTGATCTTGAAATTCTTTAATTGTTTTAAATTTCCACATTACATGTCTATCCATTTCGTAGTAGACCCACCGGAGGTACACACACCCATAGACATCATCTATGCACACACCCATGTATCCTTCATTAGATGACAGCATGATGACATCATTTCCGGTAGGTCCCAGCATCTGACGGCCGGTGGCGCGCTTGATCGTGTTTTAGCTCGAGCTCAAGCGCGTGCAGTGACACTCGGAGACATTCCACACGCGCTGAGTGCGAGATCAACGGCACAGTGGGAAAAACACAGGAGAGAGAGACACACACAACGACCACTCGAGGACGGTTGACTTAGCTGTTTTCCTTTTTAACAGCCTTTTATAGAAATCCACAGCGGGATCATTTCAACACAAATCTCCGCAGAGACTAACCGTGAAGATGGGTTCAGTCCCGGTATTATCTGTGCTCATTCTGGCCATCGCTGTTCCGAGTCTAGCCGGATACATTGAGGTTTGTGCGCACTAATATCTCACTCTCGTTTTCATGATTATTATTGTTTACACTGACATTTCTCTTTTGAAATGTGCCTTTTTATTGCGCTTTTTATATTTCTGATATGTTAGTAGTTTACAAATGACGTCCAATGCTCAGCCTATAAAGTCATTAGTCTAATAATAAGAGTCTGTGAATTGTCCGTATCCCTGGTTGTGATTATTTAGTCTAATTCGGTGGCAAAAGAGAAACTTATTCAAATGTAATATTAAATAATTGGTATTTTGTTCCTTAAAGAACAAAAGCTGGGCGAAGTAAAACGATTAATTGTATTTCTTTAGACGAGCTCTGGAGATAAGGCTAAATGTCTTTATCTTTTCGTTTTTGTATTTATCTCTCATCTTTATTTGTGTAGTTGTATTGAAAAACTGAAACCTAAACAACATTGATTCTGTCATAATGTCAGTTTGAAGTCCTTCATAGCTAATATCTGAATGTGCATTTATGATAAAAGGCTTTCAAATATCCTTTTAACCTGTGATGTTAGTTGTTTTAATTTTTGAATGATTAAAAAAAAAAAAAAAAGTATGGATATACTAACTGCAATCTTGCATTGCAAAATGTCACACTTTATCAGAAGAGGCCTTTTAAGAGTTTGTGTTTGCTCCGAGTCAAATATCAAAGAATCAAGCTGGACAATCGGATTCAGGATGTCCTTTGATCAGACCTTTATGTAACTAAAATGATTCACATCGTTATACATATTCATCAGGAATAGCTTTCAGGTGTTTGATCTGAACAGCATCTCTTACCATGACAAGCTTTAGGTGATAAAAAACACTTGCCATGTTAAAGGACAAGTCTGTATCTGTCAGAGAACCCTGCATCAAGCTACGGTATAGGCAAATTATGCAAATGAAATCATGTGGTATGTCAAGTTTATAAACTCTTAAACTGGTAAAGCTCTCACACCACTCCTGGATAGTCCGTGTCTGGTTGCTTTAAACCTAATCACAGCTGCCCTTGTCCTGCACTTTTTCATGTGTGCCAATAGGCCTTTCCAATAAGAGCTCAGCCTGCCGCCATGATATAACAAATTATGAAACAATTATTTTCAAAGCCTGAAATAATGGCAATAATGCACTGAAATAAATAATGAAATCTCTTTGTGTACTAATTGATGCATTTAGAGAGAAAGGAGCTGCCTGTGGTTCACGAGATGCAGTGATGTTTATATGCAAAGATCAGCTTTACTGTAGAAAATCAAAGAATCATTTTACCTTCGGATGACCCTATCGTATTTCTGTTATCACTGCTTTTTTCTTTGTTACACATTTGGCTCCTTGTATCCTTGATTGTGTTTATCTGATACCTCCTCGAACGTATGATTACCATGGTAAAATGTTATTTTTGGGAGAGGTGTGTGTTTCCAGAGTGTGTGCAGCATTATGATGCTGGTTGGCAGGAGTTTGATGCTGTGCTACTGAGTCTCTTTGACCTCAGACCTGATTTATAACCCGACGGGGAAAGTTCTGCAGAGGTTCTGCATAGCCCCAAGCTCTCACTTACTGCAGGAGAGCTGCATCCATTGAAACCTCCAGTTTCTCCCTCCCAGTGCCGGGGATGAGAATTATTCCTTTGCCTCTGCCAGGTGCCATTGTGTTTGTAGGAGACAAAGGGAATGTGTTAAAATCACACTGGGCTGTCTGTTTGAGTGTTAATGCTTTACTGTTAACTCTAAAGCCGGTGCAAGCTTGGATTTGACTTTTTTTTGTTTCCTCAGCTGTGGATATGTTCCTTTTTTATTTTGTTACAGCCATACGTTATATAACCGTACCACTTCCTGTCTCAACAATAAGGATTTTTCCTGTTAGTTTCAGATTTTTCCTTGCCCTGACGAGTTTCCCTGCACCCCCCCCTCTTTTTTTGCAACTGAAATGGAGGCATAAATGTATTTATACACAGAAATAACAATTGCAGGAAAGGCTATCACACTTTTTTTTTAGACAAATTGAAATCAGAAAACAATGTACGCTGGTTATTTAATTTTTTTTTATTTTTGGCTTTTGCATTGCATCACCCTGTTTTTCAGCTATTGTGCCATGAGCATTGCATTTTTAAAACAGCATGTCTAGTAATAGATAAGCTGCTCTTGAGACCCATATACACTCACCTAAAGGATTATTAGGAACACCTGTTCAATTTCTCATTAATGCAATTATCTAATCAACCAATCACATGGCAGTTGCTTCAATGTATTTAGGAGTGTGGTCCTGGTCAAGACAATCTCCTGAACTCCAAACTGAATGTCAGAATAGGAAAGAAAGGTGATTTAAGCAATTTTGAGCGTGGCATGGTTGTTGGTGCCAGACGGGCCAGTCTGAGTATTTCACAATCTGCTCAGTTACTGGGATTTTCACGCACAACCATTTCTAGGGTTTACAAAGAATGGTGTGAAAAGGGAAAAACATCCAGTATGTGGCAGTCCTGTGGGCGAAAATGCCTTGTTGATGCTAGAGGTCAGAGGAGAATGGGCCGACTGATTCAAGCTGATAGAAGAGCAAGTTTGACTGAAATAATCACTCGTTACAACCGAGGTATGCAGCAAAGCATTTGTGAAGCCACAACACGCACAACCTTGAGGCGGATGGGCTACAACAGCAGAAGACCCACCGGGTACCACTCATCTCCACTACAAATAGGAAAAAGAGGCTACAATTTGCAAGAGCTCACCAAAATTGGACAGTTGAAGACTGGAAAAATGTTGCCTGGTCTGATGAGTCTCAATTTCTGTTGAGACATTCAGATGGTAGAGTCAGAATTTGGCGTAAACAGAATGAGAACATGGATCCATCATGCCTTGTTACCACTGTGCAGGCTGGTGGTGATGGTGTAATGGTGTGGGGGATGTTTTCTTGGCACACTTTAGGCCCCTTAGTGCCAATTGGGCATCGTTTAAATGCCACGGCCTACCTGAGCATTGTTTCTGACCATGTCCATCCCTTTATGGCCACCATGTACCCATCCTCTGATGGCTACTTCCAGCAGGATAATGCACCATGTCACAAAGCTCGAATCATTTCAAATTGGGTTCTTGAACATGACAGTGAGTTCACTGTACTAAAATGGCCCCCACAGTAACCAGATCTCAACCCAATAGAGCATCTTTGGGATGTGGTAGAACGGGAGCTTCGTGCCCTGGATGTGCATCCCACAATTCTCCATCAACTGCAAGATGCTATCCTATCAATATGGGCCAACATTTCTAAAGAATGCTTTCAGCACCTTGTTGAATCAATGCCACATAGAATTAAGGCAGTTCTGAAGGCGAAAGGGGGTCAAACACAGTATTAGTATGGTGTTCCTAATAATCCTTCAGGTGAGTGTATATACGGTTGCACTCCTTCTCGCTTTTTTGACTGTAAGAATGACCCCTGACTGTATGTGCATGCAGCCTGAATTGACGACATAAATGCAGCACCGGGCTGAAACTTAATGGCGCTGGCCTCAAGCTATCCTAATTGTTGAGTCCTGTACGTTTTATCTGTGTTCCCTGTGTTTGATCAAATCCAGTTTTGCATCTCAGTTCTCAGTGTCAGTTTTTGCTTTTATAGCTTGCATAATGACTGGCTCTACTGCTTGAGTTTTTTTTCTTTCAGTTGTTGCTGTTGTTGTCACATGGGTTTTTAATGAAAAGAACAAAATCAGGGAAAAAAAAGTTTATTTGAAATTAGTTAATTTCTTGAACCATTAATTTAGAAGCAAGTTCCTCTACTAATTCAAATGAACAAACTTCCCAACCCAAAGCCCAGCCTTGCTGATATAACATGTTGCCAACTAACGCAACACAGGCTTGCTAGAATTTCACTGGCGCCGCCAAATCATATTTGTGTTGTGTGTAAAGCAAAGCCAAATCATATGTGTGTTGTGTGCAAAGCTTTTTTCACATTTGACTGTTTTCACTGATTGTAATAGCGTACAAGCTTTGGCACATACCAACGTGAATGGAGTGTTTATTTTGTATATTTGAAAATGCAACGTCATGTGTGCTCTATTATCCTGCTGCTGGCAAGGACATGATGATCATTCTTGTTATTCTCATTATCTGAAGCACATTAAAACACTAAACTTGCCATACTTGGGAGTTGCGCAAACCAGCTATTGTCACCCTGTGGGTTCAAGAGAAAGCTGCAAAAGAGCTTGTAAAAATTCTCAGTTGATGAGTGGGAGTCTGTGCACTCTTCTCCAAGCCTCTGAGATGGTAAACAAAAAGTGTTGTCTCTTCTCCAGCTTGCTCAAGGGCTCACCTTGCTCTTGTTACGCAGTCGTGCAGCACTGCCTCCTGTGTTCAGTGTTGTGACTCTGGGCTCGTGCAGTGATGCATTGCATTGCAAGGAGAAGTTGAACAAAAGGCTTAAAAGTCTAAATGAAACCTGAGTGGACCACATTTCTAGTCTTTTGCACAATTTATCAGTGCATGTTTGTTTAGTTGTTTTTGTCATTTTTCATCAATGTGGTTCATCTCTGAAATTACTTTTTGGCTGTCATCAACTCTATATTTGTTTCACATGTTTCACAATCAGGTCTTAAAGGGATAGTTAACTCAAAAATGAAAATGGTCAGCATTTACTCACCTTCAAGTTGTTCCAACCCTGTATGAATTTCTTTCTTCTGCTGAACACAAAAAAAGATATTTTAAATAATGTCGGTAATCAAACAGTTGATGGGCCCCATTGACTTCCATAGTATATGCTAACATATATACATCGCTATGATCAGATGCTTACTTAACTGCTGTTTTCTCACTGCTGTCATTTTTGTTGTGTGTTTATTTTGAATAAAGCATTCAGGACATATTTACTAGGGCTGGGTATTGACACAAATTTCACAATTCGATTCGATTTTGATTCACAAGCTTGCAATTCAATTCGAAATTCAATATTGATTATTTTGGATATCAGGTACTATACATGGCAAATTTTCTCAAGGAAAACAAATCTCTTAACCAATGCTGTAAACTATGGGAGTCAGTTGTATCATTAAAATTGTTTGTTCTGATTATTTGTGCTGCCTTCTAGAAAATGCCTCCTAAGAAAAATAAGTGTTTTGTTGTGGGCTGTAATACTTTGCATTGTTGTTTGCACTTGCTTCTGACATCAGAGCCACTGAAAACGCAGTGGGTGGATTTTATTTATGAAGGAAATGCGCCTCTTACACTCCCGAAGTACGTTCATGTTTGCTCAAATCATTTTGAGAGTGACTGTTTTTTGAACGGCGGTCAATTCAAAGCAGGTCTTGCTACAAAATTAATCCTCAAGGGTGGATCGTTGCCTAGTGTTCGCGATCCAACGACAATTCCTGAAGAAGTAAGTGTATTTTATGATTTCTGAGGTGTTTTCAAACATTTGCGTCAACGTTATCACAGTTTGTGTGTGTCTGTGTGTGTGTTGCACAGCGATGACAACGCAATGAGTTCATAAATGTATCAAATAACCATTCCGAGACATCCTGGTCCATTCTCGATCGTGTTTCTTCAGCCGGAGTCTCTTCGTCATCTGGGTCGGACTCTGGTTCAAACATGTATGGCCGAATGCCATACACAGTTGCGGGTCTATCACTCTCGGCCATTATGGTTCTACCGACTGTTAATTGCCATAGTTATGCAAGTTACGCCCACATCCAGCGGCAGGGTGGGGATTAGCAGCTCATTTGCATTTAAGGTCGTCTGCCTCAAAACAGCTTGTTTCAAAACAGGCCCCAAAAATGACACATTCAAATGGTTATAATAAATTAACTGGGGGGTATTTTGTGCTGAAACTTCACAAATACATTCTGGGGACACCCAAGACCAATATTACATCTTGTAAAAAGGGCCATAATAGGTGCCCTTTAACACATTTTCAGATGCTCATTCATGTTTATTTCACGCTGTAACTGGTAATATTAAGGCGGAAGAGAAGATCATGTGCGCTCGGCGCTGCTGCTTCTCTTGCGATCTCACGCCACAGCGCCAAAACGGTATTTATGTTTTTGAATTTCGTAAGAAAATGGACGTAATTTGAAATCTGAGACTTTGTTTCATATCAATAGTAACAAAGCACAAAGATTATTGCGTTTATTGGATGGGATGCGCGCTACAATGTTCCATTCATTCATCAACTGAAAACAGGATGACTAATCGATTCTTGGGATTTAAGAATCGATATCGGTTCGTAAAAATGAGAATCGATTAAAATCGAGAAATCAATATTTTTTTAACCAGCCCTAATATTTACATATTCATCTAAGTGCCGCTTTTAGCAGTGTTTGGGATGTTCGCTATGCAAAGATATTTCCAACTTCCCTTTACCCCTAAGTGAAGAACAAAAAGAACTTCACTGTGAGTATATCGTGGCTTTTATGTTTTTCCCCATTGAATATCTTGTTTTCCTCTGAAATGTCATATTTTAGAGGTTAAATAGTTTGCGAGTGCGAGTCTTGTTGGTACTGATCACATTTAGATTAGTTAGATCCGACATTACGCAAAGTCCACTCACTTAAAAAAGTTGGGTTAAAAACGACCCAACAGCTAACCCAATGGTGGGTTGATATAGCACCGACCTATTGTTGGGTTATTTTAACCCAATAAATGAGGTAACTAGTTTTACCCAATAAATTGGGTTACAAAAAACGAATCTGTTGGGTTATTTGGCCAAAATGCTTTAATCAACCTATTATTAATATTAATTATAATTACTATTATTGCCATGTAAATAAATAACTCACAACTTAAGTATATTAACAATGCTTTATTTACATTCAATTAGACATTGCACTCAAAAGTTATTGTTGCAATTGTTTTGATGTACTTACCTAAAGGTAAGAAATTGTTTCAATAAAAAAAAAAGAAAAGTAATGCAATTATAAACTTCCTCATAAGGCGACGTGTTGAGGGAACACCTCCAGGCACAGAATATTAATGTTAAAATTAATTTAGAGTTATGTTTTAAGTTCTAAGAAACATGGAACACAAAAACACAAATAAACAGTTGTAGTCAAGTCACCTTTATTTATATAGTGCTTTTTACAATACAAATTGTTTCAAAGCAGCTTTACAGAGATAACAGGAAAGTAAAGTTGTAATAGTATTGTTAAATTCAAAATTAAATGTTAAATGTCCCCAACTAAGCAAGCCAAAAGCCAATGGCGAATAAAGGCGAAAAAAGGCGACAGTGGCAAGGAACCAAAACTCCATCAGGTGACCGAGTGTAAAAAAAAATCTTTGGAGAACCCAGGCTCAGTCAGGGGGGCCAGTCCTCCTTTGACCAACAAACGAACAGTGTATGATTATGATTTAGGCGGCATAATAGGTCAGAAGTCAGATTGGATCAGAACTTTCACAATATTTATCCAGTTCATCTGGTTGGGGGTCAGACTCATCACGCCGGTGTGGAGATGAGTGTGTTGAGGTGTCCATGAGGCCTTCACAGTGTTGATGAGGCTGGCACTTCAGCGATGTGTTGGCATCGTGTCCATGTGATGGTCCTTCCTCAGATCTGGATATGGCCTGGATCTGGCAGTTTGCGGTAGACCTCAGGATAAACAGAGAGACTAATATTAGCGTAGACGCCATCCTTCTTATGATGTACAAAGTACATCAGGATTTATGAGAAGTGTTCCCGGTTCCGGCTGATCTAAACTATGCAGCCTAACATTGAATTATAGCAATCTATAATGTGTTATGTGTATGCTAAGCCAAAGAGATGTGTTTTTAGTCTAGATTTGAACTGACAGACTGTGTCTACTTCCCGGAACATGTTAGGAAGATTGTTCCAAAGTTTTGGTGCCAAGTAGGAAAAGGATCTACCGCCTGCAGTTGATTTTGATATTCTAGGTATTATCAACTGGCCAGAATTTTGAGATCGCAATAGACATGAAGGACTATAATGGGTTAAGAGCTCGCTCAAATACAGGGGAGCAAAGCCATTTAGTGCTTTGTAAGTAATCAGCAATATTTTAAAATGTATACAATGTTTAATAGGGAGCCAATGCAGTGTTGACAGAACCGGGCTAATATGGTCATATTTCCTGGTTCTGGTAAGAACTCTAGCGGCTGCGTTTTGTACTAGCTGTAATTTGTTTATTAAGCGTGCAGGGCAACCACCCAGTAGAGCATTACAATAATCTAGCCTTGAGGTCATGAACGCATGAAGTAATTGTTCCGCATTTGTCAATGAGAGCATATGACGTAATTTAGATATATTTTTAAGATGGAAAAATGCGCTTTTACAGATACTAGACACGTGACTTTCAAATGAGAGATTGGTATCAAAGAGCACACCCAGGTTCCTAACCGACGACGAAGACTTAACAGAGCAGCCATCAAGTGTTAAACAGTATTCTAGGATATTGCGTGTGGAAGTTTTTTGTCCAATAATTAGAATCTGTGTTTTTTCAGAATTTAGTAGTAGGAAATTACTAGTCATCCAATTTTTTATATCAGCTATGCATTCCGTTAATTTTGTGAATTGGTAAGTTTCGTTAGGTTTTGAGGAAATATAGAGCTGAGTATCATCAGCATAACAGTGAAAACTAATTCCATGTTTCCTAATGATATCTATTAATGGTAGCATGTACAGAGTGAACAGCAGCCGTCAGCCTGAAGGGGTTGTATTCGCTATAACAACCGCCTCGCATTATCCCGCTTATTACATGGCTACTTACCAAATAAATCAATAATTTGACACAAAATATTGATTTAAAAAGGAGTTTATTGATTTAAAAACGATTGTATTGCTTCCGCTAAAGAAAATAGTCTGTCCCGTATCTACGGTTAGAATCCTGCGTCCATGGCAACGCTCTGTTTTTTATGGCAATGGTGTGTTATACTTAGCAGCGGTCTGTTACCAAGAAATAACAGACCGCATTCTACATTAGAATTCAACCAAGCCATGTAATAAGGTGCAGTAACAATGAAAGTATGGACATCTGTTTATCAATATAAATATATTATTATATTTTTTATTATTTATATTATATTATTATTATAATATAGAGCTTCTGCAATTGCCATGTATTGCTGTAAATGACCTCCATTTAAAATGTCTTTTTACTGATATGTGTCATTTAAAAAGTAATAAGTTAAAGTTTATTATAAAGGAATAAAGTCTCAACCAACCGTCATTTTATTTAATGGGCATGTGGCGATCTGAAAAGTGTTATGTAACTCAACTGACTATTGTAATAACTTACTATCTTATTGAGTAGTTATCTTTTATAACTTGTCTAGATAAAACGTTTTTTTTAAGGCAGGATCTAAAGCAATGAAAAAAAAGCACACAATGAATGGCGTCCCGTCCGGCCGCATTTTCTTTAGGTCCGAAAAAAGGACATGTCCGGGAAAAAGAGGACGTATGGTCACCCTAGTTTAACACTTTGTAGTATTTTAAATTCACACTGTAGTTGGGATAGCCCAAGTAAACATTTGCGCTACAATGTAGGCCTTTATATAACACAGCATACCTTCTTCCTGTAAGTGACTGCGACACAGGATAGATGGACCAGGCTTCCGCTGCGTCTTGAAGCCGAGCGCGCCGGTTAATATCTGAAAATATTAATAACTTTCCCAAAAAGTATTGAAAAGAACATAGAAAGTTAGGAAGAGTATCACAGCCGAATACTAAGAAATTGGCTGGCTATATGGCCATATTGGTGTCGTTAGTCGCAGGTTAGTCGCAGATAGCGGACAAAAAGCAGTCATACAGGGGAGAAGGGAGATATAAACATAAAAATAATTGGCTGAACATTTAGAACGAAAAACGGCAATAATACTATGTAAGAGCTTAAAGTCATGTTATAACGAAAAAAAAAATAAAAATAACATAGGCTACAATATGCATACTGTGTAGTGTAATATTAACTCACCTGTGTATCTTGTGTCAGCTGTGGTGGTCAACCGTTGAAATTTGATTTTCAACCGAACGGGCTGCGTTGTTATAGAACCAACCCAATAAATGTTCCGAATAACCCAACAGAACGACCCAGTATTTTTAACCCAGCTATTGGGTACACAAAATAACCCAACGTTTTTTAGAGTGCAGGCATTGACTCCAAAGCAGCATTTCTTTGGTTTTCGCACCTGTGTTTGGTTAACATGCAGTGGTTTTGTGTGTGCATGCGTGAATGTTTGCAGGGGTGTGTGTGTGTGGTCTTTGCTGTGGTGATTCTGTCTGCTGCCTTTGATGGCACACAATACATTTGTATGCAGACTTCATTGTGTGGATGTGTTAGCAGGGCTTTTAATAGCATGGATTGTTCACCCCAGGACTGATGAATGGATGACAGTGAGGGGCTATTGTGAGCTCTGAAAGAGAGCAAGCCTCCTGACCAGCTCAAGGACCCGATTGGGACTGCATGTGTTTATCAGATGCGATGACAGCCTTGAGATCAGACGTTAATTGCCACATTGTTTACTTGTCTTCATGATGGTGTGATGCTCAATGGTAGCATACAGAGTAACTGGAGTTGGTTTCTATGTGCTGTTTATTCACCACTGAAACATTCTTATTTGGCTAACAGGAACTAATGTTAATTTTCTGATAAGTGCAAGTACTCTGCCAGTAACATCTGGTATCTATATTGTTTGATTGATTTGCTACTTTACTTTATATATTTTTTTAATTTTTATATTATTTCTTTTATTGCACCTTTATTTGTTATTTAATTTTTACATCAGTGCTAAAGTGATTCACACGGGGTCCAAAATTAACTTTTTGCCTAATAGCCAGGGGAGAATGAATTAAAAAAGGAATAAAAATGAGATAGTAGGCTAGGTGTACTGTCTGTTCAATGGATTGTAAAACAGTCACCAAGTCACCTAGGTTGTGACGGAGGTCCTTTTGTCACCTAGGTTCTTTAGTAGACCGTTTTTCCACACATCACTCAATCTGCTAAGTGATCCATCAAAATTTTTTTTGATGTGAATTTAAATGCAGGTGTGACAGAGCTCTATTGTTGTATTGCAGTAATTGATGATGGTTTTGTCAGCCATTTCCTGTTTCGTAAAGCCTGAGCTATGTTAGCGCCACCCTGATGCTCATCCTCTGAGCTGAGAGCTTAGTGCTTAGAGACATTTTCAATTATTTTACCAGCCGCTCTCAGTCTCACCACAAATCCTCTTAGCTGTAAGACACACTGAGTGCTGGACAGAAGAGAAGAGAAGATGCTACTGCTGCGGATGCTCCACCCGTCCATTACTGATATGATGCATACATACGCAAACACACTTTGATAGCCACACCTTTGAGTTGGCTCATATCTAACACTTTAGAAGCCTAGATACGAATTCAGAAAGGCACAGTAAATGGAAAAACACATTCTCTGGAGCATCTAAAGGGACATGGTTGAACTTGCTGTTTGGGCAGTTACGTTACAGTAAAATCAGATTTCACTTCTCATTTTAAGATAGTAAGGAGAGATGACTGACAGGGCAATGACTGAGGATTTGTTGCGCAACACATCTTGTAAAATGAGTGGTCAGTACCGCCACTCCCTTCCAGATTATGGGTGTAAATAGGAAGAGCGCAGATTCTAGAGCAATTTCATAACCCCGCATATTGATAGTGGCTCCCTGATGCACCCAAATTATATACAATATAAACCCAAATGGATGATTGTAAGAGAATGCAAAAGTAGGGCTGTGCGATATGGACAAAAAAAAACTATCACGATTTCTTGATTTTTTTTTCGATTTCGATTTTAATCACGATTTTGACACAAACAGACATGCTTTGCAGTTTTAATGCATTCTGTGTGAATTTGAAACATATTTCCAAAGGAAACCAATTAGAGCTTTATCGTGTAGCACTAGATCTGGTAAAACGTTACACATTGCTCTTTGTATTGTTGTAAAATACATTCATGAAAAGCAAGATAACAAAAATCAAAAAGATCAATTATTTTATATATAGTCTACTATAAAATTAAGACATATATTAAGTACATATGATAGATAGGACAGAACAAAAAAGGCTATTAATAATCTTTCATTGCACAAAAGTATTATGATATGATTATGAAAGACTCCAATACAGTGCAGCACACAGCGCTTATGCGCATCCAGAGCGCATAATGATGCGCTTGAAGCAACAAAGAGTCAAAGCGCGCAGCTCTTCGAGTCCGCATTGAAAAGTTCAAAGCACAAAGGAAAGAGTCAAGACATATCGATGCATAGTGTATTATACAGTATCTATCTATGCAACAGTTTATTGAGCCTTTTCTTTTAACAGTTTTTAATTTCAGTTACTGTGCCCGTGAAGAACAATTATAGACAGTACTCTCCAGTGTTGCGATCCAACAGACACACGGTAGAAACGAACATGATTAAGATACAGTCCAGCAAGATAGTCATTTAATGCGAAACCATAGAGCTTTATCTAACGTTACAGATCAAGTATAATAATATTAACATTGAATCATCTTGGAGAGAGTTTCCTCGTTGACTGTCGTAACGTTAACCGAACGCGACGCGCTGTTTGAACGTTGAATGGAGAATGACTGACAGCCGCAGCGGAGGGAACTACTTGTAAACCAATCAGGTAATGGTATTCCCTTACGTTCCCAAAAGAAAGAAACTTGGTGAGGCAAGCCCCTTTGCGCTAATATTTCCATGCACTGGCGCTCCCTTCTGGCACGCGCACCTGTTCGCAGTTCACTGAATCTCTGGTACCCGCCCAGTATCCCTAAAAGTCGCTAAATGTCGCTAGATTACATCATACGTCAATTAGCATATTCGTGACGTCATCGCGTCGTAGTTGCGTTTTGCTTGTCTAATGTGTTTTCTCTATAAATTAATGCTCAGCTCACATACTGTATTTAATATATTATAATATAATATAGCCAAATGTAAAATAAAGCTGTTCTCGTTTCCTATATATGTTTTGTCAGACAATAGAATGAGTAGCTATGATATAGGCCTAGTGAATGACTAAATTTTTTTATAGGCCAATGTGGAAAATTATTTGAATTGAGAGAGTTTGGGAGCCGGATGAACAAAAGCTCTGTGATAGTGAGTATTACAAGTAATACCGTAAGCACAAGAAAAGGAAGGAAACTAAATTATTTAAGTAAAATAAAAAAGAAAAGCAGATAAGTGATACACACTAGCGTAGCCAGAAAAGCGTCTCTGGGTGTGCATAAGAAAAATTGGGTGTTCCACATTTATTGTCAAATTAATGTGCAAAACAACCTTGACCCGGCGTATCGCTAACTTTACAGAATAGACTGGGCTGATGTGTAAAACTGGCTAGCCACATAAACATAATACTAGGCCTACAGTATATAAAATATAACTCAGGGCTCAACATTAAGGCTTTACATGTGCTTGTCCTTCGAACAAGTAAATCAGCCATTCTCTTGTCAAAGTAAAAATCCAGAAATCGGTTTAAATGTTTCATCTTTCATTTTAAATTCTTAGATTTGATCAATAAATTCAATAGAAATAATAAGACACTATGCTGTTACCAATACAATTAATTAATTTACACTGAAAAATTACAACTGCATTAAATAATGTTATGAGATTGTTTTAAATATTTTTTGAAGATACAAATATGACATATTGGAAAGAATTATAGCCTACTTTTAAACACGAAACTAAACCACCAGTAGGGGGCGGCAGGTGACCGTCTTAATGAGTGAGTTACTGAGTCATTTATTCAAATGTTTCGTTCAAACGGCTGAATCGTTGAGGAATGAGGCAGTTGTTTAATGGGTCATTGAATCTTTGACTCAATCGATTCATTCAAAGCGCAGAATCATTCATTAATGCAGTTATGTGTTCAGGTGAGATGCGCTGTGGTTCTTGGGATCAGTAACGTGCGGTGAGTTCTTGTCATGGGTAGGCAGTGACCTATTAATTAGGCATATATGACAATCAAATCGAATAATCAAATTAATGGACACATCTATCTTATGACTTATACAACAAACAAATGTTTTGTGCGGGACACAGAGGGGGGCGGCGCGGTGTCAGCGAACCGACAAGCAGCCTAGTCACTCCTTCAAAATGCGCAAACGCGCAAAGACAGCCACACACACACACACACACACACACACACACACACTATTGGTCTGGTGACGGCGCACCAGGATTTGAATTGGCTACAGTCCGAAAACAGTACAGCTTTGGTACAAAAACAGCTTATTCGCTCCTACAAACTGCGCTAGGCGCACACACCGACACACAATGAGCGTCTGGCGATGGCGCACCAGGATTAAAAAAAGTTAATTTCTGACATTTTGGTGTCAGCGCACAGCAGGCCTATAGCCCACCATCAGACAACACACATTTATTTCTTATTTTTAATTTACGTTTCAAAGAGGGTCCTTACTTTTATTTGTAGACGAAGTCCATGCGTCTATCCCTCTGGACAAATATGTCAATTACTTTGTTGTAAAAGTCCTCTTTGTTGGGTGTATTTCTCAATTTTATGAGTCTCTCCTTTTCAATGGAAATAAGAGCCAAGGAGGAAAGTCTGTTCTGCTCCATTCTGTTACGGCTGTAGGTTTTTATGCGCTTTAACGCAGAAAAGCTCCTCTCCACAGATGCGGTAGTAGATGGTATAGTTAAGACCAGCTTCAAAAGTTTTGTGGCCTCAGGAACAGTCTCCTGTAGATCATGCTCGGTCAAAAAAGTAAGCAGCTGCACAGGAGTTTTACCTTGGACGGTTTGTGAACAGTATAGGCCCACCAAATCAGACTTTAATCTAATCAGATCAAAGAATTTTGCATATTTGGACAGGCTCTCTAATTTTTGATCATCAAATTTACCTGACATCTCCGTGAATTTTTTGCAGTCAACTAAGCCAAGGAAATTCAGCTCCTCCAGGTGGTCAAATCTGCTTTACATTTGTACAGTTATGTTGTCATGAACACTATAGAATAATCTTCTCCTCTCATCTCTGACAGACGTCTGGTGGCGCGTCTCCTTATTGATTAGTTTTAGATCGTTACTTTTCTCTTCAAAGCGATCATAAAAACTGTCAAACTGCTCTCGCTGGTCGTTCAAAGCACGCAAAGTGTCTCTGATGCGCACAGAGCATATGCTAATGTCCATTGCCTTGTTTTGAAGCAGACGAAAAAGCGCATCAGTCAAATTGAAAATGCCACTGTATAACATCAGGAGAAAACAGGTGGATGCTTTTGAGAGCCAGAGATTAAATCCTGAGGCCATAGCGAGGGTCTCTCCATCCCAGTCATCTGAGTTATCCCTCATCTTCTGGAACAATTGGCAGAGATCTGGTAGGTGTTGGAAGATAGTTTGTACCAACCTAGAATTTGAATTCCACCGGACAGATGATGCTTTAGGGATGCGACATTTCACAATTTCATCCAGTAAATGTGTGCGCAAATGATGCTAGCCCTTCAACAGTCTTGAAAAAAACTTTACACTCCGGAATGAATTTTGCTGATTGTGAAAGCACCAAATTCAATTTATGCGCATAGCAATGCATAAATAAGGCTTCAGGAACTCTCTCTTTGATTTTTGCCTGTACTCCGTTAAGCTCTGAGGCCATCACTGCAGCTCCATCATAGGTTTGTGCGATCAACTTTTCAAAACAGTTACACTTTTCTAATACATCTAATACATAATCTGATATTCCCTGTGCACATCTGTCACTACTCACGTCATCAAAGCCCAAAAAAGCTTCTTTTACTTCACTTGCACTGTTGACATATCTCATTACTACTGATATTTGAGCATTATTTGTAATGTCCGTGGTCTCATCCACTTCCACTGCAACAAAGGATGTTGCTTGAATGTCATTTTTTATATGGCCTCTGATAACCTCAGCAGTGGCTTCTATTAAGTCATTCTGAATCCGATTTGATGTGCCGGTAAACACATTTGAGGAGCTTAAGTGTGCAGCTAACTTGTCATCTTTTTCTGCCAACACATTTAACAGTTCAACGTAATTCCCTTGATTGACAGAGGTACTGCTCTCATCGTTTCCCCGAAAAGCCAGCTCTTGTTTGGCAAGGTAGCATGTAACATCAATGAGGCTTTTTAATATCTCCCTGTTTTCCTTTACCTTTGAATTGTGCGTGCTTATCTGGAGCCTGCGCTGCTCATCCAGGGCCATGTCAATACGACTTTTGCCGAAAGTTTTCAAGGCGATCTGAGAGTGGACGTGGGCCGTAGATTTTTCATGCTTCACCAGAGCTCTTGGTAAATTGTTAAGGTCACTATATCCCGCTTTTACCCACACACTGTCGATGCTGGATGAGAACAGAAGGCATGGAAAACAAAAAAGTTTGTTAGTCTGGTTGCAGCCACACAGCCAGTCCTTCTTTTGATACCACTCCGTTTGAAAGGTTCGTGTTATTTTTTGTCCCTTCTGTTGGGTAAGATCCTGTAGGGCAGGTGTTGGTTTCCCGTTAGCGACCACAGCTCTTTTTTCTTCATATGACAATGTTGAAAATCTTTTTAAGTAATGAATAGGCCTATCCATAATATCCATAATAATATCCAATGGTTCACACATAACTAGGTTGACAACATCGCCGGCGCCTCTAGATGCTAGTAGCGGGAAGCGCGGAGTGAGTGAGAGCGAGTGGATCACGTGACATGAAGCACGCTCTGTCTCTGCCTCAATGTTGATAATTCAAGACAGCATGAGAACTGAATGCGCATGCGCAAATCTACGTAAACTACGTTCTATGGACCAAAGAGGCACTGCTAACCTCTGCCTCAATGTGGCCACGGCCTTGAATTTTCTGCATGAAACATTGTTTTTAGGAGCAAACAATGGCAAAAGGAGTATATTATATGTGTATTCCTGAAAAAAATTGTAACAAAAATTAATATTTGGAATAAAATAAATGCAATTAATAATGTGGTGAATTAATAAAGCTCTTGGAATTAATAAATGTAATGTCAACATTTCCTTTGGTGAGGCACTGCCTACCCTGCCTACCGCACGACCCTGCTTGGGATGTTTGTTTGGAACTATTTTCGCTGCTCAAATAGAACAAAAACAGTCAACATTGTGTCTAAAATGTAAGTGACCTGATATTAATGACTTGTTTATTGAACTGTCATATGAAATCAGTGTCATGTTTTCAGTCGTGATGGTATTCAGCACTCGCGGTCACTGTGATGTTGCTTAACTGTATCATATCATAGGCTATGTTTTAAATATAAAAACTCCACATTAATTTTTTAACCGCTCTGTTCATTAAGTTTCTTTGTGTGATCTGCGCTCATTTGTTTCCATTTCTCCTCATGAGGCTGCGCGAGCCTCAACAGCACAACCGTATTACCAGTCAGCGGCCAGTTTGCGGATCCACCAGTTTGCGGATTGGTTGGCAGTCCGAATGTCGGCAGATATTTTGTTAACGATAATAATTTAAAAATTAAAATACATTTTAAATGCACCAATATTTTAATTAAACAACAATAGTCCAAGTTTAGGAAACGTTTTTATTAAAACTTTAAAAAATAATTCTGCATCTATTTTAGGTGTGCCAGCTGCCACTGTGGGTGGCACCGGCACACCCTGGCACACCCGTGGCTACGCCAGTGGTGATAAATCTGTGGAAAACCACTGCTCATACACGTCTCTCGGCGGCCGTGCGCTCAACAGATGAATGTGCTGCTGCTCCTCTCAGCCATTTACTGAACAGGGTAGACGTAGCTACTAGAGTGAGTGACGTTTGAAAAGTCGCTAAAAATAGCGACTCATTTGCGCGAATCTTTTGCAGTCTGTACGCGGAGGGGTGGACATCTCCTGCTCTGACTGCAGCTGGGAGGGGCTGCTGCGCGAGGACTGGGCAGCCTGTGAGTGCTTTGGGACGGGGGTGGGACCCACGGCAGCACCCGCTGCTCGTTGAGAAGAGTAAGAACGATATGTGCTTTCACGTCAGAGAGTCTCCAAAAGTCTCCAATAACACCAGAAAAAGTCGTTAGATTTGTCGCTAGTCGCTTTTTTGAAAATGTGTCGCTAGAGGGGTTTAAATACTCGCTAAATATAGCGACAAAGACGCTAAGTTGGCAACACTGTACCCGCCCGGTCTGTTCTGTTCTCGCGCTCAATTTAGGCGCGCTGCATTCTGATTGGTTCGGATAGCATACTGGGAGGTTGGAGTCGGGAGCGCGGAAAAAAATCGTGCTATGAAGCGATTTAGAAATCGCGCATGCTCAAATCGCGATTCTATTACGATTTCGATTAATCGCACAGCCCTACGCAAAAGCATTGAAAAATATTTTTCTCTCATACATTTAATTTTTTCCCCATCACCATGTCCCTTAAGGGGCTCCGTAGAATGCCTCATTTCCTTTCTGAACATAGTAAGGTTAAAATGAACAAATAATTTGTATACAAACCTTTAAATTCCACATAAGGCAGTTTTGATAAAAGTAGCTTTATAATAACTTTTTAATGACATAATTTTGTTTCTATTCGTTTTTTGAAACAAACATTTAAACTGTGTTCGAGCAACTAAAAACAGCATAGACCAAAAGATTGATTGTGGTGATTTAAGAATCGATATCGCTTCATCAAAATGAGACTTCATTAAAATCGAGAAATCAATATGGTCAGTGTCAATCCAGCCTTAACTATCTAAAACTATTTTCAATAACTTTTTGAATTTATCGGTCCTTTGGTGTGACAAATGACTTTTTAAAAACTACAAATGTTCCATGTGGTATTTCAATTAATACGAGATCATTACAATTGCAAGAAACCTTAAAGTAATTTTGAGTGGAGTTTAACATGTCAGACTACAGGACACACTGTAGGACATTTCAAGCTATGTTGGCACATTGTTTTCAACAGTTAGACCTTGTGCCAGATTCTGAACAAGTATGTAAAGCTTATTTTTGGTTATTAATTTTGCACCACAGGATTGAAATGCCACATAAGTGTAATTAGTAGTAAGAGGTAAACTCCCCTCAACTACAAGCCTGCATTATTTACTTCCTGTTGGGTTCCTGGTTAGTAATATTTTCATGAATCCCCAAGAGGCTGCTTATTTAGACATGGATTTTATGAATCGCTCCATAGGATTTAATAATTATTTAGTGTATTGTGTCAATTCATATTAGTCATTTTTGGGTTTGTCTTTCTGTTGTATTTCTTATACATAATGTTTTATATGTTTCTGTCTTTCACAGTTCTTGATGAGAACAGTCAAACTTACTTGAAATTGATTAAAATAAATAAATACAATTATTTTTACAGATAATTTTGTCTATGGACCAAATATGGTGTTTGCTGTCCAGGCAATTTCTGAAAATATAAGGGAAAAATGTAGATATATATATTTTTTTCACTGAACTGTCTGGAACTGATTCCTATTCCACTTTACTATTCCATTGACTGTTTCAATGAGTGAGTTAGTCAGTATAATTTACATTGTTTTAAATGGTGAATTTATGACTTGTTTAAGTAGTTTTCCCATTCTATCATTCGTTTACAAATTGGACTGCACTGGTTGCATATTGTGTGTCAGTACAGTGTTGAGTTACACTACTTTTCAAAAGTTTGGGGTCAGTAAGATTTATTTAATATTTAAAATTCTTATTATTATCAACTTGACAACAGTTGTGCTGCTCGATAGTTTGCTGGAAACCAACCATGAATTATTTTTTTAGGTTTATTTTAATAGAAAGTTCAAAAGAATCTTTTAACGTTATGCATACTATCACTACTAATCAAATTAATGCATCCTTGTTGAATAAAAGCTTTTAATTTCCAACCCCATACTTCTGAACGGTAGTGTACTTTCTTCCTCCAATTTGAATGCAAGAACCATTGACAGAACCACAGGTCTTGATAATATATTTTTTAAATGGAACTGGTTATCAGTTATCGACTTTCAAATCCAAAATTACATGTCAGATGCTATTTTTAAATTGTCCACATTTATAAAAAATATACCCTATTATTTCAAAATGTCCATCTTTTTTTGGTACACCCGCTGTTAGTTTCTTGCTTTCTTTGTGTCTGAGTTTGAGCGCGTCTCTTTTACGTGTCTGTCTGCCACTGGCTCCCTCTCTTTCTGCAAATGTCTCTATCTCCTCCTGTGTGTCATGTCTGAGCGTGTCTGCTTCTTCCGGTCCCTCTTCAGGACCGGCTGCATTAGAGGAAGTTAAATATAGCGAGCTCGTCAGGCAAACCCCGCTCGCACGATCTCTCCGAATCTCTGTCTCCTGGGCGGCGCGTTTGCTCTAATTATCCAGCTCGTATTCGTCCGTCTTCTCTTTGTATGAGAGAGTGAGAGGCACCATTACCTCAGCTCAGCTCATCACAAATTTAGACTCTCCACCATCAAAGACTCGCAGAAGCGGCACGTTCGCCCCTTTAGCACAAATGCCAAGCAGTCCGTTCCACCTTTAACTGCACCCCATAGAGATTTGTTGGCTGCTCTGACATTTGGAGGACATCATAGATTTTGTGGGTCTGTCTGAATATGTTAAAGTCATGTGTGTGTGTTTAGAAGCTCATTGCCTGCATCAGTAGTTGCATTCGGATGGGTTGTGACTCATCTCCTTTACATGTGCTCACATATGAATAAAACATTTGCTGTCTTATTCAGGAGCATGTTGTTCTCTCTTACACACACAAACAGATTTCTTCTTCCATTTCACCAAGTATGCTTATGGCCCATATCTGTGGCCATCTGTGTTTCTCTTGATGCTTGGATATTTGTGTCAAGATGGTTGAGGAAGATCTGTATGTGTGTGAATGTTAGCATGCATGTTTGAAACTACTTACTTTCTAAAAAAGTAATACTCAGTAATGTGCAGTATGCAACCAGAGCACGATGTGTGGAGTTATTCGATTCAACTGCCAAATGTTGCTTTGATATTTTTACAGAAATGTATACTGGTGTTGTGAGAAACATGCATTTATATTTAAAAATGCATGTGACAACAATATAGTGCACTACTACTGTTTAGCATTTTATAATGCATATTTTATTGGATACTATTTTTTTTTTACTATACTATAATTATTTTTAAAGTTAGCATGATGACAATTCACCCTATTTTCTATTCATTTGTCCATATAGGTTCTATTTTTTTTGTTCTTTTTTGAGCTAATTAATTCTTAATCTAAATGTCATAACTCCAGTGAAATGACAGACTTCTGGTGATGTATGCAGGACTCCAATCATCTAGTCTGCTTAAACCCCATCTCTTTCTTACATTCTACTGCATTTTCACGATGAGATCTGCCTCCATTCAACCAACAACCGATGGATAGAACCTGCCCTAAATTTTTTATTAATAATTGCTTTTACTTGGATGTGCGTCATAATACAGAAGTTCTGCCGTTACTTCCATTTCATTGGGACTTTATAATTTGAATAAGACCGCCCCCCATCCATTCAGCCACACCCCTTCTCCAAAACCCCACCCTCCAAAGATGCAAGCCAGTCAAAAATTAATGTGCAAAATGACCAACCGGCACTTTTCTAGCGCCCTAGCTGCACTCTGACTTTTTTTTCCCCCTTCTCCAGCCTAGAGCTGTCACGGAGACAAGTGTGATCTCTCACGACACCTGTTTCCAGTGATCAAAATAAATTCTCTTACATTTTCGCATTTATGCGGTATGGTAGTATTCAGTTTGAACATCTTAATGTTTTTTGTGTGTAGGTTGCTCACTCTTTCTCCCAGGTTCCGTAAATCTATATGGACTTTTTTAATGCATTGCATTTCCCTCCTGTCCTATCTTGCTTTGCTGTCTGTTTTAAGAGGATTTTGAAGTGTCGCTTGCCTCATTCTTCTCTTGTCTATCAAACTGCTTGTTCTTTCTCTTGTAGGAGTGGCAGCAAATGAATCGGGGAATAAAACAAAACACAAAATTCCTGTGTGCATGGTGCTGCTTTAATTTACATGATCAAATGCGCTTGTAAATGTTGTGTGGGAGTTGACTAGAGGCTTGCTAACCTCATTTGAATTCAGCTCAGGCTTTGACTCGTAGCCCCTCCTTTGTTATGTTTTCTTTATTTGAATTCTAGGAGCAGGTCTCTTTGAGAAGGGCATTTAGAGACAGGGTTGTCTCAGTCATTTGGGTCCGTGATAGCAGGTCAACCATTGTGCTTACTGAATAGCAGTCTTTAAATTGTTTGTGTATCTTGAGTACTTTTATCTGGCTGTGGAATGACCAATCATTAGGAAGATAATCTTTTTTTTTTTTTAAGATAAATCCTGGTTTTCCCTGGTTTGTATCCCTCTCTCTTTCTGGCCAAGTAAATGGTATCATCACTGATACATTTTCTAGTTTGGCTGTGTTGGCATGTTAGGGCTGGTTAGTAGGCTGTCTAAATACTCTGGAGTTTTATTACCTAACTATTAGACAATACAATGACCAGTGCCAGGAACAACAAAGCTATACAGACACCACCTAGAAGAAGCCTCTTATGCTCAGTAAGACTGCATTTATTTGATCAAAAATACATAGGCCTATTGATTCTATAAAATATTTTCAAATGAAATTTATTCCTGTGATGCTAAGCTGAATTTTCATCATCAGTACTCCAGTCTTCACTTCAGTGTCACACGATCCTTCAGAAATCATTCTAATTTGCTGATTTGCTGCTCAAGAAAATTCAATGTTGAAAACAGTTGTGCTGCTTAATTTGGTTGAAACTGAGATTTTCAGGATTCCTTGACAAATTGAAAATCTTTTGTAATGTTATAAATGTCTTTATTCTCACTTTTGATCAATGTAATAGATCCTTGCTGAATAAAAGCCTTAATTTCTTTAAATGACCCGAAACTATAGTTGTAGTTTTGCTCTAATAAACTTTGTTTGATAGTGATTCACTCACATGACTTGAGACAAATTAACATGATTGTTTTAGTTAAATTCTTGGATGTGTGAGTGCTTCTATCATAGATTGTCTTCTAACCAAGTATATCTTTAATCCGCCTCAAGTGAGCCAGGCATGATTTTTATGCACTTTTTGAAAATTCTGTTCTAGTCTTGATCTTTCCATCCTGCATTTAAGCAGTATCCCAAAATTCTCAAACATATGTGGATGGAAACATAGCTATTGACATGCATAATGTTGACTATTCTGCCATAATGGAAAACAGCTCAGCATTGCGTATTTACCCTCTTTGCGTGATTGCTTCTGGTCTTAAGTGATCTGATCTGATCGAATTGGTCTTATGAGGCAGAGCAGGGGAAGAGGATGAAAATGTCAGATCAGGAGAGGTGAGCAGAGAGGTCCACGTGCTGTAACTGTATACACCCCAGAGACCTGGATCTGCACTGCTTAACCACCAAAAGAGCTGCCAACCCTGATGCAGCACTTTTAGGGGGGAAAAATAGAGGTTGAGGAGAGAATGCGATTGGCTGTAGAGTGAAAATCAAAGCATTTTAAATTCTGACCTCAAGAAACTTGGAGACTGACTAGTTCAGAGGTCAGCTTCTTCCAATAAGCCAAATATCGGCAGCTTGTGGTTCTGGTTTAAGGTGATGGCGACTTGTCATTATTGGTGGCAGTGACCGTGGAAAAGTGTCCAATCTGAAATCCCCGCGGGCAGGGTTCTTCTACTCTGTCCTGTATGATGAAGGAGAGGAGAGCAGGATGAGATGAAGGAGCCTTTGAGAAAGGCCTGCAGCAAGATGCCTGTCATGGAGAGATATATGATGTTCTCACAAGTGGGATGGAATGTGGGAAGGTTGGAGGTGGCAGAAAGGACGGTGTAGAAAACGGGCTGATGCAATGTACCTTGGAGAAAACGCAGTGGATCTCTGGGGGACTCGCCGCATAGCTGGCACGGCCCTTATTGTCTAATACTCCCTGTTCTGCAAATAGAACACTAATAAGAGTAGTGTGACCAAGATCCTACTTTCCTGCCTGCATCTGTATGACTCATATTATTGTGGAACTTGCTAACTGTGGTACTGCTTCTATTATAATTGGGATTTTAAAGACCCCCTTTGGTGAAAATCAAAAGTGGTCTCAAAAACACGGTTTGAAATCGCTGTTGTTTCTTACGTCACAAAACTACCTTGTAGCCAATCACGTCAACTAGCCGGCAGGCTTTAGCATATCATTAACTGCGAAGTAGGGGAGTCTCAAGAGAAGCCAGGTTATCCTGATATATTTTTCTGTTGATATGAAAAATCGGGTACATTTAACAATATAACAGGTAAATTATGTATAGCCTATTCCAGGGGTCGGCAACCTAAGGCACGCGTGCCAACACTGGCACGCGGAGGGTTAATCGCTGACAAGCAAGCAAGCGCGAGGGAGGTGTATTCATTCAGATAAAGTAGCCTACCTCCCACCTGCATACAGATCTACATTTTGATTAAATAATTCCTCGTAGTAACAGCTTGTTTTATTAAGTTAGGAGTTATTAATACAATTAAAGTGTGAGAATTAAACTGCACAAGTCAATAGAAGCGTGCAGCTCTAACAAACCATTAGCGCGACCACTGCGCACCAGTGCAAACAAGTTATCCAACTGACAGCTTACAGCTCGTTCCGCTGTAAGTAGTTAATGCTATAAATTTCAACCAAGTGTATAGAGTCCTTATTAAACATTCCACACATATTTAAGTGACTGTGATGCATGTGGAAACTACCTGGTCACTTCATGTTTTCTCTGATTGGAAAGCTATCCAATCGTGAGACAATGCCCTCCGACAGGACACTTTTTTTTATATTCCAGATGAAACTGAACAAAATGCATCTGCTTGTTGAAGTCACAAATGTAAATGTTACTCCTCCCAAAATGGTACACGCGAGAGTGCGTCATAACGGCTCCCAGTTTACAGATATTACAGCGCTGCTGCAACACACATCGCCTCAGATATGGCTGAGCATCTCTTCAGCAAGCCGACGTGCAAACTGCCGCAAATGAAACTGAAATTTCAGCTTACATTCTGAAGCTCAACACACAGTTGTCTTCATTAAAAGTAGTGACACTAAATTATCTTACCAGTGTTGATATACCACTCTTGAAATTAGCTAATTATAAATAAAATGCAGCTCATATCTTGTTTTCATTGACGTGAACATGAATTTGAATTTGGGGTATATATGTTGGTTATAGATGGGTTGTGGCACAGTGATGAACTCGAAAACTTAAAAATGGCACTTCATGACAAATAGGTTTCCGACCCCTGACCTACTCCAATGTTATGATGAACTAAATGCCTTTCTCCACTGACGTTCCAAGTTGTTCAAAGCGTTTCGAAGGATGCTGATTTTCAGAAGACCGCTGTGTGACTCTAAGATGGCGAACGGGAACATGGTTTGTGTAACATTAGCAATACATTATTAGCTGTTTGATAACATAGTCAAGCAAAAGGCTAATCATATTAAATACATTTATGTGTCCGACGTTGTAGAGAGCGATACATAAAACATTACCATACTGATAAATCGACTTTGTAGACGAGCCTGTATGTGTGAGTGAGAGGTGGGGCTAATTTGCATATTCATGGTTCCGCATATACTAAATAAAGTAAGGGTGTAGAGTTACATTCAAGCAATTTTAAGGCATGAATACTTTTTTTGTTTTGTTTTTTCACAGGAAAGAAACGTCATTTTGGTGATCAAAGATTAGTTTTAAGGGATAAAATTGACTACAGTGGGACTAAAAGCAATCTGACTTATGATTTTCACCTGGTGGATGAAGAAGTATCTGAACCCCCCCTCTTATTAGAGGGTTAGTAGACTGGTAGGGTTAGAATAAGTTGACATGTAGTTTCTAAGTTACTAAGTCAGTAGAATGTCTGTTGGAGGATCATCACAATAAAGAGTTATCAGATATTAAGCAGACAGTACTAATACTTTCTTGAGTTAGTTGACATGTAGGTGCAACATTACTTATAGTCAACAGAATGTTCACAAGGGACCATCAAAATAAAATGTTACTATTAAAGTAATATAAGAAACTAGTTTGCAACTTAAACACCGTAGGAACCACTCAAAACACTCTAGCAACCACATAGATATTTAACAACTCTTCGAATACCTTAGAAATCATTTTTCTAACTGTGCATACTCTGCACGCTCAGCTCGCACATGCACCTTGAATATTTTGCTCTAATTACTCGGTACACTAAGTGGCAACTTTACCCCAGCCCGTTGTTTCACAGTCGAAAAAGTAATCGGAGGAGACGGAACAAACAGACTACTTGAGAGAACAACAAGAGAAGCCTACATTGATAAGCAATTGTGATGCACGCAACCTAGTTTAAACGAGTACTAAGACAATTTTGTCACTCATAACTTCTGGAGAGAAATGTCACGGACACTGGACTGTGTGTGCATGTTTTGAGCACCTATGCGCGCGCATGCTGTGAAATCGAGTATACTTTGAAAGGTTGTGTGTTTGGCTGTATGCATATCTTAAAGATACGATCAATCTTTTTCTTTTTTTAACAGCAACTCCAAGCCTGCAGATCTTGACAGATTGTGGTTTATCACAGTCCTCATTGAGAGGCTTTTCATTATTAGTTGCTAATTATAATGAATTCCACTCTGCCAGCTGACTTCACTGTCTTCCTGCTACCCCCCAAAACAACTACATCATCATCCCATTCCTAATGTTTCAAAGAGCTATTAAACACTGTGGCTTGAAGGCTCCACTGCTGCTGAAATAGAGTGGTTCACATCGTGCTCCATTTGACCAGGAACAGGGTGTTTTCTTGTGGGGGCAGCAAGACGTTTTGGAACATTGTTTTTCTGGTTTACTGAGTTGATTTCCAGTGGCTTTGAGATTTTTTTTGAGAGGGAGAGCTTTGTTTCAGGAGATCTCATGTACAGTTCGCTGAGACAGACTGGGCAGTAAGAGACGAGGCCTGCGGCTGCGATTGAGTCACAAAACGTGGCCGTATGGATCCACAAACACGCATGACTCCGCTTCTCACCGTGCCTATTGGTGCGCATGGGTGAATCTCATGAAAACATGGTCAGTTCATATTTCACTTCAAAGTCTAGAGGGAAAAAAGTTTTAATGGTCCTCAAAAGGTTTAAATTTCCATATATAAATATCTTCAATATATTTAATTTATATATCCCATATATGAATATTCCATAAAGCAAGATAATACATTTATTTATTTATTTATTTTTGGTGTCCGTTGGATATTCTATTCTATTCATCAACTTGCTGGTATTAGCCAGAATTTTCATAACAGCCCATGTACACTTCCATGGCGTGAAAGTACCTCTCTGTATCAACCCCCTTTCTTTATGTACGCGTGCATGCCTGAAAAGGTCTCTATGACTCTCACATGGGTTTTATGTACTGCTGTAGTAATAGACCACCCACGTCCACTTAAATCCATCTTTTCCTCAATCCTGCTGAAGAGACAAGTACCCATGTCCAAATTACGTTCATCATAATTGTTCCTGCTGCAAGTTGAAGATGGCCGCCCTCCATTCCCTCTAGTACCTCAGGGAAAACTGTATGTGTGTGTGTGGCACAGAGGGATCTGCTTTTTTCCCCACTGCTTGTTGTATGTTCAGCAATAGGGGGTGGATCAAGGGACTCAATGATCCATTTAACCTCGACCTTGGAGGTTGTGAGAGGATGGCAGACGAAGGAGAAGAGATTCCTTCCCTTATTTCTTTCATTGCATTCATTTCTCTTCCTTGACCTTCCTCCATTATTTCTCTTCTGTATCAGCATTTCTTGTTTAGTCTGGCCATTCACTTAAAAAAAGTACTCTGGTGGCACCATGTTTTTTTATCATGTTTGTATCATATGGTAATTTCATGGTAGTGAATGATTGCTGTGGTAGGTGAAATACTTTTCCTACTTTGAAATAGTATTTACATGATGATACTGTATTTAAAAAAAATCATGTTTTTTCCATGTCTAAACCCCCCCCAAAACAAAATATATATTACCAAGTTGCAAGTCCAGTAATACTCATTGTATCCAAAAATACCCATGTCATTACTACTAGTGGATGCACCGAAATTATTTATTTTACAGAAACACTGGAAATAGTTTAATAATCAGCTTGTTGTTTATAAGCTGTTTTATTGACGTTTTTCCATGGTTGAAACACTGATTGCGTGATTACATGAGACATGATTTCAGTAAGTTGTACAGTTTCTTTCAACGTATACGTTCTGATGTTTATTCATGTTTATTTGTGCTGTAACTAACAAAAAGTAAAGTGGAAGAGATGATCAGTTAACGTGCAGCCACTTTGCTGGAACTGAGCGAACTGTCATGCCACATTAAAGGTGGGGTGTGTGATTCTCTTTTTTGTCCATTTTTTTCAAAATAACTTGAAATCCTATTCCTAACCCACTTACAGCCACTGAGTTAGAAGCACTGAAATGAAAATTAAGCAATTTAATCATCTGTGGAACGGGCAGGACTCGAAAAACTCCAGCCAATAGTTTCCAAGACCACCTAGAATCATTGGACAGTAAGTTCGTCAATCAAACGTTCGTACCACACCCCCCTCCCCCAGCGCGCGTGACCCCCTTCGTGCGCATACTCAAATGCGCATCTCGTCAGTAAAGCCGGTTCCATGATTAGTAGTAAATCGTCATTACAATCTCTCGCGCATCTGAGTTTTCGCTCGTGCATGATTGCGCGTCCATGTTCTTCGAATGGGTGGAGTCAGGGCCAGCGTTGGAGGAAAGAAGGTAGGACCATTTGAATTGTGTATTTTCAAAATCTGCCGGTCGTTTTCCAAATCACATACCCCACCTTTAAAGAGTGCCAAAACAACATTTATTACATAATAACATTTATGAATTTCGTTATAAAATTGACAGAATTAAAAAAAAAATAGACTTTGTTTAATATAAAAAGTAACAAAGCACAATGCTCATTATGATTTATTGGATGGTAGGTACACTACAAATAACGTTTAGCAAAGTTTTGTTCACTCATCAGAAAACAGCATAGACTAAAAGATTGATTCTTGGGATTTTATTCAAAATTAAATGTCTTCAATACATTTTGACTTTAATACGATTTCTCCAAGATATAGGCAAGAATAAGCCTGGTGTCCTCCATGATTCCTTTTATTTCTGATAACAAATCGTTTGAACGTGATAAGCTCATAATAACGACTTCACTGGAAAGTTTCCGATAGCACGTGAAGGCTAGCCTAGAAATCTAGACGCACCCTAGCGGCAGCAAAATTTATTTTGCAGCCAGGGTAGTCTAGCAACTCTCCGTTGGCTTACGACCTGGAAAAACCAAACTCTAGTCAGGCCAATCACATCGTGTATAGAGTCGGTGGGCGGGCTTAACATGATGACTGCAGAGTTGTGACGGATCCGCGTGAATTCCCTGCTACTTGAAAACAAAAAAGATGACCGCTGCTGCTGGCGAACAGCGGTCTTTCGAATCGGCTTTGGACGCAAATTTTCTTTGAGAAAAGAACACAAGTCATTCTTACAAAAAGGAAGATGTGTTCGGAGTTTTGCCGACCGGATACGGCAAAAGTTTAATATATCAACTAGCTCCGCTGGTGGGAAAACGCATGGGACTCACTCAGCCACAACCGTTCGTTGCTGTGGTTGGTTGTAGCGCTATCCTATTGCGTGCGGAGGGAATTTGAAAGACAACCGTTTATCCCGCCCCTCGGATTGAGGCATGCCAATGGTAAGTTCCCAGACCTAACATCTTGATGTGGGTTGGCTTGCTAGGCTATGTGAAGGCAGCATTTGAGTGAAAGACGTTGACCGTGTCAAAATGCACAATCAGAGAAGAGAGATTTAAAATGCTTTGCTCAATGATTTTTGGCCTCTACTAAAACCATATTTTTGGTTGACGAAATTTACATCTATAATTACTACGGTACCACCAGTATTACCACAGTACCATGTTTGGAACCCCATTGTATAAAAAAGCCATTGTATATGACATTGCCATGGTACCATGTTTTGAAAATGTTTGTATTACCATGGTGCTTTTTGGCACTGTTTAGCTCCAGTCCTGTTCTCTTTCTCTCGCAGTGTAAGGTGTTTTTGTGTGATATGGGAAAAGCTAGTGTTCTCTGATAAAACTGATTCTATTTCTCTCTCTCTCTCTCTCTCTCTCTCACACACACACACACACACACACACACACACACACACACACACACACACACTTATTCTCAGCCGGCATTGTCCTGCCCTTCTGTGGGTTTCAGAAATAGCACAGATGTGAGATTAAGAGGTTTTTCTCTTTTTTTCTTTTCTTTATTTATAAAGCACATTTTAAAACAACCATGGGTTGACCAGAGTGCTCTACATAAAATTTTCTCCTTGCTGTTCTCTCTGCTGGTCAGTCCAGAAACAGATGCAGCCCTCAGCCGCCCTACAGAAACACAAACTTTATTTGAACACATCTCGAGTTCTGACACTTCCACCCAGAGTTTATGATAGGCTATCTATGTTTGTTCTACTTCCTAGTGTTTATTTCTTTTTCTCTTCACTGTCCTCTGTGTGCTCAACAATTAGAGGTGCACTAAGGGTCATTTTGGAAGAGCATACTACTGTTCTACTCGTACTATTTCTGCAGTGTCTGTACTGTACACACAGTATGCAATATTTTTCCCTGACATGTATGACCATTTGCATTTACAGTGGAGCTCACTGCATGAAATACTAGATCCCATAATTTGCCATCTCCTTCTTGTAATATTATATGATCACACAATCAGAGAAATGAAAACATATGTACACAAAATTGAATTAAAAATGCAAAACAACTATATTTATAAACTGGATGTCATTCATTAAATTAAACATGAAACATGAGTTAATCTGGCAACATGAAGCATACTGCTGTTTGAAACATTTATAAAAAAAAACACACTATAAAGTAGGTCGACTTTAGCCGGGTTGGTTGATGTCTACCAAATTGGCATATCAGATACACATAGTGTAAGTAACTATAAAGTTTACTCTATTCTTCTCCCAGTTCAACGGCCACTTACTTTCGTGCATTTTGGGAGAAACTGAAAAATTCACATGCTGTAAATCCAACTGACAGGACTCTTTGAACTGCGGCGCAAACAAACATGGCGGCGCCCATCTCACGTAATAGATCAAGATCATTTATAAAGATTTTTAAACGACATAACACACTCTCACACGTATTTGAGAATCGGAATATAAGATAGTTGATGACATGGTAAGCAAGTTTGTGAATCTATTTTGAATAAATTAAAAACTAAATAAAAGCGATACATCTGTAATACAGCGCTATTTTGGCTGCAATGACAAGCATGACGCGTCACCATGGAAAGGGGAAACTTTCTAATATATAAAATATATATATATATATATATATATATATATATATATATATATTTATATATATATATATATATCACAGTATACTATTCAATAGGCAGCATGCTAGTATTCAATTCCGAACAAGCAATTATTCCCTTAACTAAGACGAGTTGATACATACCTCTCTTGTCTCAGTGCGTGCATTCAATCGTTCTGTCTTGCGGTGAAACTCTGTTTAGACTTAGCTTGCCCAGTTCATTCAATATGGGCCAAGCAGAGAAGCAACCAAACACCTCCACGTTTTCCCTATTTAAATAAAGTTACTCGAGTAGTGTAACTCGACCTTGAACGGTGACACAAAATTAAACGTTGCGCTTTTCTAAGCGTGTAAAATGGATAACTATATTGTATGGCGGAATACCATTGCAAGTGCTTCGACTCGGAGCAGTAATATCATCGCTCCCTCTCCTCCTCCCTCTCATTTCAACGGGAGCGGGGAGAGAGGATTTTTTCTCGAGTGAATGTATTACTGCGCCGAGTCGAAGCACTTGCAATGGTATTCCGCCATACAATATAGTTATCCATTTTACACGCTTAGAAAAGCGCAACGTTTAATTTTGTGTCACCGTTTTAGGTCGAATTACACTACTCGAGTAACTTTATTTAAATAGGGAAAACGTGGAGGTGTTTGGTTGCTTCTCTGCTTGGCCCATATTGAATGAACTGGGCAAGCTAAGTGTAAACAAAGTTTCACCGCAAGACAGAACGATTGAATGCACGCACTGAGACGAGAGAGGTATGTATCAACTCGTCTTAGTTAAGGGAATAACATAGTTTAATATGAAAAACCGGTGGAGTATCCCTTTAAACTTATTCATCTTCCTAAACAACTGATACAACAGTGGTCTTGAATGTTAAACTGCCACCTATTGGTATGGATGTAGAATCACACAAAAGCGGTTGTGGTTAATAATGCCAATGTACAAATATCCTATTCACTTCACAGACTTTTTTTCACCCATTGTCGATTTATTCTGACTCCAGTTTAGATTTAGTGGGCTCTTTAAGTAAAGAGCACAGACCTCTGAGAGCTGTCAGGAACATTGTTGCTTGTGTATGTATGTGGCTTTATCATTGTGGATGTTCTGGCAGTCCTCAAAGGAGCAAACTTGTATTGTACTGCAAGCTGATAAGTACAGGACATGGCTGTACAAGAGAATGAGAGTGAGAGAGAGATTGCTTGTGTCTGGTACAATGAAGTGAGCACAGGTCGTTTCTCAGAAATCCCAAGGTCTATGCGCAGAGATTAGGCGGGCGAGCTGTCGGCCAGACAGAGCCCACGCTGATGCTTAATCCTGTTCGTTTAAACAGCGAGAGACAAGCAAACAACACTGAAAACAAGCATGGTAAACGACTGCTTTCACAGTGGTGTTCACTAAGCCCCAAATCTCCACTTTACGATGCACTGGATTTCTCTGCTTAGACCTCAGGCCTGTTGCGGAAAGCAAGGTTAAAAGAGACCAAGCAATTGAGCATTCACGATCGCAGAGAGCATGCAGACAGTGCAGAATACAATTAGACATACTTTACGGATCACAATATACACTATACACAATAAATATGCAAAAGGTACAAACTATACATATAATATAATTCACATACATGCTTTTACAAAATTTTGAGCTTCACAGGTCTGCTTTTAACCCTCCATGATTTCTTGCTCCTAGAAGTCCATTGTAGATTTTTTTTTCTTTGTAAATTCACCCACATCATTTACTCACCCTCATGTCATTCTTCACCTTTATGAGTTTCTTTTTTCTAGAGAACACAAAAGATATTTTGAAGAATGTCCATAAAATAAAAAGTCAGTGGGGTCAAACACAACCATGGACCCCATTGACTTTTATTGTATGGACAAAAAAAGAAAACATTTCATTCTGTATTTATGTTCATCTGGATTGGTGTACAAGCAGCAGGGTCATACACTCACAGTGCTCCCCGGATTTAGAAGTATTGACTGTGCAGTGTAGACCCTTTTACATACCCAGAGAGCTCACAATGGTGATCATTGCAGCTGTGTATATTCCACCAGATGCTAATGTTAGAACAGCACTCTCTCAGCTGTACGCCACCATAAACAAACAAATGCAGGCCCATCCAGAGGGTGCTTTGATTGTGGCTGGGGACTTCAACCAAGCTTGCCTTAAGTCTGTGCTCCCTAACTTTGTACAGTGCTCAACCAGCGGGAAGAACACATTAGACCATGTTTATTCCAACCTGAAGAAAGTCTACAGGGCAGTACCCTTCCCACACTTGGGTATGTCGGACCATCTCTCACTGCTCCTGGTCCCTGCGTATACTCCTCTCAGAAGGAAATCCAAACCTGCCACATAGAACATTCAAATCTTGTCTGAATGAGCAGTCTCTCAGCTTCAAGATTGCTTTGAGCGCACTGCATATTTGCATATTTGCACATCCCGATCTGCAGGAGTATAAAGAGACTGTTCTGTTCTACATAAAGAACTGCGCTGACAGTGTCACACTGGAGAAGCGCATCCGAATATATCCCAATCAAAAACCATGGATGACCTCGGACGTCCGGTCACTTCTGAGAACCCGTAACTTTGCCTTCAAGTCAGGTGACAAAGAACAGTACAATGTGGCGAGGGCAGAGCTGAGGAGAGGCATCAAAGCTGCTAAGGCTCCTTATAAGAGGAAAGTGGAAGATCACCTCGCCAACAACACCACGCGGCTGGTGTGGCAGGGGCTACAGAGCATCACCAACTACAAAGGCCCCACACCCGTCACCACCAGCATCGATGATGCATCGCTGGCTGAGGAATTGAACATTTTCTTTTCCCGCTTTGAGACTGAGGCTCCACACATAGCAGAACGGCCACCACAGATCTCCAGTCACAGCACACTCATACTCCAGGAACATCAGGTGAGGCAGGTGCTGAAGACTGTGAACACCAGGAAAGCAGCCGGTCCGGATGGTGTACTCGGAAAAGTACTTTGTGCCTGTGCTGACCAGCTAGTGGGAGTTTTGACTAGGTTGTTCAACCTCTCACTGTCACAGGCTACCATCCCCCAGTGCCTGAAGTCAGCTACTATCGTGCCTGTCCCAAAGTCTCCCGCCCCAAAGTGCCCCAACGACTACAGACCTATTGCCCTAACATCAGTGGTTATGAAATGTTTTGAGAGGCTCATCTTGCACCATATCAAGGCCTGGCTCCCCTCAAACCTGGACCAACATCAGTTCGCCTACAGAGCTAATAGATCAACGGAAGACGCCATCGCTACAGCTCTTCATATAGCACTTAGCCACCTGGAGCAGCCAGGGAACTATGTCAGGATGCTGTTTATAGATTACAGCTCGGCATTTAACACCATTATTCCTGATATCCTGGTGGACAAGTTGACCAACATCGCTCCCCCCCCCCCCCCTCCATCTGTGCCTGGATCAAGAACTTCCTGACTGACCGCCCTCAAACGGTTAAGGTAGGCTCCACCTGCTCCTCCACCCCGACCCTCAGCACAGGCTCCCCTCAAGGCTGTGTGCTGAGCCCTCTCCTGTATTCTCTGCACACGCATGACTGTACACCCATCCACCCCTCCAATACCATCATTAAATTTGTGGATGACACTACTGTCATCAGCCTCATCAGCGGAGGGGATGAGACTGCATACAGGGATGAGGTTAACAGGTTGGCAGGTTGGTGCTCTGATCACAAACCTGCTGCTAAACACCACCAAAACTAAGGAGATGGTCATAGACTTCAGGAAACACAAGGGGGAACCAGCCCCATTGAGCATTCAACGGGGACTGTGTTCAGTGGGTGTCCTCCTATAAATTCCTCGGTACATATTTAACCGACGACCTCTCCTGGACTGCTAACTCATCTGCGGTGGTAAAAAAGGCTTGACAGCGACTCCACTTCCTAATGATACTCAGAAGGAACCATCTGGAGGAGAAACTGTTAGTGGCCTTTTACCACAGCACCATTGAGAGTGTCCTGTCATACGGCATCACGGCCTGGTATGCTAACTGCAAGGTGGCGGACAGAAAGAGCCTGCAGAGGGTCATAAAGACAGAACAACACATCATTGGCAGCCCGCTACCCTCGCAAGAAGACATCGCCAGCACGCGGTGTCTCAGAAGAGCTAGGGCAATCATTTCCGACCCCTAACACCCAGGACAGCACCTGTTCAACCTCCTGCCCTCTGGCAGAAGGGACAGGTGCCTAAAGAGCAGGACAAACGGACTCAAAAACAGTTTTTTTCCTTGGGTCATTGTCACTGAACTCATAAAGAATGTGTGCGTTATGATGTGTAAATGTTTTTATTTTCTTTGCACTGGCCGCAGATGCACTATAATGTCATTGTATATCCGATGTGCAATGACAATAAAGATTCTTATCTTATCTTTATGGCACGTTTACATGACTATGGTGTACTAAAAATGGAAAAGTTTTTCCTTTGTGTTTTTTTTCGTGTGCAGACAACAACATTGTCAAAATGAAAACAAAAACGACTAAAACCTCTGTATTATACTGCTAGACCAGTAGTTGGTGGTGTCACTTTGTAAAGAAACACGACGTGCCTATAGACTGAACACGTAATACGCATGCGCATGACATCACTGTTTTTACAAATTTGCGTTTTTGTAGTTTACACAGAGACAATAATGGTATCATTTTCAAAAACTTGTGCTTTGAAACCCGTTTTCAAAATTTTACTTTTTCAGGCCCCTCCAAAACGCTGTTGTCGTGTAAATTTCGTGTAAACGTGTGGCTCGTCAGTATACTCCAAACATGGTGTGAGGATTGACGGAAAAGGAAGAACCCCTGAGAGGAAGGAGGGACTCAAAAGGTGATAATAAGAGGAAGGAACACAAGATTTTGACGCTTGTGATGAGTGCAGTGTGGGTGACAGTCATGTTAAGGCTGGTTTAGTTGCGGTGGACTTGCCACTGTCACCTCCTGTGGCGAAGAAGTGCTGTTGTGTCTATTTCTGTCGTCAACATCTGCCGTGGTGAACTCAGGAATGTAATCCTCTAAAGGGACACGTGGGTGCTAAGCCTGGATTGGGAAGGCCGAGAGGTTCGACCTGTCACATGGCACAGAGACACTCAGGAGAAGGAAGCCGAGCAACAAAACAAGAGCACTCATGCATTTAAAAGTATGAGAGTCTCACATGCCACTGTGGGAGAAGATGACAGAGTTTGCTGTCAGGATGGGAATGCAGATGGAAGGAGTGTGTGAAAGAAAAGGCAGCAGGCCACAATCAAAACAGATTCGGTTGTTACAATGCCAGTTTATTTCAGGACACATGCATTTTTTCCTACAAATTTTTTGCAAAATATCCACCCCTTACAATTTATGGGCCATTTTTGCTTCTGTACCTTTAAAGTCAGCATGAAACGAAAGTTGTGATTGTCTTTCTTCTCTATTGTGATATGCATCTAAGTGAAAAAGCTTCTTGAACAAGATAAAATGTAGAACAGGACCTGATTTTGTCCATTGATTGAATTTTTGGATCATTGTCGTTTGTTATTTTTAGAGAAGAGATGTCGATGCGATGTGGAGGAGGGGAGTTTTTTTATTAAAAGGCGCATTAGTTTTAAAAAATACTGGAGTAATAGCTCCATCTTCTTGGCCCAGTTGCAAGAAACCCCTTAAAGGGACAGTTCACCCGACAATAGGGCGACACATACCGCCCAACACTAAACACTATCACAAGCTTACTTATTACTTCAGCATTACTATGATGGCTAAATTGTAAAAATATGTAAATGGCAGTCGTTCATATGTTGATATGCATGTGGTTGTGTCATCAGAAAATAATGAAAGGGTAAGGCTTTTTTTTATGATACATCCCCTTTAATGCAAATCACTACTGTTATCAGCATCAGAAACAATAGCACTGATTATTAAAACATCTGTAATGGTTTTTGATGGTTATGTGCAGTTGAGTTGATTGTTTTGTCTCAGCATGCCTGCAAACATTATAAGAAACAGATGTCAGAAGACAACAAACAGATTCGAATGAAACCATCAGGCATTGATTATGTGACACAGACCTCAGTGCTTTCATTCGACTGAAGATCGCTTGTTGTTTGCAGCAGCAGCCAGCGGTGCATTTCCTTTTAAAATGGAGCTTTCCGTTTTATTGCTTGCCTGTAGAATTTCGGCTTCCATCTGAGAGAAACGTTCAGCAGGCTCGCCGGAGTTGTGTTTTCACTGCAGTATATTGGATGTCGTTATGACATGGTATTTTTAGTCCTCTCGACCGTTACACTGAGAGAGGGAACATTCACAGAGGCCTGGAAATTTTTACAGGAGAAACCAGTGATTTTGTTCTCTCAACCCTTTTCTGCTTTCATGTCTGGTCTGGTCTGGTCTGGTAGTGACAGCGATGGTTCTAATAAGGTCATGATGGCAGTACTCTAACTATCCGCTGTCAGATAGCTCTTAAAATCTTCTGTATCAACACCCCGAGTCATGAATCAGGGAATGAATCACTCTCGTTTGACGTTATTCCATCTCTCACTCTTCCGTTGTTTTTATTCGCTCTGTCCATTATGTCCATCCTAGAGACGGGACAGGTCATGACAATCATGATTATCTTTAAATGGTAGTTTTTCTTGATAATTTTTTAATAAACTGTGTTTGTTGCGTCTTAAAATTCATCCACTTTAATACATTTGTGTTACGCATTCGGATTGACGACTTTTTTTAAAAACCCACTCTACACCAGTCTAATGTCTCAATCTTCATCAAGCAGTGGGAAAGAGGCAGCCGTAATATTGTAATTTGATGATGTGTGGGACAGTCCCCCGGAGGCTGTGTTTGTGTGCTGAGATGTGTCAATACTGACTGTGTGTGTGCAGTGTGTGTTTGTTGTAAGGTAAGAGTTTTTTTGAGACCGTGTGTCTGAAATGAATGTCAGTGAGTGCCGGAGGGGATAGAGCTTCTGCTCTGGTCTCTCTTCACTGCAGCCTCTCCTAGACACAAACAAAAACAACTACTTCTGTCATACAAATTCACTTTATTGCGCAGGAGGCAGTATTTTCCATTTTATTTCCTGTCCTTTTGTTTTTTCTTTTCTTGACAACCTAAGGTAGTATGTAGAAGCCAAAAAGTGAAGCTTGTATTTTTGTTCAAGCCCTTAGATTAATAATTTATTATTTAGGCTATATATTTTAATATTTATGCTGTAAAGTTTTCAAAATCTTTTTTTTAAGTTGAAACTACTTCTCTAGATGAATGAAGTCCCGGTTATACATTATCACCTTAATTTATGTGGTGGAGTGTGGTCTTTATAAACAGTCCTTTTACTGATTGTTACATCACATCCCTTGTGTGGCATTCTTGTGTGTTTCGTGCAAAAGTTGCTGGCTTTACTAACTGTATTTGATATATTTTAATATTTCATTTTTGAAAGGAACTAAAACGATGCTGTTGTTTAACAACATGCCAAATATTCAGCTGACAAAACACCTAAAAAAAATCAGTAAACAAAAATGACGTGTTTATACAGCGCATGCCATTGTAAAGGCTGTGGATCTATCAGAGGTGGAAAGAGTAATAAAATATTGTACTCAAGTAAAAGTACTACTACTTCAATTAAATTTTACTTAAGTACAAGTAAAATTACGGGTCTAAAAATCTATACAAGTAAAAGTAAAAAGTAGCTCATTTAAAATTTACTCAAGTAAAAGTTACTGAGTTACTTTTTTAACAGTGGGGGGTGGGTGAACAGTGGGTGGGGTGGGGGGACTCTCCCGTGTAGGGTTGTAATGGTATGAGATTTTTACAGTATGATAACGTCTCAGAAAATATCACGGTTTACAGTATTAATCAATTATTAAATAAACGGTATTATTAAATTATGGTTATTATTATTATCATCAGTTAAAATGACAGTTAAATTAAAGAATTTAATTTATTAAATTTATATTTAATTTATGCTTTTATTATAACAAACTTGAAACCATTTGTTTGTTTTGTTTATTAAAATTTCAATAGAACATGTCTAATCAATTAAATTCAATAATTGATAATGAATTAGATTAACAACTCATTTTTAACATTAATAATTTATTAATTTTTTTAAGAATAATATAGTCCTATGAAATGTATTTTATTCAGAAAATTAATGTTTCTTTTTATGATTTAATACAAATATATTATCAAAAACGGTGGCAATCAAATGAAAATTTAAACTTGTGTCCTTTTATTTTTTGGGGAAGAGCTGCAAAAAACAGATTTACTAAATTAAACCATGGACAAAAAATATATGCCTTAATTAATGTTTAAATAAATTGTATTATTATTATTATTGTTGTTGTTGTTATTATTATTTTGAGAAGTACGTTCTATTGTATGCCTACAATAGTAATATATTTCTGTCATAATTTCTCCTAGTTAAACCAAACTTTTATTTTGACGGGTTGTAGTGAAGACCTGTTTCAAAGTGTAAGCCTATTTGACAATGGTTTTTCTCAAATAAAATGATGAAAATGCTCATTAGGCGTTCTCTCAGAGCAGCTCTGGAAATGTTCATGTATTCATCATGTACTCAAATTGTTTGTGAGACGCTGAAAACACCACGCGTACTTGAGTATGTAGTAGACGAAGCGGAGCAGCTCATTCACACCGATTCACAGAAAAGCAGAACAAGCAGGTTATATATTTACATAGCAGTATTTTTGCGCTTAAATATTCACAGACCATGTCCGATTGGATTTATTGCACAGTTCTACTTTCCATGTATTCATCCATCCATCATTTTGTGTGTTTTACGTGACATCTTCTGCGTTATGTAAATTCCATTTTCATGACTGGATTCCGGGATTCCCTCTGCATCACGTAAATCATTCGGCCTTACGTTATAATCGGACATACCTTTATCTGCAGGAGGGATGGTGTCCTATGTATCCTCCTTTTGCAGCCACTTTGTGTCCACATTTTTTGCAAATTGGATATCTATCCTCGAGGACAACCACACTTTTTTACATCCAAAGTATTTCCATACTGGCCATAATTCGAGGGCGCTTCGCTTTCAGCTTCAGCTGGGTCTGCGTCACCTTTTTTGCGTGTTTGTTCTCCCGCCCTTCAATTAATGCAATAGTTTATTTATTTATTTTTTTTTTCTCCCTTGTATTACTATTTTTTACTCAGTAACGGATATGATTTCAAATGTAGCGAAGTACAATACTTCAAACAAAACGTACTTAAGTAAAAGTAAAATTACAGATTTTAAAAACTACTTAAAGTAGAAGTACACAAAAAAACGACTCAATTACGTAACGCGAGTAAATGTAATTCGTTACTTTCCACCTCTGGGATCTATCCCCTCAGAGCCTCATTTTCATCCTCGGGAAATTCAACATGGCGCCTACCCTGGCTAAGGTTTATTCTAAGTAGATTTTCCCATGGGATTTATTTGAGGAGTGTGGTTTGTGTGATGCTGCCTATGTAGACACTTTCAGCTTTTAATTTCAGATAGGATGTTTTCTATGTAGACAGTAGTGCAGACAGCAAGGAAATTTACAAGGTGTATGGTTACGAGTCCGATACGACACCTTCATATTTGGTACTTGCCGATACAGATACTGATACCTGTATTTTCACTGCATTTGTAAAAAAAAATATATATATATTGAGTAGAGAAACCAAAAGAATATGAATCATATTAGTTGGCTTAATTTGTTTAGTAAAAATATATTTCCTTCAGTTATTTTTATGTTTAAGCATGTTAAAATGTATTGTAAAATGTAGCTTCTGTTACTTTCACTGTTCATTCTTGGTCCATCATATTTCATCTGTCATTTAAAAGGGCATTCGGCAACTCTAGCCATTTCTTCGCTGATTTTCACTTTTATTGTCGCATGTTTTCTCAACGAGATCCCGCTACAGCTGTGAGGCGTATATTTCACAACACTGTCGTAAAAAAACTCACTAGCACCCCCTCCTCCCCATTTCTACCGCTACTCATGTGCATTTGTTATTGTCCGAGCCGCCCAACTTTATTGTGTGGAGCTATGTCTACCGAGGTATGTCTACTCTGACCTCTGCCGTCTCCTTTGCACCAGGCTCTTAAAAGCAGGCTTGCCAAGCATACTGGGAAAAGCGTGACCCGACTGATGGAGAGCTGCCCTTTCACCTCTGACCTCTGAATGCCCCTCAACACTTGAACTGCTCTCTATAAACAGCACAGTAATTTTTCCTACCCTTGCTGACGAGAATTGAAATGTTACAGGACGAAAAAATGTTGAGCAGTGTGCTTCAAAGCAAAGTCATTAACTTAAAGTAAATATCACAGTAAACCCCTGTTTGCTGTTTTGACTCTTCTATGACAGCTCGGGAGAGACTAGCAAGTGAACGATCAAGCGATGGTTACTGGTAACTACCTATAAATATGTCAAAAGTCTTAACTAGCTGTAACTAACTTTCGGAGCAAGATTCTCTTCAAGTTGTTGCTCCGCCATGACTGTAGTTGTCGTGAATCAGAAAACCAGCTTTATAAGCAAACGGTTTGCAATAATGCCCAGTTGCAGGAACTCACTGCATTATGAGTTACCTTCTGACAAACTTCAGAAAGCAACAGTGCATTCAATTTCTAAATTTCTTCTGGGATTTCGTTCCTTGCATTGGTTTGTTTGCATGAACAGGGTGTGTTCAGAGAATGTTTGTTTTCAGGATATTTTTGTGCTGGAAATTTTAGGTGTTGAATATTGTTTTGGCTTTTGGGAAATGCAGTGTTCTCGATGCCTGCCAGATACACATCCGCACAGTACTGATCGCTCTCTCTTTGTTTGTGGATAGCGGAGATGCCACTGAGGTGTTTCCATAGAGATGAGGACATTTGAAGAAGTCACTTGTGTCAGCAGAACCCGTGCTCGAACACATGGGTCTGTGCTCTGACAGAAACTCTCTCTCTGTAACTCTGTTCCAAATCTAGTGAGCTGACGTGTTGCCTACACAGGCAGCATCCTTGCCGTCAGGGAAGTTTGCTCTTTGCATGTTGTTAAGCTAACACAATACTTATTTTTTATTACAATTATAAATACTTATTTAAATATTTTGATTATTGAATTTTATATATATATATATATATATATATATATATATATATATACGTATATGCACTGAACAAAATTGTAAACGGTTCTGTTTTTGTCCCCATTTTTTATATATATATATAATTTTTTATATATATATACACACACATAAATATATATATATAAAAAAAATTACATATATATATGTGTGTGTGTATGATTTAAAGGGATAGTTCAGCCAAAAATGAAAATTCTGTCAGTATTTACTCTCCCTCATGTTGACCTTCGTTCATCTTCGGAACACGAATTAAGATATTTTTGATGAAATCTGAGAGCTGGATCACTCCTCCATAGGCTTCTTCAGGGATTGAAACTTGCCAGCCCCGAAAAGTTATTAAATACATCGTTAAAATAGTCCAAGTGACTACAGTGGCTCAATCTTAAGTTTGCGCAAAAAAAACAAAAATAATGTGTTGAACAACTTTTCAAGTCTTCACTCAACACATACCTATTTTCATTCTAAACTAATGAAATTTAATCTTTTAGTCATTACAGTTCCACCTGAACCGTGAATGTGGCCCTGTGATAAATCGGATCATTGTAATACACAGAGTTGTGTATGTGTGTGAGGGCTAATTTTTGTGAATAATGCCGAGATTAAATGTCATGTGATATAGTCCGGGGTTTGTTGAGCTTTGCACCCTTTCATGATTGTATTCCTGGACCTTTTCCTCTTGTACTTTTCCCCTTTGTGTGTGTGTGTGTGTGTGTGTGTGTGTGTGTGTGTGTGTGTGTGGGCACAAAAGTGTACTGTCAGACCTCTTGAGATGAAGGACTGAAGGCTAATGAACCATTGGGAGAGACACTCCAGCGCTCTCAGGAGCTTTCACACATACTCTCATGAGTTCAGCTGTCCATGAGAATGTCACACGTCACGCTGAACTGGTTCACACTCCTGTAGAGATTGGCCTCTGCTTCCTGTGACATTGGCCAAGTGTTCCAGAGGACACAGCGGCATGATTTATTGAGGTTTCTCAACATTTTATGCATGCCTTGTGTGTTCTGTGCCCTAAAATGTATTTGGACACTTAAGACGTAAAAGTGTCTAAATTTTATATATTTTGTTGTCCTGTGCAACGATGTGCTTATGTATACTGTGGGGACACTAGATTATGGGTATTTGCGGTAGCTGAATATAATTCCATCTCATTTAACTCAGATTTTTACTGAAAACTGAGTTTCTTGTTAGCTGAAGTTTTGTTTTCTTGCAACACTCTTTTGAGTTCTGGTTACTTGTGTGCTCCACAGCTTTAGGTCAGTAATAACGTCTCACTCCAGCAGTGATTTAGAAGCACTGAGTCACTCTGCAGCAGAGGAAGAGAGGGGAGAAGTGAGGGAGATCAGCAAAAAAAACAGAGAAAAAGCTGTCGCAACAGCGTTTAAGTGCGTCATTTTGCCCCAAAAAGTTTGAGAACCACTGGTTTAGGCATATAATATGAACACGCAATCATGCTTGAATCTGCACCAAAACAGTCGCTCCGAGATCACCTGAACGAGGTGGTATCGGCCCGATTGAGGCGAGAAAGCAATCCGATCCAACAAACGAAGCAATGTCATAATTCAAAACGGGAAATGTGTCTGATTCTGTGAGTTTTTGTGATCTTCATGGATTGACAACGAGGAACATAAAGAGGTGAACAATCTTTCAACATAATTTAACATTAGTCTAAACAAAATGGGTGTGGCCAGATATCTTAAAGGGATACTCCACTTTTTTTGGAAATGGGCTAATTTTACAACTCCCCCAGAGTTAAACTGTTGAGTTTTACCGTTTCTGAATCCATTCAGCCGATCTCCGGTTCTGGCGGTACCACTTTTAGCATAGCTTAGCATACATCATTGAAGTGGACAAGACCATTAGCATTTCTCAAAAAAAAAAAGACCAAAGTGTTTCGATATTTTTCCTATTTAAAGCTTGACTCTTCTGTAGTTACATCGTGCACTAAGACCGACGGAAAATGTAAAGTTGTGATTTTCTAGGCTGATATGGCTAGGAACTATACTCTCATTCCTGCGTAATAATCAAGAAACTTTACTGCCGTACCATGAGTGCAGCAGGCGCAATGATATGACGCAGCGCAGTTGACGGAAGGTAGCCTATTTTCAGGCGCTGCGTCATATCATTGCGCCTGCTGCACTCATAGTACGGCAGTAAAGTTTCTTGATTTTGAAAGTGGTACCGCCAGAACCGGAGATCGGCTGAATGGATTCAAAAACGGTAAAACTCAACAGTTTAACTCTGGGGGAGTTGTAAAATTTGCCTATTTCCCAAAAAAGTGGAGCATCCCTTTAAGGCCAGTGTGAGAGAGTTTTGGTCCAGTTCATGACCATGATATGTTTTTCTAAATCTCAGTGTTGAGTACTGGTAGGATGTTGGTTAGTTTAGGAGTATTACCCAGTCAGACCAAACCGCATTTCAAAAGTCACGCTAAAAGCCTGACAAAGATTTGAGGTTGAGGAGTGAATGTCGCCGTCTTGTCTGCAAATATGACGTCAGTCAGTCTCAGGACAATAGGATAGTTGTGACGCTCCACAGTCCACACACCTTTATCTTGCTCAAATTTGTGTAGGAACAGGCGGTCGTTTGTGACTTAGTGTGTCTGTTTGCTCAGAGATGTGAAACTAGCCTGATGTAAAGGTCAGGAAGATTTTAACAGACTGCTAAACCTTTGGAACAGGACATATTCAAAGTGAAAAGGCAAATGGTTTTGTCTTTCCTGTCTTTCTTTGTGCTGTCTGTCAGCTTCCTGATTTATAACGCGTACAGTATTTACAGTGTTCCTGTAACACGTGACCATGAGAGCAGTGGATTAAACGGTCTAAACCACGGTTAAGCATTCTTTCACAGGGTCACACGCAAAGCATTGCATTCTGGGAATCCCAGTGATGTGACAGGCTGGTGCAGTACCGGATTGGATTTTCATTAGGGGTGGGCTGTATGTCCGACATCTTATCACAGCATGAGTATGTTACAGCAACTGTAATATCGTGATATATTTGTTTGCTGAAAATCCAACAAAATATTTTTTTATACTAATTGACTTAGTAATATTTTTAGTTAATCCAGGCAGTTAACTATGATGTTAACAGCATATAATCTTTTTTGCTTTTGTGCCTTACATCCCTTAATAGGAAGTTCATCCTCCTCATGGACTTGTCTGGGACACGTCCCGTTCTGTATTTTTGCATTACTCCGTGTTTTATTGTAATTTTCATGTGTAAAGATCATAAAGTAGTTCTCCCCACTAATGAACACTAAAACACTATAGTAACAGTAGGACTTTATAGCGAGGTTCCTATTGTTAGCATTAGTTAACTACATTAATTAACATGAACATGTTTATTTTTAAAATCTTTATGATTCAATTTAATGGTGAAAGTGACGCTTATGAAAAATAGGGTAGGTAAAATAAGCTAAATCTTCAGCCTACATCTTTTTTGGTTAATGTGTAAAATTGTCTGTAATTACTATGGAATTGTGTATGAAGACTGAAATAAAAATCTTGATGATAGTACTACTACTACTAAAGCATTTATTAAACTTTGTTAATGTTATTTTTAACATTTACTATTACTAATAATACATTATTAGAATCAAAAGTTGAATTTGTTAATATTATTGATGAACAGTTGTATATTTATTAACTAACATGAATAAAAATGAATAAATATTGTAACAAATATTTTGCGTATTGTTAGGCTAGTTAATATTAGTAAATGCATAGCGTTAACTAATTGCCTATAACTTTATTATAAATTGTTTCCAAATCCCTGATTTGCAATCTTTGATTTTATGTATGTTGCATGTTATGTCTGTGCCTTCTTAATGGACCAAGAGTCTGGAAATAAAAGATGATGATGATTGATGATTCTACCTATTGACACATTTCTGTGGTCACAATGTATATACAGTCATACCATCTAGCCCTTATTTTCATCTTTCCATTTTCCATGTTTTTGTTTTTGTTCCATGTTTTCACAGAATTACCGCCCAGACCTGAGGTTGAGGTTTTTTGTTGCCACCCTAAAAATAGTCATGTTGTGTATTTTACATCTACAGTCTCTTCACAATTATGACAAACAGGTGTCTGTGGTTACAAGAGATTTCAGAAGCACATTGTGACAGTAATTCACAGTTGTGCTGTGTGGAGTAGACCAATACTGACTGTTTGGTCTGCTTCACGTCACCCCTGCAGTGCCCAGACGTGTTACAAGCTGGTTTAAGAGAAGCTCACAGATGGACAGACATTGTAAAAGTTGAATTAGACTGTGTTGTGATTCCTGCACTGGGCGTAAAGAGTGTCTGTTTGTGTTTTTAGGAGTGCCAGCCAGTTGTGTTACTGTCCAGGCTGAGGTGTGGGCTCTGTGTTTGTGGCCTGCAGGGTGATTTTCCCATAGTTTAAAATAGAAAACCAGAGGCCACACACAAGGGATTGGATCTGCGGGGTGTTTCCAAACTTCAGGCTCTGTCATAACTGCCCTTTCCTGTGTGCGTGTGTGTACATGTTTAAACTTAAACCTGAATGCACACAGACTCATGGGGACTCGTGTCATGAGTAAATTGAGGTCCCCATGGGTACACAAGCTTATAAATCATACAGAATGAGTTTTTGTTTGAAAATGTAAAAATGCAAAAAGTTGTGTGTGATTAGGGGTAGGGTTAGTGTAAGGGGGCAGAATATACAGTTTGTAGAGTATAAAAACCATTACGTCTATAGAGTCTCCACAAAGATAGCGAACCAGATGTGTGTGTGTGTGTGATACCATTAAATAGCTCTTCATGTAGCAGTGTGAGGTCACTAATAATAATTAAATATTTAAGCAATGAAGTACCTGGATGTTCTATATTATGAATATAGACCTTATGCGCCAGAGAAACGAGGGCGCAGCATCTTTAGAATATTGTCTTTGAAGTATAGTTTAGTATATTTCTATGGCATTGCTGTCCAGGAGTAATTAGCTTTTGAAGTGGATTTACTTAATGTAAAGTTAACAAAAGTTATCATGAGGATTGTAATGTTTAAAGCAGATGTCTTAACAAATGTCAGTAGACCGGGTAGATTTTAAAACGAGCCGTTCGTTCATAAATGAGCAGGATCGCTGTGAAAATACAGACCGGAAGACAAAAGACAACGAGCGCTGCACTGAAAAGGGGCGGGGCTACATGACGTCTATAGCCATGGCTAAAGCAGCCATTACAAATCTGTTACATCAGGTTAATAAAAATATCAAGGACTCATTCAAATGTTATTAATTCATAATTTAAAAAAATCATCTTCAGCGCATGAATTGAAGTAATATATGGTCTGCCCCTTTGCAGTAAAGATGTTTATAGGGGGATGTAAATCCTGCTTTATGCAGTAATGATTCTGTTTTTTTTTATGGCAGATTTTAATGGCTCTTTCTGTTTAGTATGGTAAAATAACAGTAATATATAACAGTCAAATAAAAAAATTACATTTTTTTTAAATTAAATTAAAGAAATGTTTAAATAAGGTACATTTGAAACCAATGAAATAAAATGCAAAAAGTATAATGAATTTAAATGATTATAAATTAATTAAAATAAAATTGTTAAAATCAGATTATATTATTAATCATGTATTTTGTATTTTATTTTAATCTTTTTTAATGTATCTTTTTTTTATTTATTATTATTCATATATTAATCTTGTATGCCAGAAATATTAAACACTATACAGTATATATGATAATCAAACACATGCATATATACAGTACTGTGAAAAAGTCTTAGGAACGTTAGTATTTTCACACACAATAAATGGTTTTTAGTCAGTTATTTATATCTTTTGCTGTAGTGTGTCAGTAGGAAATATCAGTTTACATTTCCAAACATTCCTTTTGCCATTCATTTTAATAATCTAGTGAGATTTCTGTATGCTCATTTTGCTCAAGGAGTTTGACGACAGCCGGTATGATCTGATCTCACCATCATCGAGTCAGGAACGTTTCTTCAAGTGTTTTGAAGACGTTGCCACAGTTCTTCTGGATATAGTCTGTCTCAGTTTTTTCTGTTTCTTCATGTAGCCTAATCCCAGACGGACTCGATGATGGTGAGATCAGATCACACACTGCTGTCAGACTCCTTGTGCATACAAACATCTCACTGGATTATTATAATTAATGGCAAAAGGAATATTTGGGAATGTAAACTGATATTTCCTACTGTCACACTACAGCAAAAGATAAATAACTGGCTTAAACTTTTTCGTGTGTTAAAATATAACGTGCCTAACACCGTGTCCTAACTACACGCGATAAAAGGTATCTTTTCCATGTTAATCCGAGTTTTTGTCCTAACCAGCCGCGACGGCGACACGCGCCAATTCTATTTTAGAAACAGTTTCTATTTTTTTTGAGACGTCGCGATGGAACAACAAACACAAAGTGTGTCAATGATAATCTCAGGTACTGTTTATTTGCTTCATTTAATGTTAAAAGCGTGTAATGTGACTGAATATCATTTAGTGCTGCCAGCTTTGTAGCTGTAAAAGCAACAATGGAAAATTCACCTCAGATCTTGAAATTAAACAAATGGAAACAAGGACGTTCATACTGTGAACAAACAAGTGTATTATTTGACAAAGATTGTTTTAGTAGCTCAGTAGCCTATGTATTTGAATAATGTTTAAATGGTGTAATATTTGTGAATTTGATTGTTACCTACTTATCCATTTTCTTGCGATTGCCGTTAAAGGGTTAGTTCACCCAAAAATGAAAATTCTGTCAGTAATTACTCTCCCTCATGTTGTTCCAACCCCGAAAGACCTTCGTTCATCTTCGGAACACGAATTAAGATATTTTTGATGAAATCTGAGAGCTGGATCACTCCTCCATACTAGTCCATAGGCTTCTTCTGGGATTGAAACTTGCCGGCCTCGAAAAGTTATTAAAGACATCGTTAAAATAGTCCAAGTGACTACAGTGGCTCAATCTTAAGTTTATAGGCTAAGTAAATAGGCTAAATTAAAAAGGTGTTTAGAAAGTGAAGCACTAAATATAAAGGCAGTTATTAACAGCAGCAGTAAAATATTGTTTTTTAGTCACTGTAGTCAGTGGTTTTCAGCGAATGCTTGTGCACTAATGCATCATTTTCTTGTCCTTTTAATCAAGCCTCTTTGCTGCGTCTCCATTCCGTTCTCTTTTTATAGCATTTGTCTTCTATTAAGTTTTAATTGTTTTACAAACGCGATCTACTGCGGCTCTACTACGTTCACACGCTTTTTTTCAGTCTTTCTATATTTATTTTAGCAATTTATCCTTATAATTAATTGAATCTTAAATAAAAATTAAATGAATTATGTACTTTACATGTTTTTGGTTTCTATCTTCACATCTGAACATGTCTGTGTAAATTAGTTTTTAACAAAAATTGTTAAAACAATGTTGTATATAATTTAGATTTTTTTGTTTTTCATGGTTGTCAACTTGCCATCAGCAATTATCATTAAAAACAATGCAAATATTGATATTAGTAAAACTCAATGTGTGGCTTTTGTACACTTTTGCACATAAATACCATGATTAAGGGTTTTATTTAGTTGTAATAAACAAAAAATCAAATTGAAATTTTATCCGATTAATCGAAAAAATAATCGTCCGATTAATCGATTATGAAAATAATCGTTAGTTGCAGCCCTACTTCTCTGTGGGCCTCGAGTCAGTTCACTAGTGTAAAAGCGTAAGGTTCTGTTGTTGTACGTCACACGCATCACACACGACCAGCATCGGCCAATAGTGAGCCTACGTGTGACGTAGCTCTACGCAATCTTACTAAGTTAACTGACTAGAGGCCCAAAGAGAAGGAAATAAATAGTTGAAATAAAGTCGTTATTTTTGTTTGTTTTTGCGCACAAAAAGTATTCTCGTCGCTTGATAAACTTAAGATTGAGCCACAGTAGTCACTTGGACTATTTTAACGATGTTTTTAATAACTTTTCGGGGCTGGCAAGTTTCAATCCCTGAAGAAGCCTATGGAGGAGTGATCCAGCTCTCAGATTTCATCAAAAATATTTTAATTCGTGTGCCGAAGATGAACGAAGGTCTTACGGGGTTGAACAACATGAGGGAGAGTAAATACTGACAGAATTTTCATTTTTGGATGAACTATCCCTTTAAGATTACTCTCTGGTGCCGTGCACTTGCCGTGAGACTCCGCCCACACGCTGTTCTGATTGGCTGTGGGTTTTGATTGATTTTTACGCATCTCGAAGTCGCGTCGCGTCTATTGTGGACAGACAAATTATTTGTCGCTGGATTGCATCACGTCTGGTTAGGACACGGTGTAAGACTTTTGCACAGTACTGTGTATATATACACCTGTATGTGTGTGTGTGTATGCATGTATCATAATATATTTAAAAGGAATAAAAGAAGGTTGTTTAAATTGAAAAACAACAATAATTTTGGTAATAAAAGTCCCTCTTATTTTGTCAGCCAGAGACATACTTTGCTGTCTCTCTCTTTATAGTGATATTTAACATGCGGTTGTGTTCTGCTCTATGGGATATAGTTGGATAGGGAGTGTTTTCTCATGTCTGTGTGAATATAGGAGCAGTAACACAGAATGACCAGAGCCACAGGAAGCTAGTCTGCTACATTTCCATACAGGGCCAGCATGATTTATTGTGAAAGTGTGTGTCTGAACTATTAGCAAATATAAAGGGGGAAGAGAGAAGAAACGGAACCAGGAGAGTGTGCTTGTGCTGAATGAGGTCAGTTTTGCTGGAACGAGAGACTCATTTTCACACAGGGTCTCTGTTGTTCGTGTTTGTTCACTAGTGACGCCAATATCCAAATCTGTCTCATTAGCGTCCCCATGTTTCATTCCAGGATTCCGACCCATTGCTTGCTTCCTCTTCCAGTTCTAAACACAGTGGCTACATGTGTGTGCAAGCTTGTGTGTGTTCTCTAAAGTCAAATGTATGCCTTGAGCACACTGGAGACACACACAGAGCATGCTACCTTCTCACGGGTACATTTGCTTTCGCACTGATTCTGATTCTTCCCGAGAGGCTTCGTCCACTACTTTGAGTGTGTGTGTGTCAGTCAAAGTTTAAGTGCTGTTGAAATGGACTGCCGCTTGCCATCTTCCACCTACTGCTGCTCTTGCACTTAAAGCTGGAGTACTTTTGCTTACACTGGTCATTGTTACTGGCTCCTTTTCTTTCTGTCTGTTCCATCACCTCTGTCCTTCTTTTCTGATCTTCTGCCCTGTCTCTCTCCCTCCTGGTTTAAACCGGCAGCCTGATTCTGTATTCTGTCTCCATTTCATCTCTTTTGCTTCCCTGTTTTTTTTGCTGTCGCAGTGTGCAGCAGCCATAACATTACAAATGTGCCACAGGCTGATGTTTCCAGAGAAAGAATGAGAAATGAGAAAACAGGCAAGGGTCTGGAAGGATGGTTTCATAGTCATCCAAAAGTTGACACAAAAAATAATAAATAAAAGGAAAATATTTAAATTATTTAAATAAATACGTTTTTTTGACCATTAAAATGATAATATTAAAATGTAATTTTAATTATTAAATATTATCGTTTAATAGTATAATTTAACAGTATTCAATTATTATTATTATACATTATTATTTTAATAATATGTAGGCCTATGTATGTTAGGAGCATATTCTTTTGTAGCTTTAACGTTAATATTATAATTTTTTTTAACTTGTCAATGTTTAAATTATTGATTAAAGGGTTAAGTTTTAGAATGCTCATGTGTATATTTGCCCCTGTATATGTCCATAATATTAATCAAACTGCAGTATTGATGACAAAAACCCTCCTATAAACAACCCTATTTTAAGGTATGAATTTTAAGACGCAACATTTTGGGCAAGTTAAATCTCTGTTAAAGTAGTTTCACCTCTAAAGTCATCCCATTTGAAGCATCACCAGCCATCAAAGTGCCGCTTTTGTAATAAATTCACTGCCTTATTTCAAGCCTATTACTGTCAGACTTCAAATCGTCTACTGTGAGTAATGTTTCCATTATTATGTGTAATCTATTTTTGTGATAGTTTTGCATAGTCATGATTAATAGGGATTTATTCGGGTTATCCATCAGTTACCCCACTGAAGGACAGCATTTAGGGTTCTGCTAAGAAATGCATTTGATCAGCTTAATTTTACAGGGCTTCAAAGCTATGGAAGCTTATGTGTAGCAATATTCAATTTGAAATGTAATATGCAAAATGATAATGCAATATGTAAAATGACAATGCAATATGTAAAATGGCAATGCATTTCTGTATTTAAATTAACATTTTCTATTTACATTTGTGCAACGTTTTGGCTTTATAAGTTGCAAAATTAAAATTAAAATGTATTAAAGAAATTATTAGATCTGTTTAAAAATGTTCAAGCAAAAACTGTAGCAAAATGATCATTTAAATGTTATTTTTCTTAATTGCATTTACATTCACAGTTAAGACACTTGCAATTGCATTTTCATTAAATGTCCCGCAATAAATGTAGCAAAATTCAATGTGCAAATTGAAAATGCATTCCGAGCCGATCACGCCCCTGCCCCGCCCCCTCCCTCCCGCTCTTGTCAATCAAGTGAAGTTGGCCCCGCCCCCACCCAATGCAAAACGTCGGCAAAATAGGCTCAATCGTTTTTACTTAATTTGTGCTGTTACTTTGCTTTATTGTTTGTGCTGCTTCGATTTTTTTTTTAGATATTTAAAGAATATTTATAGGTCATTGACCCAACCCCCCCACATCCTCCAAATAAAATAGTCTCGTTTGTTTGTGCCGGTTAAAGTTTTGTTTGTGCGGCTTCGGTTTTTAAAATATTAGACCAATTATAGATGATGGCATCAAAACCCGTCAGATTCCGTGATGACCCTATATATTTATAAATATCTGATCAATATGCTTTATAAAATAGAAAAGGGAGATGGTTAAACATCACATGAGTCACTTTATTGAACATTAAAGTCAGTTATGAAGAAATAAAGAGCGGTCAAGTTTTTTGGTAGCTATATGAATTTGACCCGTTATATTCTGTGATCTCAGAGTAGGTGCATTTGTAAAGAAAACCTGTAGGATCTCCAACATTATTGGGTAATTATAGTTAATAGTAATAAGAATAAAGTTAAGCATATGTGTATCAGACAATGAGAATATTTAATACAAAACGAAACAATCATTAACAGAGTCCTGCATCAGACAACAACAGCGCAGCATAATGTTGACATCAAACGGGTGATACTGATAAGGCATAACATTCTCCCAGACGGTCCAACAACGCACTGGTTCTATCACCTGCAAACGCGTAATAATCCTCGGAAACACTACAGTTTCTCTGTTCACGCTTCCCTTCATCTGCCAGAAAATTTACGCTCGTATCAGCTCTGCTGCCGCCATGTTTCCTTCCAACACCTCAAAATGTTGCCGAGCCCCGCCTTGACGCAGTGATTGACAAGAGCGAGCGGGAGGGAGGGGGCGGGGCAGGGGCGTGATCGGCTCGGAATGCATTTTCAATTTGCACATTGAATTTTGCTACATTCATTGCGGGACATTTAATGAAAATGCAATCGCAAGTGTCTTAACTGTGAGTGTAAATGCAATTAAGAAAAATAACATTTAAATGATCATTTTGCTACAGTTTTTGCTTGAACATTTTAAACAGATCTTAACATTTCTTTAATACATTTTCATTTTAATTTTGCAACTTATAAAGCGTTAAAATATGTATTCAATTTACATATTAAAACATATGTATGAAATGGCAAATGTAAATTATATAATTGAATTATCATTTTCATTTTGCACCAAACGTTGCACAAATGTAATGGAAAATGTAAATTTAAATACAGAAATGCATTGCCATTTTACATATTGCATTGTCATTTTACATATTTCACATATTTTATCCATTGTGGTCATTGTTGATTGGATTGTCCATTACATAACAGAATTGACTTTGGTGTTTGTTGGGGAGAGATTGAAAAGTAAGTGGGATTTGTGTGGCTTCGGAGCAGAGGTGCCACAGAGGCAGGGATGTGTGGCTGAACACTTTTGTGGAGGAAAGATGAAGCTGTCAAGTCTGTCGTTTGACTGTGTGTGGTTTACTGGGCTGTCCTTGCCCTCCTCTTGGCTGTTTTACAATGTTGTTTCTCTCTCTCCATACTAATCCTTTGCTTTTCTTTTCCTCTCTCTTTCCACATTTCTTTCCATTTTAAAGGTATGATGATCCGCCCATTTACTGAACTTTTGGCTATTGTGCAAGTCTTAAAGGGACTATGTGTAGTTTTTTAGGTATTTTATTATCTAAAATCAATATTTTTATTCATAAATATGTCCTCAATGGTGTACAAATACCTCTGCCAATTATCTGACTAATCCTCGTAAACGAAGAATTTATTATCTTTATATACATGTGACGGGTAGGTCCACGGAGGATTCCATGTCGTTCCGCCATCTTGAAAAACTATAATAGCAGAGAGGGTCAAAAAGTACTAGGCCAACGCGTTTCCACAACGCGTTTTCGTTCAGAGCCAGCGTCACGTGACTGAAAGCTGCAGAAACGGAGGAGCAGAGCAGTGAGAGGCGCTTGTCACGGCCCCGGCAAGTTTAAAAGGCTGCATTGCACTGTTATTATTCATACTGTAACATTCGTTTGTTCAAGTTGCAGTTTGTTTGAAATAGACATCCTGTCATAGCTTTTTGGTACATAACAGCTACCGTAGATGCAACACGCATTTGAAAAAGCGAGGCGCTGGAGAGCACAATTCGTTTGAATGCAAAATACAATTTCACTGCTAGATGGGAGAAATTCCTACACAATGTCCCATTAATGTTACACTGATTTATAAACTAGTTACTTGAATGGTTAAGGTTATTGTAGTATTCTTTTATTTTAATCGTATTTTCAAGTTTAATTTTTATTATAGTTTGTGTTACTACTAACTAATATTATTATTATAATATTATGTAATTATTTTTTCAGAAAGGATGCATTAAATATTTAAAAACTAATTCATAATGTCAAATAAATGCTGTTCTTTTGAACTTTCTATTCATCAAAGAATCCTGAAAATATGCATCACGGTTTCCATAAAAATAGTAAGCAGCACAACAGTTTTCAGCATTGATAATATATATTTTTTTATTTTGAGCACTAAATCAGCATATTAGAATGATTTCTGAAGGATCATGTGACACTGGAGATTGGAGTAATGATGCTTAAAATTCAACTTTGCATCACAGGAATAAATTTATATTTTAAAATATTTTCAAATTGAAAACAGTTATTTTAATATTTCACTTTTTCCACTATATTTTTATAAAAAAAAATGCAGCCTGGGTGAGAAGACTTCTTTCAAAAACATTATAATTATACCGACCAGATATATTCACACTTGTACAAACATATGCACAAATGTGTTTGAGTAGCATGTCTCAACACAGCAATCAACTCACTGTTTTGCATCTTCACACAAAGTTCAACATGTCTGGGCCGTGACCCGACCTCCCACACTTCTTCAGGCTGTGTCTGTCTTTAGACTGCCAAGAAAGAACACAAGGTTTGGGGAAAATGTACGCCTCATTAATTGCCCCGTGATTACTCCAGTTTCTTAACATTTTAGAAGTGTAATCTTACTGTTACTCAGAATGAATCATAACTTTCATCATAGTTAGAGATGTTTGTGTAGACCTTTAATGACAGGCCGGGTGTAGCTGCTTCCCGTTTCAGGAAAAGAGGAAGAACATGGTAATGTAAACGAAAGAGTCTCCTATCTACAGGAAGGACAAAAAGGGACGTGAGGAGGGAAACTTCACTCGTTTCCCGGAGGTGGGGGATTTTGCTTGATCTAGTGAAACCAGGTTTAGGACTTCTTGGTTATGAAATTCAAAAATCCCACCTTCTGTGACCTTAATGGCAAACATGAAAGAGAAACCTGTTTACCAATGCAAAAACATCCTAGATACCAAGTGAAAATCCCAGCCGTCAGGGACTTTTTGCTGTGTTACCTGACCTCTGGTTAGTAATTGTTTAGGAGCAGTGAAGTGGGCATCATCAACCTCAGCCATCGGCAGGAAATGATGCGTTTAGAGGCTGTCGGAAATCTTCGTTTTGTCCCTGGAGTGTTTTGAGCGATTCAGAGAGTCATCAGGAAGGTCACAGTGTGTGTTTTGAGGCATGGATGTGTGCTGAGAACAAGCATGGATGGGACAGACAAACTCTCAATGCGATCAAGCATGTATAAACAAACTAAATCAAATTCAAATCCGTTTTTATACGGCAAACGGTGATCCTAGAGCACAAGGAATATGTCTCTAGAGATAATATCTGCTTCAATTTGTCCTCATTATGTTTTTTCTGCTGACTCTGGGTAATATCTTTCTTTATGAGAATAGACAGATGGGATGGGAACAAATTTCATGTTGGTTTGTTTTGTGGCCATATGCAAGGGTAAAATTTGACAAAAGTATATATAACATTTTGGCAGATATATGCATTTTTTTTTTTTAAGTGTTTTCTGGGAAAATGGACCAAATATATTGGTGAACAAAGTTTTTTTTCTAAATTACTTCCATATGTGAGAATGGACTCAACTGACTATTAATAGCCAGAATGTGAAAAAGTTATTGTTTTAATGGGGGTTTCCCCCCTTTGTCTTTGTCAAATGTCATTATAAGAGAACTCATGTGTGATGTTTAGGCCCCTTTGAGTGTATTATGGCTGGTCTAAACCTGCTCAACTTTTATTGGCCTATAATAAGAGTGTCCATTGAACTTACCCCTCTTATTCTTTCTCTTACCTTTCTTCCTGTCTGCTCCCCAGGCACTGGCAGCTAATGCGGGTACAGGGTTTGCTGTTGCAGAGCCGCAGGTCGCCATGTTTTGTGGCAAACTCAACATGCACATTAACATCCAGACTGGCCGCTGGGAACCAGACCCTTCTGGATCCAAAACTTGCGTCGGAACCAAAGAAGGAGTCCTGCAATACTGTCAGGAGGTAAAATAATGTCACACAGAAGAAATATGTCTATTAAAACCATTGCCATTTAGCGGATTTTTTTTTTCCCTCAAACTTGCTTGTTCAGTCCTTACAATCTCTTTGAGCATCCAATTTTTACAATATAATCAATTCCTGATTCATAAAACCTTCGCTTATATTATGTTTCACTTGGAAATGCATAGATTGGTTTGGGTTTCACACTGGCTTAAATTTACTTTTTAATATTTATTAAATTATAATATTATAAATTACATTAATGTTTTGGGGTCAGTAAGATATTTTTTAATATGAAATTAACACTTTTATTCAGCAAAGATGTATTAAATTGATCAAACGTGACAGTAAAGACATTTATAATGTTACAAAATATTTTTGTTTGGGAATAATTGTTTATCAAAGAATCCTAAAAAAATGTATCGCTGTTTCCATGAAATTATTAGGCTGCAAAAACTCTTCACAACATGAATAATAATAAGAAATGTTTCTTGAGCAGCAAATCTGCATATTAGAACTTCTGAAGGATCATGTGACCCTGAAGACTGCAGTAATGATGCTAAAAATTAAACTTTGCCATCGCATGAATCAATTACATTTTAAAATATATTAAAATAGAAAACAATTATTCTGAACTGTAATATTTCAGAATATTACTGCATTTACTATATTTCTGATCAAATAAATGCAGCCTTGGTGAGAGATAAGACTTCTTTTAAAAACATTAAAAATGTTTACTGACCTCAACGATTTGAACTGTAAACTTAATATCTACAAGAAAAAAAAATACAAATGGAAAATGTTTTTAACTATCTTTACATACTATCTTCAATCATTGGGTTGTATATTATTGCTGTTGCTGCTTATTTATGAAAGGAATAAGCCTCCAAACAATGTACACTAAAAGATTATTTTCCACAACTATATTAAAACACACCATTTGGTTAAAAATGTCACATCTCTCATCTGTCATATGGCTGGCTGCAAAAAAGCAATGCCCTCCCTGTACATTTTGTGATTGGTTTTCATCAATGTCCTTTTAATGGATTTCAGGAGAGAGTAAATCTTGAGTTAGTTCCAATACATGAGCAGATGGCGTCAGGAGATTGTGAAGCATGGATCTGCGCTTAGAGTTCAGACTCAATCTCTGTGGTGTCTTCCCTTTAGATGTACCCTGAGCTGCAAATCACAAATGTGGTGGAAGCCAACCAGCCAGTCAAGATCGAGAACTGGTGCAAGAAGGACAAGAAACAGTGTAAGGGACACGCTCACATCGTGGTCCCCTACAAGTGCCTGGGTAAGTGTTGTTTGATTGACAGCTTTGTTGTCCTTTAAAAAACGGTCCATTATCCAGAATGGCTCATGGGGTTAAAGGTGCCATTGTGGAAGTAAGACATCTGAGAACCTAGAAGAGCAGTTCTAAGTGACAAGACTAAGACATTACAGATCAAATTCAGTCCCTGAACTGGCGCTCAGGTAGCACGTTTGAGGCCTTTTACGAAATATATTGTGATCCTACTCCACTACTCAAGTAGCTACAGTTAAGCTCACAGTTATATTACTGTCATATGCAACTTGAAAACCCCCCCGAAAAAGTTCAGTTAGTACAACGCTGGTCTCAGGGGCCATGTACATACACACTGTAAAGTTTCAGGAGTGATAACCGGATTTACAACCCTCTACAATGCGAGTAAATCATTCGCAAATGCGACCAAATTTCATGAGGTGACTAAAATATGTCTTTTATTAGCTCCCTGTGTCGCTTTCTCTCACACACGCGCACTCCCTATGAGAGAAAGAGAGGGCACATGCAGGGCTCGTTACCAGAACTCTCACTGTCCCAGTGGGACCAGTACTTCATAGTCCTGAAAGTTGATAATTTGCTCGTGTTTTTAAGCCTTGCCAATTTAAACATTCAAGAACAAGAAGATGCGAAAATAACTCGCCCGTGCCGTGTGGGAAGTTTTGTTTGCACAAACTGCACATCTGAAGCACTCCCATAGAATACCGCGTCTGACGGCACGTGAATACTAAATTAAGCTCTCTTTCACGTCGCCTTGCGCTTGAACGGACAATTTCACACAAAATTATGCCAAAATGTCTGTCTTGGTGAGTATCCTAGTAAACATAGTTGGTTATGTCCTGCTGTTATTGATGCTGCCTGTGTTTTTAATGTTAGTCAAATGACAAAAGACTCACTGCAAAAAATTGCTCAGTGCTCTTGACTGAATAACTTTTGTAACTTTAATAAGGATTTTTTTCATCTATATTTAATTTACACAGTGAAGACTATGCAGTGTTATTTTACATTTGAACAGGCTACTTTATTCAATTTCTGTACCTAATCTGTATCTAAATACAGTTAAATCTCCCTGTAAAACCTGAAAAGCACTGTTTAATTTGAGCTTCGGTGTGTCTGTTGATTTTAATGCGGGAGTGAGTCCCCTAAATTATCATTCCATGTGTGTGACTCACTCCTGAAACTGCGATGACTGACACCATGGTAACCATGGCAATGTTCTGGCGTCTCGCATGATTGGTATCCATTATACTGACTAAAGTAATATTACAGTTACAATAGACTCGTTGTGTTCAGCTATTTTAACTAAAGCACAGTCGACGGAGGCACCGTGTTTTGTTCATTCTTAAAGGCTGCTTTACAGAGCGCGCTCGCAGTGTTGCCATACAAGCGTTTTTGGGCTTGTTGTTTAAGCGTGGCTCATACATCGACCGAGTTTATGGAGTTATTAAATTGAGCTGAGGTGGGTCGCGATATTTCGGTCTTATTTTCAGCATAAAACATTTTTTTTGTTTTTTAATGGGCTTGTTCTTGTTCACTGATTATCTTTCAAGATCTGGCAACACAGAGTCATGGCTCGTGATTTCTTGCACAGCACATACAGACGAAAGATACATCTCTGATCCACATTAAAATACGTATTTTAACATGCATTAGAGATGTATCTCTCCTTCGTTTGTCATTTCTAATATCTCTAGTTGTACGCCATTAACAACTAGTTGTTCAGTTCGGTTCCCTACACACTGCATAGAATTTTTGTAAATGACTGAACTGTGTGCGCAGAACAAGATTAAGCACTAAAAGGTGAACTGACAACCGAATTTAGCTGTCGTGTACGTGACCTGGAAGGTGACAGTGGGGTGAAAAGCCATTATTGTGTGGAGAACTTTATAGTAATAAAGCAAAATCCCATTTCCCCTTCCAGACAGAGGCTGGTGGAGATCCATTGGGCTGTGAGTGTGTATTGTTGTTTCTCTCCTCAGAGGTGGCTAAAATACATTGCTTCTCCTCCAAGATTTTTCCCAGCAATTGGCAATGGCAACTTGGTCATTTGGGGTGGTTTAAACTTGTCAGAGTTTGTAAACTCATTTTAGCACGCTTTCTTCACTTCTTTGCTAACAGCGTGTCTGACTCAATAACTGGATGTTTGCGATGACGTACTGTAGTTAACATTAAAACACATCAGTGTAGAATCTCTGCATAGAAATGGCTAAGAATCTGATCAGAAATTTAGGGTAAGAATTTTTTAATGTTTTGGAAAATTAAAAAAATAAGGAAAAGGTTTTCATCTATTACCAAAATAAAAGTAGGCTTATCAATATATTTCCAAAAAAAACTGACCCCAAATTTTTAACAGTAGTGTATACTGAATCAAGATATTCAACCCAGTAAACCATTAAGCAGCACTTTAATTTATTTCTGCTGTGGTGCATGCTGGGAAAAAAGTCCAGAACCATAGAAATCAAAACGCACAACCCAGTGGGGTTCAAAAGTGAGGCCACATTTAAAACTTGAGAAAAGTTTTACTGATTTAGAATATATATATATATATATATATATATATTTGATTATAGAAGGTTAAATAAGAAATATTATAGAAATATATATTTAAGAAATATTTTTGCATTGTCGCATTGTGTATTTAATGAAAAATTAAATGACACTCAATCCTTTATAAAATGTAAGTCATACAAACATTCATAAAAGCTACATGCAGAGTCTTACTCCATAGTAACCACCAGACATAAATAACTTCCCACTGTTCATTTTCATAAATTTTCTCAAACAAATAAATGATTCAATCCCCAATTTCCAATTGTTCTGATCCACATAAGAAAAATAACATTTATCTCATTGCGTCTCAGAGGAAAAGCTGTTGTCCGCCGGTCTGCGCCTATTCCTCTTCTCCTCCCCGTTTTTTTTGTCCCTCTCTCGTAGGAGATGATTGAGTTGTGGCTCTTTGCGGACTGAAAAAAGCCATTACCACTGCCAGTCGACTGTGAAATGGGCAGACTGTCAGAGGCTTTCCAAGATGGCTGATTTTTGTTTTGTGTGTGTGTTTGAGCTGACGCGGCAGCTGTTGACTCGCATCACCTGATGTCGGCTGCTGTTTGATTGACAGGGTCGGGCGGACGCCACTCTTTCAGTCCAGTGCTTCCTGTGTCTCTTTCCTTGTGAATGACAGCTAGCCGATAGAGTCTCTGGGTTTGAGGAATCTAAAGCTAAGTTAGTCTGCTCATAGCGGACCACACTATTTCATCAACAACTTTCTCTACTTATAAGTCACCATGGAAACTGTTTTATTGATCTGAAGTGGAGCATAATAATTGGCTGAAGATAAAAACTGAAAAATTAAACTGCAGCAAAAGCAGATTCTTTAAAACATAATTTAGGATGTTTTGGGTGGTTGCTAGTTTTACTTCTGACTTTCCACATCTCTGATTGCTTTAAATAGTAACAGCGCATTTCTTCGCCACAAGCCGCATTATTTGAAGTGATTTTAATCATGTCAGTTATACAGATTGTCCACTCTTAGGAAAATTTTTTTTTTACTCAATTTTATTCCAAAAAGGTTATATATAAGGAGTAATGTTCTAAATGATTGCATAATACTTTCATGTTTAATGGTTATATACATTTTTTTTTTCAGGTGAAAAATGTTTACAAGCGGTTTAATTCATAAAATGTCATTTAAAATTAAAAATTAATTAAAACTATATCCATAAAATGATCCCATGATGGGAACCCCTGAAAGTTCTATATATGAAGTGCTTAAAGTTCTATACAAGTCACAGACTACTAATGTTTAATGTAAACCTTTAGGCCGTGTGTCCACCAAAGCATTTTTTTCACTCAGCCGGCATATTTTTTCAATGGGAGCGCCGCGTTTTTTAAACGCCATGAGCGTAACGAGGCGCTGAGCGTTTTTTTCACGCTGAAGTGCTGAGCACCCGGCGTTTTTTACTGGTCGCCGAGAGTTGAAGAATGTTCAATTTTGGGGTAAAACGCAGCTCTCATCACTGTCGCTTTTTACCCAACCGTCCAATCACAGTGGAGGAGGGGCGGAATTAATACCACACCGACCAACCGCCACATTCTGCTTGTTCAACGTCAACAGATGACAACAACAAGCATAATAACTGAACAAAATAATTTAAAACAAGAGCCAGAGAAAAAAACGTTACATTGTATCGACATTTTAATATAGAATCAACACAGAAACAAAATATGTGTGAAATGAGATACTAGTAACACTTTCACGGATATTCCGTATCATAACAAGCAAAGTGTCTCAACTGAAAAAAAAAAATGCTGTACTGCCAAAACGCTCTCAAGCGCCCATAGCTAGGCGTTTTCAGCAGAGCGCCTAGTGTTTCAGCTGGCTAAAAACGCTTTGGTGGACATGCGGCCTTAAACCTAATCAAATTATGAGAAATCATAATATCGGGGGTGGTGATGGCGCAGTGGATAAGACACATGCCTTTGCTGTGAGAGACCCGGGTTTGAATCCACTGTGAGACACCAATGTGTCTCTGAGCAAGACACTTAACCCCTAGTTGCTCCAGAGGCGTGCGACCTCTGACATACATAGCAATTGTAAGTCGCTTTGGATAAAAGCGTCAGCTAAATGAATAAATGTAAATGTAAATATCGATGCTTGCCCTGGCAAACACCGCTAAAATGTGGTTGTTTTCTGGCCACAGTTGATGATGACTTCTGCTGCAGTCAAGGACTATATGCATTCTGTGTCTGGAAAAGCAGCCCCTAGTGTTTAAGGAGATTTTCCTTTTTAGGCGCATTTGTAACCTTGAATTGATGTCGGAACATCAGCGAGACTCACTCATGTTCGGTCTCACCTTGTGTTCTCACCTCTCCACTCCCTCTGGGGTTTTACCACTGTTATTAATGATGAGATTTCATTGTGATTCAGCAACATTCTGGCCTCTGGAGTTTAATTAAGGAGAGTGATTTGTTTTGGTAGTGTAATGCAGTGAAATGGGCAGCTCGTCTGTGTGTCTGTCTTTCACCGCAGTGGAAACCTTAGAGAAATCTGTGAATATGCTGGGGCTTGATCTTTGAGGATTATATTGTCTTTGTACTCTCAAATAGTTGCATCCCTTTCAAAAGTTTCTCTGATGCATGCTCTTAAAGGAATATTTTACCCCAAAAGAAAATTGGGTCACACTTTAGATTAGGGTCCAATTCTCGCTATTAACTACGACTTTTGCCTCAATAAAATCCAAATGACTGCTTATTAATAGTTAGTAAGGTAGTTGTTAAGTTTAGGTATTGAGTAGGATTAAGTGATGTAGAATATGGTCATGCAGAATTAGGCATTAATGTGTGCTTTAGAAGTACTAATAAACAGACAATATAATAGTAATATGCATGCTATCAAGCAAATAGTTATTAGTGAGAATTGGACCCAAAACTAAAGTGTTACTGAAAAAGTCATAATTCATGTCATTTCAAACTTGTATGATATAAGAAAGTATTTAGCAAAATGTTCATTCCACTTTTTTCTATACAATGGAAGCATATAGTAGTCAGGGAATCCAAGTTTTAAAAGAACTATGTATAAGTAGTCCATGTAATTTCTGTACTATATTAGAAAATTGATATTCTTCAAATTCAAAATTGACAGTCTTCAAAGCCATTCGATAGCGTTGTCTGAGTGACTGATAATGTTCAACTCTCCCAATGTATATAAATCTCATAATCACATGCACATTTTAAAACTTAGCATGGAAAGACACATAGTTGCAGCTTTGAAATTAGTGAAACCAAATGACCATTGGATCTCGCTGTTCTCAGATCCATTTGCGTTGAAGTTAAAGTGTAAGAGATGTATGGTATCGTATGGAAAAGAGCAGTGTGAGCATTATTCAAAATTTCTCTTTTTATGTTTTACAAAAGACTTATTGTTTTGGAATGACAAGAGTGTAAACTACTTTAAAGGGATTGCCTGGTTCAACCAAAACATTGTTATTCAGTCACCCTCATGTCGTTCTAAATCCTTAAGACTTCAAAAGACAAATGATATTTTAATGAAATCTGCAAGAAACATTGATCAACGCACATACATAAAACACATCAACTATGGTAAAGCAGTCATGTTTCATGTTTTACAATGTCTTTATAAACTTTTTGAAGCATCAATATTTTGGTGGATGAGACTTTAAAAAGAGGGACAGAAATCTCAGGTTTCAACAAAAATATCTTAATTTGTGCTACGAAGATGAACTAACGCTTCTTGGTTTGGAATGACATGAGTGAGTAAATGATGACTGAGTTTTCATTTTTGTGTGAACTATCCTTTTAAAGGTTTTTTTAGTCTGTTTCCTTGATCTTTTTAGTTTGTTTCCTCAAACAAAAGATAAGGAGGTATATATGACCTCAGTAATTACATCCGCAAGTGAAATTTCAAAAGTTTTCAGAGCTGTTCTGTTCGACTGAGAGCAGAGCTCATGTTTGACCATTAGCTCTTCACTTTCAAGCACTGGATTGATTCATTTCAGCCAAGGTTAACTCCTAATGGAAAGTCAGCAGACGTTTTCCAGTATTTTGTTTGGGTTTGTTTAGTTGCTGAGCGTTTCACTCTTTAGCCTTAATAGTCCTGAATGATACAAATACAAGGTAGTGCTGAGATAAACAGCTCTTTAGCAGGGAGGATTGTGCTACATCAACAGCAGCTCTGCTCCACAGAAACATCAGCAGTGTTCAGCTCTCTGAAGGTTAAACTAGTTCATTTGATGCTATTGTTTCTGAAAACAGACACAGATGCGGGCAGATTCCATCCTGGCCGAAGCGTCTAGTCGATACAACTGGAGATAAAATGGAAAGAAGACAGGGAAATCGTTTTTAGAGAGATAATACTGCGTTTAATGTGTAATAGTCATAAATCTTTGATGTAGGTCTGGGACAGAGCAGAGAAACTGGGCTATAAACTATGAAGTTGAAAGCAGCTGGCCTCAATCCTTTTGTGTCGTTCCTCTTTATAGCATTTTTTTTCTCCCTTTGTCTCTTTCTTACCAACTATAATACGCTTCTTTTCCAGCCTTTGTTGGACCAGCTAAGAGCTTTTTGATCATGTCGTGAGCCTGCAGTTTGCCTTCACAAGTCAGGCGCTTAGTCAAATTTATGCACAGTTGTTTAGTATAAAATGGAAAATCAGGGATTACATGGGCGCACAAATGAGTCATTCCACGTGCCGTCCTGCTTTTTGGCATTTGAAAGCTTTTTTTATATTATTTTTTTATTTATCAGTCACTCTTTTTTTGTGTCTGACCCAAATAAATGAAATGATGTTTTCAAAGGAATTGTTTATCCAACAATGAAAATTAATTTGTTGTTCATCACCATTGTTCCAAACTAGCATGCTGTTACTTAGAATTTTGTCCCTGGAGCATAAACGTATAATTTTTTTTTAATATGCCAAAATGTGCAGTATAGTAATGAGCAGTTTTTATCCGTGGTCTCCTCCTTGACAAATTTTTTTCAAAATGGCAAAAAAAAAATTAAAGTTAAAAGTTTTTTCCACAAAAAGATTTTAAAGTGCCCCTATTATGCTATTTTAAAGTTTCCTAATGTTGTTTTGGTGTTTCTTACAACAGGTTTACATGCATCAAATGTAAAAGAAAAACTTTAATTTTCTCATAATATACATTTGAACATCACCACATTTTCAAATATTCTCAAACGACTCGTCAGATGAATCAATATCTCTAAATCCCCTCTTTCCGCGAGCTACTCTGCTCTGATTGGCCAGACAGCTCAGTCTGTTGTGATTGGTCTACCGCGTACAGCACGTGTTGAAAACAAAAACGCCCATTGCCATAACAACGTCAGCTCTGCGTGTCCTGAGGCTTCCTACACCGTAAACTAAACCGTAACGCACAATGACGCCAATTTTACCATATCAATCAGAGTGCGAGTCCGATGATGACACATTGAAAGAACTAGTTATTCAACCCGAACCTCCATCGCAAGGACAACTCGAGCAGGACGTTTTTCAGTGATACACTTCTCAGTTAGAGGTACATTATGAGATGTTGCAACTGTAATTCCTCACCATCAGCATTAACAAGTGCATTTCCATCAACAAACCGATTATTTTACTTATACTTATTTATTTACAGAGTATTTTTCTAATATTTTGCAGTGAACATGTGGAAACTGTATCAATAACAGTGCATACATTAGCCAAGCTTTAGTGTGAATGATTGATGTAACATAAATATTGGTAAAACAAATCTTGCTCCATGTTTAATCTTTCCTTAAAGTAGTGAGAACGACAGACAATCTGCATTAATAGACACAGTTTTAGGTTATAGTGGTCCACAACTGATTAGCAGAAGTATTTCAGTAAGACAGTAATAATGTGAGTTAACCAGTTAGCAGGAGACCTACTCAATATAAAACTCAAAACTAAGTATTTTGAACACCATCTTTCAAGAGCAAGCGGTTTGCGAATCTTGCATTGAACTCCGAGATTTGAGAAGCTGTCGTCAGTAAAATAAAGGGAACACAGCAGAAATTTAGGATTATACTGCTGTGGTATCGTGGTAAACATTAATTTTAACCACTGATTCATCTCATGCTCGTCCTTGGGCAGTGAAAAAAACTGTCTTTACCTTCACATTGTAGAGCACAGCATCTTCTCGACATGATGCTGTCCAATATCCACAGGAATCAGCTGCAGGTTTGAGGGGGTTCAAGTTTTCCCTGGTGTCTGTGCACGCACAATAAGTGGGCGGGCAATATGCTAATGTTTCGTCTTGACGTCACAACGAAACGGCTTATGACTCGTTTGAAAAATGATTCATTTCATTGACTCAGTCGACTCATACTTTTGAAAGACAATAACTTTATATACGGTGAACTTTCAGATTTAAAACTTTGCAGGATGTTTTCATTCACTTAGAGCTATGTTACACACTACATAAAAGGGAATTTTCAAAAATCCATAATAGGGCACTTTAAACAATGCCAGATAACCATATGTTTGTTCCAGAAATAACTGGATGGAACTTGTTGAAATCTCAAACATAGTGAGGTCAAAAATGTATAGTATTGTTTTTAAAATGTATTTTAAAAAACAAAACAAAAAAACATGCACAATATATGCAATATTATACGTAGTAAAACTATCTTTACATAATTACACTGTTGACCCTACCCATACCACCAAACCTGTCCCTAACCTTACCCGTATCCCACATCAATAGCAGCAAAAATGTTTTGCAATACATGAACTCAATAAGTACATTGCACTAGGGCTATAAAAAACAATTTATTGCATCTAACATAAGTTTATTTATGCAATTTATATATATATATACACTGTATATGAATGTATGTGTGCACACACACACACGCACACACACACACACACACACACACACACACACACACACACACACACACACACACACACACACAAACTTTTATGTTAGATGCAATTAATCGATTTTACAGCCCTACATTGTACCTAGCAATTATTATACTACTAAGTACATAGTAGTTAAATACACCTAATATAAAGTGTGACCCAAAATGTAATTGGAAATGCACATTAGCATTGTGCTATTTGATAATTAAATGATGGTAAACTAAACATGCAGCAAAATGTGGCAGCATTGTTGAATACTACTGTTTGAATTGTTAATCATTGTATAATGTCTATTGTTTTGCGTAGTATTTTGTAAAAATGTGTATTTCCTATTTCCTCTCTGGTAGTTTTATGTGTGTAGTTGTAGAGGCAGAATGCTGCACTTCTCTGCCTCACTGCCTCGCTCTTCACATGATATCAATACGATACCTCGTTTATTGCAGTCGAGCAGCCCTTCCGACGCTGTCAGGACTTATTTTCTGCTTTTTCAACTGCAGCTGTAAAATACATAATGTAATTCCTGAATCACCCACACGGTTTTTCAGCAGAGCAGATTGTGTTGTGAACATTCCGGGTTCAATACTAGTTAAGCTTTATCGACGGCATCTGTGACATGCTGTCGATTGCCACACACTTTTTTTTGACTCACCCCTCAGCTTGTAAAAACAAGCAGAAATCGTTTACAGAAATGCACTTACAATGGAAACCTATTAGACAAGGCATAAAGTGCGCTTTTGAATGCATAACGACATACTGTAGATGTGCTAGCATGAGACTACTGTGATTTACCTCATCTGTTCTAACAGACTCCTGTCATTACACTTAAAGCCAGTAAACCTTATGCGCAAGGGACATTGGAAAGGAAGTTATGTTCTGTGATGATCGACAGCTTGCTGTTTTGAATCTGTAACAAACCTCTACAGGTTTCAATGGCAAGAGCAGGTACTTTAACGCAGTGCAGAGTTTGATAATTAGGTTAATGTGAATAAGATGCTGTTTTCAGTTATGCAAGGACTGTAGTCGATTCGGCCGATGGGATGATTTTTTGCATCTTTGAGTTTGCATGTACGGTGTGGAGAGGCTTTGGTTTGAACAACTGTGTTCTCTTCTATTTCAAGTTCTTTCCTCCAAACCCTCTCATTTTCCAAAACACTGGCCTTTTCTTTCTCTCCTGTCTGCATTTCCTCTGCTCTCTGGTTTCAGGCTGATTTGGCCCTAGGCCTGTTTTGTGGTAAAGGCTAAATGAGCAGTTTGTGGACAGTCACAATCCTCTTCTATTGTGAACAGACTTCTGGTCATTAAACGATTCAATCTCTCTCTCTGTCGTTCAGGCTCAGAGGTTGGATTGGCCTCCCAGCTGTCCTGAAATCAGCTCTGTAATAACTCTCCTGCATATGGCACACAATCCCATGCTGGCCTGTCTGATGGCATCTGAGCTCCTCAGCTGTCACTTGCTCACACGCTCCCTTTCCGGTTTCATTTATACATTAACTCTTGTTTAATGCAAATTGATTTCCTTAATTCACAGTTCTCCCAAAAATCAATCCAAAAGAATCAAAATAAGTAGGGGTGCGCCGATCCGATACTCAGTATCGGTATTGCTCCGATACTACCAATATTTGCCTGATCGGGTATCGCCAGTTTGGTCTCAGACGAGACCATCCAAATCCGATATTGTGCGTATGTTATTGTTATACAACACAAAAGGCACAAAAACATTATAAAGCACCATAATGTTTTCGTGTACTATATTACAAGTTTTCTGAAGCCATTACATATAGTTTAATGTGAGGTACAGATAGTCGTTAAACTCAAGTTCATCTAAATGCTTCCCTCCGCTGCGGCTGTCAGTCATTCTCCATTCAGCATTCAAACAGCGCGTCGCGCTCGGGTACGACAGTCAACACCATGAGACTCTCTCCAACATGAGTCAATGTTCCTATTATTATACTGTAGATCTGTAGATAAAGGTCTATGGTTTGCATAAAAGGACTTTAACGTGCTGGAGTTTCACATGTTACTTTGTACCGGGTGTCTGTTAGATCACAACACTGGAGTAGAGAGCGATATAATTGTTCTTCACGCGCATATTAACTGAAATTTAAAACCGTTAAAAGGCTCAAACTAATGAATAAATATGTATATCTTACTTTTTTGCTTTGAACTTTTCAATGCGAAGCGCTGCGTGCCGTGACTCCATGTTGCTTCGAGCGCATTATTCTGCGCACGGGAAGCGCATAAGTGTTTCGTGCCGCTCTGAATTGGAGCCTTTCATATTACAATACTTTTGCGCAATGGCAGTTTATTGATAGCCTTAGTTGTTCTGTCCAATCTATCATATGTTGCTGCTTCATTAAAAAGTTGCACTTAAAATTTTAAAAGAAATGTCTTTTAATTATATAGTATATATTGTTTTACAAAGTAAGGAAAATAATGTTTAAGTCAAGCTTTGATGCGTTTAACAAAAGAATAATCACAGTCTCTTCCCCACAGTGAGGCATACAGATACAGTTTATTAGGTAATTCGGCACTGTTTTTTTAATTATTATTTTAGTATTGGATCGGTACTCGGTATCGGCCAATACTGAATCCCAGGTATCGGAGGCAAAAAAGGCGGATCATGCCACCCCTAAAAATAAGATCGAAAAATATCTTACATAAAAAAATTCAGGACCTTCTGGACCGAAACTTTTCAGTTTGATTTGCTATAAGTGATTTTACTAACTGTCTACATTTGATGTGATTTATACAATAACATATAGGTTAATTGAATTTAAAAATCAAAACTAAGACTGTAAACTAATAAACTTTAAGTCTAGATTCTCATGTGTCAGTGTTCTTCCTACTAGGGCTGCACGGTTTAGTGAAATAAAACCAAAATTGTTATATGGCCTAGTGCGATATATCAAATCACAAAGGCTGCAATTTAATTAAATAAATATATGCGCTGCGAGTTTTAGAGTGAAGCGCAGGACTGTATTCTTTTACACGTGAGCAGTTCATGATCTGGTGTTTTTAGCATCTCAGAGCTTCTCGGTTCACAGTAAATGCTGCTACACATGAACTCCATCTCTGCATCTGCTCTGAGTTTAGGTCGCTTTAACGTGTGTTTGTGAGCTCAACATGCGCCGATCGCGTCTTCCCATACTTGTAATGAGAAGCACATCAAAAAAGAGAACATTTAAGGACTTCCTGTGGTTTTCCATAAAAATAAAAGTTTGATAGTTTAACATTTAACATTTTTTTTTTAAATTGTGCAACCCTACAAACAAGCACAGAAAACTGGATTTTTTTTGTCACATTTTAAATCTCAATAGCAGTTTTTATTAGAAAATCGCAATTAGATTTTTCCCACTAAAACATACATATTTATTAAATATACAGTGTTACTTTTTCTGCACCACCAATCTGACATTGTTCAGAGAAATAGGTAGTCTCACCCAAAACTCACACCATTGGTTGAGCCAGTATTAATATGTCAGATCGCTCGAACAATCAGAGCAATGTTTGTAAGCAACACAGTGTTCACACTCCCCAGGAATGTTAAACTTGATATGAACAAGTATTACACCGTTCTCTTTAAAGACCGCGGCGAGACTTCCTGCTGCTATTTGCTCTCTCTTTCTCTCTGTGCTGTGGATGGGATGGTCTGTGCACGCCAGATCTTTGTTCTGTCTTTTGGTACTGACCAGATGTCTGTTCAGATGCCACTTGCCCTAGTTGTAAAATGCTCATTGTAGAATGCAAAAGACCATGTGTTGATGAATTATTGAGCGGTGTTGTTATTTGCTGTCCCGAATTTGCAATTCTGTTTTGTTAGTGGGTGTTAGATGTTTTCTGTTTGCATTGTACCAGCTGCATGATGTTAAAGCCTCAGCCTTGCCAATAATCTGCGTTCTGCGTGTTTGTATGTTTTTAGTTGGGGAATTCGTGAGTGATGTCCTCCTGGTGCCAGAGAAATGTAAATTCTTCCACAAGGAGCGTATGGACATGTGCGTGAGTCATCAGCAGTGGCACAGTGTGGCCAAAGAGGTAAGACATCATTTCCAGCTCCACAGAAAAACACCGCTAATAACATAATACATGCACTCAACAAGATATGTGTCAGTCCACAATAAACACGAAGATGCTATGCAAAGCAACAGAATTGTTGGCAGTGAACATGTTTGAAATTTGATATACAGCTTTTTGAAGTTAGCTTTCGGACCAATGAGATTCGACATGCGCAAGAAATATTTAAGACACGGAAAGAGCCCAGTTTGCGTCAGTTTGAAATTGGAATTCGGTCAAATGAATTGCTGAAAGCAAAGTTACAATCGCCTCACTGAAATTTTCAGTGGTCGTTGGATGTTGTTGCGCCAACTCTCAACTTTCGGTCACAGTGACAAAACTAGGGCCCAGTAAAAGACGTTTTATTTTTTCCAAAAAATATTTCATTCTAATTATCTGAATTCTGTTTTAATGGCTTAAGTAAATTTAATTATCAATAACGTTGAATTAATTGAAATCATAAAATTTATAATCAAATGTATGATAATAACAATTTATTAAAGTTTTAACAAAAATTCTTTTTTGGGCCTTATGAAATTGTTTTATTTTTTCCTGCATTTATTTTTTATTACATTCCATTTGAATGGTTTAATAAACTTTTGATAATCAAAACGCATCTAATCAATTTAATTCATAAAACTTAACTAACAGTTTAATTATTTATTCAAATGTTTATTAGACAAAAGTGCTGCATTCATTCACACAGACACGCAGAACATGCAGAATTCATATTTAAATGGCAGACTTTTCACTTTTATATTCATAAACACTAGTCTATATCATGATCTGTTTATTTTTCGGCCCTACTTTTGATTTATTCGTCCAAAATTGACCAAATTCCGTGACATTCCGTGTTATGCTGTAAATTTCATTTTTATGACTGGATCCCAAGATTCCATCTATGGTTTCCACATTGCTGAAATCAAAGGGCCATAATGAACATTTTTTACAGATCTTTTGCAAACCACTGCAATTTCCCTCGTTTAAAATTTGATGGATTTTCAGTTGTAGACTCGAGTGTCACGTTCTTATTCTCTCTCAGTCTTTCCTGCTGTATGCTTGAGTCCGCACATTTCACCCTGATAACTGGATAAGCTGTACTGTAATACTGATAATCTCTAGACCTCTACCACCACTCACTCACTCACTCACTCACTCACACTCACTCACTTGTGCTGCTGAACTTTTCTTTTTACACTTGCTCACATCTGATGAATGTTGCTCTGCATTTCCTTCTCTCTTTTTATTACCTATCCTTTCAGTTTCCCTGCTATCTGTGCTGTCTTTTCTAATTTCTCGTGCATTTTCACAGTTTTTGGGATTGAATGAATTTGGATGCAGAATGCTGAAAACTTGGTGTACAGAACTAAATTTAGCTGCAGTGTGTACGTGGTCAGTTCTTTTCATCCTGTAAATCACTCCAAGCTGCCGTCTTTCATTCTCTGCGTGTGCATTCAGAAAGCATCTCGGTGCGCTGACTCCACTGATCCCGGGACAGACATTTAAGAGATCTGCTGAATTTCTTACACAGCAGACTGGCCTTTCAAACCACATTTGCTCTGATTGAATCAGATTTCTTGACTCTCTCGGTGTCTCTCTCTCTCTAGGCCTGTTCTAAGGGAAACATGGTCCTCCACAGCTACGGCATGCTGCTTCCCTGTGGCATCGATAAGTTCCACGGCACTGAATACGTCTGCTGCCCGTCTACTCGTCCCGAGGAGCCCGTACCTCCTGCTTCACTCTCAAAAGAGCTTGATGATGAGGATGAAGATGATGAGAATGAGGACGTGGAGGAGCCTGTCATTGAGGATGAGGATGAAGATGAAGATGATGAAGCAGTAGAGGAGAGGTAATGTGGTGTTAGTTGACATGCATGTGGTCTTTCTCAAACTTCTCGAGTTTGATTTCTTAGTCCAATGTTAGTTTGTGGTTTCTGAGTTAAAGTTGCAGTAGGGAGTTTTGAGAAAATGTTGACTTAGCCTGAAAATTTGAACAAGCACAACTTCCAGGTCCAACCCCCTTGCTCTCTGCTGCACTACAGCCCTCCCTCCACAGCTCCTCCCCCACAGCGGAGCCTGCCGTGAACGCGCAGGCTAGTAAACAGGACCACCGATGACGGCAGATTATAAACAGTTATGGAACATTCACTAATAGGGACGAAACATCAACAATATGCTTTACATTGACTATGGCCTGCCCATACTTTGACTACAAACTTGGTCCTCAAATCATTATGTATTTTGCAATACATGTAACTTTATAACGTTGCACTCTTTCTATAAGTTATAAATAGCTAGTAAGATAACGTTAAAGGATTAGTTCACTTTAAAAAAAAACTTTTGCTGATAATTTACTCACCCCCATGTCATCCAAGATGTCCATGTCTTTCTTTCTTCAGTCGAAAAGAAATTAAGGTTTTTGATGAAAACATTCCAGGCTTTTTCTCCATATAATGGACTTCAATAGGACACAAACGTTTCAAGGACCAAATGACAGTTTCAGTGCAGCTTCAAAGGGCTTTAAACGATACCAGACGATGAATAAGGGTCTTATCTAGCGAAACGATCGGTCATTTCAAAAATAAATAAAAAACTTTAAGTTTTATAAGCACAAATGCTGGCCTTGCTCTGTTCTATGATGTACGTTCGTGACTCTCCTGTTTGAACTCCTTCATCAAAATGAACAAATCTTTTTTGAATCATTTCGTACGTTGAATGAACGCCAATGGCCAATGAACGAAATGACTCAGAAAAAAACTCGTTCGAAATGAACGAATCTTTTTGCGAGTCATTTCGTTCGTTGAATGAACGAAATGACTCGAAAAAAGATTCGTTCATTTGGATGAACGAGTTCGAACAGGAGACTCACGAACGACAGTACGCGCTCGCGCTGTGCAAGAGAGGGGTGATCAGCGCGTACACGAGCATGATTGACACTGCTAAGACATTCCTCCTGGCTCTGATTGGTTGTTTCTGACCGGGAGCGGTGTATTTCTGCAAATGGCAATAGGACCACAGGGAGGAGCCAGAGGAGCTCGATTTTTTCCACAGATTATCTGTCTCATATTCTACTGTGAGGACATAATGACAGTTTTAACAAATATTTGTTTACAAAAGCTACCTACTGGAGCTTTAAAGAATATTAATTAACCTTTTATTTATCACAATTTACCTTGCACTATCAACAAGAAAGCAATATTATAATATTTTTGTTTGAATTCGGGTGGCCCGAGCAATGGCGCCAACAAATCATCATTAAAGAAAGACTGGAGGTGGAGGTCCAATTTAATATTGGTGTTAAACACCGGCTCATTCCCAAAACATAATTTTTTTATTGTCAATTATTTACGGATCCAAATTTCTGAAATGGGCACAGCCTCTCTGAGCGCCTCAGAGCAAACGCCCCTGGCACACTTATCAAAGGATGATGTATCAGTATGACTGTGACCTGTCGTGTCTTATCATTTGAGAAGTAGTAGCTGAAAAATTGTATGTTTGAGAGAATACGCCGTGTGTGCGTTTGTGTAGGATAAATTAGGTTGACCATCTGGATATTTTCGAGTGCCATGCCTTTGACCTCTGACAGCTGTTTGATTCTCTTCCATAAATCATACAACTTCCAACCTGTTCTCCTCCCCTCCCTCTGTTTCCTATGTTCTCCTTCCCTCTCATCACACTGTGCTTCTGTCAGTTCTTTGTCATGCCGTCTCATACTTTTTTTCCAGATTTTTCTGAGGATAGTTCACCTAAAAATAAAAATTTTCATAATTTACCAGTGTTATTTTACTGTCATTGATGTACTATTATAGATTTGTAAATATTTTGAATTTTATATATATATATATATATATATATATATATATATATATATATATATATATATTTCAGTGTCTAATATATCTGTTAGTAAAAGTAAACGTTCTGCATAGTTGTAAAGTCGAAAGTGCATGATAAGTTATATCACCTTTCTCCCAAAAGTAAGAATCGACTCTGAACCGCCTAAACAAATCCTTTGTATTTCGAATCCCACTGCGTGACAGTTCAACGTATAATAGAGGCACTTTCATTTTAAAGTTTTAGCAATTTTTTGTGTTTTTGTAATTTGTATTATTTACATTTAAAACAAATGATTTCATTATTAAAATATGTCTATATATTTTTAGTTTATTTAGTTTTAGGCTGACATTTTACAATAAGGTTTCATTTATTAACATTAGTTAACTACATTAGTTAAGGTGAATTCAAAATGAACAATACTTCTACAGCATTTATTAGTCTTAGTTTGTGCTCATATCTACATTTACTACCACATTGTTAAGAAAAAACGTTTTTATTAAAACGTGTTTATTAACAAAGGGTAATAAATGCTGTAAAAATGTATTGCTCATTATTAACTTATGTTTGGTAATGCATTAATTAATGTTACTAAATGAGACCTTATTGTAAACTGTAAAATAACAGTTTTGGTTATTTAAGTACTTTCAGTGCTAAATGAGAAATGTTTTTTTGGCAACTAGCTGAAATAAAACAAGTCTATTTTTTTCTTTTTTTTTCAAGTAATGAAAGTGTTTTTTTTTTTATGGTTTAAGTTTTAGTTAACAATAATAACCCTGTCATTTACTCAACCTCAATTCTTTCCAAACCTGCATGACTTTCCAGTTGATCACGGCCTAAATTGTGAAAAATATTCAAGTTGCTCATAAAAACATATTGCCAGTTTATTTAAAAGGGTGTTTTGGCAGTTTTACTATTTTAAATGATGAGTAGGATGTGGTTTGGGGTGCTGCTTCTATTTAAATTAAAAAAATATTTATCAAAAAAGATTTAACGTTCACTCAATCATGTTCATTGTGTCTTTTTATCTCGTTTTTAGCGAGCCTGTTGCCAACGAGCCGCCCACTCAGGAGGACACAGCTGAAGAAGAGGAAGAGCAGGAGGATGACGGAGATGAGGAGGACTACCACTACGTGTATGAGGATGAAGAGGAGGACCGAGACAGTGAGGAAAAGGATGAGAAGAAAGAGAAAGCTGTCGTCCCAGAGAGCCAGGATGATGACAAAACTCTGCAGGAAGTGGAAGGTCAGTAACACTCTGTTTCCTTTATTTATTTCCTGTCTGCCACAATGCGTCCAATTACAGCAACTCATTTGATGCATATATCTGGTCCTGCTCACTATAGAGGGTTACAATTATTGACCTATTTTTTTTTTTTTTTTTTACATTATATCTGAATTTAAGTATACATTTTATTGTTTGCCATTGTCTGTACACCCTATATAGCGCAACAGTCGGGTTCCAGAAGTTAAAAAACTAATTTGTTTTCTCCATAAAGAAATGAATTATTTTTAACAATAATGTATAAAGCTTGCAAGATTAAGTAAAGATGTATTACACAGTTAAAGCCACACATCAGACACAAAACTTTTTTTAATCTGCATGCTATAGCCAGAATGACATTACTCAGAATCCTGATAAAGATGAATGCACCAATCAGAGAAGTCGCTGTTACCATGGTATGGCTCAGCAGTGCCCACTGGTCATGAAACATGTAATCAATTGAATTTCCCTACGCTCTCAAACTTGTTATACATTTGTATGTAACTGAATATTTTGCAGTGATGTTCATTGATTTTATACTAAAGGGCTGTTCACGCAAGTTTTTAAAAATATAACTTTAAAGTTTTGATAATCATTCTAGTTATTTAAGGAAAGCGAAGTCCACACCACAGCTATAACAATGCTATAACAATATAACAACACTGACTAACAAAATTATTTTTCCAGCTTATGAATAATAAAAACATTGACAGCCAATCAGAATCCACATGACTTCAAAGAGCTTGAGCGTTTAACAGTCATAAGTGAGCTTATAATAAACAGAATGTTATTGTCCATTGGTATGGACGCTAATGTAGTTAACGTTATAGTTATCTATGGAAAAGGTATAAAGAAAAAATACCTCTGGACCCAAGGCCGCTGAAAAAGTGTGCGGCCACTATTGTGAAGTCCAACATGTTACTGGATCAACATTACAATCAACCAATCAGATTAGAGGGACAAGTTTACAGTTGATGCCAAGTTTAGGCTTACAACCAGGGTTAGGCTTGTAGGCTTCTACATCAGTGTTATTCACCCATCATTCCCCTCTGATTTTAGGCAGAAGTTATCGATACGGTTAGGACAACATTTTCAGACAGGAATATTGCTCCAGGATCAACAAAATATGTATCTAGGAACATGTCCGTCTTGGCAAAATCACGGTGTCCCCCTGTTGCGCTCTATAGTACAAGGGCATTACTGATTGCTGCCTCTGGTGGCTGGAGGCTCTAACTGCGCCTCCCCTCCTGTGTTAGCTGTGTGTTCTCTGGAGGCGGAGACCGGCCCCTGCCGTGCCTCTAAGCCTCGCTGGCACTTCGACAAACAGCAGAGGAAGTGTGTGCGCTTCATCTACGGAGGCTGTGCCGGCAACCGCAACAATTTCGACTCGGAGGAGTACTGCATGGCCGTGTGCAAACGTTTGAGTAAGTCACACTCGTCATCAAGGACTCCGCCCCCTTCTGCTCCACCCTGCTCCTTCTCCTTGCTTTCTCTCACAATACTAACACTATGTTAGTGTACCTAAACTGTTTTAAATGCAGCCTTTTAAAACGAACGTTTGAGACTTAAAATTCTGATTGGATGAGCCGCAGTCAGTCATTATAAATGTTCACTGTACGTTCTATATCAATGTCATTTTCTGTGTTGCTTTACAACCGTGAACACTTTTCAGGCTAATTAACGTCTAATTGTATTATTTATTTGCCAGACAATTTGTTTTTCACATTTTAAAAATGATTGATGATTGTTATTATTAATGGATGTATTATTGTTTGTAATATATTAAGGTATAATTATTATTACTGTTCTTACTATTATTATTATTATAATTATTATTATTATTTAGTTTGCATTAATGAATAATAATAATATTAATAATAAATTTTTAAAAACAACAACAATTATAGTAATAATAATAACAACAGTAATAACAACAGTAATACATTTATTTAATTATTGAGTATTATTTATTTAAATTTATTTTATTTCTAATTTATTTTACATTATTTAATTATTATTATTAATTTTCAGGATTAATATTTTTGTTGCATTATATTAAAGCAAAACATCACCTGAGGCCAGTCTTAATGAGTTAATCGGATCTAATTGAGTCTAAGATGTTCTTTTCCTGTTATTTCTGCTTGTGCTGTGCTGTGTCCCATTCCTTTTTACGCCGCCTTTCCTTTCGTTTTGTGTCTTTTTTTATTACTAATCTGCCAATGTTTTTGATTTGTGTAGGAGTAGAAACCATTTAAATGTGTTCTTGTGGCAACATGAACTGATGGGTTTCATATGTTTTTTTTTTTATCACGGTAACCTTCATGATTCAAGGTTTCTCCTGTCCTCTTATTAGTATAGATGCTGTAGACTGTTCTAATCAATATGCATGTCTGATGTTGCCTTTTGTGCACAGCCTTATGGGAAGTCAAGTCATCTGTATACTAAGGAAAACTGATTTTAGCTCATATCTTGATCATAGCGTGCTGAGTAGTGCAGTAACTCTTAAGATAAATGCTAAGGGGGAGCAGTTCTGTCAGAAGAGCGCTTTTCAGAGGACAGGATGAAAGGAATGGGAAATGAAGGACTGTCTGGTTCTCTCAGAATCAGGGGAATTACAAAACCATCTCCAGAGTCATAGCTCTCTGTGGGAAGCTTATTCTCCCCGGGTTTGATCATAGTGGTCTCCTTTTTGTCGGCTGGTCCTCCTTTGCTTCCTTTGGACCTGTCTGTTGATCTGTCTATCTGTCTGTTTCTGTCTGTAAATGTGTTTTAAAAAATTGGTCTCTATAGCACTTTTCCAAAAGATATTGAGCTCCCTAAAGGCCCCGATATACTCATGGCAAAGAGCTTTATTGCCAGGTATGTTTGCACATACAAGGAATTTGTTTTGGCGAAAGAAGCTTCCACTGTACAAACAGAATGACAGTGACAGGACACAGATAATCAAAATAATAAAAATATAATAAGTAAATAGAAATAATATAAATAAATGGGGGTAAAAAGAAGTTCGAAATACGTAAGAAGTGGCATACTGTTAGCGAACATCCCATATAGATGAATATGTAAATATGCGCTTCACGCTTTGCTTGCAATAAAAATAAACGCAATAAAAAGTATAGTGATGAGAAAACGGTAAAGAAAGCATCTTTCATAGTGATGTGGATGTTTCCTGATCACCCTGTCATGGATTATTCTGAGATGACAACCGACTGGATGTACATTATCCCGCTTATTACACGGCTACTTGCCAGATTAGGTCTTTAAACGCAAAGCCTCCGTGGAGAGAGTAGTTACTAGCGCAGCAAGTTCAGGGATACGGTACACAGTCAGTCATACCACTTATTACACAGCATTTCGCCACATTACTATGGGGATATTAACACATAATTATGGGGATAAGAAATATTGATTTGAGATGAAACTGTTGGATTATAAGATAACAAACGGGTACGATTTTAAAACGGTTTACAAAACAATAGTCACAAAATTGCAGGAGCTGCGTTTGTATGAAACAAGAGACGGCAAGTCCACGATACCAGATGACATAATTAAATAACTGTACACAAAATTTTGATTTGACTGAGTTTTAATATTTTATTAGCTCACCAAACGCAAAACTCCCACGAGGAAAAAACGTTCCTAGCAAGCGCATAGCGCAGCTGACTTCAGTAACCCGGATGAGCCTGTGTCATCTGTCTTTAGCGGTTGTTATTGGGGAATAACATACCGCTGGATGGCGCGATTGACCAATCAGAATCAAGTATTCCACAGAGCCGTGTAATAACATTGATTAACAACATTATAGCTCACAATAGGTCTGTCTTTAAAGATTTATAAGTTATTGTTCAAAATCAGTTCCCTATGGATAAAAAGGATGGGAATGTTGTACTTTTGTTGTACTATTAAGTATGATGTTGTCGAGCTAACAGCTTCATACGGCAATAAACTCACAATACATGCCTCACAAAAATTGGATATTCAGTAATGAAAAGTATCCATAAACATTTTATAAGTACATTTTAATAGACATTTCCCTCCACTCTGAAACTTTTCACTGAGCTTATCGCAATGCCTTATAGGATTGCCATTTTCACAAAGTAATCATGCATTCCTGCCTTACGTTTTGTAGGTATGAGCAACAGCCTACGTTTCTGCAGTGTACCTGTGATGCCTAAAAATGCTGCCTAGCATGTGTTTTGAAGAGGGCTTTTATTCTCACTATTTACAAACTCTCTCTTTCTTCTCCTCAGTGCCGCCCACTCCTCAACCCACAGATGATGTGGATGTGTACTTCGAGACCCCAGCAGATGATAAAGAGCACAGCCGTTTCCAGAAGGCCAAGGAGCAACTCGAGATCAGACACCGCAACCGCATGGAGAGGGTGAGTGAGAGGTCACATTTACATTTAGATAAGAGAGTTGCCATGTGACATCCCCAACTGTTAAAGAGTTGTTTTTGTTTGGCCCTTGAGGTCCAGCCCTTATTTGTCACCAGAGCCCCAAGTTTTTTGTATGTGTTGCTCCCATCAGGTGAGGAAGGAGTGGGAGGAGGCCGAGAGCCAGGCCAGGAACCTGCCCAAAGCTGAGAGACAGACACTGATCCAGGTAAACCTCAGCTTCCATGCCAGAGGACATCTCATACAGGATGTGACTGTTTATTTATTGGATTTTAATTATTCTCTCTGCAGCACTTCCAGGCTATGGTGGAGTCCCTGGAGGAGGAGGCAGCCAGTGAGAAACAGCAGCTGGTGGAGACTCACCTTGCCCGGGTAGAGGCAATGCTGAACGATCGGCGCCGTCTTGCACTGGAGAACTACCTAGCCGCCCTGCAGGCTGATCCACCCAGGGTGAGACAACAAACAATGACCTTTTGCCCGGTTTACAAATGATATTAAAGGGATAAAGGAAAATTATTTCATTAATTACTCACCTTTATGTCATTCCAAACCCGTAAGACTTTCGTTCATCTTCGTCAAACAAATGAAGACCTTTTTGACGAAATCTGAGAGCTTTCCGTCCCTCCATTGGCAGTTACGCAACGAGCACTTTGACACTTCAAAAAGTTCCTAAAGAGATTGTAAAACCTATCCATATGAATCGAGCAGTTTGGTCCAAATTTTCTGATGAGACACAATCAGTTTATATGATGAACAGATGGAATTTAGGCTTTGGAAAAGATTTTTCGTTTCCAAAATTGTATTCTTTTAATGAGGCTTTTTTCTTCAACCTGATATCAGGACAGTACAGCCTGACATTTTTGACGTTGACTTTATACCTGCCAAAAAATATCACAATTAATTTAAATTCAGATATTATAGACATGTTAATCATAGCAAGTTTTTTTGAGTCATTGAATGTATAAATTGCATGTGAATGTGTTCAAAGTATCCATCATCTCATTGACCCACCGATTACTCTTCGAAAAGGAGATGCATTTGAGATGCATGTTAGTACCAGGTGTGGATGATAGCATTATTTTTTGTCTTTGCAAGTTCTGTGAGTAGGTTAAAGAACTTTGAGAGATAAGTGCTTCCTTAAAGGATTGTTCTCATCTCATAATGACCAGATTACACTTCTCATACTTAAGTCTCTAATGGGCGATGGTTGCCTTTCCCCAGTGCGGCGTGATTTAATGGTGGCAGATTACCTGTCCTCTATTATCCCGCTGAAAGCTCATAACAGCGAGGGCGGCTTCAGTTACTTAAGATATTAATTTGAATTGGGCACCTATGTAATGTTTAATCCCCTGAAATGATTTGCACGAAGAGAGCCAGAGCCGGACTCACACAAGCAGGCGCGTTTTCAGCATCTCTGCTAATCCTCTTGTTATTTCTCTGTCTTGCGGCTCTTTGATCCTAGTGCTGATTCACGGATCAGCCAACTCATAAAGAGACGTCCACCTGACTCACCCTGCCTTTTATTTTCTCTCCTTTGTGGTCAATTTATCTCCTCATTCTCTGTCTCCGCAGCCCCACCGTATCCTGCAGGCTCTGAAGAGGTACATGCGTGCTGAGAATAAAGATCGTCAGCACACCATCCGCCATTACCAGCACGTCCTGGCCGTGGACCCTGAGAAGGCCGCCCAGATGAAGTCCCAAGTCAGTGCCGCCCCAGCTGACTCCCTTTGTTGTTAAATCCAATACTTCATTTGATCTTTTCTCACCTTTGTCCTATTTATAACAGTTTTACTGAGTTTGGTCCCTACTTAATATTCAAAGACCATAAGCCATTTAAAGGATGATTTCCCAAAGAGGTGGAAAAACTGTGGTAAACAACAGTAGATGGCTGAGTAGAAGTGTTTGAAAATGTTCGTGATTTTTTTTCTTTCTAATTGGTGCTGCTAGTGGCACTCGCTTCCCCTTTAAGCTTGGTAATTGAACGTGTTTTTTGTGCGTATGTACGGTGTTCAGAAGTTGAGAGGATTGTCCGTTAGTGAGTTAGCATGACTGGATTCTCTTGTTCGAACATTATGTGAGAGATTAGCACTGCACTGCTCTTGTGTAACATCACACTTAGCGATTTGATTGGATGTAACTTCAGAGTCTGAGCCAATGGCGTGGCTCTATAAATTGCATTCCAGACTGGCCTCAGTCAGCATAGATGTTTGTCATGGGAGACGGGATGTGGCACAGATCCAGAGGTGTGCACAGATCTGAGAATTATGGGAAATGAAACCCACATTCACAACAGTTTACATCTTGTGTTTTTGTTTACTGACTGATAGCACTTCCTGTTTATTTCAGATTTAATTAGGCAAACCTTTAGATCTGAGGCGGATTCACAAAGCATTCTTGAGAAAATTATTCTTAATTGTTATTTTTATCTTGTTTTCTAATTTTATTTATAATAACCTCTTACCTCCGGTTTCACAGACAAGGCTTACGCCTAGTTCCAGAATAAAATGCATGTTTGAGCTGTTTTTAACTAATCTTAAAATGGCAGTGCCATTTAAAAAAAAAACATTTTCATGTTTATAAAAAGGCTATTTAAATGCCCTAATTTAATTAAAGGGATAGTTCACTTTGAAATTAATTTTTGATATGTTTTAGCTTACCTCCAGTGCATCCAAGATGTAGGTGTCTTTGTTTCCACAGTATCTTCAATTTTGATAATTTTAGGTAAAACCGTTGTTGTCTGTCAGTCATACAATGGAGGTGAATGGGGTCCACCTCAAAGAGCAGTCGAAATTAAACATTATTTAATGACTTGTAAATGTAAGTACACATTGATGTCCTAAGACACGAAACGAGTGGTTTTTGTGAGAAAACGAACAGTATTTATATCTTTTTTACCTCGTGTAAGCATATCCACGTCCAACTGATCTGAGAGCAGGGCGATTCGGTCTGCGCATGCGTACGCCGTTCGCAGGAATGCCCCGGAAGGGCTCCCTCGCGCGTGTTTACGTCACTCATTGTTTACGCTGAGATTTCGGAAGTTTTACCTTACACTGTGAAGATCTAAACATATTTAGATATACAGGATCGCAATGGAAGACGATCTCTATATACCAACAGACAACGTTGAATTTTTTTCAACACGCGTGAGGGAGCCTTTCCGGGGCGCGATATTCTTTTTCACAGGATGGTAGGGGAAGACTCATGAATATTCATTAGGGAACTCATGCCTGATTGGTCTGATGACCTACCCCCTAACCCCGCCCCTAAACCTACCCGTCACTGGGGATCTGATGACCTACCCCTAACCCCGCCCCTAAACCTACTAGTCACTGGGGTTAAGACCAATCAGGGATGAGTTCCCTAATGAATATTCATGAGTCTTCCCCTACCATCCTGTGAAAAAGAATATCGCGCCCCGGAAAGGCTCCCTCACGCGTGTTGAAAAAAATTCAACGTTGTCTGTTGGTATATAGAGATCGTCTTCCATTGCGATCCTGTATATCTAAATATGTTTAGATCTTCACAGTGTAAGGTAAAACTTCCGAAATCTCAGCGTAAACAATGAGTGACGTAAACACGCGCGAGGGAGCCCTTCCGGGGCATTCCTGCGAACGCCGTACGCATGCGCAGACCGAATCGCCCTGCTCTCAGATCAGTTGGACGTGGATATGCTTACACGAGGTAAAAAAGATATAAATACTGTTCGTTTTCTCACAAAAACCACTCGTTTCGTGTCTTAGGACATCAATGTGTACTTACATTTACAAGTCATTAAATAATGTTTAATTTTGACTGCTCTTTGAGGTGGACCCCATTCACCTCCATTGTATGACTGACAGACAACAACGGTTTTACCTAAAATTATCAAAATTGAAGATACTGTGGAAACAAAGACACCTACATCTTGGATGCACTGGAGGTAAGCTAAAACATATCAAAAATTAATTTCAAAGTGAACTATCCCTTTAAAGCCTAATCCTGATTTAATCTAAGCCCTGTCTGTGAAACCAGGCCATAATGTTAGAATAAACTTAATTTATGTCTTAATTAAGTCTTATATTGTTTTATGAATTTATTAGGTTGTTTTAAATATTAAGTATTACAAACTAGTACTAGCTACATATGATATATAAAATAACAAAATAATATAAATATATATTGTTTTATATATTTATAAAATATATAATAATATATATTTATATAATATATAAATAACAATTTATAATGAACGGCATGTTAAAAAAACTTGATTCTGAGTGCTGATCTCCCATCAAGCCAGTTTTCCTCTTTGAAAAAAAAAAATGCACTTAAGAACATTTGTACGAACTTACTTATTTATTTTCCTTAAGATTTATGAATTTTCTTGATCATGAATCTGGGCTCTGAAATCTCCGCAACTTGAAAGGATTTTTTCATGGAATGGAAGTTAATGAGATAATTCACCCAAATGAAAATTACCAAATGATCATTTACTCGCCTTCATAATTTATAATGACTTTAGAAATATCAATCTGAACTTTTACAATCCTTTTTTGGAACAGGTTCCTTTTTTGCAACCTGTGCTTTCATTGTATGAAACATTGCTGTATAAATGTTTCACACAGGTTTGGAATGACATGAGGATAAGTAAATAATGCCAAAATTTTCATTTTTGGGTGAAGTATCCCTTTATCAACTGTCAAGTCTCATGTAGGTTTTATAAACGCACTTAGCGTTCAAGCAAAAAATAGCAGTCACACCGGTGACTTGTGGGGCTGTGATTTATAGAATGGTGTGTTTGAGAAATGGCCGTACAGTCTATTTTGGCAACTCCTCTCAAATGAGTTGAAGTCCAGGTATGACTGGCAGATTAACATAAACCTTCTTACTTCCTAAACCAACAGTGCGACAGCTAAATACAGTATGCAGGAACTTTCTGAGGTCCAGACGGGCGCCTAGAGGGTCAACGAGGACATTTTAGAGCAATATACGTGTGTGTGTATGTGTATGTATGAATATTCTATATATATATATATATATATATATATATATATATATATATATATATATATATATATATACACACACAAACATGCATACATACATACACACACACATATATTAATGTATAGTGCATTATGTGTGTGTGTGTGTGTGTGTGTGTATATATATATATATATATATATATATATATATATATATATATATATATATATATACATACATATACATTAGGGCTGCAACTAACGATTATTTTCATAATCGATTAATCGGACGATTATTTTTCCGATTAATCGGATAAAATTTCAATTGGATTTTTTGTTTATTACTACTAAATAAAACCCTTAATCATGGTATTTATGTGTAAAAGTGTACAAAAGCCACACATTGAGTTTTACTAATATCAATATTTGCATTGTTTTTAATGATAATTGCTGATGGCAAGTTGACAACCATGAAAAACAAAAAAATCTAAATTATATACAACATTGTTTTAACATAATTTTTGTTAAAAACTAATTTACACAGACATGTTCAGATGTGAAGATAGAAACCAAAAACATGTAAAGTACATAATTAATTTAATTTTTATTTAAGATTCAATTAATTATAAGGATAAATTGCTAAAATAAATATAGAAAGACTGAAAAAAAGCGTGTGAACGTAGTAGAGCCGCAGTAGATCGCGTTTGTAAAACAATTAAAACTTAATAGAAGACAAATGCTATAAAAAGAGAACGGAATGGAGACGCAGCAAACAGGCTTGATTAAAAGGACAAGAAAATGATGCATTAGTGCACAAGCATTCGCTGAAAACCACTGACTACAGTGACTAAAAAACAATATTTTACTGCTTCTGTTAATAACTGCCTTTATATTTAGTGCTTCACTTTCTAAACACCGTTTTAATTTAGCCTATTTCTGCGTAGTGCTATTTTAATCCATCACTTATGTTGCGAGCGAAATGATTGCACAACCTGATGCCCGAGACAAAATACAGACATCCCAAGTCTCCCGGAAGTTCCGGGAGTCTCCCGCATATTGATAGCGGCTCCCTGATGCCCACAAATTAGTTCAAACTCCTGGAATCTAGAGCGTGCAAGCAAGGGAGCGCATGCGAGACAGAAGAGAGTGCTCCAAAGTCCAAACTGTGTAGCGCGCGCACGACAGAGCGGCACAGGGAGAGAGACCTTGCGTGTGTGTGCCGCATCATGATAGGCCTGTTTCAACAAATCACCAGTAAATGCTCCCCGTGACGTAAGCAGAGCAACTAATCGATAATGACATTCGTTGACAACGATTTTCATAATCGATTATTATTGATTATATCGATTAGTTGTTGCAGCCCTAATATACATACATACATACATACATACACACACAAGCCCTTCATTGCCATCTGTTGCTGGTTTTTGAGCATTGCACACAAATTTAGTGACAACAAAAGAACAGGCGTGGTTGCTCATACACAGACATTTTACTGCACACAGTCACACAGTTTCTTCTCACCATTTCCGCATTAAGATCGCAAAGCTATTGTTTTTCTGATTTACATCCATCCAACGCTACATGCCCTTTAACACAACCACAGACCTGTTCCATCTTGTGGAATGGAGTCTTTTTCTAAATATCATCTTGCGTAAATCGACCGCTGTTTTAGAAGTGTGTGTCTGTGTTTCCTAGGTGATGACCCACCTGCGGGTGATTGAGGAGAGGATGAACCAGAGCTTGTCTCTGCTCTACAAGGTGCCATACGTCGCAGAGGAGATCCAGGATGAGATTGGTAAGTGTGGACATCTGGATCCGGGTGGTGGCTTGGAAAATTGTGGAAATTTACTTTTCAAACACACACAAGAAAAGGAATATGTATTTGAAATACATATATTTTATGCTAAGTATACTACAAATACATCTACGTATTTATGTACAGTACTTAATATAAATACCCTGCAATTTTACTTTTGGTATACTAAATTGGTGTATTAAAGTCTGTTAAATTGGAACTACAAATTTTGTAATTAATGCACTTTAGGTATTCAGAAATAGTGCTGAGGTCCAACTAAAGACATACTTAATTATATTTGATTGTACTAAAGTGGAACTATTGCAAGTATACTTTAGGTACACTTTAAATATCTTGCATTTAAAGACTGATATTATACAGAGATCATACTATACTTACTAATAGTGATATTAAAACACATTTTAGGGAACTTTATGGGAATGTTTGGTCGCTGCTGTACCCTCAGTTTTCTTTTCCATAGTGACAACGGCTTCTCTGATTGGTAGATCTTTTTCCAGGATTATGGGTAGTGTAGTCCTTCACTGGTATTTTACCTGTTAAAGTCAGCATGAAATTAAACAGTCTCTATTCTAAATGTATGTCATTTGTGCATACGTTTCATAAAAAAAAAGTCTTTAAAATACATTAAAGATTAAACTCACAATCTCAACTTGTGGCTTCAACAGAAGTAGCACATATCATTTAACTATCTTGGAGCTCATGGTAGATCTTTCTTGACAATGACATTAGCACTAAAAAGGTTTGTTCATTCTTGCTAAAAATCAGTGTCCTTATGGAGAAAATAGATATTTGTACTGTTCTGTTTCTGTGGCGACAAGCAGCAATGAGTGCATGTTACTGCAACAGACAGATTTTACATTATCAATAACCATCCATTCCTGCAAGATAGGCTGAATTACATTTAAATAAATTGTGATCCGTACTGGAGTTCATGTGAACCCAAACCCAGACCTCCCTTTCTCCAGCCATCTCGCTTGATGTGGTTCTCTAGTGTGCACATGAGCTCAGAAAACGGCTTTCACAACAACTAAGAAACAGAACACTCTAAAGTGCCCTTGATTTAACATAGATAAAGGTGTACAACGATTTTGTGTCTATTTTATGTGTTCTTTTTTCCTGATGTGAGCTTTTAGTCCCCTAAAAAACTGCCGAATCTCTCTGCATCTCAGATGCCAAGATAATTACACCTGTATGAAAAGCTTGGCTTCAGTAATTAGCTCTCACACGTGCGTGCACGCACACAAGCACATAGACACACACACGTAATTTGGCAACTCTTTTTATTGCTCAGCTTGAGCACATCTCACCGCAATCAAAGTAAATTAGAGTGCTCTGAAGCGTTTGTTGTGCAGTGTTGTTTGTTTCAGTTGGAAGCTTTTCCCAGAGACTCTGCACTTAACACATTTTTTTTCTTTTTCATTCATTTTACGAGAGGAGCATTGGCATTGTGTAGAAGAGATGAGACTAGTATGTGGGGTTTGACAGAACTGGGTCAAGACTCCTCCAGATTTCCACTAGTGTGTGAAGATGTGTAGTTTTTAAGCCAGACTCTGTGGAGAATGTTTTTGCAAGTTTAGAGAAGTACTAGAAAGGGTCATTTTTTTTATCTTTACCGATGCCTGGAAATGCCGCAGTACGAAACCTTGTAATGTATAATTGATCGCGTTTATGACTGCTTCATGCCTGCGTCATGCTTTTGAGATAGATCCATTCCTCCATCTCTTCCCTCCTGTGATTTGCTGTTTTTAAACCATGTTCCTCTCTGTATCTACCAATTAAGATGAACTTCTACAGGATCAAAAGGCAGATATGGACCAGTTCCTGTCCTCCATCTCTGAGTCTCAGCCTGATGTCACTGTATCCTCTGAGGAGAGCGTAGAGGTTCCTGCCTTTGAAGGAAAGCCCTTCCGCCCCTTCCAGGTCAACTCTCTGGGCTCACCCGCTGAACCCGAGGGTAAGTTTCTTGTCTAAATTTACACTGACAAATCTTTGAGGCTCACTATGCGCTCAGTGGTCTCTCAATGGACTACTTGCACGTTCTACTTATTACAACTCGGGAATTTCCGGTAACACCATTCAGCGCCCCTACATGCATGAGAATGCAGATCATTACTGCGTTTTATGGCTGGCAATTGATTAAAACAATGAATCATGTTCACAGTTTTCTTTCCAACGGTGCAATCTGAATATAACAATTTCCCCACTAATCTGCAGCAGTCTAGTGCTTATCTTCTCATTAAGAGTGTTTTTCTCTTCCTGATCATATTTCAACCCTTTTGAGTTTGCATTTACATTTTTAAATGAATTTGACTGATAAAAATGACTTTTTGTGCGTGTTGGTGCTCTTATTCCAGTCTTTTAAAATAGTTGAATGAAAAGTAACACTGCAAAATGCAAATAATGAAACAAAATATGAATGAAAAATGAATGCAAATAATACAACTTATGGTACACAGAGGAAAAATGAAGCCATATTCACAAATGTGTGTCCTATTGTTTTGTACCACAATGTTAGCTCTATGGTGCTTTTACAAAATGTACAAAAATTTTTTTCTTATCAGTCTGTAATGTTAATTTTGTATATTGCCTATGCAGTTAATAGCAACATCATTAATAAATGTTTTGACTTTTAGGGAAGAAAAAAAAAAGTTAAATGGATGAATTTGCGGTAAATTTAACGTCTTAATTAATCTTAAACAGTAAATTATTAACAATGTTACTTCTTTGAATATTAAGAAGTTTTGCATAAACATGTAAATTACATACAGTGGAATGATTAACTATGAAACATGATATGACACATAAGTGATTAAAATATTTAATACAAATAAATAAGGGTTCATATTGATCAGGTTTGATCATTTTAGAAAATATACATAACCGGAAATAAATGAGTTGTACTATTTCAAAACGGAAGTGCGTCATGAAGATCAGTGCAAGTAGTCCATATGGCACTGTTGCCGAGGCAGGTTTTGCATCAGTGTCATGCCGCTACTACCCACTTCCCTGTAGGATAAAATCGGCTAAACCTAGTCGGTATGCTGGTTTTAATTGAACCTTGTTTCCACCATGGAACAAAAAAAAAATCAACAAGTTAATTGCAACTTTTTATCTCATAATTCGGTAATTGTGTATTTTTATCTCACAATTTGGAATTAACTCTCAATTGCGATTTTGTCTTACAATTAATAGAAAAAACTAAGAATTGCGAGATATAAGCTCGCAGTCAGACTTTTTTCCCCTCACAATTCTGACTTCAACTTTTTTCTCACAATTCTGTGAGATATAGAGTTGTATAATAAAAGGTTGCAATTATATATATATATATTTTTATTCCATGGCAGGAACAAGTTTCCATTGGTATTAGTTGGTTTAAGCTGGTCTCCCAGCCTGGCCAAGTTGGTCTTTTACTTGAATTCAGCTTCAGCTTAAACATCTGAAAAAAGTGCTGAACCAAACTGGGAGACCAGCAAGCCAGTTCAGGCTGATTTATGTTGTTTTCAGTTGGGTTGAACCCCATTCAGTTATAGCACTTAAAATGAAGATAAAACTAATGCTAAAACTAATATTGAATATCATATTTCCACTCTCTATTAAATATCATATTTGTGATACTATACTGTTATAACCATATCTAACGCTGAGAGAATTCGATGAAGATTGGATTTTCTGTAATAACCCGAGGATATGCTAGCTTAGTTGGCTAAATGGTTAGCTATTAGCTTAGTGAAACAAATAAATGTTTCATTGGACCATTATTTTTGTTTCATTTATATCACGTGATAGGAGATAAATACTGTAAAGCACAGTCATTAATTGATGTATTTGCATTTAAAGGGTTAGTTTAATTTCTGTTTATTTCTACTCACCCTCATGTTTTTCCAAACCCGTAAGACCTTCGCTCATCTTCGGAGCACAAATTAAAATTATGTTTGATGAAATCCGAGAGCTTTCTGACCCCCTCATAGACTGCAACGCAATTGCCATTTTCATGGCCCAGAAAAGTAGTAAAGATTGTTGAAATAATCCATGTGACTACAGTGTTTCAACCTAATGTTATGAAACGACAAGAATTCTTTTTGTGCACATTGGTCTACATTGTCTACATTTACTTCACTTTAGATTCGTCACAATTCTACAATGAAATAGTCAAAGTCGCATGAACTCTGATACGACCGTTCAGACTGCGGTCGCATTGCAAAACATCAGACCTGTATCTAACTTTGGACCACATATGGAAGTGGCCCAATCTGAATGGAAAAGATCAGATTCCATGTGGTTTGTGCTGTTCATACTGTTATGAATCAAACAGATCGCATATGAGCAAAACAAGTATGTTAGGGTCATACATCACCCCAAAATAAAAAAAGTAATAATTTTCAATTCAAAACATCTCAATGGTTTTAAAAAATATATTTTTCTTCATTCAAAATAACATTTATTTATATATATTTTTTTATTTTGGGGTGAAATGTGACCTGGAAATTTTCCAGGAAAAGCTCAGCCAACAGTACCTTGTTCACACATTACTGATATGGCTTTTTCTCTGGCTGGCTCTTGTTTAAAGTGTCTGTTTTGAGCCAGTACTAAAGCTTTGCTTGTAGCTTCTCTCTCAAAGCCAGTAGCTCTCTGGCAGCATGAGGCCTATTCGTGTTAATGTTTTCTAAATGCTGAATGAAACCCTGAAGTCCAAATACTGCACCCGGGCTGTAGGTTACTGCTTATCTAAGCTTGCCTGAATCCCCACTGGCATCGCCTTAAATACAACGACATTTGAAGTTCAGCTAAAATCATAAAGCCTGAGGCTCTGGCGTCACACTGCAGCCAAGTGCTTTGAAAATCTCTCTCTTTCAGCGCCCAGTCCTGCTCTTTCACTGCCCTGCCAAGCCTTTGAGGAAATGGCAAAATGGGCAAAATTAAGGTGAAATGTACAAAAAGAGCAATATAATAAGCACATCCGAGCCCAGGAGGGCTTTCATTATGACAGGCCTGTCCAGAAACACATCCTGGTTCTTTCTTTCACCTGTTCTTTGATTTGTTTTTCTTTTTCATTCTGTCCCTGTGGGATTTTCCTCTCCGTCCGCAGACACAACTTGAGAACCCTGACTTACCTCTGTTACTCACCTGTTTTTTTTTCTTTTTCTATTTCAATCTTTTCTTGTTTTGTCTTTTGCTTGTATGCAATGCCTAGGCGATCTCTCTGAACCGCCTCGTGCCTTCAAGAAAGGTGGGTTTCTGCTGCTTTTCTCTTTCTCTTTTTCAGCCTCCTAAATGTTGTTTGCTCTTTTTTTTTTTTTTTTTTTTTTTTTTGCATATAGGGCTGGGTATTGAGTCATTATTTTTTCTATATTTAATTTTAATTCGATCTGATGTTGGATCAGTTTGGAATATTTCAGTAATGTCATGCCTGTTTTTACACATTTTTCGTGACTGCTGTAGTACATTACGTGCATTGTGACTCCATGTTATGATTAAGGAGCATATTAAAAGCTATTACTTTTTAAAACTCCAGGCTAAATTTAAATAGAAGTAAAAAGTAAAACTGATTCACACACACAAAGTGCGGGGTTCTGTGACCATGTCCTGGATTAATATAATTTTTTTGAAGTAAAAAAAAAAAAAAATAAAAAAAAAAAATATATATATATAAAATAATAATAAAAATTATATTTATATATAAATATAATTTTTATTATTATTTTATATATATATATATATATATATATATATATATGAATAAATTATATTTTTATTATTATTTTATAAAAAGAATTGCAACTATTATTGTTGTTGTGTTATTATTATTATTATTATTATTCATAAACATAATAAAAAGTACATTATTGTTATTATTATTAAGGATAATTCTGTCATTTTGGGGTTTTACAAATCTATATCATATTGTTCAAATGAAAATTAATCAGAATTTTTACCCAGCCCTACTTTCATACATCTTGAATCATCTTCCCATCTATCCTCATATTTCTTTTACTGTATATCCACCCCATGGTTTTGCTCTGTCTGTCCCTTCAGCCCTGTTAGCCGTCTTGTTCTTAAATTCCTCTGTCACTCCCTCAGATGGAGAGACCAAACATCCCATCTCTCAATGTCTGGCCGGAAGAGCTTTGCCTAGTGAAAAGTCTAAGCAGCTTGTTAAACTAATTAGCTGTTCGGATCTGAGAAGGAGTCCAGTGTATATGTGCTGTGTGGTGCTAAAGCAGTTATGGCTGCCTCACTACCTGCCTGTGTCAGGAATGCAAATAACCTGATTCAGACCCAGCTCTCTGTGGACAGATCCTTAGGACCCATTTGCTACTTATTGGGCCTCCTCTCGTCACTCTCCTGTTATCTTGCGCTTTTAATGACAGGAGCTTGTTAATTTATTAATTCCGTTGCAGGACCGCTTATTCAACTGACCCATAGCTAGCTTTTACTCCCAGATTGTACAGTTGGAACATAAACCTGTTTAGCATTTAACCTTGTGGTCCCACCTCATATGAATGCACATTTTAAGCTACTCTTAGATTATTAGTGATGCTTACAAAGCTTGCAATTCACTATTACTATTGCTTATACTTGGGGTTAGGAATTGAAACAACACCCTAACCCTGAATATTAAGCTTTAGAGTATAAATTGTACCATATTGTTTGTACTAAAGACATTAATGATACTTCAAATCATGCAGCTTGTTGAAGAGTGGTGTGCTCTTACTTTTGAAATGGTGATCGGATGGTTTTCGTCTGATGGATGATTTAAATTACACAAGCATTGTAGCTAGCAGATGGACTTGAGGATGGGCTCTTTTTTTACATGAGCTAGCTAGCAATCACTTGGCCCCGGGAGCTGGCTAAAAAACACCCAGAATGCCTTAGAAACTGTTTAGCAACACCTTACAACCACCCACAACACACTAGCATCGTGGTGGTGAGTAAGCACAGGCAAGCACTACCCACATTTTCTTTCGGAAAATGTCCATCTCTGATTGGTCTTTTTGTTTTTGTTGTCTCATTTCACTTGTGAAGTCTAATCGTCTTAGTTGCACACATTCACCTCCATGTGTTAAGTTTTGCCAGTGGTGTGTGTATATGTATTTTGTGGTTCAGTCGTGGATGGTTAAGCTGCAAGCGCTTCTCTCCAGACCTTGTGACTGCCGCTGAACATAGTTAATCTTTTAGCGGTGGTGACCGGCTGCTTTGACAGTCAAACAATGAGTGTGGGTGAAAGGTATTGTTCTCCTCTCAACCAATGAGATTTCTCCGACATGGTATTATGTAACCAGGACTCATTTTAGCCAGGTGTCTTTAGAAGCTTCCAGCATTGTCATAGAATGTTTATCAGAGAAAATGCTATTTATGCTGTTTAATGTTTTAAATTAATATACATCTAATCATATGTCCCTTATGAAAGAGGAGTACGCTTTAGCATGCTTTTTAAAAGAGTCATATACGAGCGTATGGGACGCTCAAGGGGTTCCGGATTAATGCAGTCAAGATGGTGGTGTGTGTTTCCGGTAAGAGAAACACGAGAGGGAATCCCAGTTTAACTTATTTATTCAAAGGAGGTTTGTATATGTTACTTCACAAATGTGTGGTCTATAAAAAACAAAATAGAAACAAAGAAAACAGTTGTAATTATATCAGTAAATGATACAAACATTCAGGTATTAAGTAATATATAAATTAAAATACACGAGTTAATATAATCATGCTGATTATAATAAAATAATCAAGTAAACAATGACACGCAGATTGCACGAACGTTGCGTATGCTCAATATTACAGCAGCAGTAAACGTACAATGTCATTAAATTCGACATTTTCAAACAATATTGAACATACCGGGTGATCTGTAGCTAGGAAGTGAATATAATATCTCATAACCTAATATAACAATCATTTTCAAATCAAAGTCTAATATGAAAACGGTTTGGTTTCACTTTGTGACGCAGTTGAAAATGCATTCATTTTCCGAGCAAATCTCGACATTCAGAACAATAATGTCAATAACAAAGGCGAAATATATACGAAAACTCACCAGTAATCATTTACGCACTGAGAAAAAACATATACATCGCTGAATAACAGACCAGCCGGCCTGATTTGTAACTCAGCTGCCGATTTTGCATGTCCACACCTGGCTGAGCACTGTATAATACGATACACTCATGGGGTGTGGTTAAGGCTTTCTCCGAAAATAATATACTTTAAAAGAATGTACTTAAGTGCGTGCTGAATGTAGTTTTAGCCACTTAATTAGATGTTTTTTACAATTAAATTAAAATATTTTAGTTAATTTATATTAAATGCAATTCTTTGCTTTTTTGGACCCACCTAAGTACATTTTTATATGAAATTTCATAATTGCTTCTGTTGTCTTGAAATAGAGTGGAATCAAAATTTTGTAATGGGATTTTTCAATTTGTGAGTAAAATGAAAACTGTGGTAAACATTACTTGATGACACTTTGTTGGTTAGTTACAAACACCCATATTGAAAGCACCGTTATGTTTATTTTTTTGAAAACGTATGTTTCTAATAAGTGTCTAGACAATACATATAGGAAAATCTCGTAGGGACCAGAGGCGAATTAGTCTTCTGGGTTCTGACGTTATCCCTGCACCACTCCATATGGTTAGTGCACTGCTGAAAGTACTGACAAGCATTCATCTTAAACCAAAATATACTTCAATGTCGTTTCTATTGAAACTTGTATGTCATGTATTTTAATATACTTCTTCTTACAAATTTGTAATGATGTAACATCAGTGTAATATCAAATAACACACTACAGTTAAAATTATAATCAAGTACTTAACACTTGCTTTAATATGTTAGTCAACACATCATAATAAGTACTTATATCAATTGATATTACAAAATGCACCTTTTAAAAGTTTACTCAAGTGTGTTAAGAAAGTCATGAAAGGCTACTTTCTTTAAGTGCACTTAAGTGACCTTTGATTTCAGTAATATTTTATCTGCAAGTAGTTTTCAAAACAATATTTGAAGTACAATGCATGTGCACATTGAATATAATTGTTCTTAATCTGTATAGCCTGATAATAAACCCATAATTTTTTTAGGAAATGCTGTCTTTTAAAAAACAATTTGTCAACATTTAATGCAGTAATTTAAGGCCTTTTAATGTTGAAGCTGCAGTCCATTACTTTTGGGGCTCTAGCGGTTAATAAACAGAACTGCATGCGCCTTGCCGAAGAACATTATAGCCGGAACTACTTCGCACTGTTTATCTCTATGACGCAGTGGTACGACCTGACCGGTCTAAAATAGTCCAAATATACACTTATTAGGTGTACCGTAGTGATTCAGGATAAGACAAAAGCACGGTTTGGAGAATGGATTCATGATTTTGAACACAAAAAAGTTACAGAAGACTGCAGCTTTAATGTAGTAAAATATTACAATTTAAAGCAAATTGCATTGTGAAAAAAAAAGCACAGTTCGAAAAGAAGTGTCGTTATTGGAATACATCAGTATTCTCTTGACGGTGAACTTGACCATTAGCCATGTCAGTTCCCAGCAGGTAAACGTTTAAATGGCCTGGTTCTGGAATTGAACGACCACTTTTGACCATCCTGTCAGTTGTTCCATTCAGAAATGTCACTTTGTGGTAGTAAAATGGGTTATGAATGCAGGTTCATGTTGACTTTAATTGTTTAATATGTAGGGTGATTCTGACTATTTATAGACCTGTTACTGGAAACAATTGCTCACAGGATGTCTCAAGGCACTAATTCTTCCAGGAAGAGACCTTTTGACTAGAGTAGATCACACCTCTTACTGTGAGCTTAATGTTTACACTGAGCTTGTCTGGGCTGATCCAGGAGGACTCTGGGTTCAGTGGGCGCTTCTACATCTTACTCTGTATTAAGTGCATGACTAATGAATGAGTGCGTGTTGGTGTGCCGCCCCCTGACTGACTGCGTTGGAAAACAAATTGGCAAGGCAGCAGGTTTCTGCCCATGAATCGGCTAAAAATTGAAGTTATGGTCTTAATGGCAGCTACTGTTGATCACAGAGATATTTGTGAACATTTTAGTTTGATTTAATGCAGAAATGCAAGTTTCACACTTGTCTTCCTGACTCTGGTTGGCTGTTCCCTCTGCAGGCTCTGGCATGAACAGTCTGGATGGTCTGATTGGAGCAGAGGAAAAAGTCATCAACAGCAAGAGCAAGATCAACGAAAATGTGGTGAGACTACCAGCCTGCCTCGAGCAACACACACGCTTTACTGCTCTGTTGTGTACACTATGCCAACTGCTGACGCCAACTCTCATGTCATTACATAACTAACAAAAAAATAACAATTTAGCACTGTTATAAACATTCAGTTGAAGTGCTAATAATAAAATATAGAAATGCCTTCATGACACACCTAGATGAACAGCTAAATAATACAGACAGTTTGCTCTGTAAGTCTAATTATTTATAGTGTATAACTATGGTCTCATAGTAACATGTCAATTTATTTGTCTTAACAGCGCTTGCAAGGCAGCACTGGATTGACAGCTTTTGTTTTCTTTCTCCACATCTTTTTGGAATTTTCAAATGTTTTGATGCCAAGGACCCCCAAATATGATGATCACCCCCTTTTAAAATATGAAGGCATTGATACGTTGTAAAAAAAATACGTTGTAAAAAAAGTTATAGTATGAAGACTACATTGTTAGCAGAATTAAATAAATGGATTTTATTATATTGTCATTTTACTAAAATGTTAAATTCTAGAAACTATTTTCTCTATATCATGTTGACCGATTATCTTTTGTTTTACCCATTATTAATGTTAGATTTAAATTTTAAAATTGTATATGTCTAGCCTCCTTTTTTTATAATAAATATATTCAAAGCAGCTTTACAAGACAGTACAACCTGCAGTGAAGCAGCTAAAAGTAACAGTTTTGTACTTTTAAAAACAATGGCTATCAAAAAATAAAATAATCATGAATAGTCTTTTTTCAGAAAGTAAACAGAGGTGGTAATGTCAAATACAGTGAATGTTGACATTCTCTGAAATTTTCTGATGACCCTTTGAAAACTTACTAAATGTCAGTGATATCTTTTTTTTAAAAAACTTTATATTTATTATCAAAATGTAAAAATATCTAATTTACTTAAATGTTAGCCATTCAGTGGTTGTCGTCATATGGTTTGCATGTTGAATTCCGATTGGACTTCTTTCTTGCATTTATTTGCATACGGAATTGTAACTGGGGTTTAAAAATCTATAGCCTCAACTGAACCAATGCCTGACATCTAATCTTACCTTAAACTTTAGCACTTCACTTGCTGCCTTGCAATCACTGCTCCGCTATCTCCTTCCAGAAATACAAGTCTGGTTCATTTCATTTTTATCTCATTCATAGCATTCATTGCATGCCACATTCACATATTTCCCAGTCACATTCCAGTCTCCCCTGTTCGCAGCTCACACACGAGCCCGTGTGGTTGTGAAGGGCTGAGCTGGAGACTTGCAATGCATGATCTCTCTGGAGAATGTGACTCATACTATTTCTGCATGTTTGTCTTTGTGAAATCACACAGAGGTGCTATCAGAGGTTTATGAGAATCTAAGCTACATAAAAGGCAATTATCAAAATTGAAAATTCTCTCATGTCATATCAAACCTGTTTCAATGACCTATTTATTTTTTCTGCAGAAGATATCTTGAAGAATGTTGGTAACCAAACAATTTCAGTTCCCATTGGCATTGATTGACTTCCTTTGTATGAACAAAAAATAGAATGGAAGCCAATGGGAACCAAAACTGCTCGGTTACCATCATTCTTCAAAATATCTTTTTTTTTATGTTTCACAGAAGTATGTACATTTTGGGTGACTATCTCTTTAAATATGCTCTGATTAGCCCATTTTTTATGTTTTTCAATACACGTGTAGGTGTTTTTACAAGGACATAGTCACTGTATCAAAGCTCATGAATTATTTTGGATTTGCTCACAGTATTTAATACCCATCTATTGCTGTAAACGGCACCAAAACTATGACAAACATTGAGGGGACACGCCACTTTAATATACAGGATAGGTGTCGCTCAATTAGCATTTATCAATGACCAATTTTTGAACTTTAACATTTGGTCCCCCTCAAACTTGATTTTTTACTTTCAGTAATCTAACAGACACTGCACATCTCACACACTGACTCAATCTTCAGTTCCCAAGGAAGTAACTGAGACTACCCTGTCTGTGTTGACAGGTGATTGATGAGACTCTGGATGTTAAAGAAGTGATTTTGAAGGGTGTTGATCCTCTGGTAAGTACAGCGCCCTCCTGTGCCCAATACATGGTACTGTCAAACGGGTTGATGGGGGATTACAGTAGGCTGCTTCACTTCGACCTGTGAGCAAATGTCAGTTTTACATCGTTTGTCACAATCCTCCACAGCACGTGTGCATGTTTTTAATGCGAGATGCATGAGCATGTCCGGTGGATACGCGTCATTCGCCATCATTAGGCTCTCACACAAATGGAATTGAGCACTAAACATTTGTGTGTGAAAACTGCCAGTCATGGCTGTCATTGGCTGTCTGTGCACATTCAGTTTTTCACTTAGTGAAGCAGATCAATACTACCAACACATTCATTCATGCCATAAGCTCAATTTCGATCTTGAAAATGTGACATGAAATAATAGTGGTTTTCTTTTTTAAATGGAACAGTTTATTCAACACACAGTGTGCATATGCATTTTTATTGAGTATTGTATTCGATACATCAGGCTTTTATGTCTCCTATAGTAGTATATAGTGAGAATATGAAGCTCATACTCAAGGACAATAACCCCAAACTGACCAAAAATGTAATTGGCAGTTGGTGATATTTATATGACCAAAAAGAAAGATGAAATTATAATAGCTTGTTATGTAAAATGATATCTTTATAATTGTATAACGGACTATTTACATAAAATTCATATAAATATCAGTCCTTACGATCTCCCAACAATATGTTTTAGTAAGATGATATTTAATGTTGGCTAGGGAGCAAAAAATACAATGCAATGCAATACAATAATGATCGAGAGATGAACAAATAAGTGTTCCTCGCAAGCCTGATGTATCATATTTGATGCTCATGTTTAAACAGGTTTTTCAGTGAAGTTTAGATCATGCTGATAATTTAGAGACCTTCGAAATGTGTATATCAAATAGTATGCATTAGGCTTTATAGGGTTAAACTGGGATAGTTAAATGAAAATACTGTCATCATTCACTCACCCTCATGTTGTTTTCAAACCTGTATGACTTTCTTTGGTGGAACACACAGAGAGAATGCTGGAAAAGAGCAGCATGAACATGTTTCAAAACATCTGTGTTTGTGTTCAGCAGAAGAAAGTAAGTCCTACAGGTTTGGAATGACATGAGGGTGTGAGTGAATGATGAGAGAATTTTCATTTTGGGGGGAACTGATGCTTTAAGATGGCTGTTTTGTGATAGAAAAAGCAACAAATTCAGAATGAAAAACAAAAAATCACACAGGCTGATTTACGTGCAAGACTTTGCATGGCAACTGTTTTACTGTACACAAGTTACAGTACGAGTCCCCTGTTTCAGCAGCACTCGTCGCAGCATTGAAAGGTCTTTAGCCATGTTTGTCGTAGCTCTTTGTGCTTTGGGAGTGTAAATACGCTGTTGTTTATTTTCCCCTCGCAGTTCAGCCGTGGATCAGAGAAGGAGACGTTCCGCCCCCTGGTGGATGACTTCAGCTTCGGAAGCAGCGCTCTGATTGGCCTGCTGGTGATTGCGGTGGCCATAGCAACGGTGATTGTGATCAGTCTGGTGCTGCTGAGGAAGAGGCAGTATGGCACCATCAGTCACGGCATTGTGGAGGTGAGCTACCGGTCACACATGACACTCCATCATTCACTCTTGTTTTCAATGCAACCTTGAGGATAACTACAAAAAGGCTAGATATATTCTCTCGATCCCTGTGAAAGATAATGCTCTCACTCAAAGCACTCAAGGACAAGCAGGTTCAAAGAAAATGTAGTTCTTTTATCCACATACATTATATAAAAATTAGAATGAATATACACTCCCATTGAAAGGTTTCGGGTCAATAAAAAAAAAATTAACATCGGAAAAGCTTTCCAGCGCTTGAAAGACATTAGAGAGCGGGAAGACCTGAAAATGGACATGTCCCTTGATATGTCACTAACATTGTTTTTTTTTTCTGCTGTTTCACAAAGCCAAGATATGCTGTTGAATCATAGCTGATACATCCATACTTGCACAAGCTGCCAGCTGTTAGTCAATGCCTGTGTTGCATGGAGCAATGAAGGGAGGGTCAGGGGTGTGTTTCTTAGGGCCTATTTACACCTGGTCACTTCATTCGTTTTCTGATTGGATAGCTGTTCGATCGTGAAAAGACCAGGGGCCTGATGTATAAACGTTGCGTACGCACAAAATGGGCATAGAAATATGCGTACGCATTTTTCCACCTACATATCGGGATTTATAAAAAAAAAACTTGGCGTAAATAAGTGCGCACCGTAAGGATGCTCTTGACCGTGCGTACGCACTCTTTTAGAAGAGTATGTGTTTTGGCGACACCAACTGGCCCAAATAGCATCAACCTGAATTATCATTATCAGCATTCTTAACCAGGTGCAAATACTATTTTTCACCGATGGTGAGCTGGAGCTAAATGTCTTTTTGGTCACTTTCAGACACAAAATCGAAAGAAAATTAAACATATACAAATATAATTTCACTCACCAAGCCTGTCACTTGAAGCAAATATCCATCCCTTCTTAAATGTCCACGCCAGCGAGCGCGTTGGGCCGTTTAGTGAAACTGACGCAAATAACAGTTTAAATAAATAAAATAATTATTTAAACTATGTTTTACTTCTGATATAAACATTTAGATTAAATATGCCATTCAAATTAATGGAGTTAAACATTTAAACATGAAATCATTACTGAGAAGTTACAACATTTTTTATATTCAATCAATATTTTTGTTGTGGATGCGATGTTTTTGAACACTTTTCCTGTGGCGTGTTGTGTTTTAATGTTTTAACCACTTATCATGATAATACCAGATTGTCTGAGAAAATAGTTTCGTGCAAATAATGCCCAAGGCCTATCTGTTTCCATTAAAAATATAAATCAATTAAAAATACAATTCGTCCAGTGGAAAAGATTGAGAAAAACTTTCTCTGAAATGTATTTTACACTATTTGATTTATGTATTAAAAAACAAGGCAAGGATAGGCAACTACTTGATTTGTATTAATGTAATGTGTCTTGTACCGTTAAACGTTATCACGTGGATGAATAATCATATGCAAATGATATGCAGATGAGGATCTGCATAGTAAAACTAGGTGTTGTGAGCTCCATATGTGGTTATTTCAGGGTGGAGACGCACGTGCGCACAGTCTTCCGCTGACTGGGATTTATAAAGTGAATTCTGCGCAGGTTCTGGCGTACGCACGGTTTTATAAGTCTGAATATTTTTTTGCGTACGCCATTTTTGGCTTTCGGGCGCACGTACACTTTTAGTAAGGATTCTACGCACAGTTTTATAAATGAGGCCCCAGGTGTAAATGCCCTCCGAAACGCTTTCAAAACGGATTTAATCCTGATTGCTCAAGCCACTTCAGGAGGTTTCTAAATGCATCTGGTTGTTGAAACCACATAAAAAAAGTAAACGCGTGAGAGCGCGTTATTATAGGCTATATGACGTTATAGCCAGATATGACTGCGCTACCGCAACACGCATCGCCGCAGATGAATTGCTGTGCATCTCTTCATCAAGCCAACGCGTAAAATGCAGCAAATAAAACAAAGTCGCAGACGCTCAACACACAGTCATCTTCATTAAAAGTATTGAGACTAAATGATCTTACCAGTGCTGATGCCGGTGTGTTTGATTTTGAAATTAGCTGATGATAAATGCAGCTCATATCTGTTGCTTTCGCTGACGTAAACTCCGTTAAATTTGCATATTGCGTGGGAACTGAAAATCGGATTTATATCCGTTTTGCAGAAACACATTTATGTGGGCAAGTGTAAATGGAACAATTTTAACAAATTACATAGCTATCTGATCAGTAAAAATGCATGATGTGACCAGGTGTAAACAGACCCTTAGAAATCGCTTACTGCAACTTGAAGCAGCACAACTGTTTACAACATTGATAATTAGAAGAAATGTTTCATGATCACAAAATCAGCTCACGTGACACTGAAGACTGGAGTAATTATGCTAATTCAGCTTTGACATCACAGGAATAAATGACATTTTGAAATGTATTAAAATAGAAAACAGTTATTTTAAATTGTAATAATAATTTCACAATATTAGTTTTTACTGTATTTTATCTAAAACATTTGAACGGTAGTGTATATTTCATATATTTTTTATGGATGTAGTGACGTTCAATCATCCTCTTGTGTTTCAGGTTGACCCTATGCTATCTCCAGAAGAACGTCACCTGAGCAAGATGCAGAACCATGGCTATGAAAACCCCACATACAAATATCTGGAGCAGATGCAGATTTAGCCATTATGAGGGCTGTGGAGCTAGAGAGGGGTGAACATACTACTGACCAATATAAAACTGCTCTCAAATCATTTCATGCATTTGAAATGCATATTCTGGTTCATTTAAAGAAAACAACGGTTTATTAATACTACTACTTCTAATACTGCTACTGTTGTACCATGGAGCGCAATTTTATGCTCTTGTAACTGTTTTTTTTTTTCTTTCAAAGGCAATTTTTCAGTTGTTTTAAATCAGGAGAACGTGATTCTGCGAATTTAGCTTGGAATTGATTTTCCGTAAATAAAATTGGAGAGTATTATAATGTTGTTTTAAATGTTAATTTTATAAAGATCTAGCCTATAGTGGTACAGCAAAGCTGAAACAATCAATATAAAGACACAGCAGTTTGTCTACACCATCGCTGGTTGCCGGATATACTTCTTTTAAATAGATTGCTTGTATATGAAGGTTATTTGTAACAACTTAAATGTATAGTGAATCAGAAAATATGAGAAGAAAATCATTAAATCATTTACTTTGTAATTATTAAAAACACATGATATACATAAACAGACAAAAAAAAAAGTAGATGGTAAATTTATTCATTTTTTTTTTTTCCAGAGCTTAAATCTAGGCTGGGTTACAGGTTTAAACTTTGAGATTAAAGGACTGATATCGCGGTCCAAACATCTGATACCATCACCTGTGTAAGATACGATGAATGGTTCAAACAGAATGGTGTGACAGCCTGCCAGATATTTTGGCTGATTGTGAATGTAGAGGTGCCCGATTTCAATAACATTTCCATGTCTTTTGTTTTTATCTCTTGGTTATGGTGTCATATACTTGGACCATTAAATGGGGTGGCCCCTGCAGATGGTCATTGCGCATTGATTTGAAGCACAGAGGGCCACAAGGTTCGAGGCCTCCAGTCTCCCTTATCACAATAAAATGTCTCTTTACTCTGATTCTACTAGAAGAATGTTGTTTTTTCTGCCGTTACATCCACACACTCCCCTTTTATAGAGTAAATCTGGCCTGATAAAATGTTGCATTCATGTTAACTCATGTTAATCACAATTATACTGCATTTTCATTTCATAGCTGCCCAATGAGAACTGCCATGGGGAGTTTTATCATGTGGCAATACTTTGCACACATTGCTTAAATCAAAGAGAGCGTAGATCCATTACCGGAGTCATCTGTAATTGTAATAATATGATATGTATTGTTTATAGCATAAGACCCACAAGGCCATAAACCATGATAAAGCGCAAAAATGCACTAAAGTTACCCAGCTGGAGGCCAAGGCAGATGAAAGAAATGTTTTGCATGTCCACTAATATGGAAGGCAAGGAAATTTTTTAATATTTTTTTCTCTCTCTCTCTTCCCCCCTTCTTACCAATGTCTTTGTATGCCTGTATAGTTGATGTTGCAATCATGGCTTTTATCAAGGACATCCTGTGGTGTGCATTGTTCTTATATGAGATGTTATGATATATTTTTAAGTTTATTCTCTTCTTTTGTTTTCTATTCTTTTCCCTCTTCCTGTGACAGTATTTCTGTATGTGACTTTCACTATGCACCTAAATGGCTCCAATCTTGGACCTTGTCATTGCCTGCTTGATTGTGGAAATGGTCGTAGGGGTGAGGGGAAAATAATACAAAGTTCATATATTAGAAGTAAAATATGATTGAATCCAGTGGAAAATGGCTTCTTGGTTACAGGTGGGAAACATCAATAAATTCACTACTTCCATGGACGTGTCATTGTGTCGTCGTTATTCTGCTTTGTGTACCAATATAAGACATGTTCTTATTATATCTGATGAAAGCAGACCGATTTCATTTTTGAACACTCAAAAACTGCATTTTAAATGTATTGGTCAAATTAACTCTAAAGGTGGCTTTTTTAATTTTATTTTTTAGCAAAGTTGCCGTCAACGGGCAAACCAGGTGAGACACAGGGCCCACGGCCGATCTAAAGTATCCATAGAAATTAAACGGGAAAGTGCCCAAGCAACATTGCTCAAAAAAGATTTCTTTAGAGACTATAGAAAACAAAACACACACACTTTATATATATATATATATATATATATATATATATATATATATATATATATATTGTATACGTGCTTACTACATGTACACATCCATACATGCTTGCCTGTGTGACGCGCTTGAAATGTCATTGGTAGGTCTGGTACGTTCTCTTTTTTCTCATTGGACGGACTTGAACACGTTTTTCTGTTTTTCATTGGTTGGTAGAAATGGCGGAAAATTCTCATTGGTACCGAAAGGAAACCGCCGTACGAGCATAAAATACCAATTATCTCGAAATGAAAAACAATCTATACATATCAAAATTCAACGACGCGTAATTTAACCACCACAGCAAATATATTACTTTAGCCCTATCGTTCCTGAAAAACTCCATCGATATATGTATATATAACAATGTGCATATCGTCGCCCGGGGCCGCGCGTCTGTTGCTAGGTAGGTTATGTTAATATATGCAAGGCAGCCATCTCTGCAGCTACCATTCAGAGGGAAGACCCACTTCAACCTTTTCCTAAAAATGCTCAAAACTATCGGGAAATCCGCACCCGAAGCTTAAGCGGGGATTCAGGATCGTCTCTCAGTAAGTGTCACGTAAAATTCACAGCCTGTTTTCCGTTGGACGGTCGATTAGGGTGTAGATATATTTTGTTGAGTGTCTTCGCCGTGCTTTGTTGTTGTCTTAGTCCCACCCAAAATGGAGTCGTGGCGTGTCTTCCTCATTCTGCTGCAGACACTCACTGAGCGCGCCCGCCGGCCGAGCTCATCTATGAGCGGGGAGCCAAGCGCCCCTGTCCCGCACTCAAAAACCTCCATGAAACCAATACGCTCGATTAAAACGACACCACAGTGACGTTCCGGGTCAAACAGTACATCTGCTCTCATCCCACTATCATTGTTGGCTTCCAGTGCGGGTTAATGTCTGAAAATGCCGTAGTGAAAACGTTTTTGTGCCGCTGTGGGTTGTGTGGTATAGTCCGACTGGAACTCCCAACCTGCAGGCTTTAGACAGGGGGGGAGAGAGCCTGGCAAACACCCTGATTGCTTCATTCACCATTACAGCGTTTACAATCTCTGAATTAGTCTCTGGGATTGAAGAAGGCCAGGGTTATAGGCGTTTGCGTGTGTTTTTTCTCTCAGCACGGCTGTTAGGGATTTTCTGTCCAGCCGTGTATCTCCTCTACCCCCGTGCAGTGATTAGACTGACCGCCAGTACGGGGTGCCTGTATTTAGGTTAAACAGCGAGCTTTTTCAATAAATCACAAATAAAATAATGAACAGGTGAAATATGCCAAGCTTGAGGTTTCCTCTGTTCCGTTCACATCAGAAACCCTATTTAACTAACGTTATATGCATGTCATTTATATAGATTAATCATGATTTTTGGAGTACCAAAGTATATTTCATGGCTTCTATCTTCATGGTGTGATGCCATCATAGTACCACTACAGTACTTTTTTTTTTTGTAAGGGAGTTATTCCATTATTTTGGAATATACAGGATACATTGTACAATATTCACAGTCATGGAAAACCCTGGAGAAATTTGAAAATTTGAAAAGTAATGCATTACAATAATGTACTCCCTTAAATATTTACTCCCGTTACTCCCTTTACTCATGTTCGACCCTTAAAAAGTAACTATTTGTGTTACTTTTTAAGAAAAGTAATGCGTTGCTTTAAGTTTTCTCAGCTGGGTATGGGCTTATTTTTTTTATAACAAAATAGTTATATTTTTGGACAAATGTAAAGGCCCTTTCACACCAAATTTGAAATAAGGCAGAAGAAAATGCAAATGAATGCCTGTACAGAGGTACAGCTCAAACAAACCTTTCAGCTGTGCAGCTATTCTGGTCTGCAGAAGAATAGAATGCAGGAGAAAACATAAAGCAGGCTGCATCCGCAATCGCATACTTCCCTACTATATAGTATGTGACGAAAGAAGTGTGTCCAAATTCACTGTACTCCTAAAATTTTACATTTACATTTTATTCATTTAGCTGACGCTTTTATCCAAAGCGACTTACAATTGCTATATATATGTCAGAGGTCGCACGCCTCTGGAGCAACTAGGGGTTAAGCAGGGCTCCAGACTAACTTTTTGCCTTGGTTGCACTGGTGCGCCTAACTTTTTTATTTAGGTGCACCCAAATGTTTCCTCGGCTCGCGTCGCCTTTAACGCCACAATTTCAAGCTCAGCTTTTTATCATGCTCCATATACATTCATATATATTATGTAAATGATTTTAAACAAGAATAAGGTGTAGGTAAATACTTTTTTTTTATTTGAAGCACAATTATACTGTATATAATTTTCTTTTTTTTTTCAAAGTGCTTCACTGAGCTGCCAAACTAACTATTTTGAGTCTCTAGCTCAGGCTCGGTAGGCTCTACCTCTTGAGTCGGATGCCATCTCTGACGAAGGACCAGGGTTTGGCATCTTACAGGGACTGGGGAGACTGATGGCTGAAGTAGCTTCATGTCTGGGCTGTTGTCGGAGCATTGACCGGGGAGTAGGGATGGGTATCCATAAGGTTTTAACGGTATTACTACTCTTACCGATACTGCTTATCGATCCGGTACTTTAACAGTATTCTTATCGGTTCTTTTTGTTTTATAAACAAAGATAAACAATTAAACAAAGATGCACATTATATAGGCCTACACAGTGCTTTAATTTCAGGAAGGTCTATTAACATTAGCTACTGTTCAAGTATGGTCTAAAAAGAAATCTAATAAAGTAAGCAAATGTGAAATAACACTGCATATTTTATCATAGATAGATAATGCTTATTAAAGCTGAAGTTATTAAATCAAGAGCTGTGAATACAAGCCGGTCATTTTGACATATTTTTGTGTACATTTGATAGTTTAGACACGCACATGAAACCCAAAGTATAATTTGCTTGTCTCGTTACGGTCTGTTTCGGAGCGCGCGTCGCCTTGGGAACAGCATCTCTTGTGCAGACTTTTGTGCTTTTAATAGCTCTTTTTATTATTAAACGCGTCCCGCAATTTAGCAACAGTAGCTGGACTGCATTTTACAACAATCACGAGCTGATTCTGTCGTTAAGTTTGAGTTTTAGGGAGAAATGACAGCGCACTGCTGCGAAGGGAAGGAAGCTGCGCAAGACCGAATGTGGCTGTAGTTTTTAATGGTTTTACCTCAATATTTTTTTTAATAATCTTTGGAAGCCGAAATCTAAAATAAAATCAGACTAATATCACAGACCTAAAGTGTAACCAGGCTACGTTTGAATGTTTAGTTCTTCCGTCGTCACTCATTAAGCAGAGCTGTCGTGTTGTGCGCGCTGTGGCTCCGCGTGAGAAATCTCTCTCTCTCTTTCTCTCTTGGACTGCGAATAGCAAAAATAGTGTAATATTATTATACACAGAAAAGGCTCGCAAGATAAATTCTTTTTTTAAATAACGTCTTTATAGTAATAATAAATAGTATGTGTATTTTCTTAATTTCTCCAGTAAGTTACCGACATCAGAACCGATCACGTCCGAGCTGATCGATACAGCGGTCTTTCAGAAGTTGAATACCGGGTTTCGGTACCCATCCCTACCGCGGAGAGTGTTGGGGGAAACAGGCCTACATTTCTTAAAGAAAAACTCTATGGGTCTATTTCTTTTCATTGTTCGTCGTCTGTTTTCTTGCGTTTCTTTTGCTGATGCTGATTGCCGTAACTGATTCTCTGGTGCTCAGGTCGCAATTTCAGTCACACAGCACGGAGCAGTGTAGGCCTACCACAGCCAATCAGAGGCAAAGACCCGCCCTATCTCTGTCTCTGATTGGTTTAGACCACGATATGATCCAACCATGAGTGTGAGTTCCGACAAAGGAGAACAAGCGCTTCGTTCGTGGAGAGGCAGCGGACGCGATGACGTTAGGTGCACCGGTGCGACCTTGGAAAAATTTTAGTCGCACCCTTACAAATTTTGGTCGCACTCAAGAGCCCTGTTAAGTGTCTTGCTCAGGGACACATTGGTGTCTTACAGTGGATTCGAAGCCGGGTATCTCACACCAAAGGCATGTGTCTTATCCACTGCGCCATCACCACCCCATGAGAGAGTGTACAAAATGTACCTGAATGGCCTACTTCTTCCGTGGAGATTCTAAAGTGTGCATGGACACTTTACTATCCCACGGGAGAGGATTATGAATGGAAGTGAAGCGATGCAACTGATACTGGTAGGTCACGTGATAATGACAACGTGGCGAATGTAGTAGGTCCAGATTACATTCATACTACACACATTTATACTATATAGAACATAGGCCTACTTTTTTAGAAGTCATTACATAATTACTTATTCAAAATATAAGCAAGGTCAGCAGCAAGTACATTGGTCAATAAAGTGAGATTAAATGCATAAAAATATCTGTTTTATTTAACAGAATTTAATTAATTATTGGAGATTTGCGTAGTATTCTGATTTTGCATTTCACTGATTTTATTAATTCTGAGGAATACTGAATACTGTTTTTGTGCAAGTGAGATGAGTGCATGCTCGCATTTAGAACTACAATAAGCATCATGTTCAAACACAGCACACACAATGCCTCTGAATTTACTCACAACTTCTCTCAAAATGGGGACAGGAGAGCTGTCGGTCAATAAATAGGAAAACAAAGCATTACTTATTTGAAAGAGTAACTGCTATTTTGTTGTAAATTTAAAAGTAATGCGTTACTACTAGTTACTTTAAAAAGGTAATCTGATTACGTAACTCGAGTAACTTCGTTACCCTCAACACTGGTTATTGTATATCTGAGTCAAAAGGCAGTCCCTCCAGAAAAACGCGATTATGCGATCGTATAATTCAATGCATAATCACCAGCCAAAGTCCGCATATTTATGCGGGGGCCGCATTTTTTCAAATACGCCGCACTTTCGCCGCATTAATTGCCAATTTCCGTGCAAAATATGCTGGGCTTGCATGATTTCATAATCCCCACATTTTCGTTGCAAAAAGGTCACATATATCTTACCAGAAAGTTGAAAAATGTTGCGCTTACTTCACACAAGAGCAGCCATTTCCCCTGTTGCCACGGGAACGTTATGAAGTGACGTAATTACGCGACGTGAACATCATCGAAAAGCTGTAAAACAGGAAGCACACATTTTATTTTTTTATATTTTATTTATTAATTTTTACAGAAGTTGTAGCATATTCTTTGTGTAAAGCTACAGAACTTGTTTGACTCATCAATGTTTTGTAAGTTTGATCCATGTGTTTATTAAGGTCTGAAATAAAACAAGATGAGAACTTAAATATTCCCAGCACTTTCTGTGATGTAGTATGCTTGCTTATCATAGGAAGTAATAAGAAATAACTCTTTTTACATCACAAACCGCAGTTTTTGCAAGTTCCCGCAATTTTTGCAAGTTCCCGCAATTTTTGCAAGTTCCCACAATTTCATCGCACAAAATTGCATAAATATCCCGAATATTCCATCGCATTTTTTAAGAAAACGTGCCGCATAATCAAGGATTTTTGCCCGCAAAAATCACAAAAAACCTCTGCATTTTTCTGGAAGGACTGAAATGGCTTCTTGAACAAGATAAAATGTAGGACGTGACTTAATTTTGTCCGTGGGGAATTGATTGGATGGTTGTTTGCTATTGGTCGATCTCATGTGAGTGACAGGTCATCCCACCCTCGCGCCAGTAAATGCGCCATCAGAGAAGAAAAGAGGGCTGTGTCCAAAATCGCATACTCTCTTGAGTAGGGACTTATTTCGAATATGAAGTTACTTACTAAAAAAGTACGTTTTATGTAGTATGAATGTGTGTTATGAATGTAATGTGGACATACTACATTCGCCATGTTGTCATTATCTCGTGACCTACCAGCATCAGTTACGTCTCTTCACCACCATTCACAAATCCTCTCCCGTGGCCTCATGGGATAGTAAAATGTCTATGCACACTTAGAATCTCGCCAGAAGTAGTAAGTCATCTGGGTACTTTTTGCCTACTCTTTATGAGTACTGTGAATGAGGACATTCATACTTCTTTTGTCACATACTGTTTTTTCACATTGTGAAACGTGATTTTGGATGCAGCCGAGATGTTGCTGCAAGACGGAGAGGAAGTTATTTTGTATAAAGTTTACAAGGGCACAACATGATTTAAAATTAATAAAAATATTAATAATGATGTGCACAGAAAAATCATTAATGCAGTAGGCCTATTCCATAAAATCAAGAATTGTCAATTTTGATTTCAGGGTGACTTTAACAGTTAAACCAACTGAGGTCAGCATACTACATTATACAGGGATATGTTATGACTCGGGGTCATTGCCATCATACAAACTTTTATTATGACATGTTCCCCCAAAATTCAGATAAGTGATCAATCCATCCATGATTGAAAGTCATGGAAATGAATAAAATCTTGATAAATCATGTCAGTTTCTATAATGAACATACAGGTGTTGATGACAGGTGGATAGGTGAAGGAGGTGTTCGCTCTCACCTCATACGGTTGCCATGGAGGCCAAGCAGGAGTCGTCACCTGTGTGGAGTCCAGCACCCAACAATGACACTGGAAATACACCTCAGGTACAGCCAGACCTTTCTCTTTAGATTTATTACCTATGTCCAACTATTGAGTTAGCTGGAAACTATTAAGTTAGTTTCAAGTTTTAAAAAAAAATTGAATCAATAAAACATGCACTTCTTTTTATATTTCTATTGAATGGGGGTGTGAAATCCCACTTTGACATGTTTTCACGAGGTTCACTTGTTTTTTTTGTGTGTTACTGGTGTGCAGGTGCACTTCGAGGCCGGTGCGGTGGCCCAGATCGTGTACAGTGGAGAGCAGTCAGACCGTGGTCAGCAGCAGGTTTTATACACTGCAGACGGAAGCTCCTACACCTCTGTTGAGTCCGCCGAACACACTCTGGTTTACATACACCCTGCCGATGGAACACAGGTGAGCTCATCTGCCAGTGAAGATGTATGGATTTGATCCTTGGTGCTGCCAGTGAAGAAGGTTAGAGCTTATGATTAAAGGTGCAGTAAGCGATATCTGAGAAACACTGTTGAGATTTGAAATCAACCCAAACAAACAGCCCTCTCCTCATTGCTCCACCCTCAAAATGCACAAACATGCAATGCAAGAGTGGATGTCTCTTTGTCGTAGCTGTAGCAAAGCAAAATAATGCTTCAATGACACTCAGAACTGTCCTTTTACTAGAGCTAACTTGACAACAACAGCATATGTTGGTTCTGTGAAACAGCAAAATCAATGTTACTGTGAAGCAGGATCAACGCAACCTCAGGCCATCCCGCTTGGGTCTCTCCAGATTGGAGACAACAAGTGTGTTGTGCTGCTCGGTCCAATCCACTTTCAACAGCATTTATCAGAAATCGCTTACTGCACCTTTAACATTGTGGATTTAATGGGGATTGCTAGACAAAGCTGCATGTTGAGACAATTTTGACATTTTTTCACATCTTTTGCTATTGTTACTTTAATTATATATATTATGGCTGTTGATTTGATTAAAAAAAAACATTAATCTTACTGGTGTCTGTAATTAAACACAACTAACATTATAATATGCAGGGGCGTCATGCAAGCCAAAATTCTGGGGGGGCACAATCTGAGACGTTGCAATTGTTTTCTGACGGGTGATATGGATCATGTTAGGAGGGGTCAGGGGGTTTCTCCCCCTGAATTTTAAAATTCTGGCTGCTAAACGTACCATTTCAATGCCGTTTGGGAGGGACAGAAATACCTTAACGGAGCTAGCAGCAACCCTCCTACACTTTCGTGTACTCTAAGCCTACATCACGGTCATAGCGATCTGTATAACAACTATGCTGTAGCTTTCGAACGGGTAGCCTATCTTTTTTCACTGCATTTGAATTAGCTGCCTGATCGTGAAGAACCGTGAATAACAGTCTATGGGAGAAACATCAAGTCGATGCCTTGATAACGTTAGGTTGGATTTTGCAGTTATCCTACAACAAATTTAACACCCTCGTTTCTATGAAACTGAAAACAATTGAACCAGCTGGAGACTTTGACACAAGACAAAACAGAACAGATGTTTCAAAACCGATCAGATAACGTTACTATGGCTTTTTGGCTTTGTATGGCAGGCAGTAACGTTAGCCAACTAGTTTACCGTTCGACTAGGCTAGCTATCGATAACGTTACACTGACACAACTTAAGTTAATGCTCTGAATTCGCAGCTAATATCAAATCCATAACTTTTTGATCAAGTTAAAATTTCCAGGTCAACCACAAATAATCCCACTACCTTTTAATATCATCCGATAACTTATTCAATGCCGATTTGTTGCTTTGCCCACTTACCACTTCAAGACCATCTGTAAAACATTGCCAGCTCAACGTGCGAGACGAGTGAGTTGTTTGAACATACACAGCAAAGATTCAGCGCTCTAGATTTGATATACACAGACACCATATTAGGAAAAATGGGCAGGCTGATGCTGACCGATTTATTATACATCCAGAAGAATACATTTGAGTCGTTCTCAGGCTCTGGTAATTATGGAGCATAATAGGGATAAAGTTGTGACAAAAAAATTATCAGGGAGGAAAAATCTGAGGGGGCACGTGCCCCCTCACTTTGAATGGGCATGACGCCACTGATAATATGAATCATAAATACAGTTTAACGTTGAACCTCCAAATTAATGTAGAAACTACATAAAAACAGTATTTTAAATATTTGTTTAATGACATTTTTTGGTAACACTAATAATTTACCTGTAGTTAATGTTAGTTAATGCATTAAGAAAAAGGAACCAATTCATTTTCTCTGTTCCATTAATTTCCTATTATCACTGTAAAGCTGCTTTGAAACAATATGTATTGTTAAAAACGTTATATAAATAAAGCTGACTTGAATTGACTAACAATGAGCAATTAATTTGTTAACAGATACAACTGTTGATTTAATGTATTAGTAAATGTTGAAATTAAGGTTAACTAAGATGAATAAATGCGTTCAAATAATTTTTAATTGTAAATTCACGTTAACTAATGTAAACAAATGGAACCTTATTGTAAAGGTTTTTTTTTTTTACCAATAAATGAATGAAGGCAAAAGTCACTGATGCAAATACTGATGCCGCTATTATTTATTTATTTTTACTGTGTCTTGGGGATAAAATTATTAATTTGCACTATTAACTATGACTTTTGCCTCAATAAACTCATAATTACTGCTTATTATTAGTAAGGTAGTTGTTAAGTTTAGGTACTGGGTAGAATTAAGGGATGTAGAATATGGTCATGCAGAATAAGGCATTAATATGTGCTTTATAAGTACTAATAAACAGCCAATATCCTAGTAATATGCATGCTAATAAGCAACTAGTTAATAGTAATATATATATATATATATATATATACACACACACACACACACACACACACATATGTGTGTATATACATACAGTGTATATATATATATACTGAACAAAATTATAAACGCAACACTTTTGTTTTTGCCCCCATTTTTCATGAACTGAACTCAAAGATCTAAGACTTTTTCTATGTATACAAAAGGCCTATTTCTCTCAAATATTGTTCGCAAATCTGTCTAAATCTGTGTTAGTGAGCACTTCTCCTTTGCCGAGATAATCCATCCACCTCACAGCTGTGGCATATCAAGATGCTGATTAGACAGCATGATTATTGCACAGGTGTGCCCTAGGCTGGCCACAATAAAAGGCCACTCTAAAATGTGCAGTTTTACTGTATTGGGAGGGGTCCGGGGGGGTCCGAAAAACCAGTCAGTATCTGGTGTGACCACCATTTTCCTCACGCTGTGCAACACATCTCCTCCGCATAGAGTTGATCAGGTTGTTGATTGTGACCTGTGGAATGTTGGTCTACTCCTCTTCAAAGTTGCTGGATATTGGCAGGACCTGGAACACGCTGTCTTATACGCCGATCCAGAGCATCCCAAACAGGCTCAATGGGTTACATGTCCTGTGAGTATGCTGGCCATACAAGAACTGGGATGTTTTCAGCTTCCAGGAATTGTGTACAGATCCTTGCAACATGGGGCCGTGCATTATCATGCTGCAACATGAGGTGATGGTCGTGGATGAATGGCACAACAATGGGCCTCAGAATCTTGTCACGGTATCTCTGTGCATTCAAAATGACATCAATAAAATGCACCTGTGTTTGTTGTCCATAACATACGCCTGCCCATACCATAACCCCACCACCACCATGAGCCACTCGATCCACAACGTTGACATCAGCAAACCGCTCACCCACACGACGCCATACACGCTGTCTGCCATCTGCCCTGTACAGTGAAAACTGGGATTCATCCTTGAAGAGAACACCTCTCCAAAGTGCCAGACGCCATCGAATGTGAGCATTTGCCCACTCTAGTCGGTTAAGATGACGAACTTCAGTCAGGTCGAGACCCCGATGAGGACGACGAGCATGCAGATGAGCTTCCTCGAGACGGTTTCTGACAGTTTGTGCAGAAATTCTTTGGTTATGCAAACTGATTGTTGCAGCAGCTGTCCGAGTGGCTGGTCACAGACGATCTTGGATGTGAAGATGCTGGGTGTGGAGGTCCTGGGCTGGTGTGGTTACACGTGGTCTGCGGTTTTGAGGCCGGCTGGATGTACTGCCAAATTCTCTGAAACGCCTTTGGAGACGGCTTATGGTAGAGAAATAAACCTTCAATTCACGGGCAACAGCTCTGCTGGACATTCCTGCAGTCAGCATGCCAATTGCACGCTCCCTCAAAACTTGTCACACTAGCACAGATTTAGACAGATTTGCGAACAATATTTGAGAGAAATAGGCCTTTTGTGTACATAGAAAAAGTCTTCGATCTTTGAGTTCAGCACATGAAAAATGGGGGCAAAATAAAAAGTGTTGCGTTTATAATTTTGTTCAGTGTGTGTGTATATATGTATGTGTGTGTGTTTATATATATATATATATATATATATATATATATATATATATATATATATATTTAACAAAAACATTTGTTAGATGCGATTTATCACGATTAATGATTTGACAGCACTAATTTATAGTATAAGTTATCTTCACAATATAAAGCCAATACAGTACAATTACTGGTTTGGTGCCAGTTTTGGTTCGGTATTATTATTTGGTTTAAGTTAAAGACAGTGGGCCTCCCTTCTAACACAACATGCACAATGGCGCACAAACACCACTGCGTCTGCACGCTATAAACTTAGATATACACCGATTCTTAATAAAGCTATGAAAAATATTGTCAAGAGCAGCGAAAGATTTCTTTTGTTCTTTGATTAACATTAACGACATAGACAGCAGCAGTTAGGATGAATGAACCCCATCATTTCCTGTATGATTTTGGCATTTAAACGGCCTCTTCGCACAATAATCTATTAAGAAGCACACTATAAGGAATACACTCAGACTGAGCCAAGTCTGGCTCAGTGTGTTCCCTTAAGACGTTTGTGGATTATTTAGAAATGCGGCACTTCACAGTTGTGACTCATTACACACATCAGATAGATGGCAAGGACAAAATCAGGATACCAAAAGAGGAAAGAAAAACATGAAAAAGAAGAGAGAGTAAGACAGGGAAGACAGCTAGTCAAGACAGTTTTTCAAAATAAAGGTAATTTATGTTCCCTCTTTTGTGCTATGATTCTGAAGCTAGCCCTTGTGAAGCTGCCCCACACTTTGAAAACCCCTGGCAAAAAGGAAGTGAGAAGCGATTTATGTGCTAATTGCGTTTACTATTTTTAATGCATTAAACAGGTAATATTAATTGCAGAAATTAATGTTATTGCAAAATACACACCTTCAAAAGTGATACATGATCGGATCACATTGAGTTAATTTGGCGATAATGACTTACCGACTGTACATTATCCTTGCATATGCACTCCTGATAAAAAATAATCACAAATATATATACTGTTCAGCATGTTTCACACAGCAACTCTAAAGGTTCACTGCTCTTTTTCGGTCCTGTTCAGTTTACAGATCAACCCCAAGTTGCTTACATTCAGCAAGATGGCACAACACAACAGGTACTGTGGTATTCTATGATCTTTTTTGATGTTTACGTGTACCATATAAATAATACCATCTGGTTGCAAATGAAATATTTTAGCAATTGCCCATTGATGTTGACCACTAACATGATCTGTTGCCCCAGGTGACTGTGTTGCTGCCCAGCGGTCAGAATATGAACACCGCCAATCTGCATGTATTGAGCAACGTCGCTGATGGCCCACAGGCGATCCTGGAACCCGTGCCACAGGTGACACTGCACTGCTAAACATGTCCCATAATGCAATTGTTCACCTGAAAGACTTCTTAACATTGTTCTGCCCCAGGCATGAGAGACTGCGCTGTATGAAATAAAGCATCTTTTGCATTAGTGAAGCAATGTTAACTTGACACTGATTATTTTCCTGACAGAGCCAACATGCTGTGACTAATGTGTCTCTCCCCAACATGGCGGAGGCTTCGTCGAGTCCCCTGGGGGCCACAGATTCCACTGTAGACTCAGAGGACGAGGAAGAAGACAATGATAGCGATGATTCTGACATGGATGACTGGGAACCCAGGACGCCCCAGCCATTCACTCCCCAGAACCTCTGTGAGTAGATGTTCAGCACTGAACACTTAAAGGGATAGTTCACTCAAAAATGAACATTTTGTCATCAAATACTCATCTTTATGTCATTCCAAACCCACAAGCCCTTTATCTTTGGAACACAAATGAAGATATTTTAAATTAAATCTGAGAGATTTCTGTCCCTCCATTGACAGTCTATTCACCAGATTTAGCTGAAAAAAAAAAAGCGTTTGGAACGACATAAAAGAGTGAGTAATTGATGACAGAATTTTAATTTTTTGGTAAACTATCAGGTTAAGATTGTGGTGAGAGGAAATCAGTTTTAATTCTCTTGATTCTCAAAATGGGAGTTCACTCCCCAGGTTCATACATAAGACACTTTTGAATGTGAATATTTCTATGTGTAGGGTGTGAAGACTGTAATAATGCTAATTCTGGAGCATGTATAAAACACGGTCCTCTGCACCCTATCCTGAACCGCCCGGTGATGTCCAAGGCTCGGGCCAGTCTTCCTCTCATCCTGTATATCGACCGCTTCCTGGGCGGAGTCTTTACCAAGCGGCGTATCCCCAAACGCACACAGTTTGGTCCTATAGAGGGGCCGCTGGTGCGACAGAGTGAACTGCAGGACACGCACATCCACCTGAAAGTACGAGTAAACACTTCTCTTTTATCGTAAGAAGTTTTCTAGTTTAGTGTTCAAAAGTCTTACATGTGTAATCCTGCTGTGTAGTTATACATGCTAGACCCAGAGAAAGAGGGCGAGAGGGCGGAGGACCTCTGGTTCGACCTGTCCGATGAGGAGCGATGTAACTGGATGATGTTTGTCCGGCCGGCCCAGAACCACCTGGAGCAGAACCTGGTGGCTTATCAGTACGGCTCTGACATTTTTTACACCACCATTAAGAACATTCAGCCTAAACAGGAGCTTAAGGTCAGCAGAAAGAAAGAATTTTCTCATCTATAGCAAACAAAAGGATAAAAATGACATCTTTAATCAAATTTTGTCTTTCATCAATTACAATTATTATATCTTTATTTAGTATTATTTTACTGTGAAAAACAACCTTAAAATAAATGCAATGAAAAAAAAAAAAAAAAAAAAAAAAATATATATATATATATATATATATATATATACACTTTTTTTTTTTTTTTTCATTGCATTTATTTTAAGGTTGTTTTTCACAGTAAACGATTATTTTGTGATGAATCTTGTACTTCAGGTGTGGTACGCTGCATCATATGCTGAGTTTGTCAACCAAAAGGTTCATGATGTCACAGATGAAGAGAGAAAAGGTAAATTGTAATTATCATCTCTTTTATTCATTCACACAGACATGACAAACTATAAATTTACTAACGATTTAACGGTTAACTTTCTAACAGTTCGGTAGTTCATATTGTTCTTTTTGGTATGGTACTCTCAAATTATAAATGTTTTAAAAGGCACTTTTAAGATAATAAAAAATGAACACAGTTTGAAAGCAGCACAACAGGTTAAAATAACTTAATTGCAGATAATAAAGAGGAACAAAAGCACAAAATAAGTGTTAACAGGTCAGATTAGAATATTCTTCAGAAACATGCACACATTCAGTCTACTAGAAACAATGTTATTGCTGTTTCTTTTTCCTGTAAATGTAAAGCACTCGTTATTACAATCTCTTTACAGTTAGTGATAATATTTAAAAAAAATTCTGTTGTGGTTCCTGGTTCAACTCTAACCCAACCCGTTCTTTCTGTGTCAGTTTTACGCGAACAGGAGAAGAACTGGCCGTGTTATGAGTGTAACAGACGGTTCATGAGCTCAGAGCAGCTTCAGCAGCACTTAAACATGCACGATGACAAGCTGAACCTCATCCAAAGGTTTGAATGCACATAAATGACTCCTATTCTCCCGTGTTTGTGATGGTTTTCCTGACACTGAGTTCATTATTGATTCTGACTAATATTCTGTTCTTCCAGGCCAAAGGGCCGTGGCCGAGGACGGGGCAGGAAACGATTCTGTGCTGCAAGGCGACCAGGACGGCGTACCAAATTCATCTGCCCACAGACTCCTGTTGAGAGTGCTGACAAGACACAGGTACTGTTGACCAGTCCGTTAAAGGGAAAGTTCACCCAAAAATCATTTACTCACCATCATGTGGTTTTAAACCCATAGAGGCCCATTCACACCAAGACTGATAACTATAATGATAAAGAAATTGTTCTAAATATAAAGTTATAAATGTAGAACAGAAAATTTGTTCTAAATATAAAAGAATAGCAGAGTCCACACCACAATAATAACGATAACTGCATAAAGGAATAATATCGTTGGAATCACTTTCAGAATGATTTTTTTCCAGCTGATGAATGATAAAAAAAATATTGACAGCCAATCAGAATCCAGCTGACTTTAACCTGTTACAAACCAACGCCCCGGTACCGGGGGCAACGGGGCGCCCCCTAGGGAAAAAAAAATTCAGATTCAAATTTCTAAGCAACCCCTGAAATGGAATAACACAAAATAGGTATCATTTTAAAGCTTAGAATCTCAGCTTTTTAATGCATCTAATCACTTTGATCAACTCCTAACGAGTGCTGAGTAATCCCTCTAAAACGGAGTGTACCGCCAGCTGGCGCCACCTAGCTGCGATAAAAAAAATTATTATAATATTTTTCAAAAATATTACCTTGATCAACTTAAAATAGGTGTCATTTGAAAGCTTAGAGTCTGAAATTTACAATGAATGTTGCCAATTTGATAAACTCCTAAGTAGTGCTGAGTTATTTGCTAATAAATAGAGAAAAAAAATTTCATAATTTATGAAGTACTTTTTTGTATTACATACTGCAGTATGTCAAAAACATCATACAGCCCAGATAGTCATGTGCCATATGTCATTTGAAAGGTCTCAATGAGTAGAATACAACAAGCATAATTGTTTCGGGCTTTTTACTAAACTTGAGTGAGGTTTTGTACAAGAAGCCCGATTGTGGGAAATGACACATCATTATTTACAGCAGATTCTTACGATTAAAATGAGTCCAAACTTAACACAATCCATCACTCAGAACTAAAGATATTCCTCATGGATTTCTACCACAAAGAAAATCCACAGACGCACGTAGCCAAGCAAGGTAGCTTAGACTTGGCCTTTTCACTCGTATCTTCATGAAAGATACATCGATCATGAAAAATGACATATCGTTATTTACAGCAGGAGCTCACGATTAAAAAGAGCCCAAACTCAATATATTCCATAAATCAGATCTAAAGATATTCCTCATGGCGTTCCAACACAAAAAATACCACAGACGTACCTAGCCAAGTATATACTGGTGAAGCACTCGCGTTGGTTTTTCGCTTATAACTTCATGAAACATGCACAGATCGTAGGATATTGCACAACATTAATTTCCGCAGACTCTCACGATTACAAAGAGCCCAAACACAGCATAATTCATCACTCAGATCTTAAGATATTCCTAATGGAGTTGTAACACACGAACCCCCACAGGCCCACATAGAGCCTTGTATATAGATGGAGCACTAATGCCGCGATTTCACTCATAACTCAATGAAGCATGCATAAATCGTGTAAAATGGCACATCATTATTTACAGCAGATTGTTAAGATTAAAAAGAGCCCAAACTCACCATAATCCATCACTCACATCTAAAGATATTCCTTATGGACTTCTAACCAGGGGCGGATCTACAGGGGGGCAAGGGGGGCAGGTGCCCCCCCACTCTAGAGCCTTGCCCCCCCAGCTGCCCCCCTAACTTTGATGATCCAAAAACTGTACTTGTAAAAACAACCCGCAAGCTTCTCAAAACAGTGAACTAAACGATACATTTACCAAAAGCGAACAATTTAATTTTTATTAAAGCCCCTCCCCCTGCCCCTCAAATACTTAGTACGTCCCTGATTCAAACGTGCAGAGCGGCGTTCGCTCAGTCTGGCTCACACACACACACACACACACACACACACACACACACACACACAGCGAGTCTGCTGCGGTGCGGTGGCCCTGCAACCCGACTGGAGAGACTGAGCTGCCCCAGAGCCTCTGAAGGTGAAGTGAGTTTCCCCAGGTGTAGTTAAACACACATTTAACTTAAAGTTACATTTGTAATTAATGTATTATAGCTATGCTAAAGACGATCCAGCATCAGCAAAAACAGCGAGTCTATTACGTCAAATCGCTCCCTCGTGATTTGTAAGAGCACTCTTCCCTTTGATTAGCCTAATTTTGATTTAAGTAAAGACAAGAACAGCTTAATAAAAAATATAAATTGTTTGTATCCATAATGTTTACGGATGGTCGCCGTTACGCCGACGTTACGTTACAACACACAATACAGTGCCAGTTAGGAGATCGATCATTTGATTAGCTAAGCAAATCCAATTCCTCTCAGATATCACAGCAATGAAACCAGGTTACAACTGGGGAAATAACAAATACAATTAGGATTATTATATTAAGTAGTCTAAATATAACTGGTGTGTGTGCATGTGATAAATCTTTCTGATTTTATATTTGTTATATAGGCTATTATTAGCTACATGACCCTACAGTGTAATGTAATACAAGGATAACCAGAGGTTTTCACATATTGACTTTTGCAGGCAAGAGTAGTTGAAGAAAGTAGCTGGAGCCTATAACCATTAAGGCTAAAAGTCCTTGGACACAATTATTGTACTTTTTTTTTTATATATTTTCATTTTGCTTTTTATACTTTTACTTTTTAAAAGATGCACAATTTTGTTTTGTTTGAAAACTGCAGTGGGCTTATTCCTGTTGTGAATTAAAAACCTTTGTAGTGTGTAAGGGCATGATTAAACAATAACTACTGTGTTTTTGTGTTTGTTTTGTTAAAGCAATTCATATATAGGGCTTCCCACCGTCTACCCCTGCCACCCTGCCAAGACCTCTTGCCACCCCTTTGCCCCCCCATGTAAACAGCAGATTGTCACGATTACAAAGAGCCCAAACACAACATAATCCATTGCGTTGATCGCGAGATATACCTCACGAAGTGATGCATGCTTGGCTAAAAAAACATGTCTCTCATCTTTCCGGGATGCAATGTGTTTTCCAATGTTTCCGGGGCCATCCGTGCTTTTTTCAAACGTGGGATAACACAAAATATGTATCATCTTAAAGCTTAGAATCTCAGCTTTTTAAAGCATCTAACAACTTCAATCAACTCTGAACGAGTGCTGAGTAGTCCCTACAACTCTGAGGGCACCGCCCGCGCGGGCCACCTGGCTGCGAAAATATTAATTATCATATTTTTCAAAAATATTGCCTTGATTTACACAAAATAGGTGTCATTTGAAAGCTTAGAGTCTGAACTTTACAGTGAATGTAGCCAATTTGAAAATCTCCTAAGTATTGCTTAGTTATTTGCTGATAAATAGAATTTATTTTTTTCATAATCTATAAAATACTTTTTTGTACTATGTACTGCAATGTGCCAAAAACATAATACAGCTCATGAAACATTCACAGATCGTTGAAAATGGCACATCATTTTTTACAGCATACTATTACAATTAAAATGAGCCCAAAATGAACATAATCTATTGCATTTATGACAAGATATTCTCCATGGAGGAACCATTTTAAAAATGCCCATTAGGGGGGCGTCAATGACTGAACAAAAAGCCTGTCTTGGTTCCAAATGCTGTAACTTTTGATTCCTTTATCCAATCACCACAAAATTTTATCCAGATGCAGCTCACATGTAGAGGGACTTCACCAAAAAAGAATTTTCCACCTACCTTATTTCCTTCCTGAGTTATTATATGTCAAATAAGAAAGATATGCAAAATCATAATAAAAATTATATTTATTTTTTGTCTTTTATGGGCAGTTTCTCGGCAGGAAAATGTCCAAATGTAATGTAATTTATATTTTCAAAAAAATTGAAAAGTGTTCTATCAAACGATACCGACCTTTTGACTCTCCTTGCTATAGTTTTGGAGTTATGAGTCTTTAGTTTTGTGTGTCACTCAGAAAACAACAATTTTTTTATTGCCTTTCAAATGTGTGAGGACTAAACAAAAAGGCTACCTTTGTTCAGAATGCTGTAACTTTTGAGTACTTTATGCAATCACCACAAAATTTTATCCAGATGCAGGTCACCTGTAGAGGGACTTCACCAAAAAAGAATTTCTGAGCTACCATATTTCCTTCCAGAGTTATTCCCTGTCAAACAAGAAATATATGCAAAATCATAATAAAAATTATATATATTTTTTGTATTTATCAGCAGTTTCTCAGCAGGAGAATGTCCAAATGTAATGTAATTTATATTTTCAAAAAATTTGAAAAGTGTTCTATCCAGTGGTGTAGTCTACGTGATACGCAGGTATACGCCGTATACCCACTAGAAAATGTCAAGGATTTCCGTATGCCCACTAGGAAATGTCAAAGATCTCCGTATACCCACTTTAAAAAGCGTGAGGATTCGTAACAACATCGTTTTGTGAAAGAACTTTCATTCATAAATTCACCCCGCCGTGACGTCTGTGTTTGCGTGACGTCACGCAATTCGGCCATTTTTGAATGAATAAATCAAAAGTAATGATACAATGAATCAAATCTCGATATGTACTAAGTGTCTAGGAATATTAAAGCTCAAATAGAAATAAACTCTGAATGTTCTGCGTGTTTCTGTGAATGAGCGCTCAATGTGTGCTCTACTACACACTGACGCGCGTGACACTCGTGGTGTTTTCAGCGTCTATGAGGAGAACCTGCACACATTTGAACTTCATTGCAGAGCTTATATGAGAGTCACTTCACAAGAATTTTACCATTTCATTTGATAAAACTATCGTCATTCATTCGTATCATATACACACTCACAAACTTTAAAGTCTGCATGACAACCAGTCAAAATCAAAGTTTTGTATAACTTGAAGAAAATATAACAGAAATATATTACTATTGCACAGTAGAGTATACTTCAAGTAGGCCTAATAATAATAATAATAATAATAATAATATTAAAAGTAAAAGTTTATAGAGATAAAGTAACTTGAGGGAATTATGAAAGAAATTGCATAGTAAGATGTACTTTTTACATCTTTTTACATCAAAGGAATATCACACAAGTTTTTAAAAAGTAAAATTTTATGCTGGTATATCACAGTATACCCACTACAAAAAACTAGACTACACCACTGGTTCTATCAAACAATACCTCCCTTTTGACTCTCCTTGTTACAGTTTTGGAGTTATGAGTCTTTACTTTTTTGTGTGTCTCTCAGACAAAAGAACTCTAAAATGGCTTCAGTGCTTAACAGGTTAAAGAGCTCGAGCATTTAATGCGGCAGATGACGAAACTCCAGTGCACGCTTAGAACAGAATGATATCGCTGGTGTGAACATCATAGTTAATGATATAGTTATCTTTGTTGGTGTAAACAGGCCTTAAGTCTTTCTTTCATCTTTAAAACACAAATTAAGATATTTTTGATGAAACCTGAGAAATTTCTGTCACTCCATTGAAAGTCCAGGTAACCAAAACTTTCATGTCTTTAAAGTCCATAAAGACATCGTAAAAATGAATAAGTCTTCTGAAGAGACACAATCCCTTTTTATGATGAACAGATTAAATTGAGTCTTTTAATAATAATAATAATTCTTCATTACATGTATATTAACGCTTTTCTCACATATTCTTTTATTCACATATAAACATTGATCAACACACGTACATAGGGCTCATCAAATATAGTAACCGGCAGCTCAACCGTACTCCCTTTACACAGATCAGATTAGGTTTACAATCTCTTTATGACCTTTTGGAAACTTGCAAGTTTTTGTTTAATGGACTTTTAATGGATTCTGTGCTCAATTCTTGTCTCTGCACCTGCTGTAGGAGCTGTTGGCATCTGTAGATAAACTACCATTTGAGGAAAGGACAGATGGAGCTCTTAATGGACTGAAGGTGGTGGAGATGGCGGACGAATCGATGGAGACAGAGACTGAGGAAGGGCTTGATACACCAGCAACTCACACTGAGACACTGCAAGTCGAGGGGGATTCTGTCTCCCCACCTCCGGCCACAGGGGTCCCAGGGTCTCCCAAAGAGGACCTGTCTCAGACCAGTCCCGTAGACCCCCACCTCACACCTCAGGACATGAGAAGGGCGAGGAGGATTAGGGTAAGATACGCCTGTCACGAGTGACCCACACCCTCACGTCTCTGCAATGTAGTGTGTTAAGCAGGCTAGAGTTATTTAACAGTAGCGCGTGTGTGGGTGTGTGTGTCTTTTCTCTTTTGTTGCGTGCTGCACGTTAAGGTGGACTTGCAGGTAGGTCTAATGTGGGCCAGAGTGGAGTCAGAGGAAACTTATTCCTTCAGTCAATACAGTGTTGACTCCCTACATCCCCATTACATCTGTCTGTATCAGTTCAGTCCTCAAGCTTCATCAACCAGCAGAGTTAAAGGGACAGCTTCACCGAAAATCAACATTCTGCCATCATTTAATTGTCATCATGTCACCGTGTTTGAGCGGAAGGAGAGGTTTTGAATGTCATAGGAGAATGTCAATTCTCAGCCAAAATAAAAGCTCTATGGTTTAACGTTTGGAAGCAGAGAAATTAAAACGGCCATGAATATTAGTATTGTAATTTGAATGTTGTTCTGTAAATAAAGGTATTATAATTTATTATTTAAAAAGAGCAGTGTAAACATGAGGATGAGGGTGAGTAAATGATGACAGAAAGTACATTTTTGGGTGAACTATAAGTACAACTGAAAGATTTAATCCAGTTCAGCATGCAAACAGAAGGGCTTGTTTTAACCGCCATCTCTGTGACATACAGACTCGAGCAAGTGCATTATGTCATTGCTTGCAAACCATATTAATTCAGTGTAATCAAAGTGATTCCTCATCCTGCTCGGATTGTCTTCTAGTTGTCTTCTCCTCTCAGAAGTGTCCATTCCTCTCTTTTCTTACCCAGAATGCCGCTCTCCAGCATCTATTCATCCGCAAGTCCTTTCGACCCTTTAAATGTCCCCAGTGCGGGAAAGCCTTCCGAGATAAAGACAAGCTGGACCAGCACATGCGGTACCACGGGCGGGACGGCTGCCGTCACATGTGCCTTCAGTGCGGGAAGGGCTTTCTGACGAACGCTTCTCTGGAGGATCACCTGCAGCTGCACTCCGACCAGCGCACATACTCCTGCCTGTTCTGCGCCGAGTCCTATGACAGATTAGACCTTCTCAAAGTGCATGTGGGGGTTCACCTGGTCAATGGCTGCTTTTCTTGTCCTTCCTGCAAGAAAACATTCTCAGACTTCATACAGGTAAGATGTGCTAGCAAATAAGACACATTCTAAACCGCCTCACCCAGCCCCATCTATTTGTCTTTTAAAGTCATTTTTTTGTCATTCCAAAAACCACATTTTTATTAAAACAATCCTATAAAAATGGCTCACTCAGAAATCTGTGGTTGGGATGTCACTAATTTCTTGAAAAACATTATTTATATTAATATTAAACTTTATTAATAAAAGAAAGTGTTAGCATATTAGTTTTTACTGTGGTATTGATGTCGGTACTTGAGAGAAATTTCACTGCTATTGGAATCCGTTACTGAAAGTTTAGTGCCATATTACAATATTTACAAACCAGTTGGCACCAAGTAAAATTTAAGTAAAGTTAAAGAGTTATAATTCATATTCAATAACGTATATAAGACTTTATTATATATATATATATATATATATATATATATATATATATATATACAGGTCCTTCTCAAAAAATTTGCATATTGTGATAAAGTTCATTATTTTCCATAATGTAATGATAAAAATTAAACTTTCATATATTTTAGATTCATTGCACACCAACTGAAATATTTCAGGTCTTTTATTGTTTTAATACTGATGATTTTGGCATACAGCTCATGAAAACCCAAAATTCCTATCTCAAAAAATTAGCATATCATGAAAAGGGTCTCTAAACGAGCTATTAACCTAATCATCTGAATCAACTAATTAACTCTAAACACCTGCAAAAGATTCCTGAGGCTTTTAAAAACTCCCAGCCTGTTTCATTACTCAAAACCGCAATCATGGGTAAGACTGCCGACCTGACTGCTGTCCAGAAGGCCATCATTGACATCCTCAAGCAAGAGGGTAAGACACAGAAAGAAATTTCTGAACAAATAGGCTGTTCCCAGAGTGCTGTATGAAGGCACCTCAGTGGGAAGTCTGTGGGAAGGAAAAAGTGTGGCAAAAAACGCTGCACAACGAGAAGAGGTGACCGGACCCTGAGGAAGACTGTGGAGAAGGACCGATTCCAGACCTTGGGGGACCTGCGGAAGCAGTGGACTGAGTCTGGAGTAGAAACATCCAGAGCCACCGTGCACAGGCGTGTGCAGGAAATGGGCTACAGGTGCCGCATTCCCCAGGTCAAGCCACTTTTGAACCAGAAACAGCGGCAGAAGTGCCTGACCTGGGCTACAGAGAAGCAGCACTGGACTGTTGCTCAGTTTTGCATGTCATTCAGATATCAAGGTGCCAGAGTCTTGAGGAAGACTGGGGAGAAGGAAATGCCAAAATGCCTGAAGTCCAGTGTCAAGTACCCACAGTCAGTGATGGTCTGGGGTGCCATGTCAGCTGCTGGTGTTGGTCCACTGTGTTTTATCAAGGGCAGGGTCAATGCAGCTAGCTATCAGGAGATTTTGGAGCACTTCATGCTTCCATCTGATTTCATTTTTCAGCACGACCTGGCACCTGCTCACAGTGCCAAAACCACTGGTAAATGGTTTACTGACCATGGTATTACTGTGCTCAATTGGCCTGCCAACTCTCCTGACCTGAACCCCATAGAGAATCTGTGGGATATTGTGAAGAGAAAGTTGAGAGACGCAAGACCCAACACTCTGGATGAGCTTAAGGCCGCTATCGAAGCATCCTGGGCCTCCATAACACCTCAGCAGTGCCACAGGCTGATTGCCTCCATGCCACGCCACATTGAAGAAGTCATTTCTGCAAAAGGATTCCCGACCAAGTATTGACTATTGAGTGCATAACTAAACATAATTATTTGAAGGTTGACTTTTTTTTTTTTTCTTATTAAAAACACTTCTTTTATTGGTCGGATGAAATATGCTAATTTTTTGAGACAGGAATTTGGGGTTTTCATGAGCTGTATGCCAAAATCATCCGTATTAAAACAATAAAAGACCTGAAATATTTCAGTTGGTGTGCAATGAATCTAAAATATATGAAAGTTTAATTTTTATCATTACATTATGGAAAATAATGAACTTTATCACAATATGCTAATTTTTTGAGAAGGACCTGTATCCTTAAAGCCTTAAAGGTACAGTAGCAAAACTAACTTAAGGAAATGGTCATATGAACTAAAGTATGGCTTTTTTTAGTGCAGAAACCTTTGCTAACATACTAAGTGAACTTTCAAGGGGGAAAACATCATTAAAAGTGATAAGACCTCTTTAATGTCTGGTTGCATGGCATTATTCTTGATTCTTGAATCTGATTATGTGGCATTGGTCACTCATATATCTGTGTTGTGCAGGTAAAGAAGCACGTGAGGAGTTTCCACTCAGAGAAGATCTTCCAGTGTACGGAGTGTGATAAAGCCTTCTGCAGGCCTGACAAACTACGACTCCACATGCTCCGCCACTCAGACCGCAAGGACTTCCTGTGCTCCACCTGTGGAAAACAGTTTAAGGTGTTTCACATATGCCCAGATGAGGAACATGCATGCAGAAGTGCTGGCACATACGCACAAATAAATGCTGTGCTTTGTGATGTTAATACGTTGCTTTGTTTGAACCCCAATACATTTGCTGCATTTACAGTTTAGACATGAAATTTGCCATAGAATGTGTTTTTATATATATATATATATATATATATATATATATATATATATATATATATATATATATATATATAATTCATTTCATTGTGTGTTTTTCGATTATTATTATTATAAAAAAAAAAAAATTCGGCCAGAGGAAGGATAAACTACGGGAACACATGCAGAGGATGCACAACCCTGAACGCGAGGCCAAAAAGGCGGACCGCATCCACCGCACCAAAGCTCTGAAACAGAAGGAGCCCACCACTGACTTCGAGAGCTTCATGTTTAAATGCAGACTCTGTATGATGGGCTTCAGGAGACGAGGGATGCTGGTATTGACCTTTGACCTCAGTTTGTCCATCACCTTTTAGCTGTTTCTTAGGCCTCCTAGAATCAGTGTTTTTGAAATCATAGGTCTCTTGTGGCTCATTTTCTCACGTTAATGATGTCATTGCACGTCCTCAGGTCAATCATCTGTCTAAACGACATCCTGAGATGCGATTGGAGGAGGTTCCTGAGCTGACGCTGCCCATCATTAAACCCAACAGAGATTACTTCTGCCAGTACTGTGATAAGGTCTGAGCTCATTCAGCTTTGCCACTTCGGTCTTACCATTTTCACGGGCTTGACCCCTGACAGTTTAATGACCCTTTGTTCTTTACGTTGACTGCCATTACAGCAGACGCATAGAAAGACAATAGCAGTGTGTCCTTGAGCCAAGAGACTTGAGCCGCCTCATAAACTGGCAAATGGCAACTCTAGTTTCGATCTTAACTCAAATTTTGGTCTGAGAATTTTGCACAAATATTTTGTATTTTCCATGAAAAATTCAAAGTACAAAGTGGAGAACATGGAAATATCATCCATTTTTTTTAATGTATGTAATATATATATATATATATATATATGACACCTTCAATATTTCTCACATTATACCAGTTTATTCGCTGTAGTTTAGAAAATGGTAATAAATTATGACAAGAACTCAGTTATCAAATCAGTTGATATTTCACTGGTTTTGGCCATCCTTCTGTTAGACTGTCTCACAACTGAATTAAATTTAACAGCTGACAACTATTCAACCTAAGTACACAATTAGATAATTCCAATTTAGGTCGACCAATTACCTAGCAGTGCTTAATTTTGTTCAGTCTGTGGTGTAAAAAGGTCGCATTAGCAATTAAAGAAAAAAACTTAAAGGGACTATGTGTAGTTTTTTAGGTATTTTATTATCTAAAATCAATATTTTTATTCATAAATATGTCCTCAATGGTGTACAAATACCTCTGCCAATTATCTGACTTATCCTCGTAAACGAATAATTTATTATCTTTATACACACGTGACGGGTAGGTCCACGGAGGCTTCCATGTCGTTCCGTCATCTTGAAAAACTATAATAGCAGAGAGGGTCATAAAGTACTAGGCCAACGCGTTTTCGTTCAGAGCCAGCGTCACGTAACTGAAAGCAGCAGAAACGGAGGAGCAGAGCAGTGAGAGGCGCTTGTCACGGCCCCGGCAAGTTTTTCACAGTCAGTAATTCATACTGTAACATTCGTTTGTTCGTTGTGTCAAGTTGCAGTTTGTTTGAAATAACAAACCTGTTCACCCTAAGGAAAACTCGACGAAGTGCTATTAGAAGACATCCTGTCATAGCTTTTTGGTACATAACAGCTACCGTAGATGCAACACGCATTTGAAAAAGTGAGGTGCTGGAGAGCACAATTTGTTTGAATGCAAAATACAATTTCACCGCTAGATGGGAGAAATTCCTACACAATGTCCCTTTAAGCAAAACATGGTCAAGTCAAAGTGTCTGAATAATTTTTTGTCCCAAATTTGTATACATTTTACTGGTAGTCCACTGTATTAAGAATTTTTGGGTATAGTATGTCACAGTTTACTTTATTTTGCTATCCTCAAATGAACTATAGTTTCCTGCACCCACTAGTAAAAAATATCACAAAATGATATCTGTTGTCTGAATAATTTTTGGTTTGACAAATTCATGAAAGTTGTCCTAAGACAAGAACAGGTATTGTTAAAAATTCATGTATAACTTCGATGAAAGATTTTGATCCACTTCAAATGTTGACTACTGTATATGTGTGTGTGTGTGTGTGTATGTGTGTATATATATATATATATATATATATATATATATATATATATATATATATATATATATATATATATATATACATATACATATACATACTCTTTTCATTAATCTATATCATGCGTTACCTGTTCAGGTCTATAAAAGTGCCAGTAAGAGGAAGGCGCACATTTTGAAGAACCACCCTGGGGCAGAATTGCCTCCCAGCATCCGGAAGCTGCGTCCGGCCGGGCCGGGGGAGCCTGACCCCATGCTGAGCACACACACCCAGCTGACGGGCACTATCGCTACTGCACCTGTGTGCTGCCCGCACTGTGCCAAACAGTACAGCAGCAAGGTACAGGCATACCTGAGATACGATGTGTGTGAATCTCTGTGGATTTATGTGTTCTAATATATCTTTATTTTTTAGACGAAGATGGTCCAGCACATTCGTAAGAAGCATCCGGAATATCAGTACAACAGCAACAGCATCCAGGCACCTCTGTCCACTACGGTCATCAGCAGCACTCCTGCTGTCATCACAACAGACGGCACCACTGCTGAGACTGTGGTGGTGAGCAACATGAACATCATCAAATCAAAATATACCCCGTTTACAGTCTAGAAAAATCATTAGATCACCTAATTCTAAAGAAATGGGTTTCTTGCTGAATGTTCTGTTTCACTTAAAAATGCACTATATTACTGAAGTCTTTAAAGGCGCCTCAAAAAATTGTAACAGGTTAGATGGTTAAAAAAAGGTTCCCTGTCATGTAACAACACAGTATTCATCAGTTTCTGTCTTTCTCTTAGACGACCGACCTATTGACACAGGCCATGACGGAGCTTTCCCAGACCCTGACCACAGACTACCGTACAGCACAAGGGGATTTCCAGAGGATCCAGTACATCCCTGTGTCTCAGGCAGGAGGAGGCCTGTCTCAGCCACAGCACATACAGCTGCAGGTGGTGCAGGTCGCCCCGGTACGCACACATTCATTCACACTGGCTTTTTTGCTCTTTCTTTCTATGGCTTTTCATTTTTCTTTTGCTTATTTTTTTTTACATATGTTCATCGATTCTCCTTACTGCTTTTGTTTATTTGACTTCATTTTTTTTCTTTGTGCTTTTGTGCTTCCTGTGTTTACATGCTTATTAACGGTACACTGAAGTCACGGTTTGGTACTTAACTCAGTTTTGGGGTCACAGTTCGATACGAGTTCCGGTACAACAGGAAAAAGCAACAAATCCTCAGTGCTAGGGTACTTTTCATTTATTTTTAACTGAATGTAGCGCAAATTACAGTTTGTTCTACCAATCGGCATTTAGTCCCCCTGAGGTAGTTGGTAGTTTATTAAGCACTAAGCAGTAACAGAATGCACTGATGCATAGGTCATATTTTTTTGTAGGGCTGATAAAACAAAAGGTATTTGGTCACAATCAGCTTCAAAACTGAAAAGTATCTCTTGTGTTATAATAGTACAAAATAAACAGAGTAGTAAAAAATAAAACTTGTGCAGCGATTAGTTTGCAAGCTTTTGCTTAAAATTGCATAAGCTTGTTTAAATTAAATTAAGGAATTGTTGATTTGTTACTTTAATTGATAGATTGACCAATGCTGTGCGTTTAAATTGCAACGGCTGTTTTCAAACGCATTGGTTTGATTAACGTGTTGTGTGTAGCCTAGGATGTCATTTTTGGGTCATTTTATAGGCTACTAGCAAGCTCTTGCGTGCCATCTGAACTCTTGTTTTGGGTATGTGCATAGATCATCTCTTCTTCTGCTCTTTTTCCTTTATAACCTGTAAGTTGGTTAAAACATTTACTGCCTCGGTTCGAATGACGGACAAAATTCTCTGAAATTCGTTGGTCAAAAACCTCATAACTTCATTTGAGCTTGATTTTGGTAAAGTGTTAATAGTACAATGACACATGCAAGTGTCTGACCATATATAAAGCCACAATATAAACTTTGACAATGCTGTTTAATTATTTAAAAAAATACTTTTTTTTTTCTGTTTCCTGAAAAGTAGTGTTTTTGGAGATGCAAGGTTTCCGACAACATGATGTGTTTTGGAGTGATTTGATAAGTGTTGTGTCTGTTTGTCTCTGCAGGCGTCCTCTCCTCACTCTCAACACTCTACTGTAGATGTGAGTCAGTTACATGACCCTCACAGTTACAGCCAGCACTCGATTCAGGTTCAGCACATACAGGTGTCTGAGCCCACAGGGACCGTGCAGGCCAGTGCACAGGTGAGCAGCTGTCTTTTACAGCACATGTGGGCTGTAAATGGCAGGGATTTAATTAAAGGATAAGATCTCCAATGTTCATCCAGCTTTGTATCGTTACAGTGTCAGTTGTATATGTAAATGGACAATTTGGAGTGTCGCTCTGTGTCACCTGCATTCCTGATTATTTGTCAGCAAAAGTCTACCAGATGAAGAAAATGCATAATTTTGCATCATTTGGAGGACTTTTGACAACTCCAGGGCCAGTACTGGGTAGTAACTAATTACATTTAATCTGGATTATGTAATCAGATTCCAAAAATGAAGTTCTTTTAATTAGATTATATTACATTTTAAAATACTTGTAATCAGACTGCAGTTACTTTTATATTGTTTACATGATTACATGTTACTCATTAAACTCACAAACTTGTTGTGCATTGTGCATATTTTATAGTGCCTAAAATATTAAATTACATCAGCATTCCCAAAATGGGTTTCGTGATGGCCCTTCAGTTCCATCACGAAACCCATTTTGGTAATGCTGACGTAATTTAATATTTTATGCGCTATAAAATATGCACAATTTTATCCTATTCAATTTGATGTGATAAACAAGTTAAGTCTAAAGTAATCAAAAAGTAGTCTGATTAAACGTGTAATGTAACGGATTACGTTACTAACTACAATTTTTGTCATGTAATTTGGAATCAGTAATATTTTTGTATTCATTTATTTAAAATTTTGTAAGTAATCTACCAGCACTGTCCAGGGCTGTTTCTCAGAAGCATTGTGAGCAAAGTTGATCATAGAGACCATTGCCGCAACGGTCCTACGATCTACTTAGGATTACAGTGCTTTTGGGAAATGCAGCCCATTTGTTAAACTACAGAGCCGGCATGTTTGTATTACTGCCCACGGACAGTCGGATTGACAGAGCTGCGGTGACAAAATTGTTTCAAAATTGCATAATGGGTGTTGAAGTTTTTGACGGAAACGCCACAGGCCTTTTTCTGTTTTCTCTAGTCATGTAGCACCAGGAAAAGAAAAGTTTTTTTGTGTTTCTACAGCATAGACAGCCAAGTATTATTAAAAGCCCATCTTGCCAGTGGTGAATTCCCCTTTTAAAATAAATATATGCACTGCGGGTTTCTGAATGTCTGAAGTTTTCTGAAAATTTTCTGGCAAATTGGCACACTAAAAAGTTGACCGTTTAACATTTGAAAATGAGGAAAAAAGGGTTTGTACTGTAAAATAAAACTATATTTAAGTGGTTGATTTATTTTACAGTATAACAGTATTATTGCATTTTTTATTATAACATTTTTACCTAAATCGTTCAGCCCTAAAACGATGGTACACGCTTTAAAAAAAAATCGTAACGTTTTTTTTTTTTTTTGTATGCAAATGCACTCCCCAATAAAATCACTATTTTTTCATATTACAGTATATATCACATATATCAAAGTATTATAATGTCTGTTTTTAGTCCATAATGTTGTACAATGATGAGAAATAATTCTGGATCATCAGTGGATGACGAGTATTTGACAGTTCAACAAATTTAAAATATGTAAATAATCTTGGTAGGAGAAAAATATGCATGTATGTAATTGCATGTACTTTTGTGTAGTTTAGTGGCATCATACTCACTGTCACTACTCCTTTTGACACTTCCTACCATCCAATCAGGTGTCAGGTCAGCCTCTAAGTCCCTCCTCTCAGCAAGCTGCCCAGGAGCTAAGCACTGCCCAGCTGACCCCTGTGACCCTGGCTCAGAGCCAGACTCTACAGACGTCCAGTAATCAGACTCAAGGTGCTGCACAGCACGCGTACCTTCCCAGCAACTGGAACTACAGGGGTTATCGTAAGTACCTTTAGCAAAAGCGCCTGTTTTTAATGTTATATTAACCTGTGAGTATGAAGACTCACTTCATTGTGTTTCCCTCCTTTGCTCCTATAAGCATCTGAGATCCAGATGATGGCTCTTCCTCACACTCAGTATGTGATCGCAGAGGCCAGCACCCCCGTCACCTCTGCCGTCAACAACAGTCAGGTCAAAACGGTGAGTCTGACGTTCACTAGAAGAACAACCTGGCTTCCACCTTCAGATGGTGTCCTGCAATTGTTGTTTTGTTTCTCGTACATTTGCAGACACACTATGTCATCTCAGACGGACAGTCGGAGCTGGATGGGAAGCAGGTGAGCGTCCCGTCCACCGTAGCACAGGTTCACCCCGACCCGCTGGAGCAGCCCGCCGTCAGTCAGCAGACCACAACGCAGTACATCATCACCACCACCACCAATGGGACGGGCGCCAGTGAAGTTCACATTACCAAACCCTGACACTGAATCGCACGTGAAGAAGCGCTCTGTTGTTTACTGAAGGGGGACAGATCAATTACTTGTGACTACAATTACTACTACAGATTTATTTTTATTTCCTTAAAGAGTACAAAATAAACCAAAATAGTGAAGATGTTTTTTAAAATATATTCAGAACACTGGAGTGATTAACTGTGTTTCTAGAGACCCAAAAAGACCCATCCATGTGTGATTTCAGGAACGATCATGACTTTTAACCTGTGCCACCCTGCCTCTTTTATGATATTCATCTTGGCCTAATTTGATTGTTGTTCCTTGTATTATTTTTTTATTCAGTTAATTTTCCCCTAAGTATTGAGAGCGTTTTTTTTTCATACCTGACTGAGACTGAGGAGAGACCTTTAAAATATTTTTTTATTTATAAAGTAATTTCATGTTTCCCACAATAAAGGGATCAAATGCTGTGGACTTTCACTTTCACTGGATTTTGTTTGAATATATTTGGAATTCTTAAAGTAAAATTTAGTGTAGCTACAAAGCCTGTAAATCACCTTTAAATTTCAATCAGGCTCCGTTTTCATGAACCTTCTAAAAGAAAACTTGCTTGAACTAGCAGATGAATCTCGTGAAAGATCCCATTTTACCCCAAAAAACAAAGAAATAATTATGATTTGCATGGATCATAATTTCAGGAAAACAGACTTCCGTTTCTTGATACAAAATAGAATGTAATTTTTCTTTGGTTTTGGGGTGAAATATGATCTTGTCATTTCTTAATGAGATTCAGTCTAGCTTACATCTCAAGATTCCATAATAATTCAGGCATTGATAAGTTAAACATCAAACATCCAAGATCAGATCATCCATGCTCACTTCACCTTACCTCAGAAATGTGATTGAAAGCAAAACCCAAATCAACTTTTACTTACAATATATTTGGTCCACAGAAGAAATCACCAGCCAGAATGAGGTTCAGGTGAAGGTTAAACAAATAATTCCCCTGATCCCTCATATTATTCTGTGTATCATAAAATGACTGGAGAATTTTGAGAACTTGTGTATTTCATGTAACTTGTGCTTATGGACATAGTAGTATTTATTTGGGTTTTGCACATCAGTCAGTGGAGCACTGCTGCATCTTTATAACCTAAAAAAGGGAAATATATACAATATCCACTATTTATACTGAGACAACCTTGTACAATGTAAAAAAAAAAGTATCTGTACAATGACGAGTATTGTTGTAATTATTGACGGTTAATGTACAGTAATGCGCCTCCGTGTCTCTGAGTTGGTGTCTACTGTTATCTCCTAGTGATGGGAAATAAATGTGTTTTTGTACACTTGATGTCTTCCCTGATTTTCAGTCCTCAAATCCCTAATCTTTGCTTTACTGTGTATGACTCTTTTTAAAGAAATGTTCTGGAATAAATACAATAGTAAAATCTATCGACAACATTATTTCAAGAATAATCTAATGTTTTGACTCAATATCAAGCCCATTTAATCCTATTTACGCATGACACCGCGAATGCCAAAAAAGGTCGTCCTGTCGTGCATCCACTCCACAAGACACATGAATTACGTCAGAAATGCACTAGTTCATCCGCTTTAGAAAAGTAGTAGCCTACTATTTGTGCAACTACGTATTTTTTTATTTATTTTTTTTTATTCACATTTTGTTTTTAATCCGTCCAGTTACTTAGCCAACGGTTACACTCACATATTTAAATGGCATTGAGGATAGGCTATCAAAAATAGTGTAACGTGTTCAAAATGCTGTTCTGTTACAAATAAGGATGCATTTAATGTTAATGTTGTACTTTATTCATTTTATGTGATTCGGTTGATTCGATGTTCAAGTTGAATATGGTAAAAGGCTCCCTTTGTTAAAAACGTCTCATCCTTGCCTGAGAATGCTACAATATAATACACTGTAAACATTCAGAACAAACCTAAACATAAATTAATAAGGAAAATCCCTCACGTTTGGTCCTTCTCCTTCCATATAATTCATATAATAGCCTATCTGCTTGTAGGCTACAGTTTTAGTTTCTGCCTAGCTAGGCTACTTTTACGATTGTACAATAAAAGTGCACAATCAGTACTAACTTTTGTTTTTTCACAAGGATCACACCTGCTTTAGCCTATATTTTGTATCGTGACCAGTGATGACGTTTCTTGTGTATGGGAGTGGTGGCAGCGGGCACAGGCATGGGCGTAGATTACGCAGGGGACGGGGGGGACGTGTCCCCCCCACTTTTTATAAAATGTAAATTCGTCCCCCGCACTTTTTTATAGGGCAAATGTGTCTATGACAAGCTGAGGTTTCCGCGGGTGTGTATAGCCTGCCCTACATCGAGATTTAAAATCCAAAGAGTCAAGGATAGTCTATCTACATACGTGACTTTCACGCTTCCATGGTAATCAGTCACTCGTGCATTAGCTTACGACACGCCCATGCTCGCACCCGCGCCAAATCCACCAGTTTCATAGAGTTCAAAACGACAAAAAAACTCTTCACTCCTTTTTCACGAAAAAGTCAAGCACTGTAAGTAAGTTTTCATGTGGTATCCGAATTGTGTTGCACAATGATGAATAACTCTGCCTATTTCTCTTGTTGAATAATTAACAAGGTTTGTTGTAAATTGAAAATATTCACTATATCCGCACAAACGTGCACTATTTTAAATCTTTTTTTATTCGTAATGTTTTTTATTTTCACAGATATGTTATCAAAGCCCTTACTAGTAAGTTTGAAGTATTTTTAAAAGCTTGACGTTTTAAGGTTTTCAATTGGAAAGTTTTAGTTTAGTAAGACAGACTTTAGGCTATTAAGGAAATGTTATTTTGCCAAAAGAAGAACTTTTATTTTAAGTAAATGTTATTTTTAAATCAGCCTACTTCAGTGTGATATTTAACCATATTATCATGCTTAACACTGATAATTTGAATAATTGTAATGCGATGATCAGATATCTAAATCAGAGAATATCATATGTTTGGGCGGTTGACGGGTGGATTATTTATTTTTAACAGTGGATTCGGGGGACTCAAAGTGCACCAGATTAATGAATTTATCTTTAAAATGTACAAAATTTTCTTACGGGGGGCCATGCCCCCGGACCCCCCTAGAAGTAACGAGATCCACCTACAAAAATACTGTGGGAAACACAGTAGGCTATATGATGGTCTACGAAAAATAAAAATGTTATTATCTAATTAAAATACATGATCAGGATTTTACCACCTCCCTCCGCCTCGTTTTAAGCCAGGAAAAACCCTGCATGTGCAATATAAAGTACTGAACATCTGCATTTCTTTCTTTCTGTTTTATTGCTTTAAAAATAAATAGCATATTAAGCCAATTAACCTGTCAATAAAAGTCTGAAAAAAAAAAATGGTATTACACTTGACATTCTGTCTCCCTCACTTTTGAAATGATGGCTACGCCCCTGGGCACAGGTGTGTTGGGAAGTGCCTCACCAACTTCCCTCACCATACCACATTTCTCACATTCTTACAACCCAAGAAGGAACACAATAAACATTAGTCTTTGATGAATTAAACCTGCTGGACCGACTGGTACAACTGGAAAATCCAGTGTTTGGTCTCCACAGCATGATTTGAGCAACTCAAACACTTCACGCAGGGCGTCCGTGAGGATTCATGCCTCAGCTGAGCGCTGGACATGTGTGGAGCTGCTGGGAGCCGAGCGGGACAAGAGGAAGAGGAGGACGGGATGGAAGAGAGAAGGAGAACAAGATGATCAAGCGAGGGGTGGAGGAGAGAGATGGGAGAGAGCGGAGATGGATGAGGTGGGTGTTTGGAGTGCTGAGAGTGGATTAACCCTTGTGAAAAAGAAGTGTGCTCAATTTCATTGAATGTGCACTTGTAGCGTCCTGCTATTTTATTCTCAAAAGTACAGCCTATATTTACCATTTTTATGCCTTACCACAGGCATTAAAAAAGTGCACTTTGTAATAATGTCAAATAAAATGTTTGGTAAAACTTTTATTCTAATAGGCTACACGTTACATGTATTTACTATAGTAATAACTAAAGTAGGCATAATTACATGCAACTAACCATAACCCATGGTACGTACATGACATTAAAATGAAAGTGTAACCAAAATTTTTACTGTAAAGTACATTGTTTTAATTATCTTTTGTCAAGAAGTACACTGATTTTGATGTGTTGACTAACATACTAAAGGACATGTGAAGTACATTATTATAATTTTAACTGTAGTGTTTTTTGATGTTACATTTGAAAGTTAATATATTTTAAATGTTCTAAATTGTAACTTCATGCAATAAAAACAAGAATCTGGGATTTGTTAATTCTCTCGAAACTTTATTTAACTGACAAAAGTGCAAAAAACCCCCAGTTTTCACTGACCAACTTATGTGTATTATTTTGTATATGAAAAAAATATATATTTTGGTGGCTGCAACACACTCCAAAAAAGTTGTGACAGAGGCACGTTTACAACTATGTCACACGACCTTTCCTTTTAATTACACTTTTTAAATGTAATCTTTTGGGAATTGAGGATACTAATTGTTGAAGTTTTGCAAGTGGAATATTTGCAAAACTTCAACAATTAGTATCCTCAATTCCCAAAAGATTACAATTCCCAAGACAGCTGCTCAACAGTCTGTGGTCATCGTTGCCTGATTCCCCTTTTCAATACGAGACAGATCTGGACTGCAGGAAGTCAGGCACATCCTAGTGTCTAGAAACCACTCAGTTTTAGCATGTGCAGAATGAGGCCTGGGATTTTCTTGCTTCCCAGGAAAGATGTCATTAAATGTCTCTGTACAATCCCAATATACGACTCCATGTCAATGATACTTGGGACTGATGGGACTGATAACTCGAATGCCTGTTTTTCCAAAAAACGAGCTGAAACATGGACTCATCTGACCACAGCACACATTTCCACTGTCTTTTGGATCATCTGAGATGCGCTCGGGCCCAGAGAACTCGCCGGCATCTCCACATAGAACCGATGTATAGCTTTTTCCTTGCGTAACAGAGATTCAAGATGCATTTCTTGATGTAGCGTCAGACTGTGTTAACTGACAGCAGTTTTCCAAAGTACTCTTGAGCACATGTGGCTGTTTTTAACAGTAGCATGATGGTTTCTCATGCAATGCCATCTGAGGGGTCAAAGGTCACACACATCGAACAGAGGTTTCCTGCCTTGCCCTACACGGACTGAGATTTCTCTGGATTCCCTGAATATTTTCACAATATTACTGTATGTATGGTAGAAGGTGAAAGACCTAAATTCTTTGAAATCAACAAATCAAATCAAAATTTGTTTATACTTACAAAGTACAATTAAGTTGGTCAGTGAAAACTTTGAAAATCTTTTCTTTGTACTTTTGTCAGTTAAATAAAGGTTAAATGATAGAATTATAATCGAATTAACAAATCACAGATTTTATTGCATTTTACAAAATGGCACAACTTTTCTGAATTTGGAGTTGTATGCTAAAGTGTATTTCTTTTTCAAAAAAGGAAAAGAGTTTCAGATTCTCAGTTCTTATACTGTAACTACTGTACATACAAACGCATAGATGATTATACTGACCACTACAGATACTTCCGTAGTGAGTGATTCCCTTAAAGGGATAAAAGATTTTTTTTTTTTTTTTTGAGAAATGCCTCAGTGTTTTATTGTTATTTAGTCTTTTCAATTAAAGTCAATGGGGTTCAAAATTCCAATAAGTGTTCAGACTTAAAACAGATAATAAAACAGGCTAAAAACAATCCCACTCACATTAAAGGAGGGACCTGATTATATATAGACCTGCCAGCCGCACGGCAACATAGCAACTCCCTGACAACCACCACAAGACCCTAGCATTACTCACAGATTCCTTTGGTTTAGCCTATACTGTGGCAATATCATGATTCCCTCTCTCTCAGACTGCATTGGAGGAGCTGGCCGAACTGGAGTCAGTGTCTGGTTCCGATAGCAGCCGTGTGCTTGCTTGTCCTGGAGGAGTCTGTCGGTCGACTGCTTCTTGCTGGGCTGATGTGTGCTGCGACGGCTCTTTGTGCTTCAGCCTTACGCTTCCTGCTCGGTTATGGACAGAAAGTAAAGCCGGTCAGTCTACTATTGAATTCATTTGACTTCTTAGATCTAGAGGAATTGAACATGTGCTTCAGAGCAATAGGGCTTTTAGTTTTGCATCCTTTGCCAGCTTATCAGTGTCTACAATTGAAATTATGTCATGTAAATAAATATTGCTGTATTTCTATGTGTGATTTTCTCAGCATTTACCGTACAATGGTGAGGTGATAGTGAGAAAAACTGCTGAAAACCAGCAGCAAGCCAGGTGAGAGAGAACAAATCCAGATTTTTTTTTTTGCTCACATAACTTCACATTAAACCCTCCTGTTGTGTTGAAAATAAGAGTTTGTTTCCATGCAATTCGCCATAAATCAACACTATGAAAAACACTTAAGAGTCATGCTTTTACAGAAAACCTCGATTGTGGCTTGTCATAAAACATGAGAAATTATGAACTCCTATTGTGTTCAGTTAGTTCCATTCTTTGTGATAGGAGTCAGTTTAAATCACATGTTTTTATATTCAAAATTAGTTGCACAGACACAAAATAAAACAAGAAACAGGGAATTCTCCTGGGACGATTCAGAAGATGAGCCCTTCATTTCAAGTCTTAAATTTCTTAAATTTCTCATGTGTTTCATATTTTAGTCAAGCTACAAATAAAGCTTTTTCTGGTTTTTACCGGACTCATTCAATTTGACACCATCGTAGTCACCAAAATGTTTATAGCCTTTCTAAAAAAACACCTATGTGTCGACCCTAAATGAGAAAAAGTCACAAAATGTCAAGAATAAATAGTTTAACCAGTGTTTCAAGTAGCTTAAACATCAAATGTGGATCAACTCGACCAGCAATGGAATAGAAAAGGAATTTTCTGGGTTCACGACAAGTTGAAAACACTTTAAAATAAGGTGCCATAAGTTAATGATGCATTTACAATGATCTGTACATTTGTCACAGTATTTATTCATCTTTGTTAACTTTGGTTAGTAAAAATTCAACTGTTCATTGTTAGTTCACGTCAGTTCAGGTCATTTAAATAATATTATACAACTTCTGATTTTAACAATGTAACAGTAAATGTTGAAATTAACATAAACTAAAATTAATAATATCTGTCAGAATGACAATCGTTTCTGCATCGAACGATATCATCCGCTAGTGTGGATGCTAATATAGTTATCATTAAAGTTATCTTTATAGTTATTGTTTTTGGTGTGAACAGGACTTAATTCACTGGTCTCATGGTAACAAATATAATGTTTAGTTCTTCTGGCTTTAGTATTTCTATACAAAATATTTTAGTTTCTTGCTTCTTTTGATTAATTTGAGAGATGACCCCAACGAATTTTCTGTCAAAATCAATAGCATGATGCCACATATTTAACATGTACTGAACCCAGAAAATTCCTTTAATAAACCCCCCTTACTTGACAACCACTAAAAAAGTATGTTCTATAAATGTGTGTTATGAATGTAATTCGCCATTGCGTCAGTTGCTTCACTTCACTGCCATTCACAAATCCTCTCCCGTGGCCTCATGGGATAGTAAAGTGTCCATCGTACGCGCACTTCAGAACCTCTCCGGTAGTAGTAAGTCATCTGGGTACTTTTTTGCCTACTCTTTATGAGTACTGTGAATTCTTGACACATAGGCTTACTGTTTTTCGCCAACTATATAGTAGGGAAGTATATGATTTTGGATGCAGCCGCTGTCTTCCTGTGGTTAAAACCATTCATTTCATTGATCTTGTTTGTATCAGTATAAATCCACAGCAGGATGCAGGACATCTTGAATCCCTGGTCAATGTTCTAGCCGATGGTTTAGTGGTGTCCGTCCTCCATGAGCCCCTGCCGGACCCCAGCGAGCCCCACATACGAGGCCTCCTCACCAGACTACAGGTTTGTCTCTTAAGGATGGGTGGTGCATTAACATATTTGAACCATAGTAGGCCCATCCTTACTTTCTGTCAGAATGAACACTGTCATTAATGGAATGTGTTGTAGTCATTATGCTGTCATGTCGAACTCATTACATATTTCAAATCATGTAGCCTAGTGTCGTAAACAGACTGCTCTTGTTGATCCTGCTAGACATGAATTAGAAACATTTATAGATACCAATCATTTGTCTTTTTGCATTCAGGCAGTGTCTCAGACTTTCCGCGGGGGGGCCTATGAGGAAGAGAAGGAGAGAAATGAGAAATGTGCAATTCAAGAAAGAGTTAACCAGATACGCTCTTACCTGCAGGACAGGTGAGCTGTGCAGATCTACATATGGCAAATATTTAGCTGTTGTCACAAACTGTTCAGGCTTCAATATGTGTGGCTGTTTCTATGTTTGAACTCCACCTAAAATGTCTCACACCCTGTCATGTCATGATTTCAGACAGCAAACTGACATGCGAAGAAACATGCTTTCAATTGAATGTTTATGAGAAATAAAATAACCCCTTGTGAAAAGAAGTTGACCTAATTGTATTGAATGTGTACTTGTAGTGTACTTCAAATCTTAAAAAGTATATTTAAAGGGGTCATGAACTGAGAAATCTTATTGTCCTTGAGCTTTTGAAATACAAGAGGTCATCATACTATAAGAATATCCTGTAAGTTTCAGAACTGAAAACTTCCTTGTTAGTCCAAAAACAGCTTTTATTGAAACCAAGCCCAGAGACCGACTCATTGTGGAATGTGCCTATCTATGGCGTAATAGACTTTGGGTGTTTGCAAACAGCAATGACGTGTTTTGTGTTGGCGGGGCTTACTTAGCCTACAGTTCTGCAGTAGCACTCTATGGAAGCCACATAATAAAAAAGTAAAAACAATTATTTCACAATTCTGACTTTTTTTCTCACTATTCCGAGTTTATATCTCACAAAAAAGGGAGAAAATCAGAATATAAACTCGATATTCTGCCTTTTCCCCTCAGAATTGTGAGCTTATCTCACACATTTCTGACGTTTTTTTTTGTTTTTTTTGTGTGAATTGTGATATAAACGTGCAATTGCAAGTTATAAAGTCCAAATTGGGAGATATAAACTCGCAACTGCGAGGAGAAAAAGTCTGAAATGTGAAACAAAAATGTTATAGGTATATAAATGTAATCTCTTTAATATGTTATAGGTTTAAATTTTATTTTATGCTGTAACTGAAGGGCTAATACAATCATGCCCCCTGTGAACTATATGTGAATATTATGTAGGTCTAGTGTTTACATCAAATTCATCCTTTAAATAATAGTGTAATCTTCGCAGGTACATTTCAACTGCCTGTCTAATGGTTTGCAACGATTAGTCATTAAACGATTAGTCAACCTTGAGAGCTGTAATAGTAAAAACATGCTAAAAGTTTTCGAGAGTTCCACATATAATACTTAGCAATTTCATATGCAAAGATTTCAGCCAATCACAGCAGTGGTCTCACACAGACACGCCCCTTCCAACAGAGCGCTCAAATCAGAGGCTAAAATAAGCGTAGGAAAAATGCCTTTTATTTCCAAATTATGACGATTTTTGATGTTAGATCATACTAATATTATAAGTACAACCCAGTAAACATAAAACAAAACAATGCAGTTCATGACCCTTTAAGAAACTGTACTTAAAAAACTGTAGCCTCTGACCTAAAAAGTACACTATGTAATAATTTCATAATATATATAGATTTTTTTTTAATGTAAAGCACACTTTAAATAATTGCTTTAAAAATCTTTGGTCACGCTTTAAAGAAGTACACTTATTTTTATGTGTTGAATAAAGTAGTACTTGATTATGATTTCGACTGAAATGTGTTATTTGATATTAAATTTAGAATTAATATATTTTAAATGTACTAATTGCATCTTTACTTCATTGTTATAAATGTGTAATGACAGATATATTTAAAAACATGACATACAAGTTTCAGTAGTAATGTCACTAAAGTATATTTTAGCTTATTTACCATAAATGCTTGTCAGTAGCCTACATTTGTCAGTTCACTTTAACCATATTTCAAGGACAGCAGAAGTAATTATGAAATGACATATAAAGATGTACTTAAGTCCTTAAGTAATCGCATTTCATATAAATTTCAACTATAATACATTTTTAATTGTATATAACATGCAATAGTCCAAAAACATTTAGTTTGCTTTCAACTATTTTCTTTGAAAGCATATCATTTCCATAGTAAGTACTCTTTGTAAAAGTATGCTAAAGTTGACTTCTTTTTCACACTGTACACTTGTTTTGCCAAAAGCTTATGACAAATTTCCCACACTGGTGTATTGTCTTATCATGGCTAGATGATGTTACGGTGTTGTATTGTTAAGTGTGGGTTTTCCAATAGTTTGTAATGCTCATGTTCTGTGTGTGTCAGGATGAGCTCTCTGCGTTCCCTGCTGCAGGTTCAGCGGGAGTGTGAGGCGAGTGTGTGTGCGGTTCAGAGCGCGTTACAGAAGCGCTGGGCTCTGCTGGAGGAGTTACACACCAGAGTGACTCTGAGCCCTGACAGCACACAGAAAGCCCACGACACTCACGCCGTCCTCACAGACACTGAGGTGACACACGTCTGTGCCTTATACAATCTTACATTGACCTTCTGTGATGTATCTTTACTGATATATGTGTATTTATTTGTGTCGTGTGTGTTTCAGAACCTGTTCGCAGAACTCGGTCAGTTCAAAAGCAAAGTCCAACAGTGCCGGACGCAGCTGGAAACCAATATAAACCTTTTACAGGTCAATACACACATTTATATAGTCCTTTGTGAATAATTTGACAGGTTTTAATGAATTTATGAGGATAGTTTCAAGTATACACAGCAACTTTCATTTTATAAAGTGTGGAATGAAGTGTGGTTTTGCTCAGGCTCTTCGCAGCAGTCATCAGGGTCTGGCCGGGACTTTTGGTACCAGCATCGACTCTAAATGGACCAAAGAATTATTACAGTCCAACACAGATCTGGTATGAAGACATTCACAGCCTCTCAGATAGTCAAGTCAAATTTATTTATGTAGTGCTTTTCACATTACACATTGTTTCAAGACAGGTTTACAGAAAATCATGATGTTAATGTTTAATATCTCAATATCTTCTTGCCTCATTGTCACATTTCGCAGATTAGAGCTGTGTGATGATATAGTTTACATTCAAGCAGTCGATTACATCAGTACACTGTTGTGGCTATGTTCACTCTGTCCGTTTTTGGGATTGACAACCGCATTTACTTGAAATGTCCCGCTCACACAGCAACTTAAAGGGTTAATTCACCCAAAAATGAAAATTATCCCATAATTTACTCACACCTCAAGCCATCCTATAGGTGTATATTACATTCTTCTTTCAGCCAAACACAATCAGAGTTATATTAAAAAATGTCCTGACTCTTCCAAGATTTTTAATGGGAGTGAATAGTAACTGAGATTTTGAAGCCCAAAAATGCGCATCCATCTATCATAAAAGTAATCCATACGACCCCAGCGATTTTGTAAGAAAAATCTTTAATTATAACTTCATAGAGTGTAATCACTAGCTTCCGGTAACAGGCAGTTGAGATTTGCTATATATACAGTTGGTTATCACTTTACGCTTTATCAGACAAAACTAGTGTGAAAGAACATATTCTTGCTTTTGATATGCTTTGATTTGTTCAGTAAATCGTTTATTTTCTTTCCGGTGACAGTTTTCTGAGATCCAAGAGGATTTCATGTCTTTGGAACAGCAGACGTCAAATTTTGTGATCCACTTGAGGGGCCTGAATGCTTCTGAGGAAAAAGAGTCAAGATTATCTCAAGATTATCAGGCACACACCTCTTTATCGTCGTCTCTTCCTGTTGTTCCAGTGTACGTTGCTTCTCAGAAACCAGTGCAATCACATTCTGACCCAGATACTGACCCAGAGTCTCCAGGAGCCTCACAGAAAACACACTCCAAAATCTCCCCCTTCCATATCCTGTGTGGGATGAAGAGGAGGAAGACATCCACCTAGTTTTGAAAAAAGTGGATTGTTTTTACAGGATGTTTTTAATGTCTATATATGACAGCAGGTGGAGCAGGTGTAACAACACATTTTATGCACTTTATGCACATTTTTATATATATTGAAAATGTTTATATATTCTGATAAAGGAAAAAGACATTTCTGTCTATACTGTGACTTGATTTTCTACTTGTGTAAATAAGATCTTTTTCATATGCATAATTAATAAAATAATATTAATTGCATATTACATTATTATAGTATTGATTGGTTTTTATTAACATAATTATAATATATACAGTATTGGCCAAAAGTGATTTGTCATTTGTTTTAATGACCATACAAGTTGAAAATATGATTTAAATATTTCAAATAAGAGGGAATCACAAAACATTAAACTTGTTTAAGGTATGTATATTACATATTTATTTTTTGGGGAAAAAGGGCTAACTACAAGATTTATTTTACTATGCAAAAAAATAAGCATAGAAAAACAAAAGGCTTATATTAAAAAAAAAGAGAGAGAGAACCAACAAAATATTAATAACAGATTTTTACTCTATGTTCACAATTTCTTTGTATGACAGCCTGGCCAAAAATTATGTCCGCATAATTTATCGTGTTTCATTCTTTCTTTCTTTCTGTCTTTTATTTATTTATATAGCACTGTTAAAACACAACCATGGTTGAACCAAAGTGCTTTACATATAAATTCCATAAAGAAATAAAAATAAATACAAGAACACACGTAGATCAATAAGTAGACAGCATGTTAAACATCACATCTAGTCCTTATAGGCTACCGACAATAAGTGCAATTTCAACAAATTCTTAAACAATGGCAGCGATTTGGCAGATCTGATAGGTAGGGGCAACTCATTCCACCATCTCGGTCCTATTACTGCAAAGGCCCGGTCGCCTTTATGCAGGCGGTTTGTTCTAGGCACTATAAGTAGTTTGTGATTCTCTGAGCGTAGTGATCTAGGAGGTATGTATGGTGTTAAGAGGTTTGCCAAATATGGTGGGGCCTGGTTGTTTAGTGATTTAAATACCATTAATAATATTTTAGATCTAATTCTAAAATGGACCGGAAGCCAATTCAAAGACGCTAATAGAGGTGTAATTGATTCCAGTGGCGTGCACAGACCTCCTCAGGGGCAGGGGCGGAGGGACCAAAAAGGGCACTAAATAAAAAAAAAAAGATTACTTCTTGATTTTTTTTGTTTTTGTTCTTTCTTTCCTTGGCATTCTAAGAAAATATGTTGATACAATTATTAGAATACATACATCAAATGAAAATAGGGAAATTATGATAATATTACTAAATATTATTTACTTCACCAAACAAAACAGTGAGAATCAAGAAGGTAATTATGGAAAATTAATTTTTAGTTTTGTTGATGTTGTAAATTTAATGTATGTATTATATGTATGAAAGACAGTGTTAGCTATCATGAATCAGTAACACTTTACAATAAGGTTTCATTAGTTAGCTAATGAACTGCACTTCTACAGCATTTATTCATCTTAGTTAATATTAATTTCAGGATTTACTAAAACATTAAAATCAAAAGTTGTATTTGTTATCATTAGTTAATGCACTGACTGTGACATAACATGAATAAACAATTAACAGTTGTAGTATTAACTAAGATATAGCCTACAGTAACAAATGTGTTGCTCATGGTTAGTTCATACATGAGTCATGAACAAATGAACCTTATTGTAAAGCGTTACTATGAAATCAAAGATATAAGTTCCTCATAATTTAGAGTTGGACATGGACTTAAGATTTCATTGAAACTAACTGTTAGATGTTTTTCCCCTTGCACTTTTATTCCTTGGATAAAAACGAATGACATTGTCACTCAGAATGCGTCTGAAATCGATTTATACTTTTATTGTAGTTAAGAATAACTCGTATGCTGCAGCAACTTTTAGAGTAGCATGGTGATGGTAGGATAAATGTAATTTTCCGTATTAGCTTTAACGTTACCTGCTGCTCGTTTGAAGAGACTCGCGCGAACTGCTGCGTAGTGCGTACCAGAACCGTTAAATGCGTATGAGGCGCTGCAAAGGAAACTCCGCCTACCACTTCTCCGTCAGATTTTTTTTTTTATATAATATTTGTTTGTATTATTATTATTGTTAGTGGCAAGGGTGTGTGTGTTTCATTTATTATAATATTTATAATAATAATTATTATTATTATTTACAATTATCAGAAAAGGGCACAATACATTTTGAGACAAAAGGGGCAGGGGCGTGAGCGCCCCCGCCCCCCCCCCCCCCCCCCCTGTGCACGCCACTGATTGATTCGTATTTCTTTACTCTCATTAAAAGCCTCGCAGCAGCATTTTGTACGGATTGTAATCGTGATAAAGAAGCGGCTGCGATGCCGCAATACAGAGAGTTACTAAAGTCCAGTCGTGTTAAAATAAAGGAATGGAACAACCTTTCAAAATCTTTATTTGATAAAAATGGTTTCGTTTTTGCTAATAAACGAAGATTATAAAAACAGGACCGAACCACAGAATTAATTTGCTTGTCCATTTTTAGGTTATTATCAATTAAAAAACCTAAATCTCTTACAGTTGTTTTTAAGTGAGATGCCAGAGGACTTGAGAGGAATTGTTTCATTGCATTATCACAAATAAAATAACTGACTCCAAGCACGACTATGCTATGAATGGACATTTAACTGAAACAAACAGTAAATGTGTAAATACAGCCACAGAAAAGTTCTTGCCAGTGGTGGTTTATGCTGTTATGTAATACGTGACCACAAGAGGGCACAATCCAATCAAAAATAACAGCCAGCTCCTGAATCCCAATTGCAATACTTACACGATGCACTTGACTACAAGGTATGTACTTGGTTGTGATATAATTGTCAGCACTTAAGTACATAGTAAGTTAAAGCATTTACATCTAAACAATTGAAGATGTTGTGGGCAATGTTAGCCACACAAGCGCGAACACCTTTGGCATTCTATTTGAACAGTGACTGAAGATGCACTAATCTTGAACTGTAAAATCCCAATATTGTTTAGGATGGATAGCAACAAGGACCAAAAGCTAGTATTCACGGTCTGTTCTCCATATATCTATATTTCAGCCAGATACAGATTTTTACAGTCATTTTTTCTTTTCTCTGCTGCCACCCGTGGCAGTGACGGCCAAACTTTTCCACCAAATCAGCTTTAATATAGTGGGAAAAATCTGCTCGGCTGCTGAAACGCACAGTCTGAAATTGTATTTCAAAAGGAGAAGAGTGTTCTTATGAGAGCAAAGGTACTCCTTTGTTCTAGCCTTTGTGGATTTACTAGGAATTTTCATTTGATTTAAGTCTGTATGATGTACACAGGACCAGAGGGTGTGTGTGTGTTTAAAATAACAGGTTACAGGTATGAGACACGGCTCAGCCACAAGGGGAAATAAATAGCTGTTCCTCTATCACTCATCAATCTGTTTCAACATCTGCTTTAGTAACAAACGTTAAAACATTTTCATTTTGGAGTCTACTCCTGCCTTATAGATCTACATTTCTGAAGGATCATGTGACAATGAAGACGAGTAATGATGCTGAAAATTCAGCTTTGCGTCACAGGAATAAATTACATTTTTAAATATATTTCAATGGAAACCAGCTATTTTAAATTGTAATAATATTTCACATTATTACTGTTTTTACTGTATTTTTGATTAAATAAATGCAGACTTTGTGAGCACAAGAGACTTCTTCAACATATTCTGAAGATATTACTATAAGATATATTCAACAATGGTTTGAAGAATATGTTCAAACCATTAATCTCAATGAGCTAATAGCCTTACCACCACTAATAATAACAATCTATCATTTAAAAAAGTTCCTCAAGTAAATATGACTTACTCATGTAAATAAACATTAACATTAATTTAAAGGGTGGCCTTTGCTAAGCATACAGATAATTAATGATCTACTATTTTAATAGTTGACTGCTCATCTTTTAGTTCATCATTTCACGGTTCATACAACCCTTTTAAAAGTTCAAAAAATTAAATTGGTTAGATATGTCTGTTTCAGTCTTTAAAACATGAATTCTGCATGATTCCTCCAGGCTAAAGCGCCTTTATTGAATATCATGGTCTTTAGACAGAAAAAAGGGAAAAAGGCATGAGGGGTCATTGCCAGAAACCTGTCTGTTATTACTAAAAAGGGAATTTGCTCTGAACCAGTAAACTCTTTTGATCCATATTCAATCGTTCAATCCATATTCGAGAACGTCTGGTAAGAAGTCAGTGATGGATGGTAATGCACACCGATCAACTGCACATCTCATTAGTCCAGCGTGGGTGAAAAGTTGACAGAACATAAACCACGTTGCTTTTATGGGACTGGATCTCGAACAGAGGATGAGATCAAGTATATTTATGCGCTCGATGCTGAGATGCGCAGAACGAGTCCAGCTGACAGTGTGTCTTAAGAATGTCCAACAGAAGGCCAGAAAAGCAGCCTGTAACATCTCAGTCCTAGAACCTCAGAACCGCAGCTTAACCGGCGACAAATATGTCCAAATTGTATGTGAACTGATTTGGTGTGTGTGTGTTTGGGTGGGTGTAATTGTATGTGTTTCAGTGGCTGCATTGGCTTGGTGCCTAATTCATCTTGTTTTGTGGCCTCTGCACCTGTTGGTCTTTCTCTGGCTGCGGCTCTAATTGAAAAGGGTGGGCCGTACCCGAGGGACCGCTAGGAGGAATGGAATGTGCGCTTAAGCACTCCGGGATAGGAGTTGTCACAACACTTTACACACACACACACACACAGCCAGCGAAGAAAGAAAGAAGGAAAGAGGGAGTGTATGAGAAGTGTGAAGATAAAGATCATTTGTGCAAAGCAACGGCTGAACAAAAGCGTTTCGTCCCTCCACTCCGCACGACCTTTCACTCATTCGTTATTAAACCAGAAACAATGCAAATAAAAAAAGCTTTAATTATGCTTCATTCATTTTACTCAGATGCCAGATGTGAATACAGTCTAATTTGACACAGCGGGACTGTTAGAAAGCCAGCGAGGCAGATAGTACTGGAACCTCTTCTATGTACCAGGCTGGAAGAGGAGAATTCCCCTGATAATGTCAGGCCTGCCATTGCTGATGGGTGAGATCAGACCTTTAGAAAGATGAGTGCGATCGAAACGTGCTGGCGGACGCTTACCATATAGAGAAGATACAGTTCTGAGCTTGTGTGCTTACTTTAGTTTGTGTCAATTGATACCAAAATATATTGAAAATACAATCATACATACAAATGCTTCAATACACCTTTTCAATGACGATATATATATAACTTTTTTCTTTGGAATTAAAAAAGCCCCACATCATCACATTTCCTTCACCATACCTAGAGATTGGCATGGTGTTATTTCAGTTAGCCTAATAGCTGGTTTGATTTGCATTGAGAGATGATCTAATGGAAAGTACCCATTTTTTGGGGGGTGAGCACTGTAGTGCGACTCCCAAAAGAAGACCCAATGATATTTATGAATTCATAATTCATTATATTTGTTAAAAAAATGCCTTTTATCTTACATTTGTACACTTACTTACATTAATTACTTTTTCATTAAAAAAGTAACACAAATTTCATAAAATTTACTTTTTTCTTGTATAAGCCTATATGATGACATACATTGGTATAAACGTATAAAACCAATGTAAATTGAAAGTTTTTTTTTTTTTTTGCTGCTGTTATCTTGGAGAATTGACTTATTCATTGACCCTCAATGGATTATTAAATTGGATTATTAAACAATATTATTTATTTGAAAAAAATGATGAGGGGTGGTTGTTAAACTTCTTATAGTGATCTAGGGTGTTGTTTCAGGGCACTGCTATTTGGTTGGCAAGCTGTCCTGGATGGTTCCTTGGGTGTTTTGTGTAGTTGGCGGTCCACCACCCCATCTAATATTATTTTTGCCTTCACAAACACCACTAAAAGGGTCTATTTTAATTCTGACCTGTAACTCAATGTTGAGCCAATATAACATTATTTCCTTCCTAAGGCCTTGGTTTTGATGGCATTTTGAGATATGGACCAATCCGATGGTGCGTCTGCTGCTTAGATAAACGAGAAGCTCTGAGGAAAAGTAAAATCATTCATTTTTATGATTGAGTGCTCTGCGAGATCTACTCAAGGACGAGATCTCCATAAATAGTTCTCCAAATGTTCAGTGTGCTGAATGCTCATATGCTCACAGCTGTGAGTGGCTTATTCTTGTGTTCGATACAATTGGATTTTGAGCAGATTAATTTGGCTGTTTGTAATAGAATCATGTTGGATTCTAGTTTTATAGAGGTCATAAAAGAGAAGGACCTCATGCCAAATAATAAGTTGTTACTGGTAAACTTTTAAGAGCAGATGTGTGATTTTAATGTTTGTGCTGGACGGGCTAAAAGTCTTAACACTTGTTGCAAGGGACTCTGGGATATCGGGGAAGGACAGATGCATGAGCAACACGTTCTCACTCTTAAACTCATCACATATTGATGCTTGGTCAGGACCCTTTGGGGTCACTTTTTAATGCACAGCTTCAGATCAAGACGCATTTAATTCTTTGCATTTTTAAAAGTATAAATGATTTTATAAATATTTATACTTTCGTAGATATTTTGGAACATCTAACTCCACCGCAACCCTAAAGCTACCCACTTCTCAACAATATAAAACACGTAATAGGCAAATAAAAGTATAGTCACAGGTATTTATTGCATAACCTGACAAAAAACCACTTGGGAGTGAGACCTTATTGGCAGCACAGCAATGCAGATGTGATTTACTGGACATGCAGCGGAGTAATGTATTCAGAAATGCTCAACAAAAATCATGTTGTTTTTCGCTTGAAGTTTGCTGAAATCCTAGGAGGACAGAGAGTGATTGGAATGTGAATTTGAATGTGTATTTTCCAAACAGCGTGGAATAGGCAGTGATTTCACCAAGCAAAAACATCAGTTCATATGATAGCAAAGAGATTCACATCAGTAAACCTTCTTGAAGGAAAACCACAGGCTGCAAACAAAATCCAATAAAATATATAAATACATACTCACAAAACAAAGATCCAGTGAAACACACTGAATGATCTTACCTTTACCCTCTCTGAGTGTCTTTGGGTACTTATGCTGCCTTCACAGGAATTATCGTACATATTGGTTTCCTTGTTAAAAATTTGGACATGAACGCCCTCTCAAGTCAAAATTTGAAAACGATGACATCATAATCACGACTTCAGGAGTGGAAAGAACATTTCTGATAGCACGTGAAGGCAGCATCAAATCATATCTGAGGTCAAAACTAAAATGACTGATATAAATTCACTAAATTAGTTAACTTCAATCCATAGTTCCTGCTAGAACACTTGAATGTCAAGTTTACTTATTTTTTGTGGTTGCAAATGGTGCTCCAGGGATTTTGTGAAACCAGCAACATCATGAAGAAAAACACACATGTTGGCTAGATTTGACTTTTGGGCAATTAATCTGGCTTAATCTGACATTTTGAAATGCAAAGAACATTTTTTTTTTTTTTTACCATAAGAATACTTAGCATTTGTGCAAAGTCCCTGCTAAATTGATACAGAACTTGCATTACAAAGATACAGGGGAACCCACCGACACATCTTACCCTCCCTGTGTGTGTTTGGGTACTTAAATCATATCTGTGATATCAAAACTGCACAGTCAACACGTGTGCATTACATAATACAAGAAAATTCTTGCATACAGCCTCTTCAACTCTAGTGATGATTACATTATGATTTAACCAGGCATTTTTCCATTAAAGCAACAACAAGCGAACAACAAGCATATCTTTGATTGTGACACAGTGTTGTGAGTCCTCAATGACAACTTTTGGACAGACCAAAGCAAAAATTTGAAGCATCACTACTGTGAATCAAATACTGTAGCTCTCAGATATTTCTTGTATGAATGGAAACAGAAAAAAACTGAAGTGGCATTGCAGACTTACACATCAGACAAAATCTCTTTCCTCCAGGCACAGTTTGTACTCCCCTCCCGATTTCCATGCAAAGGTTATTGAGGGTTCTGTTATTCAGAATGGTGTGAGGACATTTTCCAACTTTCTTCGATCTGCAAATGCTCAAAGAGAAACTCTGGTCCAAACCTGGCATGTCAATAGGTAAGAGGAGTCCAATTATAATTTCAAATCATACAAAACTGAGACAAGTGACTATGTAAGATGGCCGTTTGGAATATGCATGAAGTTTTCTTGATTTCTGAAACTCAGATCTTACAGCTTAGAATAATTTGATCAATAAGTCAGAGCAGGTGTAAAGGTTAGGATAATCATCAGATGTACCTCTCATCTTTCTGCACAACTGCTCCGTGCTCTCCTGCAAGAAAAGGCAAAGAAGCGGATTCATCTGGGGCAAATCCTTTCCCGCAAACGGTTTACAGTAACGAACCTTAAAATGATTTCAAATATTTAAAATGTGAAGTTTTTCTTTTTTTGATTATTGGAATTAATAAGTTGTAGCATGTCTGTTGTAAGTTTAATATATTTATACATTTATTACTGTATTTGTTTCTGTTTTGTTTCAGGTTACTGAATAAGATCAGAAGTTGGTGTCTCTCTTCAGCTTTGCGTCTTGCTGGCTGAATGAATGACACATCCATCCCTCCACTCATCTTAGCGTCTTGTGGGGCAAACAAGCCTGGGTAGCATCTTGTGCCTTGGCATTAGTGAGTAGTATTTGCATCCTGAGGGATGTATAAAAATTGCATTTTTAAATAGTTTATTTGGTTGGCAACGTTTTGTTTTTGATTGCACCATGAGTCCCAGAGGTTCTTATCAAGGCCACACTATCCCAACGTTTCCTGTCACTGATACCCGCCTAGAGGATCCTGCCACAGAGGTTCATCCCAGAGCTCCCTGTTTCTGCCACAGATGTGCTAGAAATGCTTTAGACTGTTCTGGTACCAGATTCTTATAATGGCCGCCCCGGCTCAGAGGCTCTTGAAATGGCTCAGATGTTTTTCTGTCATGGCTGCTGCCAAAAGTTCCTATCATATCTAGAGCTCTCTGTCTTGGATGCCCTGGTACCTGAGCTCCCTAGCAGTCCCTGTCATGGTGTCCCTGAAGTTCCTGCAAAGGCTATCGCTCTGGTCTCAGAGGTCCCTGTCATGGTCGCCGGGTCTCAACTGCCTCAGTGCCAGTGAAACCTGACATCGCTGTTCCAGCTATTTCTTTCACAAACACCCCAAAAATTCCTGTCAAGGCTTTCTGTCAAGAATCCTGTAAGAGCCCCAAGGTCGACTCATTCCCAGAGCTTCAAGCTCCCTGACGTGTCTGTCCCGGCCCAGCCCAGCCCAGAGGATCCTTGCATGACTGCCCAAAAGGTTCTCATCATGGCTGCCTGGTCCCAGAAGTTCCAGTCTCAGAGGTTCTGTGGCCGTTCGAATGCTAGAACTTGTCCGTTCTGTTGCCAGATGTTCCTGTGATGTTGTTACAGAGGTCTATTTACGGCTGCTCCTGAAGGTGCTTTCATGGGCTCCCCGGTCCCCAATCTTCAAGTAATGTCAGCTTGGTCCCAGAGCTCCCTGTCATGTTCCCCATGTCTCAGAAGTTCCTGTTGGGACTGCCCCAGACGTTCCTGCCAAAGCTGTGTCACAGCTCCTTGTCTGATCCAGTTCTGGGATTTTGGGTTTCCATCCAGCCAATAAAATCAAATTAAAAAAAGAAAATATTTATATACATTTTAATTATATTATATATATTTTCATTTAGCAGATGTACATAACTGTCAATGTAGACAGTAAAACACTCTTAGGCATCTGTACCAAATTCTATTGAGCCGCCTACATGGTTGTATTTTAAACCATCACATGCATTCCCGACGAGAAAGCTGTTCTACATGCTAAGGATTTCATTTGGCCAAATCTGAAGACAGCATCACTTGTACAGAGTAGGTTATAATATATAACTCTACTATGCACTGCAACAGTGCCAGAGACAAAATCCAGCCTAAGTCAGAGAAATGTTGACTATAAATTTAGTTAATTCAATGTTGAAAATGATTGAAATAAAAATAGTATAATTATAAAATGGCGATTTTATTCAATATAACATTACCTGTATTTGCAGATTATCACTACAGGACACAGTGAGTGTGTGAGCACAATTTTTGTAAGGCAGCGTAAATGTGGTTCCAATCATTACAAAATACTTACATTACTTCCTGTTTTTTTAAACAAGTTCTTATTGAACTTATAGCCACAGCCAAAAGCTATTTCCATTATGATATCTGAACTGCTAAAAGGGATAATTTAACCAACAATTAAATTCTGCCATCATTTACTCTGTCATGTCGTTCCAAACCTGAATGAATTTCTTTCTTCTGGAACAGAAATTAAAATATTTTGAAGAATGCACTGGGAACTTTTTTTAAAGCTTCAAAAAGGATGCTGTCTTATAAGTCAGCTGTCTATGTAGGCCATGCATTTTAGAATGGAAGGAATGTTGTATTAACCAATTAGCATTAAAGACTAAACGTATTTATTTGATTTTAATAAATCATGTTTGTTTTGATTGTCTAATTTTCCATGGCCCTTGTCTTTAGGCCTCTTTTACAGGGATTAAAGTGAAAAAAATTCTTCTGACTGAAATTTTTTTCAGACCAAGTCATATTCCTTTAACTTTATTTAAATAGTCGAGACCAATAGCGTTTTAAGGGGAGATGTTTTAAACCGCTTTAATATTGCCAGTTTGCGTATTTTAAAAGCTATTTTAATCTATGAAAAAATGTAATTAGCTTGACAAATAATCAACCATCTACATAACTTTTCAGTGCATGTTTTTATTTATCTTATAAGACCAAACAATGCTAAACTATATTAATATATAGTTTGTTCCATGGCAAATCGTTTTGGCTGAGGGCAAAGTGAAGTTTCATAACTTTATTTAGGCTATTTAACTTTAACTTTGTAGCCTATTAGAGAGCTGACTTATGTTTGACTGAATTGTTTGATTTATTTCTCATTGTATAGCTTCTTATAGCCTACCTATTAGGCTACTTATACTTTTATACTGGATATTATTGATCATTAAAACTGATATTTAACAAAAAGAGACAGGGTTGTGTAATGTTATATATTCTAAAATATATAAAATATTCTTTATATATATTTTACTATGCATTCTCTTTACTGTATGTGTACATGCATAATAAAATAAAACGATACAACCCTGTCTCTGTTTGTTAAATGTCAGTTTTAATGATTAATAATGTTCATATTTTTAAATGAAAACAGAAATAAGCAGGGTTGTGTTTTATATTTCGTGTTGTTATAAATGCAGTGAAGATAATCAATGTGCGTTGCCTGAACCACATTTGTGTGGCCATTAATATGTTTGTTTATGATAATATGTTCATTTATAAATGAAAAGAGGTGTTTTATATATATTTCGTTTTATTGTTGATTAAAAGAGGCAGAGTTGTATTTTATACCATATTTCGTTTTATTGTTGTCTAAAATATACATAAAGAGATAACCGGAGTAGCCAGAGCGAGCTGAGTGACGCGATCAAGAACGCGCTGTTCCATTTGCAGAATAACCGGACTCGCGTCCTCGGGACTTCGTTCTCCTGAGTCGAACCTGGCACGTCCGAAGTTTGCGTACTTGGTATTGAGAAACGGCCAATATTGACCCGCGTTCTGTTTTCTATCATGCGCCGTGCACGTTTGCGATGACGTAATATGCACGCAAACGCACCAGGGTTGGATAGAATCAAGTTGAGTGTGAAACCAGAACAACGCTGGGGGGGGGCGCCGGGAAAAAAAGCGCTCGGATTCGGACCGCAGCAAACCAGCTGTAGCCTGACATGCACTTATCCAAAAAGATTAATTGAGGGGGCTTTTACACTGGGCTCGTTTGCTGCGGTCCGAGCCCGGGCGCGACTGTTCCGGCGCCCCCCGCAGCGTTGGTCTGGTTTCACACTCAACTTGATTCTATCGAACTCTGGTGCGTTTGCGTGCATCTTACGTCATTGCAAACGTGCACTGCGCATGATAGACAACACGACGCGGGTCAATAAATTGTGTTTTTTATTAATTTGGTGCTATTCATAGCTGAGTAAACAACGCAGGTTAACTGTGTGTGTGTTTCGCATAAGCTGTTGTAGCGGATCTTGTCTCACGCCACAAAGAAACTCCCACGACACCACTGGCTTCGGTGGACCACGTCTGCAGTTTATTGACAGAGGACAGACAATCAACACACACGCCTTCGAGGTTCACTCTTTTCCAGCTGACTCTCTCCAGTCACAGGCTGTTCTGAGAGCAGTTTTTACAATAAAGTCTTGTATTACAACAATTCATTTCTTTCTGCGTCTCATTTATGACAATTCACACAAATCAAATTAAAGCAATTAAATTCCATCAAAAGTACATATTTTTACATTAATATTATAGCAATAGCCTATGTCTCAATTTGTCAGATCGTAGAGTGTTTTTTTTCTTTATTGTTGTTGTTAAACATACCTGCAGTTTATTGACAGAGGACAGACAATCAACACACGCCTTCAAGGTTCACTCTTTTCCAGCTGAAGGATGTATGAGAAAAGAAACGTTAAGTACCGTCCTCCCTAACAACAACTGCAATTCATTTAATACACAGATCACAGATGGCTATAAACATACATTTTATATACTAAACAACATTTCCACAGACTCAATCCACCAAAATGATATGTGGAGAAAATTATTAACAGGGAAAAACCTGCACTCTAATTTGGCGCGCAGGCGGCAACATAAAACAAACACGTGCGTTTATAAAACTCTGAAAATACATTGAACTGTAGGCAGAAAAATGCATACAAAAACTCATTCCCGTTTTATGACACTTCTATAATAAATGTCAACTTAAAACTTCACTTAATATAGCATATTTTCGCTGTTAAATGCAGAGCACAGTAGGGACATACTTGACTCTCTCCAGTCAGGCTGTTCTGAGAGAGAGCAGGCGCGCGCGCGACCGGTCCATTACCGATGACGTCATTCACAGAACAAACTCAAAATATTAATTATAACCAAAAATACATATTTTCCCTGTCTTGCAGAACAAAATAAAGATTATATTGATGATGTAAGTAATTATTTTGAATTCTATTTAACCAATTTAATTATTGAACAAATAAAAGTTTGCTGGAACAGTTGCAGGAAAACTCCAAACACTACACTGTCTTTCCGTTGCTTGCAAATGGACTCTTTTGAGGAGACAGTGGATTTCCATTAATTTGTTGCCCTGATTGCACACACTATGCGCGAATACACTGCAGACTCACTCTTGCTCGTATCCAGGGTAAATCTTCATCCCTTACGTGTGTTTTAACTAAATACATCATAATCGGCTAAAACGCATGCGCAGGATACTTTACTTCCTGAACAAGTGCGCACCCGAGTCCGTGTTGCTTTCACATACAAGCGACTCGCAGCACGGTTCGGGAGCAACCGAACTCAGACCACCTCCTCCAGGTAGTCTCGGGTTCGGTACCCCAGTGCGCACCCGGGTCCCATGACAGCGTTCACATTAGCGATTTTTCATGCGAACCGTGCCCCGTTCCGAACTAAACTGCAAGTGTGAAAGCCCCCTGAGTGAACACGGAGCAGTTTTTCCGTGAGCGGGAATTGAAAACCCGGACTGGATCAAAAGCGAAGTGATTACAGAATGCTTAGAGTGGAGAGAGGAACGTGCTTTCGCTCCAATCCAGGCTTGATCACATCCCCCTCACCAGGGTGAATATACCTCGTCTTTCCTTAATTTAAGACCTATTCAAACTAAACTTAAGACATTTATCACACTATTTGAGAAATGAAAGCCTATTTACGGCCTTAAAATTATGAAAAGTGAATTTAGGACATTAAGGAACATAAGGACAGACGGGAACCCTGCAATTGACGGAAATCCGTCATAGACTCGCTGCAATTAACGGAAATCCGTCGTAGCGACGGAGAACTTTAATCCCTGCTTTTATCATTTAATCCCACAGGAATGTCCATCATCATCACTACAAGTTTTGTTCTAGTCCACCTCTCCTCCCTATCGATGTCTCTTTGTTTATCTCTCACCACCCTCTTCATTCAATGTGTGAGGCTGGCCACTCACTTAAAGGACAAACAAACAGCTTGGCCTCGAGACAAAGGCCTCACTGCTCGTACACATGTGACGGAAAACCTCTTTACAGTGTTCCCTCAGAAGAGAGAGAGTGTTGGGAGGAGAGGGCAGTGGGAGGAGGGTTGTGATGTCTATTCAGAGATTGTCACAAGTACACAAAAGCGACTACATGACACTCAGGCTAAATCAGGAGTTAATGGACTCTTTTCTCAGGCCTTTACATCATGATGGGGTATATGAGGTTCTGGAATGTGAATCTCCCAAAACTTACCAAGGACATTTATAAATAAAACTTTTTTTTGTGTTGTTGTAATCATTTAAAAACTCAAAATGTTCATACACATTACGATAATGAGATTTTGGGACGGGTACGTGCATGTCACTATGTCCAGGTAATATTCTTGTGAGAATTACCTGTTAAAATATACAACTGAGTGCAAACTGTTTCCCCATTGCAATGTGTGATTCATCTTTAAAAGGGATAGTTCCACCCAAAAAAGAAAATTGTGTCATTAATCACTCACCCTCATGTCTTTCCAAATCCGTATGACATTCGTTCATCTTCGAAACACAAATGCAGCATTTTAAATGAAATCTAAGAGATTTCTGTGACATGCAACTACCACTTTGAAGCTTCAAAATGTTCATAAAGAGATTGTAAAATGAATCCATATTAAATGAGAGGATTAGTCCAAATTTTCTGATGAGACTCGATCGCTTTATATGATGAACAGATTGAATTTAGGCTTTTATTCACATGTTAACATAAACAGAAGCTCAACCGTACTTCCTCTGACGCGTGAGAACAAACTTCATTGGTTCTTGCTGAAACTCAGCACGCGTAACACGAGAATGAACCTAATTGGTTCTCGCACGTCAAGCAAATATGCTTGAGCTTCCGTCTACCATAACTGATGAGTGAGTTGATGAATGTTTATATGTCAATAAAAGCTTAAAAGAAATCTGTTCATCATATAAAGCGATCGTGAGCCTTCAGGAAATTTGGACTAAACCGCTTAATTCACATGGATAACTTTTACAATCTCTTTATGAACTTTTTGAAGCTTCAAAGTGGTTGGCAGATGTGTCAAGTAACGAAGTACAAATACTTTGGGTATTTATACTTTACTGGAGTAATTATTTTTCGGCCGACTTTTTACTTCTACTCCTTACATTTTCACGCAATTATCTGTACTTTCTACTCTTACATTTTAAAAATAGCCTCGCTACTATTTCATTTCGGCTTGTTTTCATTCCAGCTTGTCATCGTTCAAAAAAAAGAAAAAACGTATCCAGATAAATCGCGCCATCCAGATAGAGTGAATTTGATTGTGGTTGGAAGAGAAGTATCTACCATTCCGACACCCTATTGGTTTGTACGCGATCCATCGCACCTGCACATGACACAAATCACGTCACACTCCAGCAAGGACATAGCCAGTGTTGGGGTCGTTACTCAAAAAAAGTAATATGTTACAAGTTACAAGTTACTAAAGTTTGACTTTTTGCACCATTTCAATACTTATAGGCAACTAGTCATCATATCTTCCGCTCCATGAAACATGTTAATGCTCAGTAGTACACATATGTGACCCTGGACCACAAAACCAGTCACAAGTCGCATGGGTATATTCGTGGCAATAGCCAACAGTACATTGTATGGGTCAAAATAATAGATTTTTCTTTTATGCCAAAAATTGGGGTTCGGAACGACATGAGGGTGAGTAAATGATGACAGAATTTAAATTTTGGGGTCAACTAAGTCTTTAAATCAAAACATATCTATTTACACACATTGTTTGGTAGCACAACTATGTATTAGCACTAGCTTAGCATGCTAGTCATAAACAGATGGATGGAACAAATTAACGCACACATAGAACATTTTGTTTTGAACAAGATGTGTTCAAAGTTCAGAATATTGAATTCTAACAGTCTTTATCGTGTCATGGTTTGAAACAAACTGAGCATAAACAAATGTGTTAGCATGTATAAAATCCAGGGATAGATGTTTAGTGCAACTGATACAGAGAGGGGTCCCAACCTTCTCCACAGGAGATCTGTTGTCCTCTGTATCGCAGTCACTGTAGCTCATCAGCTATGTAAGACCTTTGACAATCCATCAGATCTCCTAACCGCCGATCGCAGGATATTAGCATGAGAAGACATTAAGCACAGCAAGGTGGACCTCCAGGGGACTGACTGCAATTTTTGCAGCTTTTGTTTTCTGTTCTCGGGACCAGTCCCCCCTCGGCTCCGATCCCTCCATGGATCCATGGACGGATGGCATCGGTGTCAAGTCTGTTCTTTCAGTTCGCCGCTGCCCCCTGCTTGCCATGCAGCGGGGAAAGAGGGACAGACGGCGAGAGAGACATTAGGAGCCCTAGGTACCGACCTCATTTGCAGATAAAAGCAACCTTTCCCTGTGACCCTTGACCTTAGGGGTTGCCATGGAGTCTGCCAGTCCTGGCTGGACCGGAGCATGCTGGGATGGTTCCCAGCAGGAACTTAGGGCCGCTACGAAAATGATTGTTACCGCAAAACACGTGTGCGTGCGCAAAAATTGGTATTCATAAGGCTCTCTCCCCGTGGCAGTAATGAGAAGGGTAATGGATGTGTTGTGTTTCTGTTTAGTGAACCGTTCAAAACATGTTCAAAAGTGTTTTGAGTTTCGAAGAAATCATCTGGTGAACTTATCATTCATCGGAGTTTTATGGATATCTGATGTATTCAAAATTCAGCTAGGTCAAAATAAAATTACATTATTATTTATCATGAAATGTCACAGGCAAGATTTTTCATTTAATTGAATATTTATATAATATCAAGATTGGAAGCACCTGGTCAGCATGACTGAAGATATTAGTGTTGACGTCACTCAGGTCACGAACACATACTTACATAAAGTACTGTGTCAGTACTTTATATGATTGATACATACTATGGTATGAAATTATTATGTACCATATTCATATAATGCTTTTTTGATCCACTTAAGTAGGAATTAAGTACATATTTAAATGTAATTTCTTAATTATATTGTCTTTGAAATATGGTTAAATGTACTGTCAAATGTACTGACAAGCATTTAAGGCAAACTAAAATATACTTGGTGACACTTTACAATAAGTTTCATTAGTTAACATTAGTTAACTACATTAGTTAACATGAACTAAGAATTAACAATACTTCTTCAGCATTTATTAATCTTAGTTAATATTAATTTCAACATTTACTAATATGTTATTAAAATCAAAGGTTGTATTTGTTAACATTAGTTAATGCACTGTGAACTAACATGTAACAAACAATGAACAGATGTATTTTTATTAATTAACATTAACAAAGATTATTCAATAATGTAACTAATGTAGTGCTCATTGTTAGTTGATGTTAGTTAACACCTTATTGTAAAGTGTTACCATATACTTTAATGTCATTTTTATTGTTTGTCATGTATTTAAATATATTTGTAATTTCACATTTGTAATGATGAAATTGCAATTTAGTACATTTAAAATACATTAAACATGTAATATATGAAATAACACTGCAGTTAAAATTATAATCAAGTATAAAGTGCTTAGTATATGTTAGTCAACACATCAAAATAAGTGCACTTTATCTGATCAAAACAAGGATTTAAAATCAAAACAATTTGACATTATTACAAAGTGCACTTTTTAAAGGTGTACTTCAGTGTCAATGAAAGTGTACTTTCTTTTATTTCAGTATTATTATATTATCTGCCATAACAATGTTTCAAAAAATGTACTTTTAAGATTTGAAGTACACTACAATGCACATTCAATACAATTAACTCAAGCTCACTTTTTTTATGCACACATGCAAAGTTTGTAAACTTTGTTTACATATCACTTTTATATACTTTTAAATATACAATGAAGTGGTACTATGGTACCATGATGGTATCAAAAGGCATGGACTTTGATATACAACCTACCGTGCTAACAATTCCATTAGAAAACGTGTTAACGAACATATATACATATACTCACACATGCATTTAAGCCATAAGTTTGTAAACTGTGTTTACACATCCCTTGGTATTTTTAAAAAATATACTGCTGAGGGAGCTTGCACGTGTTAGAGATAGCATGTGTGTGTATCTATGTATAATGTATGTGTGCGAGGGGTATACCTCGGTCACGCTGCCTGACTTTTATATGCTGTGGCTAACCTCACTCCCCACAGCTGACTGAATATTAAATAAACAAATCCAAGTGGCTGAATACAGTCGGGTAAGTACTCAAGCAGGCAGGAGGAGTAAGTGCGTACACACACACGCACACGCGCACGCGCACACACACACACACACACACACACACACACACACACACACACACACACACACACACACACACACACACACACACACACACACACACACACACACACACACACACACACACACACACACACACACACACACACCCAGGGCCCCTCGGCAGCCTGTCTTATTTTTGGCAGCTGCACTTGAGGGCCTGGGGGAGGTTTGGCAAAGGGGGCGGCATGTCGAACTTCCAGACAAAGAGAGAGAAACTTGTGGAAAAAAGAATAAGGGAGAAGTGAAAGTAAGAGAGGGATGACAGCTGAGAGGGAGGGGGAATAGAAATCTGTGTGTTTATTGCTCTGGAATGAAAATCAGGAACAGCAGTGGACAGAAAAAGCCGGGACTGTTAAATGTAGCCGCACAGCTAATTTTTCTTGTGGTTAGCAGTGAGTGGCTGTGGGCCGGGTGCTGTCAGTCAGTCAGTCAGTCAGTCAGTTAGGGTGTCAGGCTGTCTTTGTGTGAGTCTACATTAATCCCCTGTAGGGCTGTCCCCAGGCCCCGCCTCTCATCACTGCACCATACAGACGCATAGAGACGTGGGGTCAAAGTTCACCCTGCTCCATCCTGTGAGGGTAGAGTACAACATTAACAAGTCACTTTCGTCCTAGTGTCGCAGTAGCCAGACCTCTGACTTGGGGTAGAAAGTGTGGTGCTCATTGCAGTTTATTCTGGCCAAGAACCACCCACTTGCTTAGACAGGAAGAGACTGTCTGATTGACATATCTAAAGCATCCCAACACATTTTTTTAAATGAGATGTTAAAAAGCGGGTAAATCTGAAATAAATAACAGTTCTACCAGAAAGACTCGGTAGATAAAATGATGTAACAAAAGCATATATTTATTAACAGCCCAGCAAGCAAATATTTATTACGTTTTTTTGGCGTAGGCCCCGTCCGTAGCGCGCAATCCGAGGGTAGCGGAATCTGCATTTCCTGCCTGAAGACGAAGGCAGGGGCGCAGCCGACCCCCTGGGAGGGATGGGAAGGGACCATCCTGGTGGTGGTGGGGAGGATGGAGTTGATCCTCCAACAGACATTCTACTGACTATAAGTAAGTTTGCACCTACATGTCAACTTATTCTAACTCTAACTCTACCAGTCTACTAATACTCTACTAACACTGTAATGAGAGCTAGTAGACGTGTAGGTGCAACGTTACTTATAGTCAAAGGTAATAGGGACCATGAAAATAAAGTGAAACCCTTTTTTCTAATCACAGACATTGGACAAAACGTTTGGATTTGGCTTGTCATGTCCTGTATCCTGTATCATACTTATTGTTGAATGAATGAATTAGCAAATACATAAATAAACATTGCAAATTTTGGCAAATCCATGAGATCTTCCTCAGAAGCTCATTGTTGCATCTGTAACTAAACACAACTTTGTTTCCTAGTATAGGCTGATAAAAAAACCTGTGCACCCTGACTCTGGAAAAAGTAAAAAGTCATTGTCACTAATCTTGCTCGTGAACCTGGGACTCTTTTTTTTTTTTTTTTGCTCCGGTCTTTGAGTTTAAGTGTGCGGGTACCAGGTAAACTCATCTGAAATCACGATTTAATGTGTAAGGAGAAGAAGCACCCTTTTACGGCCTTCTCACCTCTTTGTGCACCAGTCTCCTTTTCTCGCTCCCAAATGAGCACAGCGCATTAAAGTAATCATGAAATGGAAATTGAGCCCATTTTCTGATTTAAACTGAAGCAGAAATGTTTTTGGCTCTTTCTTGCAGCTGGCATACTCACATGTCCCGTCTGTTGTGTTTCATTCTTTGTGCTGACATTACAGTTCAGTACAGACAGACTCATCCACCCTCTCTGCTTCTACTTCCGCCCACTCAGACTCCATCACAAAATCTGTCAGTCCCAGCAGTTCTTCAGTGGTGTGTAAACATGTTTGTGTGTGTTGCAGTCTCTAATTAACCTCATTGGTCAGCCGAGGATATTTTGCGGGGGATGCAGCCATTCTCTGGCCTTTGAAAGAGACTGTTTGTGTGTGAAGGAGTGAAGCAAATCAATAAGCGTGCTTGTGTTTTTGTGATTAATTACTTGCCCTTTAGTTTTCCGTCTCTAAGCGTTCTCTCTCTCTTTATTTCTCCATCTCTCTCAGACCTCCCATGGCAGGTAGTATTAAAGCGATAGTTCACCCCACAATGAAAATTCTTTCATTTACTCACTCTCTACTATTTGATTTTTTCCAAAGTAGCACAGTAGGACATTTTTGAAGCAACTCTGTTTCATACAACAACAGTTCAGAGTGAACAAAAAGGACACAAAGTATCATAAAAAATAGTCCTTATGACTCCTATATTCCAAGTCTTCTAGAGTCATACGATACAGTATAAAACAGAATTAAATTTTACTTGTTTTTTCACACACACACACACACACACACACACACACACACACACACACACACACACACACACACACACACACACACACACACACACACACACACACACACACACACACACAAAAAAAACCCTCCACCAAAGCTTTGAAATGGACTACAGAAGACATAGTGTATAGGCTACAGAAATGGTTGACGCCATTTGGTTCTTGTGTGTCTCGAGGCCAAACATCATGACCTATGACCTGACCCATAAGCGCAACCTAGACTCATTGAAAATACTGCCTACACTTCTGTAAAACCTGAAATATGTTAATTCAGGTACATTACAGTGCACTGGCAATGTTTTATTATGTTGGTTGTTGTACGTATAGTACAGAAATTAAATGTCAGGTGAGTGGGGCAAAAAGAATTTCCTTTACGACGTTTGAAATGAATGTAACACCCACACTTACCCTATCCTAAGCCTAACTGATAGTATGAGAAAAAGCAAACATGAGATAAAAACAAATTTGCTTAAGCAACCATACCATTTATCTCCCTTCTACAAGGATTTGAACTTTTTTGTAGAGTGTCATTAACCATATTTCACCTCATACTCGAGTGTTTCGCATCGCAAGTGCAGTGCTGTACCAGGTGAGCTACAGAGCAACTTTACTACATCAGAAAATCCATACATATAACACACGTTAACCTGTATTTATATCATGACAACTCTCGAAGCATTTGGCATGGGAATGGGTATGACAATGTTAATGTATTTGGTCTTGGCGGAATAGATCTGCTACGCTGCTGTTATTGCGGCTGCTGCAGAGCAATTTTAGGAGGTGTTATTACCAATGCATACATGACACACTGCTGTTGTCACAGTCATCGTCTGCACCACTCTGTCTTTGTCTTTGTGCACTACACTTCCCAGAATCCTCCTTGTCTCCTCACCTGAACTCACTCACTCAATTACCCACCTGTTCATCGTCCTCATCATCCGTGTCACCTGTTTTCACCTCGTTATGTTTGATTTGTATCTGTATTTAGTTTGCTTCTGTTCAGTCAGTCCTTGTTAATGTTACAATGTTTTATGTGTGAGTTAACCTTCTGCCTGTCAACCCGTCTGCCTGTCTGTACCTGTTTGGAAGAATATATTAGTGAATGTTTGAATTGGAGGCTTTCGACTCTGCCTCTTCAACCCGCACCACAACCGTGACAGCTGTGAGGAAGGCATGCTGCTGCTGTCAGTGGTTAAATTGGCTTTTGTAGGGAGGGGAGCCCTTATTTTAGGTGAATGGTCATCATTCAAAATCGTGCTGTAAAATTACTTAATGTGTTTTTACAACAAATGGGCTCTTTATCCAGTATTAATGTGTAAGGTAGGGTTGAGTAGTTATTCAAACAGAGAAATACTTTACAATTCACTTTATTATTATTGTTTACCTTTAACAGGCAGGCAACGGATTTCACCCTCGGAAAATGTATGAAATCGAACATGTTTGAAAATATTGGTTGGCAATTATGTAAACCTCTTTTTAAACAAGAAAAGTATGTTGATTTAAGAGAATCAGGGCCAATTTCTTTGGCAGTTTATGTTTGATTTACAAACTTTTTCCTTACAATAGGCTCTAAAGAAGCAGAAATGCTTAATGTCAGATAACGTCTATAATAATTAGACTTTGGGTTCGATTTTATGCCAGTTTTCAGTGGTTAGGAGGAGCAATAGGAGAGAGAAATTTGGTAAACATTGTTTAGGTCCATTAAACCACGTTAAGCCTTTTCCTCGCCATAGGCGCCAATGAAGAAGAAAACGTTAATGTGAGAACTTCTATAATCATTGGATTTCAGTTTAGTTTTTTTTGACAGGCTTAAGTGTTTATGACAAGATATGGCCATGAGATATTTGGTGATCATTGATCGTTGTTTTCCGACCTTAAGCCACGTTAAGAATGTCCAGCAGAAAGTTTCAGCTAGCAGCAATGATCAGCTAAATCTTCTGCACTAGTTCTATTGTTGACATTAGCTTGGCTCATTTGTTGTTTCCATATAATTTGCCTTCAAAAACACAACAAACAAGCTCTCACCTTGCTTCACCAGACAAGACAGCTTAAATACACATAGGCCTACTGAATCTCATAACTTTATAAAGATCAGTGATCCAAAAGTCAACTCTTCGGACTCAGAGCAGGTTTTACCGGAATGTCAACTAACGTAGCTAATGTTACTGAGCTCGCTAACATTAACGTTAGCTCAACTGAGCGGTTAAACATAAAGACAGCTTACATTTCTTTCAGCTCAAACTTGCTAGTTTTTTTCCTAGTTTTATTGTTTTCCTATCACTTACCGGAGCAATGGAGCGGCGCCGTCTGTCCAGAAGAGGCAGACTTCAGAGAAGAACGAGCCTCGCTTTCATTTGACCCAGATATCAACAGAGATGTCCATTTTTTAACGGCTCTGTTTCCGAAGTGTTTTCCACCCTGTTCAATATCTCAGTTGACGTTTCATTAAACTGCTGATATTAAGAGTTTTAAGTCTGGAAACAAGGCAGCCAGCTACGAGATGAATTGTGAAAAAAAAAAGAAAAAAAAGTCAAAGGTTCAAGACTGTGAACAGAGGACTTCAGAGGTAGCAGCTCGATTGCTCTAGCCGTTCGCGGGTTTCCATGGTAACGTGACGTCGCTGTTACGCTTAGAATTGTGACAGTTTTCCCTTAATGGATGTGGGCGGGGTGCTGAACGCAACGATTAATGCATTATGACGTCTGATAATTCCATGTAGCCTTAGTGTCTCTGTGTAGTCTTGCTAATTATGCAGTCTCATATGCCATGTATTTGCCAGGACATGAAAAATAATTCAGAGCTGAGCTCCGGCAGGGTGTGTTGTGAACCTGAGAAGGCGGAGCTGCGCTCCGGCCCAATTTAACCTCTGGCTGCTGTACAATATAGTGCACATGAATTATCCATAGCAGATCTATACAGGTGGAGCTGGGGAAGGTGGGGGGTTTCTGAAAGTGCGCTGCACTGCTAAGGCAAATGTTGACCAAGCATTTGAAAGTTAAACATGCAAGCTCATTGGCTACTGATACTTCAGGAACCAATCAGCTGTGCCCTATGGAGAATTATATGATTGCAACCTTTAAGTTGAGGACCTATTAGCCTGCGCCATCTAGAGTTTCATTACAGAGCTTTGTATTTGTTTACAAATCATGTTAAAAAGTGTTTTAAGGTCATATTGTACAAGGAACTGTATGTATTTTGCATGAAAATAAATATTTATTTATCGATACTCTGCCCCTAATAATAATTTATGTGAAAAGGAACAAAAGATGTTGGTGTTTTACTGTCTCAAGGGTTCACCGGGAAACTGCAGTGAAATGTATGTAGGTTACATGTACGTTTTTGCAGTTTTTCGTCATGTAGTTCCAATGAGCCTGGTTTGATGGCATATTTTACCTAAGTTTCAAGGGAGGGCATGACAATGGCATATAATTCTGCCTGTTCATCACACAAAGCGATTTTATAATTTTTTTGGAATATAGTGCAAGAGTCATTATTGGTGCTTTTTGGAGCTTTACAATTGTGGTCACTATTAGTGTGGTCATTGCTTTTAAAAGAGCTGCATCAGATTTCTCCTTTTGTGTTTCCACTGAAAGAATAACAACAGTATGAGGTTTTGGATCAACTTTAGTACACATAATGTAAATAATGACAGAATATTTATTTTTGGGACTTTGGGAACTGGGACTTTATTGTTTTTGTGGAGAGTGCAACATTCACTGAAACAGAGGGAAAGAACAGGAAAGTTACTGTAGATGAAAACCAGCAGAAGAGGAATAAAGTGATGAAATAAAGAGGAGATCTGCTGTAACTCGATGCAGTTGTCTCGCTGCTTTACTGTCTTTTTCTTTATTTTCTCTCTCTCTTTTTTTCCATCCCTGCCTCCGTCTCTCTTTCTTTCAGCACTCTTCTTGTGTGGTCCGGAGCTCACAGTCATTCCCAAACAATCGGCATTAATCCAGCGAGTTTGGGGTCTTGAGTGCAGCTCTGCCAGAGAGCGTGTTCTTCCGCAGGCTCACGCTGGCCTGTTTGGAGGCACGCTATAGGCCCCGCTCACCCACACCAAAAGCCCAGCGCCCAGGGCCCTTTCTCAGGGACCCCTCATCCACTCATCCCCTAAACCCAGAGTAAGATTAACCACCACCGCGGCCTGGAATGTGCTCCCTGGCTGGTCTTACAGTAAATTGCCGTAATCAGCCATTAGTCTAATGCAACTATTTACTGAACTCTGCACATTCATCACTCTCTTCCTCTCCCATGTTCTGTTGTTCTCTCTCTCGCAAGCACTCTTTTCTCGCCAGACTCTTCAATGATGGACTGGAGTGTTTTAACAGGCCCATAACTCACGCTTTAAGACAAAACAGGGCCCCTGATAGGAGGACAACGTGACCTGACTCTCTTAACTGATATGCATAGGAAAGAAATATCTCAAAATTGCTTTAATATTTCTTCTAGACAGCAATGACATGAAATGGAGATCTTTCAGTCAGCATTAAAGCCAAATGAACCCTATTTGCTTTCGAAATACACATTTAGTATTTCATTGTCTTTTGTCTGTTTGGCTTCAGCATTAACCTCTGCTGGAAGATGCTTTTTCTACACCATTATGTATTGGCATTTCTCCATTGACATCCTTTCAACGTTTTATAATATAATCTGTGTGCATTCTGTAATAAAATTTCAATATTATTTTTAATCCAATTCTCCCACAAGTCAATTATCATTTACATTTATTTAATCATTTCATATTTATTCATTTACACTGGTTCAGCTGATGAGTTGAATCAGGTGTGTCTGATTAGGGAAACACATGCTGTGTCCCAATTCGCCTACTTCTACTTTTTCGAGTCGAGTCACAAGTCATCAAATTTGGGACTCGAGTACATGTCAAGTCCAAGTCATGCGACTCGACTCCACAACCCTGAATATTATTTAGGATGTATAGTATGCACAATGGGACGCAGGGATACAAAATCTGTAGAGTTGAGAACCACACTGTAGCAATGTTCAGGGAAGAAGGAGGCGGGAACCGGCGAACATTCAAACAAACTTTATTAAAAATAAAATAAACAAACTAAAATACCGCCAGCAGCCCCTCGCGGACGACCGCTGGCTTACCCAAAATAAACATAACCGCCAGCAGCCCCTCGCGGACGACTGCTGGCTAAAATAAAACACAAATACAAAAACCAAACAACAAAAATCAGGCCTGTTCCTCTCTCCATCATCAACGTCGTCGCTCCTCATTTATGCCTCCGCTCCTCCGTGAGAGATGCGAGACCGGTGTGCTTCACAGGTGTTGCTCATTAGCAATCGCACCACCGGCCTCGCGCCGTTCTCTCACGTCCCTCGGCCGTCCTGTTCGCCACATACCCCCATCGCCCCTCACAGGCCGGGGGGTACCCACGAGCCTATGCCTACTCCCCCCCCCGGCGGCGGCGATCCCTGGGGGGTATGGACCGACAAGCCGAGGGAAACGGAGACGTAAGCATGAGGAGCGACAGATCGAGAGAGGGGAGAGAGGAAAAAAAAAAATTCGGTCCGGTTCCCACAACGCGCTGCCATCTGGTCCTCCAACCAGCTGGGCGATCTTCTCCGCGGTGCCTGGCGGCTCCTCGGGTAGCCCCCGGTGGACGGCTCGACGCTCCTCCGCCGCCCGGTGGACGGCGACGGCTCCTCGGGTGCCTTGGGCAGACGGTAGGAGTCCCCCGCTCCCTGCTCCTCCCCTTCAGTGGTGGACGGCAGCAGGCTCCGGCCCACGGCGAGCGGCGGCGACTCCCCCTCCCGGATGGCAGCCGCCCCTCCCATACCCAGGCGGCCGGCAGCGAGCTCGACCGTCCCACCGGCAACTCACTCCAGCGTACCGCCTCGAGCGTCCATGGCCGCGAGTCCCCCGCTCCCTGCTCCTCCCCTCGTTCGGCGGATGGCAGCCGGCTCCGGCCCACGGCGAGCGGCGGCGACTCGCGCACCATGCTCGATTGCACCGCGGATTCCCCACAGTGGCGAGGACTCTCTGACAGCGCGTTCCTCCCTCCTCCCGGGTTTCGGCACCAGTGTAGCAATGTTCAGGGAAGAAGGAGGCGGGAACCGGCGAACATTCAAACAAACTTTATTAAAAATAAAATAAACAAACTAAAATACCGCCAGCAGCCCCTCGCGGACGACCGCTGGCTTACCCAAAATAAACATAACGGCCAGCAGCCCCTCGCGGACGACTGCTGGCTAAAATAAAACACAAATACAAAAACCAAACAACTAAAATCAGGCCTGTTCCTCTCTCCATCATCAACGTCGTCGCTCCTCATTTATGCCTCCGCTCCTCCTTGAGAGATGCGAGACCGGTGTGCTTCACAGGTGTTGCTCATTAGCAATCGCACCACCGGCCTCGCGCCGTTCTCTCACGTCCCTCGGCCGTCCTGTTCGCCACACACACTTATCTCAAGTACATTGTTACTGCATTGTTAATATTTTGAGGTGTCAGTCATATTTTTGTCAACAGTAGGCCTATGTTTAAATATCGTCATTGTTAATTTCTTCAGCTTGTCTTGGTTACTATTGACCAAATCCCCCAAAAACTTTAACTAAAGTTTTTGTCAGTAATTTTTTGTCAGTGATGAGATTAACACTGTTTGTGTCTTTGTGTCTCATTAGGGATTTTATGAGAAACACCTGAGACAAAGTACTTCAACGAAACATAATGGAGAACTCCATTAAGGCTATGTTTACACGGAAACGATCTGAAGAGAAAACGCAAAAGTGTCGTTGCGTTATCACTTTTTATACTGCGTTTAGACGAGCGTTATGGGGGGAAAATCTGCGTGCATATGGTGACGCCAAAGTGTGTGAAATTTGATGTAGTATGCACTCCAGGCGGCTAGGTGGCAATGCCACACAACAACACCAAGTCTGCCTGCGTACAAGGTACACGTGCCTGCGTACAACCTTCCTTCTACTTCTCTCCCTAGTAGCGCGAAATCAAAACATGGCGAAGCGAACAGCAAAAAGACTCTTGTACGTTTATTAGAGCTGCTAGTGCAACTTGAAGGTCCGATGTATGGAAATAATCCGACATGTTGGTTGTTATTTTCCTGTGCTGGCGCATGCCTTTGACGTAAACGCGTACACGACGAGAGCCACCGTGAGCAGATTTGCGCTTTTACCCTTTAGACGGGAACGCGGCGGTGGAGCGTTTTTAAGATTTCCACTCTGGAGGATGGTTTCACTTTTTTGCGCTTTTAAGCCCCAAAAACGCTGTCGTCGTGTAAACGAAAGGCACATCTGATAAAATATTTTTACGTTTTCACCCGCGAGCGTTCTCGTGTAAACAGGGCCTAAGTCTAATGAGTTATGAAAGAGAAACCTCAGAGCAATACAATTTTCCTCTGGGTATAGGGCGCCTTAACTACATTTCTTTCTCTCTCTCTCTCTCTCTCTCTCTCCCCATTTCCTTACCAAATCACCCACACAGACTGGTCATTACTCAGCTCTTGGAGCCCTTGAAACCGTATCCGGCTGGGCCCCTCCCAGGAGCAGCGTGTGTTTGTGCGAAGGATACAGAGGAGAACCAGGTCACCAGCCCCGTTACAGCCATTACAGTAATCATGGTTGGCATTGTTAATTGTTTTTTTTTTCTTCATAGAGGCTAATGAAGTATTGGGGGGGCTTGTGTAATGAGTTCTCGTGGGTGGTGGTGGAGGCGGGCAGGACAGGTGGAAGGAAGAATAAAAGCCGTGAAAGAGAGGCACTGGAGGCGTAATTGAATTGTCAGTCCAGGTTATGATTAGTAGACGCACATCCAGCCATGTGAGAAATGAATTTCATGGCCATTGATTCTGCGATTTCTGTTGGAATGCCCGGAGAGCTGTAACCCTTTCACCCTGAAAAACCCTCTCCCTCTTCGCAGCACGAGGTCAGACCAATGAGAAGATAAATGCCGCTTGGTTTAATGTTTTATTATCTAGTATGATCTAAGTGCTCAAATACTTTGATCATGACTTTTGGGGCCACTGAATATACAGAAAGAGAGAAAAAGTCTCAGAGAATAACATCCCACAGCAAAGGATTCTTTTTTTTTTCTTTGGCAAATCAAATGAAGACATGCATGTAAAATAAATCAGCTATTCTCGCATGGATAGCCACTCTCACCTCAAACTAAGTCAACATTGGCTTGATTTTTGCTGTGTAGGCAAAAGACGTGTAGAGAGCTTTGTCTGACTTTGTGTTAGTTTTATCTCCTCCCAAACAAAGGGAGTGCAAGACGCCAGGTGGAATCCCACACATTCATCATAAACTTCTATGGGAAATGGGCAGAACCGTAGGAAAGAAAAATGACAAATGAGATCTTTGTAAAGACCCCATGAAATCAAAATTGGAGTTTTGTGGCTTTACAGGAATAGGTCACCCAAAAATAAAAATTCTGGCATCATTCACTCACCCCCATATCATTCCAAACCTGTATGATTTTATTTATTCTGTGAAATACAAAAGATATTGTAAAGGAATGTCAAAATGTTTTTTTTTTTTTTTTGGGGGGGGGGGGGGGTATGTCTTTGATGTCATCCATGTGCTAGTGTTTTTCTAAAAATAATCTTCTAGGGGACATACAGTATATATTTAACATTTGCAGTTTTTCCTCTACCTGCAAAATGTTATTTATGACCCAATACAACCAAATAATCACATATTGTGTTGGTTGAGTTTAAGAACAGACCAAATTGTCTCAATGTCTAATGTCTTAATAAAGTCTCTTCGAAATCTCAATATAAATTATATTTCTTATCAAGTACAGAGCTATGCTAAACTGTGCATTTGTATTTATTTCATATTTTGCCGTTCTTGCCTTTACCAGATAGGGTAGTGGCTGAACTATCCAGTGTTAAAAAAAATTTTGTTTTTTTTTATCCTAAGCAGTGGCGGAGCCAGGAATTTTTCATAGGGGTGGCCGGGCAGGGGCCAGCATTTACTCTGGGGTGGCACAAAAAACATAATTTTGCAAACAAACATGGCACTCATCCAACCTTAAAATAATTTTTAAAGTATTGTAGGTGCCCAAAATCACAATGATGTATAAATGTACAATAGCTAGCCTACAATGACATTTTTATTAAAGTTCACCAAATAACTGTGTCATAATTTTACTCACCCTCAAGTTATTTAATCAAATAAAACTTAGGAAATTCACTTTGAAAACAGAATACATATTTCCCAATGCTGAAAAAAAAAAAAAAACAGTTTAAACAGGACCAGAAAATCATGTTCAAGATCACTTTATTTATTTATTTTTTATTTAGCACAATTACAACAGCCAAAAGGCTGACCAAACCTATTTAACAAATAGCAATCAATATCTATAATAAAACAGATTATGTACATGTCAATTATGTAAGTGCAAACTATGAAAACTCAGCAAACTTACAAGCTGTAGTGTTTCCAAATTACATGACACTAGTACAAACAACCTACATTAGTTGGATTCTACGGTTATTGTGGTTTAAAGGAAAGAAATTCACAAATTCATCAAGGTTCAGAGACTTGGCTCTTGTGGACTCCACACTTAAGACACCTAGATTGCTCAGTCTATCATCATGCATGGTTGAGCGCAGGTAACTCTTTACCAGTTTGAGAGTAGAGAAGCTGCGTTCACATGCAGCTGTACTCACAGGAATGGCAACTGCAATTTTGCACAATCTAAAGAGCTCGTGGAATACCTCTTTAAATGGCTCAATGAGCACAGTCAAATCTACAACACTAGTGGGCTTCTGTATGCCAGCTTGCACTTTCCTCTCCAGAATTCTTTTCATTTGGTGAAGTTCATGTCTTAGATCATCTATGTTGCATGAGTAGATAGAGGCAAATGGAAAAAGTTATTTCTCATGGCAAAATGTTGCACTAGTTGGGTTCAGAGCTTGGATTCCCATCATAATTTCACAGTTTGGTTTTGAGAATCGTCTGTTTAACTCACTCAGCATCTTGTCAAGCACGGGGTAGAATATACTGGTCCGAAAAGTGTCTTTAGTACTTTCAGAACGGCCAGCTAGTTGGGACATTGTAACATATCCATGGAGCTTTGAGCTCTGTTTAGTCTTTCTTTTTGGAACCTAACATTTGACGGAGCTTCTTTAATAAACCTGAAAATAAGACTTTCACACTTACAGATGAAACTCGAAAAATTAGAATATTGTGCAAAAGTTTGTGTATTTCAGTAATTCAAATTAAAAAGTGAAACTAATATATTTAGTATATATGCATGATTATACTTTTCAGAGGGCCGACATTTCTGTATTTAAAATTATTTTTTTTATTGATTTCATGTATTATTATTATTATAATTTTCTGATATTTTGAATTTGGGGTTTGCATAAGCTGTAAGCCATAATCATCAAAATTATAATTTTTGCACGATATTCTAATTTTTCAAGTTTCACCTGTATAATCAAGGTACTGTAGTTTACCTGGAGGTCCTATTGGGTCAGCGTGGTTACTGGTAGTTGGCTCCTCTTCATTCTCAAAGTTTGTCTCCTGAACTGTCTGAGAAAGTGCTAGAATACAAAAATCAGTCTCAGTTGGTTTTCATACACTTTAAACTATTTTTATATATTATTGATTTCTATATCACTTGTTGTATTCAAACATATATACCAGTAGAATACTCAAGTGTGTGAGTGGAGGTATACCTAACATTTCTCTTGGGCTTGTGCTCTCTGGAGATTCTTCTCCCTCACTCTCTGGGTCAGTCTGTTCTTTCTCTCTTTCATCCTGCCTATTATTCTCCTGTGTCTTAGAGTCATTTGGCTGCTTCTTACTACTCTTCCTGAAGAAGGATGCTATATCTGGTGCCTTTCTTTTCATTTTCCACACATTTCACTGACTGTCTGACATAAATACACCTGAGCAAAACATTTCAACATTAACATGTTTGAAAAAAAAAATAAAAAAATGGAGGACTATTATTGAACAAAGATTAGAATGTTTTTGTTATACTGTATATAAAATCGACCTAAAACCTAGGCTAGTAATTATATTGGAATGTTGAATCACATTAAATGTCTCATGATAAAAACATAACTTAATAAATGTCCTTATATATTCAGAGATAACATGGAAATAGTTCTGAGCATCCAAGTCAAGTCAGCTAATATAAAGCCAACTGCTTCCTAACTGTTCACTTTGATACAAATTCACTGACACAAAGAGTTGAAAGGAACTAAAATAATAATTTATCTAATATTAATAACTCACCTGAATAGATGTGTTTGTGTGCTCAAACACGAGTTGATCCAGGCACCAAAACGAAGCTGCACCCCTCTTCACAGTCGAATGTTGGAAACGCGCGCTACGGAAACTCTCGCGATAGCACATTTGCCTCGCGATAGTTTAATGATTAAACTGTCGCGATAGTTTCGCAGTCTGAACGTAATAGTTTAGCCATGATCGATCGAGGTCCTTTTGATCAATTTCTACGAAATTATTATTATTATTTATAATAGATCGTAATTACGATCGGGGTGGCCGCGATTATTTACATGGTGGCCGTGGCCGTGGCCACCCTGGCCACCCCCTAGCTCCGCCCCTGATCCTAAGGACATTTAGGAGAAACATCTGACACAAAGTTGATACATTTAAGAGACATAACTGAAAACCCCATTAAAGGGGACCTGCCATGCCCTATTTCAAAGTCCTGATTTTGTTCATAGGTTTTCATGCTTGGATGTGTTTCCAAAAAAACACTATTTTCATTATCATTGTTGCAGCACCTCTCTTTGTCACCACTGTGTTCATGGACCTTTTAGTTAGTTATCATTTGTCACATGTTTCTTTGTTCAGTTTCCCGCCACTAGTCTGTCTCCCTGGCTACCATCATTAGATCATCTGTATCACCTGTGTCCTATTAATTACCATCATCTGTGTTTGCTATTTAGTTCCTCCTGTTCACTCTGTCTTTGCCCAATCTCAGTTATGTATGGTTGTTAATACTGCCTGTCTGCCCGCTTGGAGAACTGTAATTAAAATAGATGTATACTGAGTTTAATCTGTTTGGCTGCGTTCGGAATCGCATTCTTCCCTACTATATAGTAGGCGAAAAGAGTAGGCGAGCGAAAAAGTACGTTCGAATCCTCAGTATTCATAAAAGAGTAGGCGAGAATTACCTGGTTGACGTACTAATTATCGCGAGATTTGGATATGCGTTCGAATATGCCTACTTTCCTACTATATAGTAGGCGAAAACAGTACGTGAGGGAAGCAGTACGTTCGAAACATCAGTATTCCTAAAAGAGTAGGCGAGAAGTTCCCGGATGATCTCCTGCTTTTGCCCAGACATTTGAGTGTTTTTCAGCTTGTACTCATCTATCCCAGGAGGCCACGCGAGAGGATACGATATAAAAAACTACAAGAAGTAGATATTTCATACTCAAACATGACGGAAAGGGTGGACGAGTGTTTTCAAATGTGAGTATTACAAATACAAACCAAATCGCATGTTGAACTAACTTTCTGTACAGTAAATTGTTGAACTGTTGAAGGTGCAAAGACGCTATATAATATGGTAAATTTGTGATTTTGCCGTAAATCACATTTTATTGGATAGAGGAGCTCCATAAGGACACATACGTCTTTAAACTGTATTTGCATACATTTTAAACCGTATACATCTGAAATACCATTACTAAATATTTATTCAAAATCTGGCAAGATTACTACGTGTAACTGGTATGAAATAGACATCTGAGTGACGTGTGTGTACTATTGTTTAGGAGAATACACTGTTGTTAACACTGTTTTTATTAGTTTAATGCATTTTACATAAAGTAACTAAACATAAGTAATCTATTTCATTTATCCATTAGTACTGTTGAAAAATTGTTGAACATTTATGATGGATAAAAAGCTATTTATTAGCAAAAACCTCAACATGTAAGAGTCTTGTCTGGATGTTACAGGGACGGATGAGCACACGCGGCTGCTTATCCGGTGGAGAGTGGCTCATGAAGCGCTCTTCACCGGAAAGCGTAATGCTGCCATCAAAGGCTTTGAGTGAGTATACAGAAATATTTAAAAATCAATTGAATACTTTATTTGCAGTACATTTCAATTATTGTATTTTCAAACAGAGATTTTACTTTTTCATTCTTGATTTCTCTCTTGCTGCAGATCTTTTGTGGAGGAGCAGAGCCTGAAAGGCAGGGTGACGGCGGCGTTTGTTAAAAAAAATGGGAAAACCTGAAACAAAAATACAAAGTAAGATCATTTTGTTACTTCTAATACATAAATTAAATGATTAAATATTGTGCTGTTAAAATGACTGCTTTTGTATCATGCTTGTGCATTTTTGCAGGATCTGAAATGTCCGCAGACGGGGGTGAGCACTGAGGATGGAGAGGCCACAGCAGCGTCCTGGAAGTGGTACACTAACATGGATGAGGCAATTGGGGCCAGACCCTCCATCTCTCCTCCTGCCCTCGTTGCCTCATGTGGGCCGGATGCTGCTGTGGTCTCTTCATCCTCAGTGAGGCCAGAGCCAGCAAGAGCCAGGAAAAGGGCTATAGATGTGGAGGAGCTGATCCGGGACATGGAGGAGCGAGAAGAGGAGAGAGAGAGCGGAAGGCAGCTGAGAGGGAGGAGAGGCTGTGGAGAGAAATGGAGGAGCTCAGCTTCCTGGACAGAAGAGAACGGGAGAGACGAGAGAGAGAAGTAAGAGAAAGAGAAGAGAGATGGCACCGGGAGGCAGTCGAGAGAGAGGAAAGGAGAGAAAGAGAAACCAACAAAAGGGATGAAAGGTTCCTTTCTGTTCTTCAGATGCTCGCCAAAAAATTAATTATTTGACAAAAAACATCATCTGATCTTTTGCACGTTTGGGTTGTGAATTAAATTTGTGAATAAAAATGGGAATCTCTCTCTCTCTCTATATATATATATATATATATATATATATATATATATATACACACAGTACTGTGCAGCAACTACAAATGGTGGCCTAAGAATTTTGTACAATAATATGTATATAAAACAAACTATTCCTAGGCATTCACAGTACATTATAGACTTCTAGAAATTTAGTGATACTTTAAGATTGTAATCAAATTCATAAATTAAATATTTATGAAACGTTGATTAATAATTAGTGAATGTATGGTGTAATGTAAGAAGAAAAAACACTTTAAAACACTGGTTTTACTGGAGTGTATTATATGACTTTTAAAGGTTTACAGAGTTCATGCAAGGATCTTAAAGGCAGGTCATGGAGGGTTAAGTTCCAGCACACCTGTCAGTAAATTTCAAGTAGTCAGTTATTAATTGGTTTAAATTGATTCAGGGGTGTATAATTAGGGTTGGAAAAACTCTGCTGGATAATAGCCCTCCATGACCAAAGCTGAACTTGAGACTGTTTACACAAATTACACACAGTAAAATAGTGACTAAAGGGTTACTTAACCCAAGCAAATAAATCATAATAGTAGTAATTCAATAGTCATTATTTACTCGCCTTGATGTTGTTTGATCCCTCTGTTTTTTGTTTTCCTGAACACAAAAGGTGATTTTGGTCAGGTTTGTACTGTTTGGTTTAATACAATATCAGTCAATGGACTTTCAGAAGCTTCAAAAGCGTCATTAAATAATGCCATGAAGCTTCTGAAAGTTGGGCTCCATTGACTGATATTGTATGAAACCAGCAGAACAAACTTGACAAAAATTCCCTTTTGTATTTAAACAATAAAAAACATTAAATAAGTAAATAGTAAATCGTAAATAATTGCTGTATTTATATGTTGAGGTGAACTAACCCTTTAACCCACCAAATATAAATTGTAGTAAATTTATGCATTTTGCATTATAGTAATTCCTTGACAAACTAAGCAGCTTTGACTGTTTATGCCCTTGACTGGTTCAAAAAATGCTTTACAAATATCAATCACATTTATGCATTTGACATATTTTTTATCAAAAGTGATTAACTCCATTTATTTACAGGGACAATGACCCTGGACAAACCTGGAGTAAAGAGCCTTGCTGATTGACCAGCAATCTTCTTCTAACCAGTTCATTGGTTTATCCCTCTACACTACAAAAGGTTTTAAAGCTCTAACAAATATTTGCATGTAATTGTAAACCTATAAAATGACATTTGTCAAGAAACTGAATGCTGACAACATTTTTATCTTTCTTAATGTTTTAAAGGTAGTCATGCTCATGGAGAGCCGGCACAGGGATGTTTGGAGCAGACACTGCAGCAGCCAGATTGTCCCGCACTTGTTCTCCCACTCTTGCTGCAAGGTTGTGGGGATCAGGGGGGCCGTCATCATGGTCTTCCTCATCCTCTGGCTCAACGATGTCCCCATTGGCTAGAGCGAGATTGTGAAGCACAGCGCAGCACGCAACAATCTCAGGCACGAAGGCAGGGCTCACCTCCAAGGCCTTGAAGAAAATGCAGCGCCAGCGTGTCTTCAGCATCCCAAAAGCTCTCTCCACGATGTTGCGGGCACGGGAGTGCTTGCTGTTGAAACGAGCCTGCACAGGGTTCTGTACAGGCTCTCTGTAAGGGGTGATGAGGCAGATGGGTGCACTCAGGCAAGGATAGCCTCCATCCCCGAGGATGCACTTGCCTGCAGGTGGGTAAAGGTTGCCAGCATACACAGGCCTGTTCCTCAGCACCCTGGCATCGTGCACAGACCCAGGATATCCCACAAAGACATCAAGGAATTTCCCCCGGTGATCAGAGATGGCCTGGAGTTGGATGGAGTGAAACAGCTTCCTGTTGAAGTAACAGTGGGAGTTATTTGCTGGAGGTTTGATACGGATATGACAGCAGTCTATTGCACCAACTACTCTGCTGAAAACTGGTGACCCAGACAGCTGTGCAAATCCTGCTCCCACTGCCTCCAGGTCATCTCCGGTCGGAAAGCAGATCACCCTCCTCAAAATTCCCATGATGGCCTTGCTCACTCTGTGCACAATGTCATGCACAGAGGTCTTTGGGATATCGAAGGTCTGCGACACCACCCTGTAGGATGCTGCATGGGCCAGCCAGTGCAGGAACACAAGGACCTCAATCTCCCGTTCCCATCCAAGGTCAGATCCAGGTCTGACTGCAGCAATCAGGGACCTGATGGACGGCATAGACAGGCGAAGGTGGGCACGGTGGTCAGCTGCCTCATCAAGATAAAGCCGCAAAATGGGAACAGCTCTATTGAGATGGCAGTATGATGTGGGGTTCACTGCCTGCAATAAATACATCATAGTTTGTTAGAATAAAACAATCAAAAACAATGTTTCATGTGGTATTGACTTGTATATGTATTTATTTATTGTGATTTTCTTTTATTCATTCACTTATTTTTATCAATGTTTCATATTGTTGTCAGTAAATAAAATATGAATTTCATGAATAAAAATGTATTTACATCATCTGCATTTGTCTAGCGTGTATTCATGCATAGCTATGTAATATGATAATACAAAAGTTTGCTTGTTTTACAAAACTACATAATAATGTATATATATTATAATAATGTTATATAATTAACTCTTGGTCACAGCATTTGTCATAATTATTGTGCATAAGTGTTGGGATGGGCTAGTAATGAAATTCTTTCTGGGGTAATCTTAATTGTTTAAGTAGTAATACTTGCTTTGTTTGAGAATAAAATCATCAGTCTTCTCCAAAGGCGAGATCGTCGAGCAGCTGCCCGACATCTCCTTTGTGCACACCTTAATCTAACAATTGCAGACATGCCAACCATTTCAAACGCTGAACTAAACCGTTCTAGTAAAGTTGTCGAGTTACTGATGCAATCAGCTGTTAGTGCACCTGTCGCTCATGACTTTTAAGTTGTTGCGCTTGTGAAAACGTCATAGGTCACATGTAACGTCAACATGGCGAATGATGTCCGGATCGCATTCATACTTAACGAGATTTGGCCATTAAGTACCTACTCTTTTAGCGCTCGTTAAGTAAGTACTCATTGAAATTAAGTACCTACTCATTGAGTATGCGATTCCGAACGCAGCCTTTGTCTTTGTCTTCCTATCTAAGCCAACCATGACACTCTTCCCATTTGTCTGTTTAGTTACGATCTCTATGAAGCCCCTCCTTCCGAAAAGCTCAATGTGCTCTGGTCAGCTGGACCAGTGTGTTGTGATTGGTCAACCACTTTGAGCGTATTTTGGAAATGTCACAGTCCTTACCATAATTGCAAGTCTCAACACTATTAACACAACTCAACCAGACCTCACCCCTTTTTTTGTGTATGCCTTTGGTGGGAATTATTTAAATGAGGAGCATTGTGACATGTATGTCCAGAAGAAAACATGACTACAATTGAGGTGTTTCAGGGAGCTCAGAAACAGTGCACACTGATATAGAAAATAACTTTCTTTGGAGTGCTTTGTAACTTTTCAGACCTTTTTCATGCTCAAACCGCAACATTACACAAAGTTAAAAATGTAAAAAAGAACATTTAATCTCTGTTCAACATGTTTCCTGTCAGTATCTTCATATCCATACAAAGTTGTGAAGACACTGAAGAGAAAGATGGAATATAATACTGTATATAGAGAAACATTCCAAAGTTTGTTTTCCATGCTGCCCATTTACTCTTCCATTAACTCCATCCCAGCGTTGAAACAGGACTGTGGAATGGGCAATGGATATTTACACTGGCAGATTGACGGCCCGGGCACTAGACTTCTCCATCCAGCAGTAATGCTTCACCTTCCTCTGCCTCCGTTCACCGAGCCTCCGCCCTGCCACTTCACATCAAACCATTCATTCCTATCTAATGCCACATGCTGACCATTGAAGCTATCATTTCTTTGTTCATCTTCTACAGTCTGTCTCTCTCTGCCTTACACACACACATTGCTCTCTCTATGTGCATGTCCTCCCCTCTGTGTGTTTATTTTCCTGCGTGTGCTCAGAGTGGGGTGATGTGTATGCTGTAATAGTTCAGACACTGCAGCACTCTGTTGGTTCGCCCAAAGGGGACATGATTCCATCATGGAAAACGGTGCATGTCAGAATGTTTTGTTGGTGTGAATTGCGCTATCCCTCCAAAGGCGCGTCAGATTTGTGTCAAAACTCTTGTGTTTTTGGAAGAGAACTCCCTCTCCCATTAAATGGTGTGTCTGGAAACTTATTGTGTGTGTGGTTTGTGAGGTTTTCACTGGTACTGTTTATTACTTTGCACCCCTTATGGCCACTTTTAACCCTGGGTAAAGCAATGTTTAACATAGCGAGTTAGCCCTTTTAATCCAGATTATTAAAGCTTCTCGGCCGTCGCTAGCGGGGCGAGCGTTGGTGACGATTATTGGGGAAATCTTGGGATTTTAACCACCCAACCTGCACTGGGGCACCAGATACCTCAGATACAGCCATGCCTCCTTCAGAGCAGGGTTAAGAAAACCTCACACAAACTTCCTATTTTTCCAGAGCCCCAAGTGTATTTAATACATTTATTTTTCAGTCAGCCTTGTTAAATGTACTGCACATGCAAATTAAAATAGATATTGTGGCTACAAATTAAAAATATGTTCCTATGTTTTATTAATTTGTTCTCTTATTTTAGTTCAACTGTGGCCACATTTTCCTAATTAATTCCTTCATTTTAATTCTGGCCACGGCTGAACTAAAATGAGGAAATGGGGAAATGTAAACATTGGAGTTTAATAGCCCCTCTCCCTCCGCAATGTAAAGCTGTGACAGTTGAGTGCATGAAGTGTCCAACATTACTTTTTCTTAATGGTATAATTTTTGGTGAACACACTACCCTCACTATTTATATTACAAATCAGCAGAATAATGCATAAGTATGTGAATTGGTACGCACCTTAAACTAGCAATAGGTGAACATAATTGGTAACTATGGAAAGAAATTAAGAAACCAATTAAGAAACTAACCCCAAAAAAGAAAGGAGCTAATCACAGGTAACACAGGGACAAAAATAAACAGAAAAACATATCAGCTTAAAAGTCCACAAAACAGAACATAAACGTGATAGTATTACTTAAATATATACAGCACCAGAGAACAGTTTGTGCACGTTTGTACACATTATTTATTAATACTCTTTACAAATATTTTATCACAACAAAATTAAAAGCAGATTAATCAACAAATGTTAAAAAGGTATGAGAATTGTGCTGCGACTAATGGTAAACACATTACAATATCTTATATTATGATTATGGACATTTTCTCAGCCAAAAATTGCCTCCTGGCATACTTTTTAAAAAGTATTGAGGGATTTTCCATGTATATTGGATATTTGTTGGCTGCCTTTCCTTCAATCTTAGGTTAACATATCTTCTAAAGACATTTCTAGGCAAAATAAAACATTTAATATTAAAATATTTATAGTGCATATACAGGTCCTTCTCAAAAAATTTGCATATTGTGATAAAGTTCATTATTTTCCATAATGTAATGATAAAAATTTAACTTTCATATATTTTAGATTCATTGCACACCAACTGAAATATTTCAGGTCTTTTATTGTTTTAATACTGATGATTTTGGCATACAGCTCATGAAAACCCAAAATTCCTGTCTCAAAAAATTAGCATATCATGAAAAGGTTCTCTAAACGAGCTATTAACCTAATCATCTGAATCAACTAATTAACTCTAAACACCTGCAAAAGATTCCTGAGGCTTTTAAAAACTCCCAGCCTGTTTCATTACTCAAAACCACAATCATGGGTAAGACTGCCGACCTGACTGCTGTCCAGAAGGCCATCATTGACATCCTCAAGCAAGAGGGTAAGACACAGAAAGAAATTTCTGAACAAATAGGCTGTTCCCAGAGTGCTGTATCAAGGCACCTTAGTGGGAAGTCTGTGGGAAGGAAAAAGTGTGGCAAAAAACGCTGCACAACGAGAAGAGGTGACCGGACCCTGAGGAAAATTGTGGAGAAGGACCGATTCCAGACCTTGGGGGACCTGCGGAAGCAGTGGACGGAGTCTGGAGTAGAAACATCCAGAGCCACCGTGCACAGGCGTGTGCAGGAAATGGGCTACAGGTGCCGCATTCCCCAGGTCAAGCCACTTTTGAACCAGAAACAGCGGCAGAAGCGCCTGACCTGGGCTACAGAGAAGCAGCACTGGACTGTTGCTCAGTTTTGCATGTCATTCGGAAATCAAGGTGCCAGAGTCTTGAGGAAGACTGGGGAGAAGGAAATGCCAAAATGCCTGAAGTCCAGTGTCAAGTACCCACAGTCAGTGATGGTCTGGGGTGCCATGTCAGCTGCTGGTGTTGGTCCACTGTGTTTTATCAAGGGCAGGGTCAATGCAGCTAGCTATCAGGAGATTTTGGAGCACTTCATGCTTTCATCTGCTGAAAAGCTTTATGGAGATGAAGATTTCATTTTTCAGCACGACCTGGCACCTGCTCACAGTGCCAAAACCACTGGTAAATGGTTTACTGACCATGGTATTACTGTGCTCAATTGGCCTGCCAACTCTCCTGACCTGAACCCCATAGAGAATCTGTGGGATATTGTGAAGAGAAAGTTGAGAGACGCAAGACCCAACACTCTGGATGAGCTTAAGGCCGCTATCGAAGCATCCTGGGCCTCCATAACACCTCAGCAGTGCCACAGGCTGATTGCCTCCATGCCACGCCGCATTGAAGCAGTCATTTCTGCAAAAGGATTCCCGACCAAGTATTGACTATTGAGTGCATAACTGAACATAATTATTTGAAGGTTGACTTTTTTTTTTTTGTATTAAAAACACTTCTTTTATTGGTCGGATGAAATATGCTAATTTTTTGAGACAGGAATTTTGGGTTTTCATGAGCTGTATGCCAAAATCATCAGTATTAAAACAATAAAAGACCTGAAATATTTCAGTTGGTGTGCAATGAATCTAAAATATATGAAAGTTTAATTTTTATCATTACATTATGGAAAATAATGAACTTTAACACAATATGCTAATTTTTTTAGAAGGACCTGTATATAGCGTTGAGGTCATATGCTAGAGTTCTCCTAAGTTGACAAAATAAACTTCTAGCGGACATATACATTTAAATATCTGCATCTTACATACAGATAAAAAGGTTACACTTTATTTCGATAGTCCACTTTAGACATTCTACTAACTATAAGTAACTTTTCAACTACATGTCAACTAACTCATTAGAGTATTAGTAGACTGTCTGCTTAATATCTGATAACACTTTATTGTGATGTTCCCCATCAGACATTCAACTGACTATATGTAACTTTTCAACTACATGTCAACTAACTCTCATTAGAGTATTAGTAGACTGTCATTAGAGTGTTAGGTTATGGTTAGGTGTTAGGGTTCAGGTTAAGAGAATAAGTTTACTTGTAGTTGCCAAGTTACTTATAGTCAGTTGAATGTCTGATGGGGAACATCACAATAAAGTGTTATCAGATATTAAGCAGACAGTCTACTAATACTGTAATGAGTTAGTTGACATGTAGCTGCAAAGTTACTTATAGTTAGTAGAATGTCTAAAGTGGACTATCGAAATAAAGTGTTACCGATAAAAAACAACAACTATATTTGTATAAAATATGAACTTCATATATAGATTAGTGGCTTTTTTTACTGAGTGAAAATATATCTCTGATTTTATTGTTTTGTTGTTGTTTTATTCACATATATGGGTGATGTTCATATATGAATGCAGTTTAGGATGTATCTGTGTGTATGGTGCTTGCACACTAGTGTGTGTATGTGTGTGTGTGTGTGTGTGTGTGTGTGTGTGTGTGTGTAACCCCTGTGGATGAGTAGATATGTGTGAATGAACAGTAAGCTCAGTTCCTGACCTCCCCGCTGTGTGTCTTAATGAGGGGTTGATTGGATTGGCAAGCTGGATCAGGGATTGGGAATGAACCGGGCCTGGGCGGAACCCCTGATGGCAGCCCAAATGAAGGGGACAAACCTGAGAGAGAGAGACTACCACTGAGCTCTATTCTCTGAGCTTATACGCCCAATATGAGAGATTAGAATGTGTGCGTGTGTGTAGCATTCAGAACTGTGTTCAATAAGTCCAACCTTGTTAAAAAGAATGGACAGGACACATGAGGGGCCAAGGAAGTTGTCGGGTCCTTTGGCCCCAAAACAAACCACTGAAGTGTGATAGAAAATGGCTGAGAAATGTTCAGGTTTACTGAGGTTAAATGAGGCAAGAACACGCACTGTGAAGGGCAATGGGAACATTACTAGAGCCTTGTTTATACAGCATGGAGTATAATAGGAATTTGTCTTTATTAAGGACCTCAGGGAGAAGACTAGAACCGTTTATAAGGAGCTAAGAGAGCACTTGAGTTTCAATAATGTAGTGTTGGCTGTAGTACTGCAGGATTTTACTGGACCTTGCTCACTCAAACACATTTATTCTTCATAGTCATTGAAACTCAAAGGCATTACAGCCCAACCCACATACTCACAGGACCAGGCATATTCTTTTTTTATCAACTTGCCTTCAACAGTACAAATATCTGTAATTATGCAGATTAACTAAATATTTCATGGGAACTGAAGATGCAATTATTGAAAATGCTGGAAACAGCATTTGTGTATGTTGTATTGTGTATTTTCTTGGAAAGTTCCACTAGTTTCAGGCTGAGCAATGAAAGGTCTGAAGTTATTTTGAACAAAAGCTGTGTGAGAGAGAATAGAACTGTGTATAAATCCCCTCAAGTTTCTTATTCTCCCTCTTTTCCCCATTCCTTCATTCCCTCTCTTTCTCCACTGGGTAATTGTAAGTCTTCCGGCTGGGCCGGCCATGGCTCCTGATGGTCTCAAACAGGATTAGTGGAGCCTGTGGCTCCGGCCTCTCTGTCTGGATTTGCCAGCATTACCATGGCGATGCCACTTCTGGTGTGCTGTAATTACCCAACCACCAGGAGGCCTAATGCTGGGGGCAAAGCCCTCTGTCCTTACATACAGAATAATCAGACTGGCTTTCCTCAGGTCAGACTAAACTCGCAACTAACATCAGACTTGGCTAGTTTGGCACACCTATCTGTCTATAGAAATACATGGGAGTGCCTGCCTGAGTAGGCTGAGCAGAAATTGCAGGGAATGTCACCCGGGTCACGACACCATCTCAACTGGGCCAGGCTGAGCGGGACTCAAACTGGCATGAGAGCTGAGAAGCTAAAGACCGCAGCCTTTAGCACAGCTATCTCATATTACAAACACCAATATCATGCATGGTTTGACTCCATGATTATACATGGACTGATAGGAGTGTACGATAATCCCTGAATGCACTGTAAAGGGCTTTGAATAAAAGTGTCTGTCAAATGCATACATGTCATGATGTTTTAACTCTTTCCCCACCAGCATTTTAAAAAAAAGTTGCCAGCCACCGCCAGTATTTTTGATAATTTTCACAAAAATAGAATGGCCCCCAGAATATCTGAACATGCAATATATCAAAAGGAAGAACAGAGCCTTATTCTAGCTTCATGCATTCAAAAAGCTGAGAAAATAGCTTTTTTCCCAAAGTCGATAACATGTTTAAGCAATACTTTTGTTGCTTGTGTCTGCTCCTTTTTTTGCTGGTGTTTTGATCTGGACATTCTCTACTCTTTCAGAAGATGCGTAATAGCGCCCCTACCATATAATAGTTAAAACACGGAAAGCCAGAAAAATCTGTCCATGACGGGGAAGCGTTGTCTCATAAATTATGGAAAATTCCATCAATGGCGGGGAAAGAGTTAATGCGCTGCCCACCTAAACAGCATTTTAAAGCTTTATAGACATGAAGCCTGTTCCAAAAGGAAGCATAACATTCATTGCTCAGAGAAAAAAAAAATCCATTCAAGATGGTGGACAGGGTTGAGAGAAGTAACATGCTCCTGTCCTGAGTTTCTTTGTTTGCCCTAGATTCAGTGTTTGTATTGTCATTAAAGTAGTGCTTGCATGTGGATTCTCTCTCTCCCTCATCCCTATGCACCTGTTACAGTGCTTTAGTATGTTAGTTAGACATACAAATAAAGTGCCCTTCTTTAATGCATGACAAAATACTTTTAAAACCTAAAGTACTTAATAGTAAAACATTTAATTTGACATTATTACAGTGCACATTTATAAAAGTGTTTATCAGTTGTGTGTTAAGCAACATAGTCATGAAAGTGTACTCTCTTTAAGTGGCCTTTTATTCATTAATATTATAGTAGTTGCCAGTGTAGTTTTTTTAAAAAGTAGTCTATACTTTTAATATTTTAGGTAAAAGTGCACATTCAATACAATGCAATACAAATAACCAGCAATTTGTTGTGCGTGAACTACTCTACGCCGATGATGCTGCTTTATGCTCGTCATCTCCGGATCAGCTTCAAATCCTGATAGATCGATTTGGCGAATCATGTGACAAATTTGGACTCACCATTAGCCTGAAAAAGACTGTTACAATGTCACAGGCCCTTGACTCTCATACATTCACAATCAATGAGACCCCCCTTGAAGGAGTTGAGATGTTCACCTATTAGGGTTCTACAATGACTCGAAATGCAACACTTGATCTTGAATTGGGTACCAGACTTGGTAAAGCAGCTTCTACCATCGGAAGACTCATTAAATGAGTTTGGCTGAATAAGCACCTGCCTGTCCGAACTAAAGTCAGGGTCTATGAAGCCTGTGTCGTGAGCATTCTCCTCTACGGAGTAGAAAGTTGGCCAACCTATCGCCCACAAGAAAGTAGACTCAGTGCTTTTCACACCGGAAACCTACGGTTCATCATAGGAAAATCCTGGGAAGACAAGATGACAAACGAGGAACTCTTTGAGATAACTAATTCAGGACCTCTATCATCAAGGCTCAAATTCATTCGTCTCAGATGGGCAGGACATGTAAACAGAATGCCACCATCCCACATCCCTCACTCTATCGTTCTGGAAGAAGGAACTCGTCACACTGGTAGACCAAAGCTTCGCTTTAAAGATGTACTCAAACGAGATCTTGTAGACTTTGGCATACAACCTGAATCCTGGACCGTAGCATCAAGGAATCGGGATCAGTGGAGGGCTCAACTTCACAAAGGACGACAACTAGACTACGCCAACAACCTTCTAAAGTTGAGGGAAAGACGGTTGTAGTTAATCAACATGGACTAATGTGAACTACCCAAGCATTGTCATTCATGACAGACGCATGCCAATCATTCACTATAAAAGGGAGGAACTTCAGTGAACTAATTATATCTATCAGTACACGGATGTGAACAAGAACAGTAAGTTTACTTAAAAGATAAATTCAAAACACTGATTTGTTCACAAAGAAAATGCCTCCGTTGTATATTTACAGAATGATAGAAAGGAAGTTAAGTCTGTTGAACGGCTTAAACATCTTAGTGACTCCTCCAACACCTGTCATTATCTGTGAATCATGGGAACAATCTTTTCTGATGGGATTACAGAGACAGTAGAACAGATCTTAAACAATAATCTTAAACAGCCCAGATCTTAGGTCTTTATTCTTCCTTCCTTTCTCTAAGCGTCGTATGAGTGTAATCTTATTACAGCTTATTTACTGCATTGTTTTGCATTTCATGGGTATAAAATGGCGCCTGCAGGCATAGCTGGGATTCGGTACCCAGCGAGGGGAAATGTGCTGTAGATTAGACCTGCCAGCATGCTGGTTTATGCCTCCATGGAGGGAGGGAGAGAGAGAGAGGGAGAGAGAGAGAGAGAGAGAGAGAGAGAGAGAGAGAGAGAGAGAGAGAGAGAAATGCAGATGGGAGGGAAGGTGGCTGCCTCTGACAAGGTGGTTCAGTGTGTGTTGCATGTATATTCTGGATGGGGCAGAGCTGTGGAAAATTTCCCTCCCTCATGAGCCAGCTTCCAGCTCTCAGGAGCGAGAATCAACCTGCTCTTCCCGTAAAAGATCCGCAGATTTGACCAAACAGAGCATAACTCACCTGACAGACAGCAGTGCCTCCAACTGAAACCATATTCCCGGTGTCCCTTTAGCGCATGAGAGGTCCGTCAGTTTGTGAACATCCATCTCACTGCAGTCAAACACAGACAGAAGGATGTGGGTCGTGTACTGCTCACACCAGCTGAGTCATTCCTGTCATGCACAACATTTTCATACCCCTAATACATTGTATAAAAAATTGTACGTGAACTCCCTCTCAAGTTGTAATTACCACTGGGAAGATCTGAGATCATTTTGAAATGAGTGTTTCAGAGTTGGTCGGGCCATGAACTTTAAACATGGCGGAGGGGAGAACGATTGCTGCTGTGACTGCTTTTCTTTATTTGTTTTTTCAACAAACGCTACATCGCTTTGTCTTGTCCTTAAAGTACTGCATATTTACATATGAATAACCCATAAGCGTATTATATGTTTTATACACAGCGAAAATATCCTGTAGTTGACCGAAATTCCAGAATTGTCAGCAAGCTGACTAGATAGATTATGCGGTGAATGATTACGTATATATGTGTCAATGAATGCGATGCTAAATATCATTTTGGCTTTAATAAGCTTTTTCCAATAAACAGGCAAAAATAAACCTGGTGTCCTCCATGATTCCTGTTCTTTCCAACAACAAAGCACTTGAATGCGACAAGCTCGTAATCACGACTTCAGAAGTGGGAAGAAGGAAATTTCCGACAGCATGTGAAGGCAGCATTATCCACCAGGAAGTGACATCATTTCAAGCAGGAAAACACAAACATATTAGCTTGAGAAATTCTGTAATGTTTGGAGATATTAATCTCACTTACAAAACAGCATCCTATTTGATATAATTGCAAAAATATGTATATTTTTTTCAAATGATAGTTAAAAAATAGAATTGACTTCATTTAAGATTCAGATGAACTATTTATCCACCTCTCAGTCACTATCTTAGTAATTGCTAACTTAAGCACTTTTTTCATCCAGTTAATTTTCTTGTCATTGTGTAAATAATCAAGATATAAATAATAATGTTAAGGTGTCTTAAAAACTTTTAAAAAGAGAATACTTAAACAATACTTAAGTGTGAACTGAATGTAATGTTTCCGCACATGTTTTTTTAACCACTTATAGGACTAAAGTATATTTTAAATGTAATTTCATAATTACGACAGTTGCTTTAGTATGTTAGTCAACAGATAAAAATAGTGTACTTTTAAACATGACAAATTTTAAAACAAAGTAAAACTTTTAATTTCACTTTATTACAAAATGCATTTTTTAAGAAACAGTCATGAAAGTGCTCTCTCTTTAAATACACTTAAGTGGCTTTTTATTATGTGCAAGTGGGTGCAAGTGCATCTTACCAGAGTCACGGGTGCAGCCATGCAGGAAATTGTGGATATGATGAAGGTGATAACTGTAGTGAGAAGCCTGGCGTACCTCCAAAACATTCAAGGAATGGCATGGGTTATACCACACAAACCCAGACACCATCGCAGCGAGGCCATAAGAGATGGTAGACATACCACACTACAAACCACTAAGACAAACATACACAAACCAACCAACGTGTATTACTTGGATAATATACCATCTCTCTCTCACACACACCATCCTCCATCACTAGATGCCCACTCAAACTCAACTCAAGTCCATGAGCCCAATAGTCCAATACTTAAGTAAATGTTTAGAGTTCCTTTGATGCAACTACACTTTCAGACCTACATACTCTCTCCTCATCCATTCATCTCTCACAGCTCTGTATTTAATATATGTGTTGGCTCAGCCAAGTTTATTTTCAGTGCCTTTGTTCTAGGACCAAGTTCTTATTGCTTCTTTCAGCTGTTGTACTGAAACTTTCAGCTGGTTTCTGATCTGGAAAAGCTGGAGTATCATTGCAGGTGCTGGTGTGGAATTGCACCAGTTTCCCTATGAAGGCACGTTCTTTAGCTGAACCAATGATCCCTGTGCCATTTGAGGAGGCCCGTTCTCAGCAGTGCCCTGAACATTCTGTGTATTGGGTCAGTTGAGTCTTTGGATTGGGTAAGTGTGCAAGGATGGGCTTTCTATCATTCCTTTCCGAGGTTTTCATTTCGAGGACTAACTAATTTTTTTGTGTTATTACTGTTTCCATTTAGTCTTCAATCATACATAATTATCTACCCTTACGTTTCGTGTTTTTTAGGCATTTGATTTTTAGACACTTTTACTTATATCATCTAACATTATCATACTTCTTATATAAAATAACAGCTTTAATTATACATTTAAACCATTCTTTGTTGGTTCACTAATGGTCTCATTATATAGTCCCTAAGGACGGCCCTGCACCAACAACAACTTTTACAACAACCTTTCTTCCCCATTCTGATGCTCAGCAGATTGTCAGATTGCCTAATGCAAATGAATTGCTGCCATGTGATTGGCTGATACCTAATAAAGTGGCTGGTGAGTGTATATTGATACCATCACAGTATTTTTTGTAAGAGTTGCATGCATAAGCCTTTTTCCTCTCCAGTTGTTTTCACTTATTCGCAATTGTTTTTGTATTAAGTATAATTTTTTATTTGGACTCTTTTCCCTTTTGTTATTCCAGGAAGGCCTGAAAATGATTTTGTGTATCATTTATTTAAATTTTTTCTGCTGTCTCATCTTGGCTTCAAGGCGTATGTCCAGTGGAAAGAGTTCTTCAGCGCTGCCTCTCTGTGTTTTCCTTAATCTGTTTTGTTATTTTGTTTTCTGTTGAAGTAAACTTAGTTCACTGTCATTTTTAATAAAATAGTTTTATTTTTCGAAGTTTAATAAAAAAAAAACAGACTCACTCTGTCTCTGTTGCATATGTCTTTACCTCTTTCTTTCTGTTCATTCCTGCAATAATCTCATATGGTCATATGTCTCTGGTTGGGCAGTAGCATTTATTGAGTGTGTTGTGTTTCACAGTAAGTTAAATCTGTGAGCACTAGTACAAAATAAAAACTGTTCCTAACCACAAGGTGCTCAGGTCGATGTGTGTTAATACTTACTGTATAATAATTCACCGAAAATAAAAATACTGTCTTCATTTACTTACTCTTCCAAGTTCCAACCCCAAATGACTTTCTATTTCTATTAAAAAGCATAGTGTTTGTGTTGCTCTCTTTCATGCAGTAAAAGTGAATGGTGACCAAAAGCACAAAAACACAGTAAAAATGGTACATAGGTACAACTTGAAAAATATATTCTATGAAACCATATAAAACACTGAAAATTTTGCTCGATAGCTATGATCAACTTTTACTTTCATTGTATGCAAAATAACATAACAACCAAGAAGAATTCATGAAGGTATGAAGGACTGAACCAGCATCTGTTCCAGCTCACCGCCAGCCCCTGCCACACTCTCCAGACTAACCACACTACTATGAGGTTTATTCTCACTTTTATACCCTGAATCTGGAAGAAATGTGTGTTTTATGTACATTTCTGTCAAGACCCCTATCGACAAATATGATTGACAATTAGCATACAGTTTGGATTGGCGGTATTTTTCCGTTCTGGGCGAGAACTCCCTGCGCATCCATGCAGCCTAGCATGGATAAGAGCAGGGAGAGCAGCAATAACCCCCCTTAGGGTAAACAGAACAGAACCAACATGAATGTATGCGGATATCATTAATTCAAGATTTTAAAGTACAACACAATTCAAGAATTTATTCTGTTTCAAGGGGAATCAGAATGCCAAATCCTGACTGACGAGAGGAGGAGCTGGGGATGGAGCAGGGTAATTATCTTGTGCGAAACGAGATAACTGCTGAAAATACTTATAAGGAGCTTATATATACATACAGTGGTAGGTGTTGTATTCCTATAGGTAGACGTGGATCAGCTGAGAGTCAGCTGATGCGACATTGACTAACATGAACTGCCAGAACTGACGCTATACGCTTGATTTCTGTCAGGACCACTATCGTCAAATAAGATTGACAATTAGCATACAGTTTGGATTGGCGGTATGGTTCCATTCTGAGCGAGAACTCCCTGCGCATCCATGCAGCCTAGCATGGATAAGAGCAGGGAGAGCAGCAATAACGCCTTAAAACAAAACCACATGCCAATATCCCCCCAAACCCAAACTGACCACAATTCTGGATGTTTTTGCAGTTACCTGAGGGAGCCAAGGAACTATAGATCCAATCTTATGGGAGAAGCATCACTCCAACTGGAGCAAGCAAGGACACATTGCAACAAGTGTGTTGCTGTAGCCAATTAAACAATTGTATGTGATCTATTGGGGGAAGCTTACACCCCTAGCGGCAGCAAAATCTGATACAACAAGCATGTTGTATAATCGCGGAACTATTGCTAAAACTAGTGTAGTTTGGCAGGGGAAGCATACACCCTACAGCACTAGCTCGGACTAGCAGCTACAAAACTGGTACAACAAGCATGTTGTATAATCACAGAACCATTGCTAAAACTAGTGTAGTTTGGCAGGGGGAGCATACACCCTACAGCACTAGCTCAGACTAGCTGCAACAAAATTTGATACAACAAGCATGTTTGTAACCAATACCATGGACTAATATTAAAACTAGTGTAGTTTGGCAGGTAAACATACACCCTGTAGCTCTGAGTCAGATGCAGTGCGCAGCTAAGCTATGAATACAGTGTGCTTCCTCATTCATGAACATGATTTCTGCTCCCTTCGTACTGATTCCATCGGCTGTGGTGAAGATGACGACTCCCATGATTCTACACTCCTTCACAGGACCATCAAGCTACGATGTTGTTAGTGTTGAATAACAGACCTCTGCTGGGAATTGCTGCTCGTTCATCATCACCCGAATTCTAATCACCTGCACCTGTTCACCCTCATCAGCCTCACCATATCTTGCCTGAACTCCGTCCAGTTCACTGTCTGGTCTCGTCACACGTTACACAGACTCTTCCTGCTCTCACCAGAGATTCCCAGCATGCCCATACCTGAACTTCATTTTTATCCTCAGTCTGCAGTCTTCGGATCCTAAATACCTCCCGCAGTCTTCATTCCTCGATCAACATCATCCTCAACCTCACTTCCTTCATCTACATTTGAGCCTGGTCAGTACCTGGATGGGACACCACCAGAGAAAACCAGGTTTCTGCTGGAAGAGGTGTTAGTGAAGCCAGCAGGGGGTGCTTACCCTGTGGTCTGTGTGGGTCCTAACGCCCCAGTAAACTGTCAAAGAGCACCGTCCTTCGGATGAGACGTTAAACTGAGGTCCTGACTCTCTGTGGTCACAAAAAATCCCAGGCTGTCTTTCGAAAGTGTAGGGGTGTAATCCTGGCCCAATTTGCCCAGTGGCCTCTGTCCATCTTGGCCTCCTAATCATCCCCATATAATACTAATTGGCTTCATCACGCTGTCTCCTCTCCACCAGTAAGCCAGTGTGTGGTGGCCGTTCTGGCGCAATATGGCTGCCGTCGCATCATCCAGGTGGATGCTGCACATTGGTGGTGGTTCCCAAGATTCCCACTTCTATGTAAAGCGCTTTGAGTGCAGAGAAAAGCGCTATATAAATGTAATGAATTATTATTATTATTAATTTATTTTATGTCCACCGTCTGTTCCCTTCTGTGTCATGACAGTACAGCAATAATAAGCCTAATACTCACAATACAAAATAATAAGGTCGTATACAGATCATAGCACATTCTCGGAGGTAAGAAGTAGATTATCCTTAACCTGAAATGTTTGTCTTTTCATCCTGAAATGCGAGGCAAATGTTGGATCACAATTTCCACAGATCCCTTCACTCGATTGAGATGTTCTTTTATTCTGGACGGCAAGGGCAGTGACTGTAACATCAAGCGTATTTTGCAGTATTAAACACGTATTTATATTGATTTCATCAGGCTCTGAAAATTACACAAATAATGGCCTTCTCAGCTGCCATAGTTGCATCTCTTGCGTCATCAGAACAGGGTGTTCAACGCACCACCGTTACTGTTTAAAAAAACCTTTTGCAACTTTTTGTCAGGGCTGCGTTCTGCGTTCAGCGTTCAACTATGGTGTTATCACGCATTTCAAATGCTTCTTCTGTGACCACTTGTGTTTGGATTTTGTTAAGACCCTCTAAAAAAAACAACACCTAGCTACACAAATGGAGTATTGCTGCAGGATGTATTTTTGTTGATCAAAACCTGTAAACAAGTTAGCATTTTAGTATTTCTTGTTCCATCGTCCTAAAGTCGATGGGATTTTGGTTAAATGCCTGAAATAAGGTTTGTGGTTCACACAAGCTCAAGATATCTTCACGTTTTATGCTATGACATAAAATGCGGTTGCTAACAAGTGTTTATAATTGTGTTCTTGCAAACTATTTAAACTCAAAATTACAGGGAAAATGTTTTTAAATAAACACTGAAAGAGTTGTCGGAAGCTTAGTGATGGTGACGTTGAAGTCATGTGACTGAGGTGTAGTTAGTTTATAGCTTATGTCTAGCTTTTTATTTATAGCCATTGTATTTAGGCCTGAAAGTTGTGTACATTTATAAAAATTATCATTATGAACAACACGTGTAAGAACCATTAACATTTGTTGGTCACAGAGCTTATTTTCGGCAATAATCCAAAAGCCAATGGAAAAATCGTATTGGTTTTTGTTGCGGGAATCAGGGTGATGCGAACATCAGAGTTGGGCTACAAAAAAATGTCATCACAGCAGCACTCTATAGCATATTGGGTAAAATATTTAATTTCCTTTTGATTGAATATTTGATACTATTTTTGTATGAAATTAAATATATATAATTAAAAAAAGTTTCTTATAAAGTAGCATGTTACTGCCTACCTTTTGGAAGATGCTTTACAGTGAGAGCATGACTATGATGTCTTAAAATACTCTCTATATAGGCAGCTCACTGTGGAATATGGGGAGTAAACATTATATGTAGCTGTTGAGATGAAGCCTACATGTACAGTTTTATATAAGATACCTCATGTGATGTTAGTTTGTACCCTGTAACTTACTAATGTCAATTTACCCTGAAGCACAGGATACACACACATACTAAAACCTTATAAACTAACACATAGACATGCTTGGACACACATCGGTTTGAAATGTAGGTGCAAAGTGAGAGAAGAAGTGATAGAAACACTGTGAAGGAAAGAGAAAGGTCACTTCTGTCGCGGCCCCTCGCTAGTCTCTGACATTCCTGAGGCACCTGCACTCACTTTACATCTTGGCAGGACTGAAAAAAGCTTCTCAGCCTCAGCGCCTGTCATGTTTGTTCACGGAGGGAAACAAGTTTGGTTTTAATTAGAACTCCAGCCAAGAGCTGAGGTAATAGCCGCTCAGTGTGTCTTTCTTTTACTTTCTTTCCCCCCTCCCTCCACTCTTTCTTCAACAGCGGAGGGAGGAATAAAAGCCAACAGTACGATCCAAACTCAGGCATGTGTTTTCGAGAGCTTTAGATCTGTACTGCATCTGACAGCAATGTGCACAGTTTAGAGCTCATACTAGTGAATTCAGGTCTTGTACAGGGCTGAGGTCAGAGGTCAAAGGTCACAGCCTGTAGGGCACAGCAAGAGCTTAGAGTACATGCTGCAACTACACCATCTGGAAACAAAAAGCATTTTTTTGTGTGATGTATGCCATTTAGGACTGTCAAAGGTAACACATTAACACTCTTAATTTGTATATTCAGCTTGACAACTGCTGTGTTTGATTTCTAAATGTGTAAAACCTGTTTGTTATCCTGTTTACCATGAAAAATGGTAAAACATATCTGAATGGGACATTTAACAAAAGTAAAGGCATTTTGTAGTCTTTGTGTAATGAAAATGAATGACTGAACCAAAACCGAAATGTTAATGCAAACACTAGTGCAGAAATACATCTTTACATGTAAGATTACATCCATAAAGTACGGGGAATATATAATATTTATATATATATATATTTTACCCATACTTTATACAACATATAAAACAATGTTCCCTCCCATACACACACACACACACACACACACACACACACACACACACACACACACACACACACACACACACACACACACACACACACACACACACACACACACACACACACATATATATATATGTGTAATACACAAATCACATTCAAAAGTTTGGGTTGGTAAGATTTTTTTTTTATGTTATTGAAAGTAGTCTCTTACCTGTTCACCAAGTCTGTATTTATTTGATCATAAGGTACAGTAAATTGTTAAATATATGATTATAATTGAAAAAAAAAATTTCTAATTGAATGCATCTTAAAATGTAATATATTCCTGTGATGTCAAAGCTACATTTTCAGCACCATTATTCCAGTCTTCAGTGTCACATGATCCTTGAGAAATCAATCTAATATGCTGATTTGGTGCATTAAGAAACATTTCCTGGTATCAATGTTGAAAATAGTTGTGCTGCTTAATATTTTCGAGGAAATAGTGAAACATTGTTTCTTTCAGTTTTTTTTATGAATTTTCTTTTTCTTTTTTCAAAATTTTTACATTTAACAATGTAAAAGTTTTTACTGTCACTTTTGATCAATTTAATGCATATACATTTATAAACAATATCACTTATTAGATCCTTTGAGAAAGTATAGCATTCTCTGTTCACTTTATTTTCACATTCGCATAATTACCATAGAAAGGAAAGTTGTTAATGAAAACGATAAATGAAATGAAACACAATTAGGGTAAAAACTCCTCAAATTATTTAGTATTTTTCATGGAAATCATTTTTACTGTGGCGGTTTAGATATTTTAATAATTTCTCATGTCGGTCTCTAGGGGGCAGTGTTTTGATCAACCTCTCTCTCTTTTCATGTCTCCACCTGTATCCCAGCTGTGGCCTTGTGCAGCTCATGAAAATTCTCACCAAATTATTTTAACAAAAGAGCAACATCTGCTGCAGAGAGCAACACACACGCACACACACCACTGAACAGTCACACACAGCTAGACAAGAAGAGAGGATAGGAGAGACAAGACAAGATGAGTGGACATGAGACGATTCAAGAGACGAGATCATTCTCTAAGGTTTGAGGACATGTTAAAGCCCCCTAAAGTCCCGTCCCATCTCCTCCCCTCCCTTCTGCTCAGCTCTGGAGGATAAAGACTCAGGATGTGATTTAGCATTCTAAGGTTATGTGTTGGCCATGAGTACGATGAATTGAATTATGCTGTTGGAAAGGCAGCTATGGCGAGTCTACAGGGACAAACTGGGCTTGTTGAGATGAGATGAGCTGAGGCATGTTTGGCCTGTTGCTAGCTGCTAGAATGTGTGTGTGTGTGTGTGTGTGTGTGTGAATGTATGGATCTGTCTGTAACTGTGATTAGAAACAGGGATGTATGTGTAATCTCTGCACGACGCTCCATCGAGTTACACACTGAAAGCGCTGCGCTCCGGGTCCAGGGTGAGGGGGTAAAGGTCACAGAGAGGCTTCAAAGACATAATTGTGGTCAGGTGTGTACTTTTCCTGAGAGAGGAAGAGGCCTCTCGCTTTTTCTCTGTCTCTCTCTCCTTGAGGCCTCTTTTTTTTGCTGTGTGCAAAACAGTCTTACATGCACTTCAGACACTCTTGTCCTGACCACATTGCGTCCAACCACATCACACTTTAATCACACTGACAGGTTTGTGTGGGGGGAAAAAACTGCATCAGTTGTGGTGAATAATGTTTTAACTTAACACGATTCCTCTGCCGTTCCCTAAGCGCACACACTTGCACAATACAAAATCTTGGCAACCCTCAGATGCAGATAAGGTAGGAATCCGGTAAAGCCGTTGAAAGGTTTGGAATCGATGAGTTCCAGGAAAAATCATTTGCATTCGGTGAAGTTGCAAAATCAACCTCCTTCTTTGCTTTCAATCTTCCATTATATCCACTGTCCAAGTCAATCTGTGAGATTTAAATTTCACAAAATTATTGTTGGAATAAAAACGTGTACAAACTGGAGGTTTTCCCAAGCCATCACTGTCTTTTTCTGTCATATAAACTAAGATTACTGGAGAACAGTCATTATTATTGAAAATGAATTTCTTCGCAGGGTTCCTCTTTCCCTTATTCCTGTCTTCACAGCGCAGAGATCTCTATCACTCTTGAACAGAGGTGTATGTCACCGTGTTCCTCTCACCCCTCGTGTGAAAACAAACAGCCATGGTGCGGTGGGTTAATGGATGTTACTTGTTAGTATGCTCTCTGGAAGAGCTGTTCACCGATGACCCTGGCAGATGGATGGAGGGGGGAAGAGGGGGAGTTCTGCGCTGGAAGGACGCTCATGGTTTACTCATCTTACACACACACATGCACTCGAACATAGTGTCGTTAAACAGAAAGTTGCTTTCAGTGCCGTAAACCTGAAAGCCATGAAATACACTACAGAAAAAAATCTAAACAAGAGCTTATTTACAACACATGCTCATTTTGAAACATAACAATTTTTTTTATTATTATTATTTTTTTTTAATGCTTTGCAGTGTGGGTATGAACCATATATTTGTACGTATATTTTTAAATTCTGTTATTTACAGTTAATGGTTAGGTACAGTTATCTGTTATTATGAAAGTTAATGGGGTCCAAAACTTTCAAGCTCCTAAAAAGAATTAAAATACATTATATAATTTTCTGGAGAATGTTTCCGCTACAACTCAATGTATTAACTTGATTTGAGAGAGAATAAAGGCTTAAATTTTGATCAGTTTTTCATACGAAGTGACTGTGTTGCTTCAGAAGAGTTTGAATATGCCAGATGAGTCCTATTGATTAATTTCACGCTACTTTAATGTAGAATTTTTGGTAACACTTTAGTTTAGGGTCTAATTCTCTCTAATAAGTTGCTTATTAGCATGCATATTATAGGATATTGGCTGTTTATTAGTACTTACAAAGCACATTTTAATGCCTTATTGTGCATGACCATATTCTACATCCCTTAATCTTACACAATACCTAAAATGAACAACTTCCTTACTAACTATTAACAAGCATTAGGATTTTATTGAAGAAAAAGTTGTAGTTAATAGTGAGAATTGGACCCTAATCTAAAGTGTGACCGAATATTTGATAATATTACACATTTAAAATGTATATATATATATATATATATATATATATATATATATATATATATATATATATATATATATATATATATATATATACATTTATATATTTATATATATATGAGAGAATATTTGATAGAAATTTGTATGAAATTTTAATAATTCATTTTAAGGGTATTCATATTAATGCCTTACAACACACATAATCAGCTGCAAGTTCAAATACAAAAATTGTAACTGTAAATGTACCTGTTATTGGTTATACCATTAGAAAGTAAAATACATTACAGCACCAATGCCATAGTTATATTGAGTGTTATCATTTAGTTACAATTATTTATGGACTGAATAACATTAAAATGCATAAAGAAATACATTACAATGCTTTACAGTATATAAGCCTATACAGGCTTCAAAAATATTTTTAATGATTATTACGTACTTTTCAAAACATGTATAATCATTTAATGGCTTGAAGTACCATTTTATGTTTGCTTATTTTAGAAAACTTGGTCTTGATGTGTAAAGCCATGAATCTTTTGATATCTTTTGGCACATTTTTGTATATAACATTGTTCTGGGTCTAATTCTGAGTATTTATCTGGATCTGTGGGTGTGGATGGAGGAGGCTGGATCTCTGCCCATATACATGAGATATTAATTCTGTTAGCGAGTGCACAGGCTCGCTTAAAATGTGGATAGGCCGCTCTTTGTCCAGTAAGGCTGTGTGTGGCTGGCTATCTTAAGAGAGTCGTAATCACTCACAACCTGCAAGTGTTAACAGCCAACTCACAGCTGTCCTGCAGCAAGGCATTCTGGGGATCTATAAACTAGAACCCACTGTGTTAAACCATTAAACTATACGTGCTGATTTGCACATTGTGTTTTGCTTCAGTGAATAGAAAATCCTCTTTTTAATTACTGTTCTTTCCTACAAATTTTAAAAAATTAAGTTCAAACTTAACATAAAGATTTCATTTAAAGGCAATTTAAGCAATATAGCAATTTAAGGATAGCAATAGCAAGCTAGCTTTGAAAGCATGGCTTAAAAGGTGGCTTATTCGTACGAATTCATATGACCTCACTCGTCCGAATTTGTACGATTTGTCTAAACCCACGTGATGGGTAGGTTTAGGGGCGGGGTCAGGGGTAGGTCATTCGTACGAATTCATACGAAATGGGCAATTCGTAAAATATGTACGATTTATCAAAAATCGTACTAATTCGTACGAGTGAGGTCGTATGAATTCGTACGAATTAGCCACCTCGTAAAATTCGTACGAATTGCCGTGAGATCGGGTTGGTTATTACCTTAAAAAAAATAATTTGTAAACTAATAGATTTTGATGTTTGCATCACATAATCAGCTATATATATATATATATATATATATATATATATATATATATATATATATATATATATATATATATATATATATATATATATATATTCATATTGCTTTTCTGACCTAGTAAACTTGCTCGGTAACACCCCTGGTACAGTATTGCGCTCAAGTCCTGTTCATCACGACACTCGATACAACTTATGTGTGAACAAGACTGTTAGAATGTTGCTCTTCAAAATAATCAATGATGTAGTTGTAATATTTGCATTGTAATGTGTGATTGGTTGACCTTCTTGTATTTGCATAGTGAACTCTAAAAGGTAATTTTTACACCAGTATAACTTTTCTAACTTTGATGTTAACTAAAACACTCTTGTCTTGCAGCACTGGTATTTCCTTCAGGAAATGGAAATCTGTTATTCTTTTTTGCATTGGTGGACTGACTAGGGTCAGTGCACTTTTATGCAAACCCTTAATTGGTCTTCTCGGTGGTGTGTGATCTGTCCAGTGTGTGATCTGATGTCCAGATGAATTTCTATTGCGAGTTTGAGAAAGATTTAGGAATTATCTTGTTTCTGCTCATCTGAGAGGTAGAGCTGTCATCCCTGCCGGATCCCTGGCATGTGATCAAACGGCAAAGCCTGCAGATTATGTACATCTAAGGCCTGTGACCTCACCGCGGCCCCAACCAGCTGTGTGTGTTTGGTGGCCCTGATCTTTGTTGCAGCTCTTCGCAGGGCAGTTGAGGCCTCTCTTTCTCTCTGTGTACATATCAAGTTCTCCGCTTGTTGGTTTAAGCAGCTGTTATTGCTGTTAAAGGCTCAAGTACCCCCTTCAACCCCTCCTGCGCACAAACACGAACACATACGGATGGCGTTCTGTGTTACCCCCCTTCCGTTGGCTTACACTGGTGTCCTTGTGTAGTACGGAGGCTGGTGCAGCAGGCACAGGGGACGGCAGGCTCAACATTACGCTGCAACTGGCGGCAGAACGGCAGCAGGCTTGGTGGTCCAGCCTTGTTTACCGTGCCGGGCCGAGCCAGGCTTGTTTAAACAAACCTGGGTGCCTGCGTAAGCTTCCCCTTATTCGCTTCACGTCATTAGCTCTGGAGCTACTGCCTTGGACCCTCTTCCCTGGAGCTTCGCAAACTGTTTACGCCAGACACGCCACTGCTGTCCGCAAGTATGAGGCTGTGTGTGTGTGTGCGAGCAAAAGAATGGGAAAAACAACTAAGATATGTAAACACAAGATAATCTGTGTGTAAATTAGCATGCATGTGTGTACGTTTTCCTGTAAGTATGGCTCCCATAAGCTTGCATGTTAACGTCGTTAGGTTTGGGCAGAGCAAATCCCAGATCAAAAGTTCTTTATTCTGCAAGACTTCTACTGGCCTGGATGAGTGGCTGGCTGTGCTGGGAAATGAAGTCAGTTATGTGCTCCTTCACCTGCACCAGAGAGCAAATAAAAACCTTATGCACTACCGCAGGAAACTCCCTCCGTGCAAACTCACCCTCGGTCCAGAGACTTTTCAGCATGCAGATTTGTTTCAATAACCTCATTATACCTCTGCTTTATCATCAGAGCTTGGAAAAAGCTGTTGACATGTGAATTGTAAGTGTTTACGCTTGTATAACTTTATGTGTCATTAAAAAGCTTGACGTAACTGCGGTTGGTCTGTGCGGTACAAGGTTTCCACAAGGTTTTGCAGTGGACACATTCATCTGAGATACATACTGTGGTGTTACATTAAGTAATAAGATAACATATGAAGAGCATAGAGAAGAAATATAAGAAATCAATTTCTCCTAGACAGCTATGAGTTTAAAAGGAACTCAAATGGAGAGTTTTGAATATTTCATCTCCAAGGTCAAATGATCTAAGCTGTGCTATCTACATTCATTTCAAAGCTCTAAACAAATGCTGTGTTAACAATTATCTCAAATTTCTTTGAAAATTGCAGGAGGAACATCTGTGAGCTGATGAGTTGAGCTGATGTTTTGAGCTATGGAAGAGCAGACTTAGAACAGTCATTTCCCTCTGGATGCTTAAAACAACTTGTAAAATGAAGAACCCCAAACATGTGAGATGATCCTGACCCTCTTTCTTTTGTGGCACTGACACCGAGTGACCGCCACCCACTGCTGGCTATGTCACCGTGATAAATAGAGGCATGCATCAAAGTAGGGATGACCCCATCACACCAGCTCCTGAATGCTGTTTTCAGTTGCATATTGTTCACCACAGTGAAACTGAGACATCAGCAGTCATCAGAAGGAGGGACATTTCATAGCTCAGGATACTTTTTCTTAGATGTTTCTCCTGAACGTCCTTTAGGATTTTTTTAAGTATAGACAATAAGAGGATAATAAGAATCGTTGACAAACAATATTAGTATGGAGTTATGAAATGAATGTGGAAAGCATAGTTCAGATAATTTGGTCTTGGGATAATCTGATGAAAAATATTTGAGTTCATAATGAAATCTCTGACTTTGGTGTCTAAATAATTAAATAAAAAGTTGTTTAACACAATTTTAAGATATTTTCTGAAACTCTAGAAGAGAGTGGGGTGTTTTTCTCAACGGAAAAATATGAGAAGCAGAAAAATAAAGCAACTCCATCAAATATCATTGCTTTCAAGGAGAAACAATTGAGAAAAATTGTAAGGATATTATCCTCTCCTTATGCCTCAACTTGTCCTGTCTCACCTTGTCTCACCGGGCAGCCATTTCAGTTCCCACCCTGTGACATGAATATTTGATCAATAGCTGGAACCACCGGAGGGTTTATTCCAAAACAGTTCCTCTTGCCAGGCAGAGGGGGCGGCGCGCCCCTGTACATTACCATATCCCTCCCCTGCCCTCATGCTCCAAAGCCTGGGCAACTCCAAATGTCAGTGATGTTAGTTTAGCCATTGTACACGGCTGGGCAACTCTGAATGGGCAGCTTGTCCACAGGCCAGCCCCCTACAATGGCCCCCTTTTTCCCTACAACTTGTTCCCAGCCTTTCCCCCCTTCATGAAGAGAAATCTCTCTCTCTCTCTCTCTCTCTCTCTCTCTCTCTCTCTCTCTCTCTCTCTCTCTCACACCCATCATCTTTTTACTCCTTTGCTCCAAGCCTGGGGTTTGGGATCTAGAGTTAAATAGGGAGCGAGAAAGAGAGCAAGAGATGAACCATGACTGAGCAGTAAGCGGGTTAAGCGCTGAATTGTTTCAGCGGACCCTGCCAGTAATTACCAGTACAGCCAAGCAGCAGTAAATCTGCCTTTCAGTGCACAGCTAAGCTTGTTAGCATGGTTAATTGGACAGAGAGAGTGTGTAATCTTTCAGTGAGAATACAGCGAGTGTGATGGAGAAATGCAGAATAGAGAGAGGGTTTGGATGGGCATGTATTTATGGATGGGGTCAGCCTGAACAGGTGTGTTACATTGATCTAGTATAGGTGTGAAAATCTTTGGTTAGATGTGTTTAGAATAGAGGTCTTTTCCTCACATTAGGGTTAACGGTTACACCACTGGGGTCTGGCAGCAGAAGTTGGGCTTGCCACAAACTGGATCATATCCTGTACTACTGTAATATGAAAACTAGATTTGAACAATTTCTGAATTGTGAGTTTGTCCATGCCAGTCACCATCATGATGCAGGTGTTGTTGGTGACTGTTAGGGCGTTGCTATACAGTTGCGAAACTGTGCTGAGTGTTTTAGCACATTGCTATGCAGTTGCCAATGTGTTCTTTAAGGAGTCTTTTTAACACACTACTATGTGTTTGTTTGCTTGTTCAAAATTTGTTTAGTGCACTGCAATGTGGTTGTTGGGGTGTTTTGAGCACATTATGTAGCTCATTTTTTTTATAGCACATAGCTATGCAGTTGCTAAGGTGTTCTGAGTGTATAAGCACTGTGTTTGTTTTGTTGTCCTGAATGTTTTTGGTGCATTGCTATACAGTTGTCAGGGTGATTTGAGTGTTTAAGCACATTATGTGTTTGCTAAAGTGTTTTAGCATGCAGTATTATTTGTTTGTTTGGTTCTTCTGTGTGTTTTAGCACATCAGTATGCAGTTGCTAAGTGTTTAAGCACACTACTATGCATTAAATTGTTCTGACTGTTTGTAGCACATCGTTGTACAGTTGGTAAGGTGTTCTGAGTGTTTTAGTTCACTACTGTGTGTTTGTTTGGTTGTTCAAAGTGTTATTAGCTCATTGCTAATGCTACCCGGCTGGTAGAATGATTTGAGGGCTTTTAGCATGTTGCTGTTATCATCTGAGAGACAAAAATCATTAATCCATGGGCCAGATTTACTAACAGCTTGGGCCAGCACAAACCCTCTTTTGAAACTACTGTCAGGATTTACTAACGACAGGCAGTGAAAAATTAGTGCTGAAAAAGCATGGACAGGGTTATTTTTGCGGCTAGAGAGTATTTAAAGGATTTGTGCAAGGTGATTTACTAAGGTTTGCGCTAGTCAATTTACTGGTATTTAACGCCCAAAAAGCATGTCTTAAACCGGATGCTAATTGTTAGATTGTGTTGGTGTTGTATTAGCCTATGGAAATGATCCGGCTGCGTCTGTGTTCTTTAATTTGTGTGTGGTCAGTAGATCACGCGCAGAACTTTCCACTCGCATCGGTGTGTTTTTGGAATTGCGCTCTCAGGCTAATTTGCAGTGTTTAGTAAATCTGGCCCTAATTGCTTAGAAAAGTAACAGAGTCGCTCTCCTAAACAAGCCACAACAATTGAGGTACCTCCATGTCCATAGCTCATATCGTTTAGGACACGTTACATGCTGAAGTTTAATACTCACTGTATAGCATTACAGTTTGTTGAAAACCCTAAATGCAACCCTAAATAAGAAATATACATTTGAGAAGTTTAAGACTTAAATATTAGAAATCTAAGATTTTTAGCTTTATGAACTCAGGACTCAGGACTATGACATTCTCTTGGGGGAAGACAGAGGCGTACGTCATTCATTTACTGGGTTTTTCTTTCTGGAGAGAAGTACAAGACTCAGAATAGGGCTCAAAGTGTTGGAAACGGATAAACTGTGAGAAGAGAAGGGGGTTCCTCACGCTTTTCTTTCTCCCCAGTCAGCCGCTAAAATGATTATTATCATTAAGGGCTTGTCTACATTTCCCACGGGGGGGAAAGGTTTATTTTAACACATTTTAACACAAACAATATTTATGTAATATTTTTCTAGAGCGGCTGCTGACTGGGCCACTGCCAGAAACCAGAGAGGACTGAAAAAAAATAACAAAAAAACAAAATACAATTACTTTTTTTTTGGCAGTTGGATTTTTACAGAGAAAGAACATCCGACAGGGTAAAGGCTCAACTGAAAGCCACTGATTTGAGACGAACATTTTGCTGTTGTTACTTCATGACATTTGGTTGGGCGTTAGATTAAGTAATAACAAACATGAATCATGGCTAATGGGTGGATACCTACAAGCCTTTCAGCCATGATTATATTCACAATATAGCATACTGCAACTTTGAGTGCCTTATTGCTTTTATAGAATGGTTCCTACAAAATAAAAATGTAAAGGACAAAAACGTTTTATTAGGCAAAATTCATGGTCCACCTTTCTGCTAGGAAGTTATTTCTCGCCCGACATAAACCATAACAGATTCAGGAAACAAACTGTTTTATGATGCACATTTAATCATTTCATGTTTAATAATTTATACCGTCTGAAATCCGAATATCTGTGTTTCTGCTCTAAGCATCACATGTGACAAGCATGCGGCCAAGCTGGATATTTTATGAGGAAATCTGAATTCATGTTTCCCTGTTGTACTTGCAAAAGAAAGATGATTTGAGGTTTTTTAAGTATGTACCATGTATTTAACCTTTTTTGACCCTTTTAGCTATTTTAAAGTCTCTGTTGTGTGTGCAGTGGCTCATTATTTTGCAAGGGAGGTGGTGTTTGTGCTGCCACTTATTGGTCAGTTGAAAAATAACATGCTCACTGGGCCTGAGTGACATTGGCACATCTGGAAGACACATGTTGATGAGACAGATATGAGAAGGTCAGAGGTCATTTGGACTCGTTAATTAAGATAAAAAGGCGAGGAGTGGCAACAAAGCAACAAGTATGTGTGTCGGTATGGATGACAACGAGAACATAAGTTTAGTAAGATGGTAGAACATGCGTAACGTATAACTGATTTGACTTTATAGTCTTTTATAAAGACTGCTCAAGCGGATATGTGTAATTCAAATAAAATATTTCTCTTGTCAAAGTTTGAGTCAAGTCTCTTTTGCTCTGTCCATGTAGCCTTCTAGATTTCATGAAGGCCGTGCTTGGTCTTGTCCCTCCCTCGTCGCCTGCATTCCCTTCTTTCAGAGCGGGGTCATGAGTCAGGGGTCATGACCTGCCCTGAGGGTGATATGACCCTTCCATCCCCCACTCAACATGAAAGAGCCCTCAATGCCTGGGTTTTTATTTTGTACACACCTGAAGCTCTTACCTGTGGCTAGATCACCTGACAGCCCGCTGATAGAGCAGCCGGCTCATTTTTCACAGGCCCCTTATGTCTCTCTCTCTCTCTCTCTCTCTCTCTCTCTCTCGCGCGCTTTCTAATCAGTATCTTACTTGAAAACAATGCCACTGAAATCAGTCTTAAACCAAAGATTGTTATTAGTAACAAGGAAATTATTAAGGGTATATTCTAAGGAAAGCATTGTTCATAGTTACATGAACAAACCCCATAACCCTAAATATTAAACTTCAAAAATCCCACAGACTTACACTGAAGCCATATCAGAGACCAAAATGTCATACAGACTTGAAGGTGGGCTCATTTGACCCGGGCTACCTTAGCAACTGCATAGCAACCAAATAAAACATGCATAATGCCTTATCCACTACATAGTGCCATAATGGAGAAAAACAAAACAAAAACACACCACTCACAAAAATCTAGTTACACTTGCTGTGTGATGTCATACATGTTTAAAATAAGCCATAAACGCCATTTTTGACTCTTGCTGCTAACATACAAGTATTTAAACTGGCCAATGTTAGCATTGCCTCATTGATTTTTACAACTTTCATATTTATCGAGTCTGTTAAAGTATAGTTTATGGCCAAAGTGGCCTAGATTCATACTTAGTGAGAAATATTAGAGATATTTTTCCATAGCACCATAGTGAGGGGGCTATTAGTAGAACCGACATTAGTTTTTATTGAAACAGTCTTTGTGCTTCAATGTTCCACAACAATATCCAGGTGTAATACTCAACCCCTCTCCTCTCCTCTCCTCGAGCACTCATTCAATCCCACAATGCACCGCAATATTAAGTGCACAACTGATGTACTCTCAACGGCTAGAAAATACCCATAATGCACTTTGAGGGTCGCACGTCGAATGAATACCAATGTCTGAACAAAAGATAGCGCTATTCATCCATTCATCCAATCACCCATTCATTTTCCAAACCGCTGGTCCAATGTGGCTGCGGTGCAATATCATACAGGTATAAATTCCTTTTTAATTGATTATTAAATTGTTTAATTAAGCTTTATACATCCTAGTTTACAGATACATCTTTTAATTACTACTGTAGCTGCCAGTTTGCTAAGTTTCAAATTATTATTAAACAGTAAGCACACACTATGCAAAAGCAGCAGCCTTTCCAGCACACTCAGTGTCCGAATACAGTTATTTTCATTCACTCCCTCAAGTGGACTATAGTGGACTAATGTAGGCAATAGTGAATGAGGGTATAGGAGGCGATTTCGAACACATCCATGTTTCTGCTGCTTCTGTACTCTTTCAGAATTTGCATAGCGCCCCTACCGTATAACAGTGAAAATATGGATTGCTGGAAAAGAGTAAAGAGTAAAAGAGTAAAGTAGATTTGAAGTAAATTCCTATGTACACGACCAGTGGACTACACAACAATTCAGATACTCAGAATTAGGAACATATCTGTTTTCTTTATACATCAGTATTTTCAAACAATGTAAGTTTATAATAGAGTATGTAAAACTTTGTGGAAAAAGGTATTTAATAGGCTACTACATCAAAAGAGTAAACGTAACTACAAACCAAGTATACTTGGAATACTTAATTATACTTTTAAGTATATCTCTTTTAAGTACAAGAGTAGGTCAAATATACTTAGATTTTTTCTCTGTCAGTATAAGTCAAGTATTCTTATGTATATTTTTAAGTATACTGAGAATAAAGTACATTTCTGCGAAGTACATAAAAAGTAGACTGAAAGTATACTTCCTCATTTTTAGTTTAAAAGAATATACGAGTAGCACACTTAAATAAACGTCTTTTTAGTAAGGGATGCCTTACAATTTTGCCAAAACAATATATGTTTTGAAAAGCCTTTACATCAGGAATGTACCAGTGATGTTTTCTAGTTAGGCAGCTGACTAGGTCCTGGAATACAGCTTATGAAATCACCTACTCCACTTCAGAATCCTGTTTACAGTTCTTTATTCCATTTCCTTTTCTTCTCTTTTCCTTCCCTTTGATCTCAGCAGTGGATCAAATCACACTGCCCACAACATTCGGCTGTTTTGGAATTATCTTGTGTCCATCACTTTACTCTTTCTCCATATGGGTATTTTGATAAATGTTTCAGTCTGAAACTTAATCCATCTCTCTTTGTCAGAGTGTAATAGCCTGTAGCCCATTTCTCTGTTTGTATTAAGCTCTGTCCTTCTCTTCTCCTCATGTGCTTCCTGTTTTGAGTTATGCTGAGGGGTCTCAGCATGGGCCCCTGCTCTGGACCCCACCAACGCTAAAGTATATCTCCTGTTTACTGCCCTTGAGGGATACCTGTCATTCCACCTTCGCTATTGTGATCACTATAGCGACACACAAAATTCCATGGAGCACAAGCCTTGACCCCTGCCCTCCCCTTTATAAAGAGCCAACCTTTGACTCCCACTGCACCTGGAGAATTAAAAAAAAAAACTTGATGAAACAGAGAAAAAGCCTGCACATATAAATATGCATTTAAAAATAAATGAATGAAATATACAGTGTCCAAAAGTTATGTCTGGCCTAGAAAAATTGACATCACCCTTTATTCAAACATTATTAAGAATTTTTTTTAAATGATTTTGTAAGCATTTTGCATAGTTGTGCTTCGAGTCAATTGTTTTATTTGTGACAACGCAATGAAACGTGCCAAATTGTGCGGACATCATTTTTGGCCTGGCTGTCATACAAAGAAATTATGAACATGCAAAAACAAGAGAGATGCAAAAAATATTATTAACTAATAATGTTGTAGTCAATGAATGCTTTTTCCTGTGAGCTTTTGCATTTTTGCATAGTAAAATAAACCCTGTAGCTGTAGTTTGCCTTTTTTTTGCTAAATAATTTTGTCAGATAAGTACCTTCACCAACTTTAGTGTTTTGTTCTTCCCTCATATTTAATTTTTTTTAAGAATTTAAAATATGTTCTTCATATTTTGACAATTTAATTAAATTAGTACGGTTATTAAAAACAAATACCCCAACCGGACATCACTTTTGGTCACTGCTGTATTTAATAAATATATATTTTAATCTTTTTTATTTTTACCCTGATGTTTAAAACTATTTAATGAATTTAAAAAATATGTATTACAATTTTACACAGCAATTTCAAGCCTGTATCTGACTTTTTGTTGGGCCTTTAAAATGTATCATGAACTAAAACAAACAAAACAAAAAACAAACAAATAAGCCTTAAACCTAAAAAAAATATATACACATTTTATTTTTTTAAAAACTGATAAAAGTGACATAAATAATTACTAAAACTTTTATTAAAATTAAGATTAATATAAAATATTTAAAAACTTGCGTAAACAGAATCTTTAAATGAAAAATTATGGGCTGCAGGTTTGCAGGCGAGTCCAGTATATATATATATATATATATATATATTTTTTTTTTATACAGTCACTTTGCAAATATCTATTACATTTCGACAGATTCACAAAACAATCTGCACTGAAATGTGCCACACTAACTGTTAAGATCAAACTAAAATGTTTAATGACCTTGTTAAAAATAAACTTCAAATACTAATTTCTAACATTTGTGATCCTTCAGAAGGATCTGCAGAGCTGTAGGTGCTACACACAGCCAGAAACATAAAAATATTGAGCAAACTTTCCCATTTATAACTCTTATGGTTCGTTCTTTTGGTGTGTAGGAATATTCTCTGTCCAACCTCCTCCTTTTTGATATGTTGATGCATTAATCTGTCCAACATCTGTAAGCTCAGAACAAGCCGTTTTTGTAGCACGTTTCAGTAAATGGTGTTTTTGGACTGTAGAAGAACTTTTCATGTTTCATAGTACATCAAGCTCTTTTTTCAAAAGATCAAGAAAAATATCTCATGATATGACCTCTTTTAAAGTATATTGGCATTGACACAGGCACAGCAATAAACCTATGACCTCATGCATAGAGTACAGACACACATACTAGAACATAAGTGTCTGACTGTAACTGTATTCAGTTTCTAAAGCTCTTCAGTTTTGAAGACTCTTTATGTGCAGTGATATCCATCTCCTTTATCTCTCTCTCTCTCTCTTTCTCTGTCTCTGTTTTTCTAGCCTAAGGGGAGTGTGTTACCCAGCTGCTACTTTTACCAGTAAAAGTGATCTGTCTGTTGATGGAGGTGAATAAAGTGTAGTTCAAACACAGATATAGTGTCTGCAATCATAAGAGGCCCAACACTGATGACGGTTTGCACACTTTCCTAGTAGCACTTTGAGGCCGGCTCTCTATTGTGTTGGTGTATGTGTTTAAAAAATGTCAAATAGACCAACTGTCAGAGCGTCAAAGTAATCCAGACGTATTTTCCCCTGTTGTTCTCTTTGCACTGAAATTGTGCCAGTTCTTTGGAATGCCATTATGTTCCCCGAAGGCAAAGCCAAGACTCCTGGCACAAACACAAACACACAGACACACACACAAAAAGTCATTCTCTCCCTCTCTTTTTGGCTCAAACCAGGACCAGTGGCGCCACATAGCAGCATTGCCGATGTGGCACAAGAACACAGTCAGACACACAAAATGAGCTGACCAGCTTACACAGACTTCAAAATCAGGAAAATGCTGAAACAGAAACCATTGGAATTGGAAGCGGCAGGAAAGTGTTTAATTCTGACTGGCCTTATCATTTTGCCCGGGTCATGTTAGAAAGCTTTCTCACCTTCTGCCCTGTCCAACATGGAATACTGTTGATTAACTAGGCTCAGTTTATCCGAGGGCTGTCACACCATCCAGCTCAGCGGGCCTGCAGAGAGGCCTGGCTGTCCGTCTGCGGCCCTGGCACGTCCCATCTGGCCCCTAACTGCCCTCCTTTACTAGCCCCCTGCAGTCAGACTGTGTGCCCTCCCCACGAACCTTCCCTCTCCAGACATCAGCCCTGCGACAGACAGTACACAACGAATCTCAAAGGTACATTAACAAAAACAGCAAAATCACCCCAAAATTAATAATCTGTCATTGTTTCCTAACCCTCATGACAATGCAAACCTGTATGACTTCCTTCTTCTTAGAAACAAACAAGAGAAATCTTAAATAATGACTCAAATTTTGTCAACTTAAAGTTACTGAAATTGAAAATCATCTCCTTCGCAGTAGCTTTCAAACATTATTCACATTTGTTTACATTTAACTTGTTGCACCACGAAACACATGAATCAATGATGTTTGACGTTATTTAAGTCAAACTTTGTGCAATGCGAGTGTAAAGGCGATTTGAAAACTACAGCAGACTTTGAAGATTTCTTAATTACAGTATATGGACTACTTTCCTGTCCTTTTTGGAGCTTGACAGCTCCAGTTCCCATTTACTTTCAATGAATGGAAAATTATCTATTACAACTCGTCTATTGAGTTTCATGGATGAAAGAAAGTCATATGGGTTCGGAACAACACATGGGAGAACAAATGATGACAGAATTTTCATTTTTGGTGAACTATCACTGTAGCTCTAAGGGTCAGCGAGAGGGTGGAAAATGGTCGTGTAAAACTAAATCATGGCTGCATTTGGTGGAAGAACCCTTGACAAACATTATCAGTGGAAAAATAAACTGTCACAATAATGTAGAATATGGTTCCTTTATCATTTTCCTTTCTAGTCAACAAAACAACTGTACTATATATTATTGTCAGGGTTCTGTCACCTCTATTTGGTTTATATCTGGTTTGGTGGCAGAGCTCTGACATCCCCGGTTTGTCTTGTGTTTAGTCTGGTTTGTTGTGAGCACATGGCTTGTCTGATATTCCTTTTGCCATGTGCTTTATTGTCAATTGTCTGGCCCCTCCCATCTTGTTACCTGATTATTGATTGATTTGCCCCACCTGCCTTGTTCGTTACCTTTGTTTGTTTGCTTCCTATTTAGTCTCCCTGTGTTTGCAGTCCTGTGCTGGTTTGTTGTCTATGGTCCCTCGTGTTCCTTGTTTGATGCCATATTCCTGTCTTGGTTTCCCCCACGGGGAGTTTTGGTTTATGGTTTTGTTTTTGTTTTTGTTTTGTTTCCTGCACATGAATCCTTGCTTCACTATTACCTGTTCCATGACAGTTATACTCAGGGACAGGCTATGCTGTGAAGTAGCCTAACAGACTAAAAGTTGTCCTGGGCCGAATGGAATTTATCAAGAATACTGGTGATATAGAAAACAATGTTTAAATAATTCAATATATAAATACATCATTGATCTTGATTCCAGAGGCACACTTATGATGGCAAGATATTGGAAAGGGAGACAGTGAAATATATTCCTCTTGTAATGCTTTCATATAAAGTCAACAAGGTGACAAAAGGTCTGGACACTTAAGACATGTCAGGATAAAATTACAGAGAACTTAAAATTGCAGTTATTAAGGGTCTTTTGCGTACTCCATTTGTCTATTGTTTCCTCTCCATGTGAAGACCTCAGATTTATTTCCCGTGGATTGGACAGGTTGGAGACAAAAAGAGTTTTTTGGGTTGGACATGGGTTTGGATGAGTTTTGGTGTAGTACATCATGTAAGGTGTTTTAGGGGGTTATTAGACGGGTCTGGAGCGGAGCGGTGTGGGCGCCAATGGCAGAGGGACAGCTGGAGACCAGGAGTGCCAAGATCAGAGAGCTCATATTACAGTCACTGAATATGCAATGGCACATTCTTTCTCTCACACACTTATGTGTATACTTTATATAAACACACAAAACCACACAATGTCACACTCTAAACTCCTTTCAGGCTCACTAACAGTTTCACTCACCAATGGATTGCAGGCTACTTTAATCAGGTTGGCGCCATATTTAATATTTTGACAGGATAGAAGTACGTACAGTGTGTTCCCATCTGCCCTCCTTGACTAACCCCTTCATTAAAAAATGTGTTTTGTTAAGATTGTAGGTTTATCCCTTACAACCTCATTTTATCCATGTAAAATGTCGTAATTTATGAATTTGTGCCCTGTATTATATTACTTTACAAAACTGTTGAATTAACAGCTTAAATCAGCTTAAAGTGGTCTTTCTGGCCACCAAGTTTGCTTTCACTAGTCAGGTTGGTTTCACTCACTAATGGACTGCAGACTACTGTAACCCAGGGTCTCTGGTCAAAAAAGATACAGTATTTGGACATCACAAGAGCTTTGTTGTGTATGACGTAACAGATGACATTCAAAGTATGAGAGGGTTTCAGGAGTTGCTGAGTCCCGTCATGTCATAATTATTGCAAAAAAAAGCTTTGTATGCTTGTAATCGCTCACGCTGTACTTTGATTTCATACACTGATCGGTCTGCACAGCGCTGCTTCAAGTTGAACACACCTTAAATCTGTAGTGGTCAGGTGGTACAGCGGCCATGTGGCCAAGTCGTAGATCTTTTAGAAAAGTATGAGTTTACATGTTGTAATTACTACAAGCACATGAATGCTTTTCTACAGTTCAGAATCATTACGATGATTACGACATGGCATGAACGCACCTACATCCCTGTAGAGTTTGGCTTCAACCCTAATTAAACACACCTGGTTTGCACCCCTAATGCCTGGAACACACTACGATTTTGGGCTGTCCTAGTTGAAAGATGACTAGTCGTTATGATTTTTGTGGTCGTGGCTCCTAAACTGTGGTCCTACGTCGGACAGTGAGAGAGGTTCAAAGACGGCCGTTGTCACGCTCTTGCGACCAAAGATAGTCTGTGATACTTTTTTGACAGTGTCAGACATTTAGCATGATCATCTCACAGTGTGTTTTCTGCTACGACCTACGTTTACTGATTAACCAATAAAAATGCAACATAAAATGGTGTATTGATCAACGCGACAGGGCGCTAAAACTTACTTACCTCAAGCTCCATTTGCAAAATTGGCATGCCAAGTTGGCCTCTTTTCCATAGCCATGATCGCATCTATATCGTCCTCTTTTGCTTCCTCCTTTTTTTTTTCAGCGCACATAAAAACCACAATTGCCAAAATATGATTAATCTTGCTCTATTTGTTGCTCTAATAACCCCTTAGGCTGGTTTAAGCTGTTTTCCCAGCAGGGAGGTTATTTGAAATTAGTAATTCTGTTCTACAAACAAGTCAGTCAAAATTTTTTTGCTCCGTTTTGTGTTGAATAGAGCCGATTGTGCGGGTGTGTAAATATGTCACCACAAATTCATAAACAACCGGGTTGATTATGGACTCAATGACTGTTTATTGGTGTATGGCACACTACACATATATTAACAGTGTTTCATAATGTATAATAGAATATGAATGCAGTGAAATCATCCCATAAAACGACTTTGTTTTGGCCGACGTGCAGGGTTGTGCTAGATTATTTTGTTGCCATGTGAGAGAGTGTACCTTAGTAACTGTTGTCGTCAGCGAAGGAATGGAATAAGGTGACATCAGCGAGCATCATTACGATGAGGACGAGACAAAGATTCTTTTCAGTCGGGGTGAACGAAACCTGACCTTGACGTCCTGAGTCCAGCAATCAAATTAAAATTTAGAGCTAATGAGAAACAAGAACTTTGAGACTGCACGAGATAAATTAGGAGAGAGAGAGAGACACAAAGAAGGACAAAGATAGAAAGAGAGGGAGACGGGGGGAATGGTCTTTGTTAATCCCTGCACATCTGGCTTCTATTAGGATGTGGGGGCCGCTAAAATAATGTTTTTCACCCTGCAAGCCTTTCTGTGCTATAAATTACCCACCAGCCACTGTGCCTTCTCTCTCTCCCGCCCAGTCTCTCTCTCTTTCTCTCTGTCCATCATTTTCCTTTTTAAGACATAAAGCCCCTCCCACTCTCCCTGTCTTCTTCTTCCTTCATGTCTTCTTCCTTTCTACTTTCCCCATTTCTCCACCTTCCATTCCATTCCAGCAATACATCTCTCTCCTCCTCGACCTCTCATCACACTCGTCATTTCTCCTCATCCATTCTTTCTCTGAGGGGATCAGTCGACACCAAATTTCTCTTGTTGTGTCCAACATTTATATATATATATATATATATATATAAATTTGCATGCAGCTAAGAAAAATTATGTATTTTTTGTAGCATGGTATTTTATGCTAGAGCTATCAATTTTGTAATTAATATATTGTATGTTATTATATAAAAAATTATATTATTGTACATTTGATAAACTTATGTTCAATAATATGAACATAACATGGACATTTGCAAATACCTTGATTTGAACATGTACTATGGTAATACTACTATATTTGGGTGGTTGACGTGAACTCAAATCCAAAGTGAAAAAAAATATATTTCTAAAATGCATGTCAAATGACATATAATTATATTGCTTAATATGTGAAAAACTCGTTGTCCCGTTCTAATTCCTTATTTATTAAGCATTTTATTAACTTTTTTTGTGTGGTAGTCCCACATATTGTCCACTGGTGTGACAACATTTTTAATGTTAATATTTAATTCAGAGATTGTGTGACAGATAAGACAAATATGCACAATCCTTATCAATTTGTCCTAACTATATTCCCACATCAAAAGTAACCAATACAAATTCACAATCATGTTATTATCCTACTATAAGATGTACACATAGGGACTTTACCCAAACGTCTGGATTATATTCATTATAATTAGTATAAAACCTAATGAAGCTTCATTTCATCCTTATATGTGCATAGTGATGATATCATTATTATACTATTCAACACTTTTTACATTAATTTTTAGCATTGAAATGCCTTTTCCACTTATAATTCAGTTTGTCACACCACAGGACACTCCGTCACACCATTGGACAACAAGAATTGTTTCCTTTTTAAAAAAAAAAATATATACATAAAAAGGCAGGACAAATGGTCTGTGCTACCTTTATAGTCTTTATTCTAAAATATTAAAACCACTTTGCAGTCTAAAAACATTAAATTATAAGATTAAATGGCTCTGAAGGAAAGAAATGTCGGATACGTTTTGAAGTAACACCACAGATGTAATATAACACCACAGATGTAATATTATATTGCATAAAGGTTTAACAATTAAAAGTTTATTGAGCAAAAGAATGAAATTCATCATGAGTAGGATTACAAGAAGTAATTGCTCTGATAAAAGAACATTTAGACAAAAACTGCATTAACAAATATAATTAAAATTCAGTGAAACACTTCAGTGAATAAATAATGTATCCACAAACTTAATACAAAACATAAAAAAAAAAAAAAATCAGTACATCTTCAGTGAATAAATCTCTCTCTGCTTTCTTGCCCTGTATTCTGCCTTATATATTCTCCAGTTCTTCCTTGCTGCTCTCTTTCCCCTCTTTGGGAGATATGTTTTTTAAATAGGTCAGTTGTTTCTTTTGAAGGAACTCTGCTCTTCGAACTGGGTCTGCATCTCTGTGCTGTCTATAAAGCACTATATAATATTTTTAACCAAAAAAAGTGGTTATGTTGTGAATATAGATTTTATTTAACATGTACAATTGTATTAAATTGTTTTAAAAAATACATATTTTGTAATATCTAAGAAAAAAGTAGTGTTCCCCAAATTCATGTCTGTGGTGTTACATCAATGGATGTCGCCCCTTGAAGAACAGGGGAAAATCTGTTTGGACTATATGCTTTTCATCTGGCCATACCTGACAAGAGAGATACATTTATATGATTACTGATGTCCTATGTGTTTTATTAAAAATACAACATTACTGGTATATTGTCTGTGGAGTTACTATAGAGTCTGTGGTGTTACCAGGAAAGACAGTAACAACACAGACAAATTAGCCTAAATCCAGACTTTCCTAAAATGGAGGCTGCCATCATGATGATTTCAAGATCAGGGGATATTATGGAAATATTAATAAGTATGCATTTATCTAAATTTTTATTAAAATATGTAAAATCTGCAAGTTATCAACATAACATGCAGACACTAATAATGTGCGACACATGAAATTGTCAGGAATTTAGCTAACTTTAAGAAATTGAATAATGTACTCCCCATGCACCCCTCAGATCAACCAGCACCTGCAATGACCTTTACACAAAATCATGATGTCTATCATGGAATCTATATTCACCACTTTTTTTTTGGTTAAAAATGTTATGTAATTACATTCCATGATATCTCTCTGAGGTATGGTGGGAACATGCAATTTTGTTACAAATGCAATCTCTCAAACTCAATTAAATATGTATTTTAAAACTAAAGTTTATCTATTAATAGTGCACAAATTGTGTTTATCCTACAGAATACAAAAATGCAAACATTTTAGAATTGATTGGTATTTAAAGGGATAGTTCACCAAAAAATTTAAATTCTGTCAGTATTGACTCACCCTCATGTTGTTCCAACCCCGTAAGACCTTCGTTCATCTTCGGGACACGAATTACGATATTTTTGATGAAATCTGAGAGCTGGATCACTCCTCCATAGGCTTCTTCAGGGATTGAAACTTGCCGGCCTCGAAAAGTTATTAAAGACATCGTTAAAATAGTCCAAGTGACTACAGTGGCTCAATCTTAAGTTTATCAAGCAACGAGGAATACTTTTTGTGCGCAAAAACAAACAAAAATAACGACTTTATTTCAACTATTAATTTCCTTCTCTTTGGGCCTCGAGTCAGTTAAACTAGTGTGATTGCGTAGAGCCAGACATGGGCAGTATTTCAATTAAATGTATTTTAAATACGTATTTAATTACTTTAGTGTATTTTGTAATTTGTACTTTGCAGGTGTGGAAAAAATAAAATGTAGTTTGTAACAAAATATTTTGAGGGAGTGTATTTAGAGTATTTCAAATACTTAAATACTTAAGAAAAATCACCATAGTAAATGATTTTGCCATATTTTCGGTCTGATGTGGTGTACTTGTCTGATGTTGGCAATGGCAATGTCCAGGTTAGATGCACGAAAATCACGTGACACCCTGTAGACCGGGCTCCCTCCAAGAAGTGAATGAGTTTTTAACTCTTTAAAACGGCATTAAGGTAAAGTTTTTTGTGACAAATATATAGTCTACACACACACATATTGCACACTGAACGGCATTATAGAGAAAATAATTGTGCCTTATGAGATCAATGCACTGTGTTGTCATTCATAAAAGGACATCATAGGCCCTACCTATTATGAAACGCCGCGTCTGTCGTAACTCCACTGAAATCTCCATGCTAAGCAAGCGTTCACAATATAACATCCATCTGCAGTTTTTACACGTTTTTAAACGTATTACATATGATAAATATTGATATTGATTTTGTATAAAATAATCATCAATCCTATTGTTTTTCAGTAATTGCGCACGCAGCGCGATTCTACTATGGAAAAGGCATACGCGGTCAGGGCAGTTATAGTCTCGTGTGTAAAACAAACCCACACATATTATGATTAATATGATTAATCATATATATTATGATTAAAATGGAATTTCGATTTTGTGACAAATTCTCGGTCTGTTATTTTTACACAAAAATCGCTGCAAAAGATGCTTTCCAACAGGTTTTATCGTAGTTTTTGTCCAACTCCATTGACTTGTATTGGATGTTCTGTGAGGTACGTTATTACTCCGCCGCCGGAAATGGGGTTGTTTGTATTCTTTCTGTAGTCTTCCAGTCGCGGTATCGTAGGCTACGCTATCCAAAGATTGGCAAAGGTGCATTATCGCCACCAACTGGGCTGGAGTGTCTATTATTCAAGCTCTCAACGGAAGAATGTCCGGTTGTGAGGCGTTTTGAAAAATAGGTCCACAGTTTTACAACGAATGGTAAAACACCTGTTGGAAAGCATCTTTTGCAGCGATTTTTGTGTGAGCATATCAGTGAACACCCCAGACCACTCGGTGAGTTTCACGTCTTTGTAAACTAAAGTTTAATGCGTTTTATGAATGATTGTTCCAGTGCCCCTATGATGCTAACACAGAAACCGAAAATTCTCGGGACAGCAGCATTTGTCCAAATTTCAATCTTAACCGTTCTATTTCATCAGAAACGATCTTAAAACAGGGCTTTAAGTGTAAAATACTGAACTTGTCCTTTAAGGCACGAGTAGAGTAACGGTGATAATATGGCTACGTAGCCTACATCAAACACGTTTTGCTATTAAGGGCAGCCTACCACACCGTTGATGTGAACTTAGCTATACATGCCATTTACGTCAGAGGGAGCTATTTCAGGCCCTGTAGAGATTTAGTGAAATGCCCATACTTTTTTATTTTGCTACTTCGCCATCTTGAATTTACACATTTCTCATATTTGTGTTATTGCTACTATTTGTGTTATTGACCTTTCAGTAATAATAAAAAAAAAGACTTAAGATTATTGTGGGAGTATTTTTGTATTTTCAAAATACTAATTACTTGTATTTTATTTAAATACATTTTTCACATCAGTATTTTGTATTTTATTTTGTTACATTTCATGAGTCAGTATTTGTATTTTGTAACAAAATAGTTTTTGATGTATTTGTGCCCACCTCTGCGTAGAGCTACGTTACACGTAGGCTCACTATTGGCCGGCGCTGGTCATGTGTGTGATGCGTGTGACGTACAACAACAGAAGCGTACGCTATTACACTAGTGAACTGACTCGAGGCCCACAGAGAAGGAAATGAATAGTCTCATTACGGGGTTGGAACAAGATGAGGGTGAGTAAATACTGACAGAATTTTCATTTTTGGGTGAACTAACCCTTTAAAGTTAATTTAAACTGTTGTAAAGTAGAGGGACACCACTTGCCACCACAAATGAAGAATGACCCATCCCTTGATAGAGCCTACATCCACTGGTGTGACAGCCATTTCCACCAGTGTGACGCTGATTTCATGTCACACTATAGGACAGTGCTGTCACACCAGTGGACGTTTTCAAGATCAAGGTCAGTTTGCGGCCTAGCTCTATGAGAGACAGTCTTTAATCCTGACTAACAGTGTTAAGGTTTACATTATTTTCAATAGTCAATCAATATAAATTGATGAAAATTTTCAGATCAATACTTAAATAACGTCACACCAAAGGACTGCATAATGGATCCCATTTCCAGCAGTGCACAGAAATAGCAATATTATCCAAATATTTGAGACAGAACTCACCTTGTGTGCAGTCCATGTGCTCCAGTGAGGTCTACTGTACTTCATGGATGAAGAAGGGCCCCTCTCAGTAATAGGGTGTCCAAATTAATGCCTGTTTTAGATCTACAGAATGGCATCACACCAGGTGGACACCAGTTTTGCGGACAAAATGTAATGTGTCATAATTATTCTAAATGGGGACCTTAAGACTTATAACCTTTAGTTTCATTAAGTTAACACTACTATAATATCTATTCAAGTATTTTAATGTATTTAGACTTATTTTTCATTTAATTAAAGTAGGTTTAAGATAAGGAATGCTAACCCGGACAGTCACGCCAGTGGACAAATGTCATGTTTAAAACAAAATATTTACATATTTGAATTATAATGCTCATTAATTACAGATGTATTAGTTCTGGAAGATTAAACTGTATATAAAAACTGATATTTTAATAAAATATTATACATTTTTATTTATATTTGTCACTATGGACAAAAAAATAGAGCGTCACGTCAACCACCCATTTATGAAGTAATATGGTATGTGAACATGGCTATCATATGGTATGTCAGGGTTCTGTCACTTCTGTCTAGTTTATTTCTTGGTTTTGTGACAGAGCTCTGACACTCCTGTTTTGTCATGTCTTTGTGTGCGCTTTCTGGTCTGTGTGCCTTTTACATGTGCGGGGCGTGGTGTTTGGATCCCGGCACATCTGTCTAGTTTGGTTTCGGTTCTGTGTCGGGATTCGGACATTCGTGCTCCGCGTGTTTGTGCTCTGTTGTGAGAGCACATGATGAGCTTACGCGCATCCTCGTGCGCTCTGTCTTGTCGTGTGAGTGCGCGGTTTCGAGTTTGCTCGGGCCGTACGCTCTCTGTCCATGTGTGTTGTGTTCTGTGTAGCACGCGGTTTGTGTTTTCATCGACCGTGTGCTTTCATATCATGTTTTGTCTTGTGCTTTGTAGCACACAGCTTGTTTTACACTAGCTGTGTGCTTTCATGTTTTCATGTTTTGTGTGAACACGTGGCTTATGAGTGTCCATGTCTCATTTGTTTTACTGACCATGTGCTTGTGTTCTAGTCATGTTTGGTGTGAGCACATGGCTTGTCATGTGTTTCCTTGTGCCATGTGCTCTCCTGTCCCGCCCATCTTGTTACCTGATTATTGGTTCATTTGCCCCACCTGTCCTCCCTCGTTACCTGCTTTGTTTGCTCTCCCTATTTATTAGGGGCCAAGGACTGAAAGTGCGGAGGCACCTATTGTAACTGTTCTTCTTCTTCTTCTTCTTCTTCTTCTTCTTCTTCTTCTTCTTCTTCTTCTTCTTCTTCTTCTTCCTCCTCCTTTGCTCTTGGAGTCTATGGCAGCCCATAGAACCGCTTGCGGGAAAGTTATGAAATTTGGCACACTGATAAAGGACAGTCTGAAAAGTCACTAGATCAAATTTGGTGTCTCAAAACCAATCCCTCTAGCGCCACCACCTGTCCAAAGTTTCACTCATATTTATACTAATAACTTTTGAACCATAATGGGTAGAAACAAAATTCTTTTTTCCTCTGATTTCTGAGCTCATGACAATTCGACTGCACCCTATGACGTCATTTTACGTCATAAAAAAATGTCCGCCAATTTGAATTGTCCAACAAACCTACTTTTGCGAACTCGTCCTAGATGGTTTGTCCGATTTGCACAAAAATTGAACCAGATCATCTTCAGGCAGTGCTGACAAAAAATTATGGACTTCAAGTTGATTTGTCGAACCATTCTTGAAAACCGTGCAAACTAATTTGACGTAGAGTTTGCAAATCTGACATAAGGCTGTATCTCCGCAACGCCTTATCGTATTCAGACCAAACTTGGTACATGTCACAACAAGCATGACTTGAGGCTACATGCAGCGTTTCGGCGCAGCGCCATCTACTGGTCCGGAGATATGAAAAATGGCTATTTTTGCTCATAACTTCTGAACGGTTTGTCCAAAAATCATAAAAGTAGTATCATTAGATTCAGGACGTCATGCCGAGTCGACTGATTTCCAATTTTTCCATCTGGACCATTTTAGGCATCTGTCATTTTAAATTTTGTACCAAAATGCTGTATTTTCTGAACGCATTAACGTATCGTTACGAAACTCAGTATGGGTCATGAGTACGATGCCCTGAAGGAGCCTGAGAAGTTTCGAACCAGCGCCACCTAGTGGTAAATTATTTTTTCAAATGCATATAACTCTGTGTGTGATTAACTGATTTTCACGGGAGTCATCTCCTTGGGTTCCTGAATCCTTGGCGAGTCCAACGATACCACCAATACTAGGTTTCATCTTACGGTTTGTGTAGCATTGTGATTTAGCGCTTAAAATACATTTGCCAATATCTTCGAAACTGTTAGACCGATCGAGACGAAACCACCGTCAGAAGTTCGAAAACATGGGTCGTTGGCTATATTCTAATGCCCAAATGTCAAAATATTAATAGTAAGTCGCATGAAAATGCAAACAAAGTCATGTGTGGGTAATTTTTTATGTGTTTATACATATAAATGTCTATAACTCCAAAACGAAATTAGATATTTGCACCAAATTTGACACACACGTGTATGGGCTCACTCAGAGAAAATGCTATACTTAACGAATGCATTGGTGTAACATTACGAAACTCAGTATGTGCCATCAGCAGCATGCCCTGAAGGTACTCAAAATATTTTGAGACAGTGCCACCTTTTGGTCAAAAGTTATAATTAAATTTACAAAAATACTAATAACATTTTAATGAATTTGCCTATTGTAATGACACTGGTCTTAATAGATTCCTTGGGTTATGCCGAAAACATAGATACCAATTTTGCCATAGTCAGCCAAACTTCCTGTCCACCATCTTGATTTTCATTCAATCCCTAATTTTTCAAACAACTCCTAGACCGTTTGTCCAATTTTCACCAAAATCGAATCATATCATCTACAGACTGTGCCGACTAAAGGTAATGGATTTCGTTTTGATAGACGAAACCGTTTTCGTATACCGCAGCATCAAATTTGAGGCATGCTGCCAAAATGACTATTCAGGCTTCATCTCTGCAATGACTTCACATATTGACACCAAACTTTGTAGGTGTCATTATCACCTCACTCTGACCACTTCACATTGATTTTAAAACTGCGCCACGTATTGGTCGAAAGTGATAAACCATTAAATCATCTTATAAGTTACTTTATATATGATTTTTCAGCCATTTGCCCAAAATCCCAGCCATTTCAGCCATTTGCCCAAAAAAAAAAATTGTGAGTAATTGATGACAATTTTTTCAATTTTGGGTGAACTAACCCTTTAAGGCCTCAATATAATTTAAGCGAAATTAAGGAATGTACTGGTGTGACGTCATAAAAGTCAGGCCAAAATGAACTTAATTCAGAGATTATTTCGGGAGTTCGGAACAGCTTGCCAAAGCGATACAGTGATGTGAATAAGTTAGGACACCCATGCTAAAGTTGCCTAAAAAGAGGAATAAAAAATCATCTTTTGGAAATTGATCTTAATGCCTTAATTAGAAAAATGAGGAAAAATCCAACCTTTAAGGGCACCAATTTTCTTTGTGTATGAATAATGTATCATAAATAAATAAATGTTCTTCCTTAAAATACAGGGTGCGTAAATCAGGACACCCCTATGCTAAATTCCCATAGAGGCAGGCAGATTTTTATTTTTAAAGGCCAGTTATTTCATGGATCCAGGATAATATGCATCCTGATAAAGTTCCCTTGGCCTTTGGAATTAAAATAGCCCCACATCATCACACACCCTTCACCATACCTAGAGATTGCCATGGGGTACTTTCCATAAGATCATCTTTCAATGCAAATCAAACCAGCTATTAGGCTAACTGAAATAAAACCATGCCAATGTATGGTGAAGGGTGTGTGATGATGTGGGGATATTTTAATTCCAAAGGCCAAGGGAACTTTATCAGGATGCATATTATCCTGGATCGATGAAACAACTGGCCTTTAAAAATAAAAATCTGCCTGCCTCTATGGGAATTTAACATAGGGGTGTCCTGACTTATGCACCCTGTATTTTAAGGAAGAACATTTATTTATTTATGAGACATAATTCATTCACAAAGAAAATTGGTGTCCTTAAAGGTTGGATTTTTCCTCATTTTTTTAATTAAGGCATTAAGATCAATTTCCAAAAGATGATTTTTTTATTCCTCTTTTTAGGCAACTTTAGCATGGGTGTCCTAACTTATTCACATCACTGTATTTTCAGAAAAGTTGTCCGGCTGGTAAACCCCTTGGTCTATTGCGATTATGCAATAGCCGCCTTTTTTGATGTGGAAATCTTCTCCTGTCCATTTCTTCTGTTCTGTGTGTCGGGGTCAGACACAATTAAAAACACAAACACATGGGAGAGCTGCTTTAGAAATTGTTTTTTCCCCCCACATTTAATACCGTAAAACTGCTTGCTTTAAATCTATTGTAGAAAGTACTGTATAAATAAACGTGACATGACTTGGTTGGAGTGCTGAATTGCAGAGCTTGTACAAACATCGCTATGATCAGATGCTTTCTTAACTGCTGTTTTCTCACTGCTGTCATTTTTGTTGTGCGTTTATTTTGTTATTTAGAGAACAGTATATTGCTGCAAAAGTATTTCTGAACTTTTTTTTTTATTTATCCCCAAGCAATAAACGGAAAAATAACTAATCGGGGCCTTTAAGCAGCAAGAATGTCTTGGTTGACTGTTTTTTTTTTTTTTTTTTTTTTTTACCAGAATGACCATTCTGAATGATCAGTTTCACTGATTCACAAAGCAACCTGGAACATCACTGGAACATTAACGGACCAGTAGTCTAGTCTCTGCTGCTCATTCATTCTTGGTACCAAGAAGTAGTTTATATAAAAGAGTGAGACTGAGAGAGAAGGAAAGAGAAAGAGTATTCTGTGAACTGTCATTTTTGGATGAGGCGTGGTGGCGGGGCCAGCGTGGGGCCGGCTCAGGGTGTCTGCTGAGGGGCCGTGGGGTTAAAGGGTGGAGGGTCAGTGCCTCTTCACCAGAAACTCCAATTAGCTAAATTGGAGCTGACAAGGAACAGCAGATGAAAGGAGCAGAAGATTGGCTAATGAGCGGAGCTGAGCGCTAATGATGAGTATGCTAGTTCAGATTGGGTCCTATTAGGCACCTGTTTACCCAGGCTGCACTGGGGCGCAGCTGGGTCTGACAGCAGGGTGAATGTGCCATTCGCCGATGGCCGCTTTTCCACTGCCATCAAGCATATGCATCTGCTGCGAGGGACGCATTCGTCTCGCTTCCATACTGACAGGCTAATCAGAGAGATCAAATCAGCACCATGTTGAGTACACAGCTCAAGGCAGCGGCCTCAGGGAACAACTATTATAGCCATTAGCATAGCTTTACCTCACTGGCTAAATCTGGCTGTAGCATGCTAACCTTCAGACCAGACTAGCATCAGGCATTAGCATGATTAGTATCGACGTAAGAGAAACGAAAGTTTTTGGGTGTGTGCGTGTGTCCGCACTTGCAGACAAAGAGCAGTTTTATCCACTGCTTGTATGAATGAGGCTGTTGTAAAATGGAAACTTGTGTAATGTCAGTGCAACACATTACCTCATCCATTTTAAAACGGCCCCCTTAAATGCTGTTATGATGAAGTTCGACAACTAATTCAAGTGTGTTTGTGAGCAAATGTCCTTGTGAGCATGGCTTTTGGCAGAAGAGTCATGCCCGTTCAAAGGGAGGAGTATTAAGATAAGATTCATGAACTTCCATAAAAATATATTTGTGTTTTTGTTAATTAAATTAAATTTAAGAAAAATTAAACTTGACAGATGCACAATTATGGTAGGTTAAACACTGAGTCGTACCTTCAGCAGAATATTTGCTTTACTGAACATTGTTATTATCTACCCACCTTCATGCCGTTCATACAATCTTTCCACAAAAAATGTATGTTTTAGATTACTAATATTTTAGAGTTGTTTTTTTTTTCCTACCACTGTCAACTTCAGATGCAATTTATATGATTACCAGTCAAATGTTTGGAAAAATTAAGATTTTTTTCTCTTATGCTCATCAAAGCTGCATTTAGTCAAAAATACAGTAAAACAGTAATATTGTGAAATATTATTATAATTTCAAATGAGATTTTTTTTTTCCATTTAATATATTCTACAATTTAATTTAAATAATGTGAATCAAAGCATCATTACCTTAGTCTTTATAGTGTCACATGATCCTTCGGAAATTATCCTAAAATGCTGATATGGTGTGGAAAAAACATTTATTTATCATTAATGTTGAAAACAGTATTTTAAATTTTGTGTGTAAAGAAACCGATACCCCAAACTTTTAAATGGAAGAGTGGATATAAAAAGTCTACACACTCCAGTTAAAACAGCTGTTTTTTGTGCAAAAACGTTTTGCACCTTTTATGCACATATTTATTAACATATGCAACGCTACCAAGAAAAAAATAAAAAACTAAAACAAACAAAAACACGGTAACACTTTATTTTTAGGGTCCCTTTTGAACATTCTGTTGACTATAAGTAACTTTGGAACAACATGATAACTAACTCTCATTAGAGTATTAGTAGACCGTCTGCTTAATATCTGATAACTCTTTATTGTGATGATCCTCCAACAGACATTCTACTGACTATAAGTAACTTTGCACCTACATGTCAACTTATTCTAACCTTACCAGTCTACTAATACTCTACTAACACTCTAATGAGAGCTAGTAGACATGTAGGTGCAACGTTACTTATAGTCAACAGAGTATGTTAAAGGGACCATAAAAGTGAAACCAAAAACACATTACAAAAAATGACAAGATAAAAAAAAAAAAAAAAAACTAATTGCATTAGTGTGCACACCCCTGAATTAATACATTAAATGATTTATACCAAGGTCCCCTTATATGCTAAACATTACTACATTAACACATCTTACACTTTGATGAGAAGTTCTTTTTTTCCTTTATTTTGTATTTTTCATAACTAATCCTGAATTGAGTGAGCCTGGACAAATAAAATAAATTAAATAAAAATAACCCCACCTTAACCTACATATTGCAGACTAGGTTAAGAAAGACAGAAAGAAAGAAAAAATGGGCAACAAACTTGTTCAAAACATCTCTGTAGTGAAACATAAGATCTTTGACATGTTACAGTAGCGTGTTTTGGAGAAGCCCACAACCCACCGCGGGTGTTCCTGGGAATGGTGCCATGTTCTCAGTTGTGTCCTCTGCCTCAAATCTCCACCCCCCTAATACACCATCATAATTACCTTGAGGATTTCTCCTCTTCAGTCCAGCTTGTCTCTGTTTGCCCGGCTGCCAGCTCCTCAGATGTCGCTAGAAAAGCATGTCATGAGCTCAGTAGCGTGGACGGGCCTGAGGAGAGAGTGTCTACAGCCTGTCGCCTGTCTGGCCACACGACTCTGAGAAGAGACACTTCTGTCTGATTTCATTTGTCTGTGGAGCAACTAATGTCTTCTATAAGGGCATATGCTATTGTCATTCAGTTTTTTTTTTCCTTTTTCGCATGGTCATATTATAGTCTTTCTCATCTCTCTCTCCTTCCCTCTCTCTCTCTTTGTCTTGGCCTTTCTTTCACATTTTTGGATGAAATGTGACTCTCTTTCATGTCTGGGCTGTGTGTATCCCCTCTGTGTTTTATCTATTAACTATTGAGCTATCAAATTCACCTGTCCCCGAGGTAAGACTGTGGTTAATCTCAGTCGTCGTCACTCTCGAGCTCAGGTAGTACGATGAGATGATGGTATTGTTGGGGATGATGTATGGATAATCCAATGTTGAAGCTACTTTGAAACTGGAGTTTGACAAGTTATCCATCACTTAAAGCAGTTAAATTAGACTCAAACTACTCTACAAAAAGTAATCCGCAACACCACAAGCTACAAAAGTAGCATGCTATGCTGAAGCTAAGTAAAGAGGCAGTAACTTTGTAAATAGACAAGTTTTGAATGATTAAAACAAAAAAACAGAGCAGTATTTATCTGGAACAAACACGAAATAGGGTGACAGGTAAAGATTGCTAAAATATCGAAAACTTAATTTATCCAAAATATTTTGCTCCAAAAAATATGTAAAATGCCTAGTAAAAGACTTGCAAATCCTCAAATGAATTAATTAATTATGGTGAATTTCTGGAATATCTGGTTTACAAAAAGTGAATCGCTTGATGTACATGAATCATCTGAATGAACATTCTTTAAAATAAATCTGACTTTATAAAATAAACTTAAAACTTAAAAATAAACCATTTCAATACATACTTATTGACTAATACAATTTTTAGCCTAAATTATCCATTGTCACGTTCATTACGTTAAATTCAAGCACAATGATATTCAAACTAAAATTTATATTATACTAATATTAAGATTATATAAAGCACATAACTTTTGATCTTTTGTCAAATCAACAGATAGCTAATGTGGTGCAGATAACATTATATTTTGAGTTTCTATTTATTAAACCAATCTCCTTCATTGTATTAACTTTAAATTACCTGGTTGCCATAAAGAAATTTGTTTATTGAAATTAAAATTTGAGTTAAGTTAGCTTTAAAGTTTTAAGTTAACTTAGCTAAGTTAAAACTGTCATGATTCTGCCATCATGTCCTTGTATTCTTCTAGTATTGTGGCAGGATCATGACAGACCCATGTTTTATGTACAAGCGCATGGTCTGTTGTTTGGGCCATGTGCTTGTCTTGTAACCCCGCCCCCTTTTTATCCTTGTTTAGTCATGATTGCCTTGTCAGCGTCACCTGTTCCCCTTGTTAGTTTCTTGGTATTTAATCCCCTTGTGTTTGCTGTCTTGTGTCGGTTCATTGCCTAATTTTTTGCTGAATCGGTCTATGTTGCTATACCTTGCCATATCTTACCCGTGAGTACTCAGTGTATAATCTTGTCTTTGTAAACGTTTATTTGAAGAATTGTCAGTTTATTGTACAGTCATTGTCTAGTCTAGTCTGCCATCCATTCCTTGTCCTAGTCGTGTTTTGCCCTCTCGTGGGTTTTGTTTTCCTGTTTTGTTCCAATAAACCCCCTGTTCGTTGCATTCTGTCTGTTTTGGGTTCATCTCCGTGCACAATCATAACAGAATGAACCGACCAAGACCGAACCCTGCAGACCGTTTGCCAGTCCCTGCCAAGCGTTATCCGGACCCCCTTAGAGAAGTCTGGTTGTCTTCTCCCCTCAACAAGAGGAGTGTCACCCTTCCATACTCACCCGAGGGTGACTGGATCTTGTCGAACTTCTCTCGTCTGTATGACCACTTCTCCCGGGAGGAGTCCGAGGCGGCATCCTCGAGGTCTTCACCTTCTGCCCGCCTACCTATCATTCCCGAGGGTCGAATGATAGGCATCGCGACGCTTGAGGACCAGGCTGGTTCCCCCACGACTCCAGAGGCGTGTTCCACACCCGCTGACCTCCGTGGTAAAAGAGGGAGACGGGTTTCTTGGGATTCCTCCTCGGAGTCATCGTCATCTGAGCTCACCCTACCAGAAGCTACTGCAAGCGCTGTTCCGGAGCCCGCTACTGCAAGCGCTGTTCCGGAGCCCGCTACTGCAAGCGCTGTTCCGGAGCCCGCTACTGCAAGCGCTGTTCCGGAGCCCGCTACTGCAAGCGCTGTTCCGGAGCCCGCTGCTGCAACTGAGCTCAGAAAGCAGGTCTGCTGTATTAAGCGCTGTTCCTGAATCTGCAGCCGCGACCGCTGTTCCTGAGGCTGCAACAGTAAGCGCTGTTCCAGAGTCTGCAGCCACGACCGCTGTTCCTGAGGCTGCAACTGTGAGCGTTGTTCCAGAGTCTGCGGCTGTGAGCGCTATTCCGGAAGCTGCAACGCTAAGCGCTGTTCCTGAGTCGGCAGCTGTGACCGCTGTTCCTGAGGCGGCATCTGTGAACGCTTGTCCTGAATCTGCTGCTGGAAGCGCGATTCCTGAGCCCGCGGTTGAGAGGGCGAGATCTGATGCAGTGAAGCCTGCCGTGAGAGCCGCGGCCGATCAAGCGGCTGATGCAGTTTTGCAGTCTGTTTCGTCACAACATGAGATGCCTGTCATCATAGCTGCCCTGTCTGATTATTTGTCGTGTCTAGTCAAGATCCTCGAAGTCCCTGTCCGTCCTGTCTTGCCCTCAGTCCCCGAGCCTGCCGCCGAGAGCGCTGCACCCGAGCCTGCCGCCGAGAGCGCTGCACCCGAGCCTGCCGCCGAGGGTGCAGTTTCAGAGCCTATGGCGGTCACCGAATCGGAGTTCTGGAGCATTGATTCTGGGTCTACCTCTGGAGCTCTGTTCCTGCCCCCCTACCGCCTGATAATCCCCTTGTCTCCGTTCCACTACCTGCTGCTGCAGTCCCTGCTGTCTCCGGTCATCTGTTTGTTTCCCCTGTCTCCTCTGTCATGTCTCATTCCCGGAATGTTTCCCCGTTCGTCCCTGTCGCCACTAGTCCCCGTACTGTTCCCCCTGATGCCACTAGTCCCCGTACTGTTCCCCCTGTCGCCACTAGTCCCCGTACTGTTCCCCCTGATGCCACTAGTCCCCGTACTGTTCCCCTTGTCGCCACTAGTCCCCGGACTGTTCCCCGTCACCACAAAACCCTGGACTGTTTTGCCCAATTCTCGTCCTCGTGTGTCTCCCTCCAAGCCTGCCCGGATTCTTCGTTCCCCGCCCTCATCCTGTGGACCTAAGACCCCCAGCACACCCATCCACCCTGGACCACCCCCCATGAACTCTGTTATTCCTCCACCTCTTGGTATTGGTTAGTTTCTTGGTATTTAATCCCCTTGTGTTTGCTGTCTTGTGTCGGTTCATTGCCTAATTTTTGCTGAATGTTGTCGAATCTGTCTATGTTGCTATACCTTGCCATATCTTACCCGTGAGTACTCAGTGTAGAATCTTGTCTTTGTGAACGTTTATTTGAAGAATTGTCAGTTTATTGTACAGTCATTGTCTAGTCTAGTCTCCCATCCATTCCTTGTCCTAGTCGTGTTTTGCCCCCTCGTGGGTTTTGTTTTCCTGTTTTGTTCCAATAAACAAAACCTGTTTTGGGTTCATCTCAGTGCACAATCTTAACAAAAACAACAATTGATGTTGCAGAAATAGAAATCTTTCCAAAAATAGAATCCTGCGACTCATCGTGTATATCATTGTTGTGGCTGATTAGGACAAAAACTCTAATTAACATGGAAAAGATACCTTTTATTGCATTCCGTGGCATTAAGACATGGATAATTCAATGAGGAAGACAAAAGCACTGGAAGTTACACCACTGGAGAAAGTTCAAAAAAGTAGATTGTTAATGTAAAAAAAAAATGGACTGAACAACTCTCACACTACTAAAAGACATAGTACTGTAAGTTACTGTTAAAATAGTTATTGATAGTTATGCTGATAATCAGATCTCCATTGGACCGTCTCGTAGAGCATCAGGCTGTGAATTAGGGAAGCACAAAACCCATCCCTGTCTGTACGTTCTTAAGGCATTCCTCCTAAAACGCAATATCAAAGGTTTGCAGAATCTTGGAAGAGTGAAACAGACAAGCTTTCATATGTGCCATCTGACTGGGGACTCTAAGTCCGTCATTTTTCTGTCATGATCCGTGGGATTATGGAGTGAAGGGGAGGTGATTTCCCCATATGGGGGTCTAAGATATCAAAGCCGGAAGGGTGTGGGGAGGCTGGGGGAAGAAGAGGGGAGTGGGGGGAGATGGAGGCCTTTGTTCCAGCTCCACCCCAGGATTCCATGAAAAGATCACCAAGCAGCCTGATTCGTCATGGCCTTGGGCTCTGCACTCTGATTGGTTCCGCAGAGCGGGCAGATGTTCCGGCTGCAGCAGGGGGCTTGGAAGATTCCAACTCTACATACTCACCCCACAGGCAGTCACATACACACTTGCTTAAGAACTAATGCAAACTTACACACACCACAGGAGAGTCTCAGACTCATAAACACCATCTCACACTCCTCATATATATGTAAGGGATTATGTACAGTCTGTCAGTCATTATTTCAAAATGAATTTAAGCTGAAGGGGTTTATTTTGGAATTATTACCAGCTGACTGTAAATTATCCAGGGCGTAGATTGATACATGGCTACTTACCAAATAAATAAAAATGGAAATTAAATATTGATTTGAGTTATTTTTAATTAATTTTAAATGATTTTTTTAATTATTATTGTTTTATTATGCAAGAAGAAAGAGAACACAGAACGACATGACAGAAACGAAACGAGGAAATTATAGTACAATACACTGGTCTTCATACATGAAGAGTTCTGGATTGACCAACCAGAATCAAGTATTTCAGTGAGCCATGTAATATTTTACCATAAAATCTGCTTTAAATCAGAACCATATTGCCTCTTTTTATATTTTCTGTTAATATTAGGCCAGTTAATCGATTCAAATATTTAATCGTAATTATCACAGTGTTATCTAGCAGTGCTCCTCATTAAGCTGGACAAACTCTAGTCTACAAGATATTCGGTGCGATTTTGGACGGATTTCTCCCCTTCCGATAATCCTATGTAAAGTCCCGATTATCTTGATGGTTCTATAGATTATTTTATCAGATTTTCTTGTGGTGCGAGGTTTTAAGAGTGACTGAATCTGAATCAGAAGAACTTCGGAGCTGCCCCAATCTCGCATCACAATCACAAATCCTGTTGTGTAGGGGGGACATACTGTACATTAATTAATTGTGTGTTTTTGTCACTGACCTGAAGTCTTCCACATTTCTATGAATGGTGATATTTCACTTGTTGAGCCTATATGATGGTTAAATTACATAAAGAAATTCCAATGACTTTTACTTTAGATAAACGTCCCATCTGGGGTTTTCTCCATCATTTAATAATATCAGGTGCTTCTTTTTTTTGTGGGTAGGCTATGTGTTTGTGAGAATCCTGGTGCTGCGTCATCCAGCACCATACATTCTGATCAGTTATTAGAAATTGAATATATTTATTATGTCAAAACGAAATGTTTTGCCAATGACAATACTGTTATATTAAATAACATATTTAATTAACTGCATGGATTTCCTTTGACAGCTGTTTATGCAGCTGTTTAGGAACATTAAATAAGAACATTCTGCTTGCAGTGGTCATCAGTGCAGAGTTTAAGGTTTAGAAGTCTTGCAAGAGATGTCTAATAGCTCACAGGACAGTTATTAATGCAACTCAGGCAAACAAAATGAATCGTCTAAGACTTCAAATGAAAAAGCATAGCAAATTTGACTACCCTACATGTATTTGCTGCCTCTGTGTTGTGCTGTTTGTAAATCAAGCTTGTTTACATTGTCTATTATTAAGTGCATTTTCCCCTGTAACAAAAAGCACACTCGCATGAGACAGGAACATTAAGCAGATGTCCGGGGACAGACAGAGCAATTTGCGAGGACAAAATCACAGAGGAGATATATAGAGTTAGTGAAGCCAGGGAAATCTGCGTAATTTTGGTAGGTCTGATTAAAGCCTCCTGTCTAATGGGGAACATGGGGTCTCTGGCAGTGTAAGCGGAGATACCTTATCTCAGCAAATAGCTGCGGGTCACTATTTTAAAGAATTCCCACAATGCACTCTTCTTCTGGCAATGTTGGTGCAAAAAGAGAGGCACTTGAGTTATCACACACAAGCATTTGCCACTGAGGTCATACCCTGCTGCTGGCATCTGTCTATCCCACCCAACCAACCACACGTAGCTTGATGTTAGCGGCACACCCACCATGACGTATGCAATGACTCAAAAATACACTGAATAGAAACATTTGCTATGCCAACGGGGCTTTATAAATGAGCATCCTTGTAAGAATTATGGATCATTTTATAGCATTTGTGTTGTTTTCTTATTCAGAAAGAAAACAGATGTGGGATGCATTCATGGTGGCAAATCATTTAATAATCAGGACCAGGTCCAGGCAGCCTAGATATGTGATATATAGTGAAATACACAGCATATATTGGGTTTGACTACTTGCATTGGGTCAATCACAGGACACTTCATTTTTTGTAATTCCTCTTAATTTTAAAATAAAATAAAATAAAATAGTGATGTGCCTGAAAGCAGAACATAACTTGATTTCACCAAAGCCCCTTTCACACAGATATTCCGGAAAATACATGGATAAAGTGACCTGGGATTTGTCCCGGGTTCGTTTGACTTTGGTTCATTCACACTGCCAGTGATTTTCCGGAATCAGAGAGTGCGTTCACACACAACCTGTAAAAATCCCGTAAAGACACGTGACATCGATGTGACATGTAATGTCTCAGCAGCGTCTATAGTTTGCTTATGAGCTGCGATTTCTCTCTCGAGAAACCACGTTTCTGAATGTTTTCTCTGATTCGATCATAAACGAGCGCATTATGTACCGTTTCACGCTGGTGAACGATCCCGGCTTCAGCACCATCATTATGACACGGCATTGATTACGGCTTTTGTTCACACAGCACATGTTCCGGGACTGAACACGGCAATGTTACTAGGTCCCCAACCCGGCATCGATCCCAGCATCAATCCCGAGTCGTGTTTGCATTCACACAGAAGGTGTTCTGGCAATTTCCCGGCAATTTCCCGGGATCAACGCGCTGTGTGAAAGGGGCTCAAGTTCAACATGTTCTTGGATCATTATCTTTGCTGATCCTGGAACAACATCCCAATCAACCAATCAGAATTGAGGGACGTTTACAGTTTATGTCCAGTTTAGGCTTACAACCAGGGTTAGGTGCTTATACATCAGTGTTATTCATCTATCATTCCCCTAAGATTTTAGGGAGAAGTTATGGGTAGGGTTAGATATAGGGGATACGGTTAGGACTACGGTCCTTTTTGAGCATTCTATTGACTATGAGTACTACTACATGTCAACTAACTCTCAGAGTATTAGTAGATTGTCTACTTAATATCTGCTAACTCTTCATTGTGTTGATCCCCCAACAGACATTCTACTGACTATAAGTAAAATTGTAACTACCGTAAAACTTCAAATAATAGCCGAGTCCCAAAAGCCCCTTTCACACAGAGATTCCGGAAAATACACGGATAAAGTGACCCGGGATTTGACCCGGGTTCGTTTGATTTTGGTTCATTCACACTGCCAGTGATTTTCCGGAATCAGAGAGTGCGTTCACACACAACCCGTAAAAATCCCGTAAAGACACGTGACATCGATGTGACTTGTAATCTCAGCAGCGTCTTAAGTTTGCTTATGAGCTGCGATCTCTCTCTCGTGAAACCACGCTTCTGAATGTTTTCTCTGATTCGACCATAAACTTGCGCTTTACGTACCATTTCACAGCTGGCGAACGATCCCGGCTTCAGCGTCATCACTACGACACAGCATTATTACGGCTTTTGTTCACACAGCGCGCGTTCCGGGACTGAACACGGCAATGTTACTAGGTCCCCAACCCGGCATCGATCCCGGATAAATCCCCGGTCGAGTTTGCGTTCACACAGAAGGCGTTCTGGCAATTTGCCGGCAATTTGCCAGGTTCAAAGCGCTGTGTGAAAGGGGCTAAATAGACGCCTGTCTCTTTTACACGCCTGGTGTGGCGACAGGTTTGGGTAAATAAAGGCCGGTCTCAAATAGAGGCCGGTCTGTTTTTTAGTTTCGGGTTGTATTTAATCTTCTAAAACCTGTCAGATCGTCCGCTTTTTGGCGGCCGCCAAAGCAAATTTGTGTCCCGCCAAAGCCTTTTTGATCGGTGAGTGATGTAGAATAGAATGACTGCTGTGCTTGACAGGGCGCAAACGAGCAGAGAGAGAGAGAGAGCGCCCCGGCCGCGCACGCGCACTCTCACGTCTTCAAACAACACGAGCACTGTCTTGCTCTCTCTCCCTCGCGCATATTAATCAAAATCAATTGTCACGATAGTAAAAGGTCGGAAGACCGCAGTTTCACGTGGAGCATTTGGAGATTTTTAGAGATTAGAGACTCTAGGAACAACATCTCAATGAACAACATCTCAACACTAAATTATAAAGGCCTGTCTCATATAGACGCCTGTCTCAAATACAAGCCGGTGCAGTTCGACGATTTGGGAAAATAAAAGCCCGGGCTATTATTTGAAGTTTTACGGTATGCCAACTTATTCTAACTCTGACCCTACCAGTCTACTAATACTCTACTAACACTGTAATAAAAGTTAGTAGTCATGTAGGTGCAAGGTTACTTATAGTCAACAGAATGTGTTAAAGGGACCATCAAAATAAAGTGAAACCATTTTCGGACAGGAATGTTGTTCCAGGTTCAACAAAATATGTTGACCCGGGAACGCTTCTAACTCTGCAAAATCAGGACGTGCCCGAAGCCAAATATCTTATTCGGAAAGGCTAGAAAATGCTTCAAAACAAATAATAATTAATTCTACCAAATAATAGGAAAAATATTCGGCAGACACAGTCACTCCTCGTGTTTGCTGCATAACAGGTGAGCCAGGGGATAGCTTAGCACTATATTACACATAAACCTCTAAAATCACAACACAATTTCCCCCCTGTTTCACAGACAAGGCTTCAGCCTAGTCCCAGACTAAAATGCAGGTTTGAGTTGTTTTAATAGAAAGCAACTCGCACTGACATACAGTGTCTTAAAATATGTCAGTGCCATTGTTTTGTCTCTATATGCACAACAGTAATGTTTTTTTTCTAAGGAACATTTATAAAAGCCACTTAAATGTCCTAATTAAACTAAGGCCTAATCCTGGCTTAATCTAAGCCCTGTCTGTGAAACCGGGCCAATGAGTGTGTGAAGTGAATGTGAAGTAAATGAGTGTAAACTTACTGTAAGAAAACCCCATCCAGACCCTCATGACTGTGTCAAGGAAAGTAAGTCCATTAAAATATCAGATAATTTGACCTTTTTCAACAAGGCAGCTGGTTAGCTGGTTGACCATGTGGTGTGACTCCCGAAAAACTAATGTTATTTATGAATTAATCATTATTTTCATAAATATTTTTTAAATATATTATTCAAGGTTATGAATGATAAAGATGTATATACTCATTTACTCTATATACTGTACTCAAGGTGCAAGAAAAATATTAATGACTTTTTACTTACTTTTTTAGAGTCTTTAAATTAAAGCTTTTCTTTTCCATATTATATCTAAAACCAAAATCCATACAAAAAGATTGTTTCTAAGAACTTGGCATAAGTGTTTTAAACCAGATTTTCCTTTTCTTTATCATGGATACTCTTGTATGTTATTGATACTCTTTTTATACCCTGTTTTACATTTTTCCATATTGTGATGGTTCTAATAAACGCACTGTTTTAGCTGTATGGCTATATGTTCCCGATGAATGTAACGAACATTGTCATTTTGCCAGCTCTTAAGCCCCAGGTCAGAGGTCAGTAATTGCATGGAGCAGCGAAGACTTGTCTCAACCGTTTACAATCAACCCGCAGCGCACACACATAACGGCTTTGAAGGAATTTTCAGAGTAGGTATGGCATGGCGTGACTAACTTTGCCGATAAGGACATGAAAAGGAGAAAGAGAGCAAAAGAAGAAAGATGCTCTGGATGTGGTTATCGGGCCGGAGCTGGCATCCATGCAGCCAGGCACATTTGAGAGATAACAAGCCCCAGAGAGCCCGTCCACCTCCTAATGGCACATGACCAGAGCTCCACCCGAGGTCGCCAGCAATTGAAGTCCGAGCCAGGAAGGCACATCTGGCCCTTATTTTATTGGTGTTCAATTTTGCATCGGTATGTGGAGAGGGCAACAAACAAAGCTCCATCCCACCCTGTTCCCATATTCCTGCCTGCCGCCACCAGGCCCCTACTTCCCCCCTGGGCCTAAGATTCATTTTAACACACATAGGCTTGGCGCACATTAGCGTGTATAGGTACAGATCTTATATTGAAGTCGAATTCCAGAGTAGCCCCCACAGGGTAGATGACAGGGTTTATTTAAAAGAAAAAAAGGCAAGGAGGAGACTTCAAGTCTGAAGAGGATATTAAAAAAATACACAGGAGGAAAAAAGCACCCCTGCGGCAGGAACAATTTTGTACCTTTCCAGAGAGAGAGAGAGAGAGAGAGAGAGAGAGAGAGAGAGAGAGAGAGATTGTGTGCTTGACTGAAGGTTGGAAAGACTAGAAAAAAGCGACTGCAAAAGGACATCAACTCTATAGTAAGAACTACTTTTGTCACCTGCACAATTTGAGCAAAATACTGAAACAAAACCGAGATAGAGAGGGAGAGAGAGACAGGGAGAGAGAGAGAGAGAGAGAGAGATAGAGAGAGAGAGGGGAAAAAGTTGTTGAATGTGGCAGAGCACCTAATGAAAACCAACTGCCATTCCTGTCACCTACATATATCACCCATCCATTCCGCTACAGGACGCCATTCTCACTTCCCGTCTCTCTTTCCTCCCCTTTTCGTTCTTCGTTTCCTGTCCTTTGATTAAATTTTCATAGAGGAAAAATATTTCCCACAAGCGAGAGTCTGAAACCATACCACACATTTTTGTTACCTTCCATTTCCTCAAGCACTTCAAATGAGTATTGGATGACAATAAGGTGTTTCAGTTTTGTATGTGTAATAACATGTTGCCGACTCCTCCTTTAGTGACCGGAACGCCCCGCACAGGATGCTCTGCTGACTAGTGATTGATTTAGCAAGAAGAGAATGAGCAGAAAAATGACTAAACAGTGACTTTAGCAAGACATATTGTTTTTTGGAAAGTTGTTAAAGGAATAGGTAATCCCAATAATGAAAATGCATTCATCATTTTCTCACCCTCATGTCGTTCCAAACCTGTAGGACTTTCTTTCTTCTGTGAAAGACAAAAGTAAGAGGTTTGGCAGAATGTAACTTTACTTTACATTTAACTTTAACTCTTTGCACAGCAACATGTTTAAAAATCTGCTTTTTTGTTCGATGACAGAAAGAAAGTCACACGGGTTTGGAATGACACAAGGGCATATGATAACAGAATTAAAAATTTCGTGTGAGCATTTTGTTTAATAATTTCAAACCAAACTCTTGAAAGGGGTGCTATTATTATTATGCTATTATTTATTTTAAAAGTTCACTTCAAAGGGAGTTATTCTCTACATCATTAAGCACTGTTTCTGAACTCCCTGAAATGCCGTGATTGTGGTCTTGAGTTTTCTAACAGAAACATACACATCACAATATCCCTCATTTAAATAATTCCCGTCCAAGGCATATGCAAAAAAAGACAAATTTTGAAACATGCTCAAAGCAGTTGACCAATCACAACACACTGATCCAGCTGACCAATCAGAGCTCATTTTTGCTTTTCAGAAAGAGGGGCTTCATAGAGACCGAAACTAAACAGAGTGTTACATAAAGACTGGGAAGAAAGGTTCTGCAATAATGTAAAATATGTGAAAAATAATGTTTTTTGAACATTAAAGCATGAGAACCAATTCTAGTAGATTTAGCTCCGAAGCTCTGGAATAGCCTTCCTGATATTGTTCGTAGCTCAGACTCGCTCTCCCAATTTAAAACTAGACCAAAGACGCATCTATTTAGCCAGGCATTCATATAAATTTTTTATCTTACAGTTACTGTAAATTCGGCCTCTAGTTCATAAACGCCAGAGGAGAACTGGCCCCCGACTGAGCCTGGGTTCTCCCAAGGTTTTTTTTTTCTCCATTGGGTCATCTGATGGGGTGTTAGGACACCGTTAGGTCACTGGATGGAGTTTTTCGGTTCCTTGCCACTGATGCCTTTGGCTTGCTCAGTTGGGGATATTCAAATTAATTAACCAATCATACCATTGATCAGCTCTACCAAACTTGGATGTCTTTTTTCCAGTAATAAACAAACATTGTTAAGTTGTTTTGATTGATACTGTGAAGCAGCTTTGATACAATCTGTATTGTGAAAAGCGCTATATAAATATATTTGACTTGACTTGACTTGACTAGATCCTACAAACTAAATCAAGACTTTAAAAAGGGCATAATACTGTAGGTCCCCTTGAAAAAACTTATCCCATCTGCATCTATATCTCCAGAATTTTTTTTCTGGAATTCTCCTCTGAACTATGGCCAAAGACACTAAATATCCTCTGTAAATCTCTTAGATTACATCACAACTGAGATTATCAGTCAGCCACCAGTCATTGTGCCACCAGCCAGCATGCTGGAAAGACAGGAAGTGGAAGCTGTGCAAAGCGAGACCCTTAGACTGAGGGTGGAATTGCTCAAGAGGGTAGGAATGATACAGATATGAAACCCTTCTTCTTTCATCCCCTTTCTCCAAACTTCTTTCACTCTCAATCTGGTGAAAGTAGGCTTTTTGGCCGGGCCTGGGCTGCCCTGATCCCTGAGGTTGGATAGCAGATGGAGATAAGAATGGAAAGACTGGAGTTCTTTCACACTTTTCACTAGTCGCTAATCCGCTCCAGCACAGCCAAACCACACAGTTCAGTATTAGCTTACCTGCTGTGACCAGCCCAAAGCAGCCAATGAATATTATCATGTTTGTTTTATTGTGTGTGGGTAAAAGATCCTGAATTTCAAGGGAAACACTTTGGGTCTGTCTATGTGACGGTGGTTGAGGTTTTGGCCATTACACTACGTTTGACCTCCAGGAAAATATGCACTATATCAATACTGATGTATTAACAAGCTCCTATTTGAAGGTTGGATAACAGCCCATCACTATGTCCCTCTGCACATTTTGGCCCAAAGGGTGTGCCAACATTTTAAATGGACAAAGGATGATTATTATGTCTGAACTGAGGAAAATTACAAGCTAACACCAGTTCCAACTCCATAAACACGATTTTGATCTAAAAAATGCCATTACTTCATCGCACAACACTTTCACACATGTGCTGTCAATACACAGTTCTGACACTGCACATAAAGTTATCTGTGTGATGTGAAAGCCTTTCTTAAAACCATTACCTCTACAACCAGCTAATAGGCTACTGTGCAGTCTTACCTGCATATCTGCTACCACTCTTTAGTTTCCGCCACACTAGCCACCAAACATCTCTCTCTCTCCATTTATTACCTTAATTTAATGAGGGCTTTCCCTTTGTAACCTTTCCAGACTGATTTATTGCTTGCAATGCTGAGATCAGAGAACCGGGCGCTATAGGGCACTCTAGGACACCCTGCTGCCCCTTCCTGAGTCCAAGCCCTAGGCCGATGTTGGATATGTGACTGCAAATGTGGTGTAACTCACAGCTGGGCCCAACATGGTGAGAGGTGTGAACACTCGCCTCTTAATGAGGCAAGAGGACAAGCGGTTTAGAACACAGGTCAGAGGTGGTGGGAGTGGGGCCAGAGAGGCTGGCTCTAATACAGGGGAAGTGAATTAATGGAAAAAGGGAGATTAGGACTATGTGCCGTAACTCTTGAGAGAGACACATTGTAGGTGTGGAACCGGACTTTTGATGATAATGTGTGCCAAAACTGCAAAGCAATTTATTTTTCATTTCTAGCAGCTGGAACGCAAGAGAGCTACACTCTTAAAAATAAATGTTCCAGAAAGAGGTTTAAAGCCCTAGGCTATAGGAGAATTTTTCAAGTTTCTATGTAGCTATAGAAGAACCTTTTCAAGTTCTTTAGTTAACATCTTTATATATTGATGCTTCAAAACCCCATTATCTTACTGAAGAAACTATGTAGGCATTCATAGTTTTGTCAGCCACACAAAATCTAGTCCAAATTAGAGCACATTTTTGTAAAAAACCAACAGCTCAGGAAAGGCATGTGGGACTGAAATGAGAAGTGCCTAATCATATGAACATTCTGGTCAGATTTTGGGCCTACATGCAACAATGCTAAATGGGAATATAATGTATATTCTCTGTACCTTCTTAAAAAAAAAAAAAAAAGTAATCTCAAAAACCTAATGCAATAAATAATGTAACTTTATTTTAAAGAGACCATTATAAAATGTATCAACAGAAGTTGACCAGATGCATTCTGGAAGAGAATTAGACTTTTCTGAAAATAAGAGCCTGTCTAAAGCCCTGGTAAAGCTGTGATAAAGATGTTCCTCATCAATTCCCTAAAGGTTAAGTGTGTGATCAGGTTAATTTCTGCTTATTTATGGGGGCTGTAAGCTGGTGTAATTGCTAGAGGATGGGGCATGTGGATGCGGTGTTGTTTTTATGGTAGAGGGCTTTGGTTCCTGGCTGTACAATGACCAGCAGGGTTGCCAAGGAGAACTTGTTTGGACAGTCACGCCCCCCAAAACCAAAACTTCACCATTACAATCAATTTTACACTTGAGGAACGTCTGGATGCCCCCTCCATGCATAGATGATACACATTTCCCATGAGCCACTGGGGTTGTGGCAGTCAAATCATGATACTTGTGAGACTCATAATCAGACCTAAAAGCAAAATGAGGTTAAAACTTGTGCTGTTTCTGTAATCAGCAACGATTTGACACATAAAAAAATGGAAGGGGAAAACAGGGATGAGACAGGACTACGTCAAAGGGGCCATGATTCCCTGATTTGTGGGTGCCTGTTACCCTTTTCACCCAGAATGCTTAGCCTCTCGCCCTGGATCATCTCAATAACTCCCTTTCTCTGACGGCTCCCAGCAGCACCATCAATCTGTCCTGCACCGGGATAAGAGACTGTCCTGTCTCCTGCCTTACCTCGTCTCTATTTCACCCGATTTGTGTCGGGGGTCAAATTTCCAATGTGAAAGTTAAAACAACAACCTTGAAACTGCAAAACAGCAGCAACATCTCATTGCCTTAACAAAATTTCTTGTAGAAAAAGATTAATCTACCAAATCATTTTCAAAACAATAAATATGGTTTGTGCTGACCACAGTATGTTTTGTTCAGTTAATTATTGGTTAAAACCATCACAATTCGATTTGTTTTACAACGAACAAATTCTGTACTGTGTAGGGTTTCCACTTCTCCAATATAAAATCCTGTAGTTGAGAGCAAGAATACTGGCAGAAAATGACAAACATTGCATTAGGAATTATGAGTGGATTAGCTACATGCTAATGACTTACCCGCTCGCTAATTTTATTGGAAATGTAGCTATGGTATTAACTTATATTTTATACTACAAAGACACAATTAGGCTGTGCCAATAAGCTGAAAGACGTTTTTTGGTTGTTGTTTCTCTTAGTATACAACCGGTTGCTGAACAAAGTTGTGTTTTACCAGTTACCTGACCTGACTCTGTAGTAGTTTTACAGAGACGTCAGGACAGCACTGTTTTCGAGAGGAGCAGGGTTACAGCAATAATCTCGCTGTGTGGGCTATGAAATACTGTGAATGAAAGCAATGGCACAAGAGAGAGATAACAAGACTGAGGTACTGAAGGCCGTGAAATACGTGCCTCAGTGGAAAGTGCTCTTTATTTACTTTTAACAGGCCTGTAAACTTACTTTCAATGCCCTAACCAGGACACCATAAGCCTGGGCTACTCAAGCCTGTGTTTTCCAACAGTCGACAAGAGAGTCCGGTCAATGTTTAGTCTGTTCTTGCGCTCGGCCACTGGGCAAGTGATACTATCTCATATGCAGAGATTATATAAATACAAGGACTATCAGGGGCTTTTTGAGTTGTTTTTCTTGGTGACCTTCTGTCCTCCAAAACTAATTTGAAACAGAAGCTTCTTCAGACAGTTTCATCTCTTTTTTTTTTCTATGGCCGGCTGTCTCTCTATCCACCCCCAGGGAGCTGCAATTTATGCCCTAGGAACAGGCACAGAGAAGGGGGCTGAAACAGGCGCAATGGCCTGGAAGGCTGGAACCGATTGTCCACGGGTTGAGAGGGTCTCTCTGGTGGTGAGTGAGGTTGAGAGAAAGAGAGAAAGCATGGATGAGACCATTACAGAGAGACAGTGGGAGAGAGAGTGAATGGAGATTATTATGAAGACATCAGTCAGGGTCTCCGGTTTCACATCTGCCTAGGATTCCTGCCTCACATCCTGTTGAAGGGAATCTTTCATCGCCAATATGTTCTAACCTCTCGCCTTAGACTTCCTCACGCTTAAAACCCTGACAAAAGTACCATGGTAATACCATTTTATAATACTGTGGACCATAATGACAATGCCTTATTATTGCTTAAAATGTTTTCATGTTTAAATGCCATGGTATATGAGTATAGTTGTCATACAGTACTATGGTATTTATCAAAATATGATGGTGCTAACACAATACATTTTACAGGGAAAAGTCTATGCAATAAAACATGCTAAAACATGCAAAAGATAAAAAAGAAACTGAATGTTTTGCAATATGCAGTGGGCTCCAAAAGTCTGAGATCACATTGACAATCTGTAAAAAAAAAAAAAAAAAAAAAAAATATTATATTATTATATTATATATATATAAATTATATATATATATATATATATATATATATATATATATATATATATATATATATATATACACATATACATACAGTAGTCAAAATTTGAAGTGGATCAAAACCTTTCATCAAAGTTATACATGAATTTTGAACAATTCCCGTTCTTGTCTTAGGACAACTTTGATTAACTTTTTTGATCCACTTCAAATGTTACATGTAAAACACTACTGTATATTATATCTATATATTATAATGTATATTATATATATATATATATATATATATATATATATATATATATATATATATATATATATATATATATATATATAATATATATATATATATATATATATATATATATATATATATATATATATATATAATTTAAACCTGGAAGTAAACAGGAAATTTTAGGATATTGAAAAAGTTAAAACAAAAAAATGGATGTAAAATGAAGAAGAAATGTTTAAGATTCTGCAATAGGTCTCTCACTTATCAAACAAGCACATTTGTGGCATTGATCATGTGGCTTCCTTTGTACAGCCGGTCAGATGTTCTTGCTTCCATTGCTGCTGTCATTAAAGCAAAAGAGACAAGCCAAATACTAAAACATTCTGAAATTTATGTTAAATTTGTTCAAATGTTTTCTCAAATGATGTCGCTATGTTTCTGTTTTCACTCACACTCTGTGCTGTAACAGTTTTCTATTTGCGCTTACAATATGCTATGCATGCATTTATGTCTGTATTCTCAGTCTCTGCAGCGCCTGCATGTTTGCATATGGTATTGCTTCTCAAACCATCCAACGTGCCATATCCCTGTCCAACCAAAACTCTGAGCAACAGGCCTGCAGCATAACACTGAGTAAACACGCATGACATTCACTCAGCAGCTGGGAATACTGCTACCAACGGCACAGACCAGAGCAAGAACCATATTTAATGGGCAAAGAAAACATTTGGTCTTACTTGGCAAGCAGGGTGTGCAATGCATGAGAAGATGTCTGTTCGTTATGAATATATTTTCATACAGAGATACGTAACATAATAATAAGATTTTATGAAAAATGTCAAAGTAAATTTTAATCTGCAGATTACATGCTTTACTAGTTATATATATTACTTATTAATTTATATTTAATTTAATTTATTACTGTGGCACAAAGCTGAATTTTCAGCATCATTACTTCAGTCTTCAGTGTCACATGATCCTTCAGAAATCATTCTAATATGCTGATTTGATGCTCAAGAAACATTTCTGATTATTATTATTAATGTTAAAAATAGTTGTGGAGCAATTGTTGTGGAAATGGTGATAGTTTATTCAGGATTCTTAGAAAGTTCAATGAACAGCATTTATTTGCATTTATTACATTTATTTGTTAAATTTATTAAAGCATTTATTACATAGAAATCTTTTGTAACATTATACAAATGTCTTAAATGTCACTTTTGATAAATTCAATGCATCCTTGATGAATAAAATTATTAATTTATCTATTTTTTAATCTCACCACAAATGTCTAAATGGTACCATTGTTTCCACCCTTTTCAACATTGATTATAATAATCAGAAATGTTTTTTGGACATCAATCAGCAAAGAATGATTTCTGAAGGATCATGTGACACTGAAGACTGGAGTAATGATGCTGAAAATTCAGCTTTGCATCACAGGAATAAATGACATTTTTTTAAATTGATTAAAATAGAAAACAATTATTTTAAATTGAAATAACATTTCACAATATTCATGTTTTTACTGTAATTTTGATTAAATAAACGTGGCCTTGGTGAGCATATGTTCTTTCAAAAACATTACAAATTTGAATGTTTCCAAACTTTTGACAGTATATAGTTTATACTAAATTAAATTCTAACTAAATAATAATAAAAAAAAAAAATACTAAAGTTATTAAATGATGTAGTAAAGCTCTGCTGATTGACAGACGTCACAGTTCAGTGCAGTAGATGCGAGTTCCTGAACTCTCTTCCCCCAGTCCTTCAGGGAGCGACACGGTTGAGGCCCGATGGAAAAGCCATTGTTTGTTTAACTACTGTTTTATGGAATACCTAGTAACAGGAAGTTCTTAAAACAGCAGCAGTTACTATTTATATAGTGTCCCTTTTGGAGTAAGTACTCACTAAAATCACCTCCCCCCGTCAACCACACACAGACCCAACGGGACACCCCTGCACTGAGGAATGCACCCATTCACAAGCTGGTGGCCATCTTGAAGGCTTCCCTCTCACTTCCTGTTACCATGACAACACCCAGCCGCCTCCGACGGGTGTGAATGAGAGCCGATAAGCCCTCTCTCTCTGAGTGTGTGAGCAGTAATCCCACTCATGTTCAGCCCATTCAGAGTCACAACCACGACGGTATTTAGCCGTGTCTGCCTCCTTTATTGCTTTTGTTAGTTTGCCATTGGTCGGCTGCATGACAGCTAAGTGATGTCATCTAATTTCACTCATTCTGTGTGCCCTTCGAATGCACCCTCAGGTTAGGTTCATACAGAGCAGGTGTGTGTAGCGGGTGTCATCAGCTGACGGATGTGATGAAAAGAAGGCAATACTTCAGTTCGAGGGATTAGCGGTTCAATTAGAAGCGGGAGTCTGAAACAGTATTAGCATATGTGTGTGTGAATGTTTGCCTATGTGATGTGCTCTCTAACCAACCAATTACTTGTTTTTTGCAAATGAATGGAGGATTTCAGAGGTTTTAAGAAGAGTTTGTTAGCATCAGCAACGGTGTGAATAAGATAATATCTATGTGTGTATGTGTGTGTGTGTGTGTACAGGTTTGTATTACTTTATATTACAAGGAGTAAAACCTGAGATCACCATTTATGTTAAGAAACATAAATGTTTTTTTTTGTGAAAAAGTAAAAATGCAGAATGTTTCTGTGGTAGGTTTAGAAGTAGGGTTAGTGTAAGGGGACTGAATATACAATTTGTACAGTATAAAAAACATTACGTCTATGGAGAGTCCCCACAAAAATACAGTAACGAAACAAAGTTGTGTGTGTGTGGTTCAGGTATACCCTACATTATGGAGACAAAATGTCCCCATAAAGATGGGTAATATCAGAAATCCTTGTCCTTGTGGGGAAATTGTTTGGTTCCCATGAGGAAAACAGCTTATAAATCATACTAAGTGATGTTTTTTGAAAATCTAAAAATGCAGATAGTTTGTGATAGGTAGGTTTAGGGGATAGAATATACAATTTTTACAGTATAAAATGATTATGTCTATGGAAAGTTACCATAAAACATGAAAACCCAACTTGTGTGTGTTTATGAGCTCCTAATCGAACTCTTGTAGATTTTTCCCTAAACCTAACCTACCATAACTTATACTCCAGCATGCCTATACATTGACGTTAGCTGAGTCTACACTTCAGCGAGTCTCCAGTCGACTACAGCATCATGCTCCCTACCTATACTTCAGCGAGTCTCCAGTCGACTACAGCATCATGCTCCCTACCTATACTTCAGCGAGTCTCCAGTCGACTACAGCATCATGCTCCCTACCTATACTTCAGCTAGTCTCCAGTCGACTACAGCATCATGCTCCCTACCTATACTTCTGCGAGTCTCCAGTCGACTACAGCATCATGCTCCCTACCTATACTTCTGCGAGTCTCTAGTCGACTTCAGCATCCGTCTAATCCTATACTCCAGCGAGTCTCCAGTCGACTACAGCATCCGTCTAATCCTATACTCCAGCGAGTCTCCAGTCGACTACAGCATCCGTCTAATCCTATACTCCAGCGAGTCTCCAGTCGACTACAGCATCATGCTCCCTACCTATACTTCAGCGAGTCTCCAGTCGACTACAGCATCATACTCCCTACCTATACTTCAGCGAGTCTCCAGTCGACTACAGCATCATGCTCCCTACCTATACTTCAGCGAGTCTCCAGTCGACTACAGCATCATACTCCCTACCTATACTTCAGCGAGTCTCCAGTCGACTACAGCATCATGCTCCCTACCTATACTTCAGCAAGTCTCCAGTCGACTACAGCATCATGCTCCCTACCTATACTTCAGCGAGTCTCCAGTCGACTTCAGCATCATGCTCCCTACCTATACTTCAGCGAGTCTCCAGTCGACTACAGCATCATACTCCCTACCTATACTTCAGCGAGTCTCCAGTCGACTTCAGCATCATGCTCCCTACCTATACTTCAGCGAGTCTCCAGTCGACTACAGCATCATGCTCCCTACCTATACTTCAGCGAGTCTCCAGTCGACTACAGCATCATGCTCCCTACCTATACTTCAGCGAGTCTCCAGTCGACTACAGCATCATGCTCCCTACCTATACTTCAGCGAGTCTCCAGTCGACTTCAGCATCCGTCTAATCCTATACTCCAGCGAGTCTCCAGTTGACTACAGCATCATGCTTCCTACCTATACTTCAGCGAGTCTTCAGTCGACTACAGCATCATGCTCCCTGCCTATACTTCAGCGAGTCTCCAGTCGACTACAGCATCATGCTCCCTACCTATACTTCAGCGAGTCTCCAGTCGACTACAGCATCATGCTCCCTACCTATACTTCAGCGAGTCTCCAGTCGACTTCAGCATCCGTCTAATCCTATACTCCAGCGAGTCTCCAGTTGACTACAGCATCATGCTTCCTACCTATACTTCAGCAAGTCTCCAGTCGACTACAGCATCATGCTCCCTACCTATACTCCAGCGAGTCTCCAGTCGACTACAGCATCATGCTCCCTACCTATACTTCAGCGAGTCTCCAGTCGACTACAGCATCATGCTCCCTACCTATACTTCAGCGAGTCTCCAGTCGACTACAGCATCATGCTCCCTACCTATACTTCAGCGAGTCTCCAGTCGACTTCAGCATCCGTCTAATCCTATACTCCAGCGAGTCTCCAGTTGACTACAGCATCATGCTCCCTACCTATACTCCAGCGAGTCTCCAGTCGACTTCAGCATCATGCTTCCTACCTATACTTCAGCGAGTCTCCAGTCGACTTCAGCATCCGTCTAATCCTGTACTCCAGCGAGTCTCCAGTTGACTACAGCATCATGCTCCCTACCTATACTCCAGCGAGTCTCCAGTCGACTACAGCATCATGCTCCCTACCTATACTCCAGCGAGTCTCCAGTCGACTACAGCATCATGCTCCCTACCTATACTTCAGCGAGTCTCCAGTCGACTACAGCATCATGCTCCCTACCTATACTTCAGCGAGTCTCCAGTTGACTACAGCATCATGCTCCCTACCTATAGTCCAGCGAGTCTCCAGTCGACTACAGCCGAGTCTAATCCTATATTTCTATTTTACTAGTTTCCTTTCTTTTCTGCTAACTAACTTACTTCCCTAAACTGACCTGCTGCACAGCAGTAATATCAGACAGACTCCAGCAAATGTCCTTTAAATGCTTTAATCACGGCCGGGAAAGTACTAGAGCAGTTCTCAGAGCATCTCTCCCAAGAAGAAGCTTTAAGCTAGGCCGGAGGATCTCAGACAAATTCCATTGAGAATCCCACCAGTTAACACTAATACAACAGTTTTTATAGTATGGGGGTATGGCAAAATGACATGATACATTACATAATTTCTCTACAATTTGATTGGTTCTTCATTACTTCATAATCACAAGTTTTCAAACCTAGACATCTGTCTAGTTTCATTTCCCATATATGTTATTATTTATACACATGCACACACAACTAAAGTCATGAGTTTTCAGCTAAAGGGGAAACATACATTTCAAATTAAAATATTAGATGTTGAATAAGGTTAGATGTTAGAAACATGGTTAGTTTAATATACAGTCTAAAATTTCCACCACACTCTAATTGGGGGCAAAATGCCTGAAAAATGTCCCCAGAATATACCGTTCAAAAGTTTGAGGTCGGTAAGATTTTTTTTAATGTTAAGTCTCTTATGCTCACCAAGGCTGCATTTAATTGAACAATAATCAGTGTCACATGATCCTTTAGAAGTCATTTTATTATGCTGATTAGGTAAAAAACATTTATTATTATTATCAATGTTGACAACAGTTGTGCTGCTTAATTTTTTGTGGTAACTGTGATACATTTTTAACTGCATTTATTTAAAAACATTATTTATTTCTAAATTATTTGTAGCAATATTAAATGAAAGTATTAATTTCTTTCAAAAACAGTACAGTAGTGTATATGATTAAAATGAATGTTAATGAATGAATGCAAGCTAATCTTTGTTGACAGAATTGTGACACTTTTAATTACCACAGAAAATAATCAAATTCCGACTTCTCTACGCACAGCGTGTACAGTAATGCGTTACAGTGCGAATTTATAGAGGCAAATGCGCTTGTCTTTTTGTTAACGCACAATTCATTGCAAAAATGTATGTTTGTTGAGCTTTTAAAGTTTCTAAATCAGCAGTTTACTGGTGCATTACTTCTCTAGAAGGAAGAACTATTTTACTGATGTAACTCCCATTGGTGAATTTGCTACAGTGCTTTGTAAACAGTACTTTACTGCAGATATTAAGTCACATTCAGAAATTAAATTGGGATTTTGGAAGATTATATTACATTATATCCATCCCTAAATATCAATTACCCATGATGCAACATTTGTGATAGTACTATATGCATATATGCTAGAAAAAAAAAAACAACAACATAAACGATGGCCCAAACCAAGCAAATTTGCTATTTTTATATTTGGATGTATATCAGAAACAGGCTGCATTTAGTTGCATTTTATTTTGTGAATAAACTAGAACCTGGGGAGAAATAACTGGACTGGAGCATACCAGAAATGGAACAGATTGACACACAAACTGCCAATATACTGTACATATTTGTATCCAAAGGGCCCTGAACACTGATCCTAGTTTAAGAACAGTTGACAAGCGAGTGTATGCGTTTATACTCCTTCCTGTCCCCCACAGCTTATACATACTTCCATGTGTGTATCTCTGCATGTTCTCACACACATGCAGCCGTGCGAGTGAGTGTGTTGCGATGTTCTCAGGAGTCCTGCGCTATAAATCAGCAGAGAGGTCGACGCTGCGGGACTGAAGGAGACATTACTGAACCCTGTGACTGTTCACTCTCTTTACCTGCTTCCTTCCCCTTCGTTTCCCCTGTTCCACATTCACTCACTCCATCACGGATGAGCCCTGTTGGGTCATCCCTTTCCAGCTTATCTTTAATGATACCCTGCCTACAATATCCATGTCCTCCAGAGAGGAAAAGACAGCAACATTTTTTTTTTTGAAAGCTGCCTCATGGTTGCATGTATATGTTACACAGTTGCATTCTGGGAAACTTCTTGATCACACAAGAATATGCCGATGGTTAAAGTTCACATGTGGATTACATGTGTCCTTCATAGAGAATCCCAAAATGAATTGCAACAAGCTCAGTGAAAAAATAAATCCAAGATGGTGGACCAACACACTCTTCTGGCAATTCATATCTATTTTATGTTTTGGGGAAATTGGTGGCTAATTATGAATTCGTATGATCTCATTTATACGTTTTTTTGCTACCTTGTAAAATGATTGTATTAGGCGGACTAAATGAGAGAAATAAGCTTATGTTTCATTCAAAACTTTTTCTATAAAATAGGTCAGTGCAATAAGTTTTTATTTTACCCAATATACATTTGTATTGAATAAATGTTTTGGTATTAAAGGATTGTGCCTTTAGCTTAGCAACAAGCTAATGCCATAGTCTATTAAGATCAATTCAGTGTCCTACTTGGAGGATTATTTGTGTAGCGCAAAAGTTGCTGTATCTATAATGTTCAGATTCTCTAAGTTTATCACAGTGCATTCTGGGATTGCCTTCTCTCTGAAGGTGAGTAGGTGATGCTTCCTTAAAATTTGGCCAACGTAAGGTAACTTACAATGTAGCATAACTTACAACTTTTGTGAAGAAGCATGATGCCTTAAATCGCTGTCTAGGTTTTGAAACAGAACAATTGTTGTTACTTAAAGTGTAGTTGGTCCGGACATAATGATAGGATGAGGGGAGTAAATAGGACAAACACTCTGCAGACTCTCCAGGGAAAGAAGTGGGGTTCTGAGTGTGTGTATGTGAATGCATGACTTATGTTTGAGGCCGAAAGAATGTATGCGAGTATGTGTGTGAGAACGAACAGAGTGCAGAGAGACAGAGTGAATAAGTGAGATGTAACATTCTGATGAAATTCCCTGAGAGGCCAGAATGGATAATACAATCTCAACCAGTGATGCACAAACCAGATGAGGGTGGGGGTGTGTGTTCAAATCCCTCTCTCTCTCTCTCTCTCCTCTCTCTCTCTCTCTCACACACACACACACACACACACACACACACACACACACACACACACACACACACACACACACACACACACACACACACACACACACACACACACACACACACACACACACACACACACACACACACACACACACATAAGAGATATATGGCCTTCCTGAGGGATATTGTTTATGTGTGTTGTACAACAGTGAAGGGAGTTTCTTTACATACTGTACTGCAACTTTTCCAAAATGGGTTTAATGTTCAAAATTGGGCATTATATGATATGATATAATATATGATTGATATTATATTATATTATATTATATTATATTATATTATATTATATTATATTATATTATATTATATTATATTATATTATATTATATTATATTATATTATGGTCATATTGCAATTGCAAAGATTAAACAGGATTTAGACCCACATTTTATAATTATTTGGAGCAATTTGTTAAAAATAGTACAGTATAATAATATAGCTTTTTATTGTGGGATATACATTTATTTATGGTATATTAGTAAATTAACTCTGTGTGTAGTATTTTTTTGTTAATTAAGTAATTTTAAAAACCTTAAAGGGATAGTTCTGTCAAAAATGAAAGTTGTCATTCACCTTCATGTTGTTCCAAACCTGTATGAGTTTCTTTCTTCTGTTGAACACAAAATAATATATTTTAAAGAATTTTGGTAACCAAACAGTTGATGGACCCCATTGACTTCCATAGTACATTTACATTTACATTTAGTCATTTAGCAGACGCTTTTATCCAAAGCGACTTACATCTGAGGACTAAAGCAAGCGAGTCATCGTGAAGAGGGAAGAACAACGCAAGAAGTGCTCAAAATACAAAGTTCAGGCATTGCTCAGAGTAGCAAAAGCCAGACAAGGGAAGATTTAAAAGGGAAGGAAAGATTTAAAAGAGAAGAATTTTTTTTAATATTTTTTTTTATGTTAAGTACTCACGGAAGAGATGAGTTTTCAGTTGTCTTATGAAAACTCATAAAACTTATGGAAACTTTTTTTTTTAAAAATCTTTTCCATAAAAAAAGTTTCCATAAGTTTTATGAGTTTTCATAAGACAACTGAAAACTCATCTCTTCCGTGAGTACTTAACATAAAAAAAAAATATTAAAAAAAATTCTTCTCTTTTAAATCTTTCCTTCCCTTTTAAATCTTCCCTGGTCTGGCTTTTGTTTTACCCTACCAAAATGCTAATGAATCTCATTTTCATTTTCAAACAATGAAGTATACTTAAAATGTAAAATATTTATACATTATGTTAATATTTGCTATAATGCTAGCATTATAGTAGGGTAAAAAAAAATAAAAATTCTATGGAAATCAATGCGGTCCATCGACTGTTTGGTTACCAAAATTCTTTAAAATATCTTCTTTTGTGTTCAACAGGTTCATTTTTGGGTGAACTATCCCTTTAAAGCCAGCATGAAATGTACTTTAATACACTTAGAGTCTGGTCAATTATTCAAAAAAAAAAAAAAAAAAAGAAAAGAAAAGAAAAAAGAATATATATATATATTTGTAGTGTTTTATCAAAAAGTACCTTTCTCTGCTTCTTCAATGACTTTCCTTCTTGTGTGATGTCACTTTTGAATCACCCTCCTCTGAGCCCGTTATATAGTGAATAATTTTAACGATCCAATCAATTTCACATGGATAAAATCATGAATATTCTAATTCACAATGCAAAATACCTACATCAGGTTGCAAAAAAAGGTTGAACGGCATTTTATGTTGATTTTACCCATTTCTGCTGCTGCATTCCACTCTAAAAAATGTATATTCAAAGTAACTTTATATTTATATTATTGTGTTCAAAATTCATAAACATTGAAATCCAAACCCGTACAGTCGGATGAGTTCTTCCAGACAGGATTTAATAAGCTAACATTTGACATAAGGACACACATTCCTGTGCGAGGTTGAGGATTCTCGCAGGTTTGATTTAGCTGTGTACTCTGACCTCTGACCCCTGAGTCTAACGCAAAGCCCTGATGGCACTCCTGCTATCTCTAATGACCTTCTGATAGTGGGAGAGGAGGAGAGACAGTGGAGCATCAAGGCCCCCGCTGGAAAAGTCAACACTACCCTGTCTTGCTTTGCAGCTCGTAAACACTCTGTTGACAGCGATCAGATCCTGATTATCCCGGGACACACACTCACACAAAGCAAACAATAAACAGGACCGTGGGTTGAGCACCTGACAGGGATTTGTGATACAGTGGCTAATTTTAAGGTGCTTGAAGTAAGGAGGTCTTATTTTTGGGTCTGTTTGTGTTTTACAGTTCCACTAAAAAAAGCAGGTTTGAATCGCAAAAAAAAAACAAAAAAAAAAACGTCTAGATGATATTTCATTGAATTAAAAAAAATAAAAAAATAAATAGATTAATTAATTGGCATAAAATCATTGCAGTACTACAAATATTAACATGTTGTATAAATATTTTACATTTTAAGTATACTTCATTGTTTTTTATTATAAAAACTATAATGAAAATGAGATTCATTAGCATTTTGGTAAAATGTGCGTAATTTTCTTTCTTTTTTTTCTTCTTTTGATATTGGGGTAGAATATGACCTCAAAAGGTTTATTTGCAAATTCAGGGGAGGGGACTTATTACCACAACATTTCTAATTTATTGATTTAAAAAAATCTTATAAGTTGCAATCATTATTTGATGAGTTCTGTTGACATTGTAATGTTTATCAGTACATTAATATTTACAAATTTCTGTATTAATTTTTTATTTTTAAATAGTAACTTAATGAAATTATCTTGATAACTTTAAAAATTAGCCAGTGTATTTTTCTAGTTCCCAGCATGCTTTGCATAGGAGTGGATAAGGAAAATATATATTAAATTTAAATGTTATTTTATGTGTTTTTAGTAAAGGGAAATTATATTTGAGTTTCTGTTATGTTGAAGTTTTTGTGGTTGTCATTATGCTGAAGAGTGGAGCTACAAGTATATTGAAAATATGAGTGTTAAATGCCAGTGACCAATAATATCTTATTTTGTTATAAAATTTGCAAGCAAGTGACAATTGGTATATGCTATGTTTACCTTTTTAAACTGATATAGATAAGATTAAGGTTCCAGAGCCAATTATGTGGATTCCCTCCTGAGTAATCAACTTAAAAAATATTGTGTATATGATATTAATTATTAAAGGAATAGTTCAAAATGAACCCAAAAATGAAAATTATCCCATCATTTACTCACCCTCAAGCCATCCTAGGTGTACATGACTTTCTTATTTCAGCGAAACACAATTGGACTAATAATCGTGACTGGGGTTTTGTTTTGCTCTATCTTTTGCGCTTCCGTGTTCGTCAATACATCATGTGTCGGGTCAGAGGTCACTCTTTAACCGGAACTAGACTTGTAACTATGGCTGTTACAAGAAGCCAGTGATTATAGTTTATAAAGTTATAAAGTTGGAGCCATATAGATTACTTTTATGATGGATGGATGTGCTTTTTTGGGCTTCAAAATCTAGGGTACCATTCACTCCCATTATAAAACTTGGAAGAGCCGGAATCTTTTTTATTATAAAGGTCCTTGCACACTGAGTCCGAAATTTTCTTATGCGTTTTTTCAAATTTGTCATTCGATGGCTCTGAATTGTCAAAACACCTCTCAAAAGGCTCGCTATGGATGCGGAAAACGCAGAAAATCAAACTCGATCCAAATTATTTTATGACGGACGAAAGTTTTACAGGCAGTGTGTAAATGTAATTGACACAATGTGAGATCGTATTTATTTTTCAACGTGCGAAAATTTCGGACTCAGTGGGCAAGGACCATAACTCTGATTGTGTTTGGCTGAAAGAAGAAAATCATATAGACCTAAAATACCTTGAGGGTGGGTAAATTATGGGATCATTTTCATTTTTGGGTGAACTTAATGTTCCAAAACATTTGTTTTTACAGTTTAAAAAGTCACTAAAAAGTCAAAACAATACCAAACCCTAAGATTAGTTCAGAACTCATATTTCTGAATAAAATAAAGGCTTTTCAGAAGCGCACATGGCCATCAGAATGGTTACTCGTTCTGAACTGACATGTTGGTATGAGAAACCGAGACTGCAGGACTGTACCGGCTTCACTTCCCAGCATGGCTCCGGCCTCTCTAAGTCTCTCGCTGCTGTGCTCTACCCCCTCCAAACTCTTTTGTACAAGGACCCCTGCTCGCTGTGGACTGCCCGCTTTCTGGCCTTTCACATGAGACTGTGTCAAATTATTCCCCTCGAACTCCCCCTCCTCTGAGCAGTAGCGCTGTCTTTCTCACGTGCACGCACACACTCCCACCAGCGCAAAACACAAAGCTAGAGACAAGGAGGGCAAAAGAGAGGTAATGAACTAGAGGAGGAAAGATCTCCGACCTGAACAGAGAGATGTAACATACATGAGCTGTGTGTGGAAAGGTCTACACTTACTCTCCAGGAGTCTGGTTCATGCTAACAGCTTTCATTTCATTCCAGGACCTGTCGCATCCATGCAGCCCAACACACAGGCCTTTAGAGTCAGCGCAGGGCTCACGGACAGCATGCTGCTCTTGGCTTGGGCTGAGCTTTTTTCCCTGACAAAATCCCATTTACGAAGACCAAAAGCTCAGAGAGGTGAGAGGAGTGGAACTGTTGGGGTAAAGGCCGATAATGTGGACTGGAAAAAATGTTGAAATCATGTCCAGAACCACAATGTGTGAGGATAATTAAAGCTACATTCTTAAAAATAATTGAAAATAATGGGTGTTTTCGCAGCGGTGCCATAGAAGGACCATTTTTGGTTCCCCAAAGAATCTTTCAGTGAACAGGTATTAAAAAAGAACTTAGTATGAAGAACATTTTAATAATCTGTTTTTCCCACTATACAGAACCTTTTGTCCAATGGAAAGGTGTCATGGATGTTAAAGGTTCCTCAGTGAACCATAGATGCCAATAAAGAACATTTATTTTTAAGAATGTAGATATATTAAAGATTAAATGTAATTAAATATGAGGGGCGCTTGCTGTTGCCAAGGTGTTGCCAAGCGGCCAATAGCTGTTCAACTTCTGAGAGTTTCAAAAGAGCCCACCTCAGTATTATATTCCTATATGGCTCAGTTTTCATTAATATTTGCCCTTTTTATTGTTACCAGGCAAAAAGTCTTATCACTAGGAATTGGTGATACGTTTTACTTTTTTTTTGATCCAACATCAAGTACAATCAAGAATTATATAATTCATATAAATACCAATACCTGTATAAAATTGTAGAACATTTTAGTGATTTGTGGGATTAAAATGGGTTATTATGGTCATCAATTTTAAAAAGCAAGTACTAACATAACTCCTTTGTTTTCAAAGAGAAATAGAAAATATTTAAATAGAATAAAAGCTCTTAAATTTTAATGATATTTTACAATATTACTGTTTTAGTGTATTTTTGACCAAATAAATGCAGCCTTAGTGAGTATAAGAGACTTTTTTCAAAAATATACAAAATAAATCTGAATTATTCTAAACTTTTGACTGGTAGTGTATATACTACAAAAACCTATGAATAACCAAAAGGGGGAAAAAAGAAGAAAAAAAATAATATTTAGCTTGGTTATTATTTTCTCTATTCAATTCAATTCAATTCAAATTTATTTGTATAGCGCTTTTCACAATACATATTGTTTCAAAGCAGCTTTACAGAAAGTGCATTTCAGAAATGTACGTAAAAAATACAGTTAGTTAATCATCATGTATTAATTTAGGGCATAACATATCGCCGGCGTCGAGTCGTCTCATCGCAGGCGTTTAGTCGTCTCATCGCAGGTGTTGGGGACTCTGAAGTCTCCGTGAGAGGCTGGATACAAACTGTAGCTGAAGAACGCTATTTACCTCGGGACTAGCGTCCCGAGATAACAGCAGAAAAGCAGATGGGAAATAATTAGCGTAGCTGCTGTTCATAATATTAATGCATTCGATCTGATTCAACAGTAGTATAAGAGGCAAGCATTATGTGAATGCTTGGCTGAAGAGATGCGTCTTTAATCTAGTTTTGAACTGGGAGAGCGAGTCTGAGCAACGAACAATATCAGGAAGGCTATTCCAGAGTTTAGGAGCGAAATGCGAGAACGCCCTCCCTCCTTTAGTGGACTTAGATATCCTAGGAATGACCAGAAGCCTCGAATTTAGGGATCTTAAAGAACGCGATGGATTGTAGGGCGATAGAAGGTCCATTAAATATACAGGAGCTCTAATACTCTATCACTTTGATAAGCACCAAACTGTTTTGTTTATACGAGCCACTGGAAAAATTGTTCCTTCTGAATGATTTTTTTCCAGTTCAAAGATTATACTATGCATTAACATTCAGGCTAAATAAAAAAAGAAAACTTTAGTATTATAAAAAAAGATATACATTTATAATTCATATTTTTATGTGAGGATTGATCTGGTCTTCCCTACTTCAACACTCACAATGTGTGACGAGTTTCTTGCCAAATGTTAATACTAATAATTCAATCATAGGTATGGGCAATAATAATAGTGATGCAACAAGTTTATAAGATTTGATCATTATTTCACAATATGTATTGACAACAGCTGTAAATCTGTTTCAAATAAAAATCAAAAGGGAGAAAAGTGGGTAGCTGGGAGCATGTTGGCATGTCCAGATCCTCTCAAGCAGAATAAAAAGCACCAGTTGTCAGATAAGAGGGCCTTCACACACTCTCTCTCTCTCTCTCTCTCTCTCTCTCTCTCTCTCCAAACATTATGTTTCTCTCTCTCTCTCTCTCTCTCTCTCTCTCTCCAAACATTATGTTTCTCTGCAGACCTGGAAGGAACTGAATCACTCCTTCCACTGGAATGGGCTGTCATAAGGCAGGCAGCACCTGCTGTCCTCCAGTCCGGGTGGGCCGTCCCATCACTGGCCTAGTCCAACAATTATTACATGTGCAAAGATGATTAAGTTATTTACACATGCCCATACACAGAACAAATGACTGTTTCACACACAAGCTCAGACACACAGCACATTCTGGCTGTACACACACACACACACACACACACACACACACACACACACACACACACACACACACACACACACACACACACACACACACACACACACACACACACACACACACACACACACACACACACACACACACACACACACACACACACACCCTCATCTCACAAAATAGTCCCAGCCAAACAACATACGTAAGCTACGTCCAACCAATGATCCTGAGCCCAAAAAATCATCCACAGAATGTAGCTACTTAAGCAAGGCACACACTCGTTTTAAACTGCCGCTATAAAAGCAAATGCTATAGTGGCATGCTATTCTTAATCCATGTTATGGTCTTTTTAAAGTCTGTCCTTTTATGTAACTGTCCTTGTTGGTGAATGACTGAGGAATGTGCTCTGTACAAATATATCACATTCTTCCTGAAAACTCTTGCATTGCTGAGGATTATGGAGGCATGTAAACAGGGACACCACCTGCCAATCGCAACATCTGTCTCAGTAGCGCTCAGTAAAAGTTCACCTTACACAGGCTTGAACAGCAATGGAAAAAATATGAAAGAATGTAGATGTAGAATTTTAAAACAATTAGTTGTGTGATCAAAATAAATAAAAACATATTTTTTAAATACTTCTGTTTTTCAAGACTGTTTAAACATTTTAAAATTTTAAGGCTTTGTCAAGCCAAACACACTTTTCATGTTAAAGATTACACGTTGCAGGTATGTCATTTTCTATTCATTTTAATTCTGATTCTTTAAATAAAATGTGTATTACAATTCTAATTCCTGTTTCATAATGCAAATGAGTGCAGTAAGTTTGAAAAAGTTTGAAAGACATTCTCAGTTCAATTCAAAAGGGCGCTCAACCCAGACAAACAAACAAACAAACAAATAAATAAATACATATTTTTTGTGTGGAAACAATTATACCATTCAAACATTTGTTGTAATATTTAAATGAGAGAGAGAGAGAGAGAGAGAGAGAGAGAGAGATATGTTTATTCATCAAGGATGCAATACATTGACCAAAGACATTTATATTGAAATATATATTGTTCATTTAACTTTCTATTCATCAAAGAATCCTGAAAAAAGTTCTATTTCACTATATTTCCACAAAAATGTTAAGCAGTCAACTGTTTTCAGCAGTGTGAATCAGAAATGTTTCTTGAGCAGTAAATCAGCATATTAGAATGATTTCTGAAGGATCATGTGACTGAAGACTGGAATAATGATGCTGAAAATTCAGCTTTGACATCAAAGGAATAAATTACATTTGAAAATATATTCATACAGAAAATAGTTATTTTAATTTGTAATAATATTTTGCAATATTACTATTTGTACTGTATTTGTATGCACTTTACAAACGTGCAATTTTTTTGGTAACAAACCTTATTGTAAAGTGTTACATTTTTAAATTAAATATCCTAGTATTGTTTTAGTTAAAAAAAAAACAAGCATATAGGCCTAAATACCACTAAATTCAATTTAAATAAATACTGAAGTGAAAATAATTCCAGTCTGACAAATGCAAGCTGAGGATGATTGGGGTAATGTTGGGCATGGTGCGAATAGACATTAAAGCACACACACACACACACACACACACACACACACACACACACACTAGAGTAGGGCAACCCCCTGCATACTGAAGCTCTGCCCTGCTGCTGTAGGGCTGGAACATTCCTGCTCTGACGAGCTGCAGAGCAATATGATCCCCTCTCTCACTCTCCGTGTGTGTAGAAAAAGACAGTAGTAGTATTAGAGAGAGAGAGTAAATGTGTGCAGGGGAAAGAGAATACAAAGTGAAACAGTTAGACGAGTAGGGTTCACTTACTACGAACTTCACCGGGACCTGAAGGTTTGAGTACGTACTTTGACTCGGTACGTCCTGGACAGAAAGCAACGTAACGGCATATCGTTACTCATTTTCCCGTTGTTTTGCACTTTGCGCCCGCGTCTAATGGAGGGCCCCGTACGGATCTGCTATCAAGAGAATGTGTTTCATTGCTAGTGTGTCCGGCTGCACGCAGCTTTTGCCCTCCTGTATAAGGTAAGAACATTTGGAGAGGCTTCACACACCGCCACAGTGAAGAGCTTCTTCCGCTGAAGTATGTAACAGTGCGAAGAGTTCATGTGTATTCACTAATTTATCCTGCACGAGACGCACTGCAAACACCATAGATGAGGAGAAAGTGTAAAGTGTTAAACATGATTTTTGTTCTGGAATGCATGAAGATCATTTTCCCCTCAGAACGTGTAGATGTGAAAACAAAGTTTTACACCAAACATTGGCATAAAGTTCTAAGTGAAAAAGTTTTGTTTTCGCATACATAAACAACCCTCTTTCCATAGTGTAAAGAGTGTACAAACAAAGTTTAAAGTGTAGAAATCAAGTTTCAAGAGTTAAAACAAACTATTTGAGTGTTACAGGATGTACAGTAGTGTAGACAGCGTAGAAACAAAGTTTGAAAGACTTGAAACTAAGTATTTGAATGTACAGTGTAAATTGTAATTGTAAAGGATGTAGAAACATATATATTTTTTAAAAGTTTGAAGAATTTGAAACAAAGTTTGAAGTGTGTAAACCAAGTTTTTTGTGTAAATACAAGTTTACAGAGTGTACGTTTAAACGATTTTATGTTGGAATGTATGAACATCCTTTTACTGAGTGCAAAGTGTGTTGAAAGTTTCTAAAGTCAGACTGTTCAAACTGTTCCTGTATAAAAGTGGCAAGTTTAAAAAACGTTCTATCCCATGAATGAAACCACCTCAGTTTTCCTGAGCTGACTTTAATTTTTTTTCTGACAGTGACTTTAATCATAACTATAACTGTATGAACAAAACATGATGTTCTTGTTGGCCTTGAGAGCACTCAGATTTATCTATGTAAATATCAAAACATAAAACTATTGGAAATGTTTTCCTTTGTGACAAGTGTTTTGTTTGTATTGTTAGTGTGGCCATAAGCACTTGTGTGTCTTCTAGGGAAGGTCTGGCTGTTGAATGCGTAAATAAAACCTTCAACTAGTGTGCATAATCACTTAACGTAACTGCTTTTTGCTGGTGTCTAAGTTGTCGTCCATCTTATGTAATGAATGCATTTCTAATTGTATGTCTTTATTAACATGGAAAGAACGTAATTTCTTCACCTCTATTGCAGTTTGATTTGAACAATTTCATGATGAAAACAAACTCCACAATATGTATAAGTCAGACCCCAAACACTCGGCTCTTTGAAACAAGATACCTGTGAGACAGAACCCATGTGTTTTTTTGTTTCTGGAAAATAAATAGCAGTAGAACAAAAGACAATAAAATAGAAAAATGGAATTGGTTATTTTAGAGCTGCATTTAAATAACAGAAGACCTATTGATTGTCATAATGACCTTGAAATATACTTAAGATGAAAACATTTGAGTTTTTTTAAAGAGACAAACTGCTGGAATTTACTAATATTTTAAGGCGTGGCGATAACTTGGTTTAAAGTGATTTAAGGAAATATGTCGATATTTATAAAAACCTCGCAGCTGAAAGATCAAACTCTCTGTAGAGTTTAAACTAACCCAAATTCATATTAAATGTCTCATAATTGTCACAGTGTAATAGATTGTCTTATATTTGATGGGTTGTCATATCTTTGGTATATTCATAGGCTTTTGTAGATTATTTATAAAAAAGATTGTTTATTTGCATACTTATGTTTATGATTCCGGGAGCAGATAGAGGTTTGTATCTCTGTATTGTTCCTCCTGTGGGCGTAATGACTCTTTTGATCTTCTGCTTCTAAAGAGGCGTAAATGGATGCCTACATGTGGCATGTGAGTGGCTTTTGTGTGATCAAGAGAGGTTAGGACAACATGACTGCTGGGTAACAAAGCCCTCATGCTTTCTGCTCGGGAGAGAAAGAGACTGAGAGATCGTCTCAAGATACCAACACAATAAAAGATTTAAAAAGTGCTTTCCAGGAAAAGGCAAGTGTAATGAATGAATTTTTTTTTTCCATTTTAATTTTCGCTACGTTCACAGCCTTTTACCAAACCATATATTTAGCTGAAGAATGCTGTGCAGTTACGTTGCGGTATTTTATGGGACATGTGAAAGGTGTAGAGAATTAAGGGATGAGAGACTGTAGGACAGTGGAGTGAACTTTTATCATGTCTTTATTTTTGTCCAGGCAGGAATATTGAGCTTGGTCGCATATAATATAACTTGTTCTCTTTCACCTGTTGGCTCTCATTTGTTTCGACAATCTTCTCAGAATAAAGTATGTCGAGAAAGACAACTATGCTGATGGGTTAAACATATGCTTATCATCTCATCATAAACATAATCACTACACAATACAATCTCACTTTGCACAGTTGGAATTGTCTAAATTATTTCCTGTTGCTCTAGTTACAGATAAAATAGAGTAGTTTAGTTTAGTTTAGTTGTTTCGGTCATATTTTTGGTTTGCTCTCAATTCCCATATGACTGTACAGTTCAGGATGTCACTTTCCCTTCATATTGGGAAGTAGCCTAGTTTTTGCTTTTTCTGTTATCAAAGCGAGTAGAAACGCAAGTACTTTTTCAGTATCTTGACAATGGCTCAGCTGTCTTCAAAACAGTAACTTTTACAGTACTTTTTTTAACGAGTAGCCTTTAATTTTCATAATGCTACATCAATGTTTTTATGTGTTTTAATTGCACACATAGCTTTAGAGTCGAGTGAGCTGAAATAATTAAACATCATAAAGCATTAGAAATTGATTGATTCATTCTAGGGAATAAGTTTGTTCACATAGTAATGTAAATTAACCCATTTTACTTGATACCTTTTTCTTTGAACTTTTTCTCTTTTCTTTACCTGTTTAGTTTTAGTTTAAGGCTGTCACTCTGTTTGAGAAACCCTTATTGTTTTGTTGCCAGAAAAATACAGTTCTGATATTCAAATATTGTATATTTATATAGTTATAAATGATAATGCCAGTGTATCTACAAGTATTGTCTTTGAATTCATGGTTATTTGGAAATAAGTGTTTCCTTACGCTTATTTTTTTTTTATCAGCTTAAAAAGAGAAGGATGAAAAGGAAGTTTTCCGGTCCTCTTCCTCTGTCCCATTTGATCGTTTACTGATAGTGTTTATTAAGCTCCCACATCTCGGATGAGATCTCCTTTTTCTGCCTGGTACTAGAATGATGCCCGTATGCCTTCACTGTTTCAAACTGACTTTTCTTACATAGGGGCTGCACTTAGAATCTGGAAGAGTTGATGTTCCAGAAAGCAGAATATATTCCTGAATATTTTTCATTGACTCTGGGCCATACGTGGGCACCTTCAGAGACTCTCAATCTGAGTTTTGCCCTGGAGGGGGGAACGAAAAAGCATTTCCTGTTAACTCATCCACTCATTCTTTAGTCGGTCACACTTTTTTTCACACATCTTAGTATTTATCTTGCTAGATAATTTGAAGTACTCGTCTTCAGTTGCTTTTGCTTTCCCATTTTGTTCCTTTTCACGTTTGTAGTCAAAGCCCTCTTAGCTTCCAAATTAAAGTTCCCCCTGTGGTGAAAATCAAGCTTTTAATGTTGTTTATATGTCTGTGTGGTGTTTTTAATTAGCTTTAAGACAAACCATGTGCAAATTCATAAGTCAAGCTGAGTATTTTCTTCTTAAAACTGCAGTGAACCAAAGACAGTCTCAAAAACACAGTTTGAAATCGCTGGTGTTTCTGACGTCACAAACTACCTTGTAACTAATCACGTCAACGAGTGGATCTCTGAGCTGGTGTGAGTGAGTGGAGGCGGGGCTAATTTGCATATTCATAGAACCGCGTATACTAAACATTGAACATACAGCTATACATTCAAGCTATTTTAAGGCATGAATCATTTTTTTTCAAAGAAAAAACTTTTAAATATGTCATTTTGGTGATCAAAGATGAGTTTTAAGGGATGGCATTTTTGACTACAGGGGACTTTAAATGGCTTGATGACATTTTTTGATTGTAAAGTCATGACCCATCAGTGTTCCTTCACTAATTATAAGCATTTATAAATCATTAGAAGGGCATTGGTTATCCAGTGCAGACTGGAGCTAAACGCTGCAGTTCTATTTAGAGCGCTAGAATAATGTTTGGCCGTTTAGAGAGTTCTGGGTAATGATAAACACATGGGGCTGTTGAAAAGGTATGCTAAGTGGCCAATTTGAATGTAAGCATGTGTGATGATTCGGACCTAGTGATGGCCTTTCAGTCATTCTGGTGGTCTGTCGTATTTTGTCGCAGTTTATGAGTTGAAAACTCTGCTTTAGATCAATACATGGGCAAGCACAAACCTTGTCTCAGTGGTAAGAACTGTGGTTGTTGTGAATGATCAGACTGGGGAGGAAGAGGCGGGCTAGTTTTCATAAAAGTGGATTGAGCAATTCAGAATAATTTTTCTGCAAATTTTTTTTAGTTCCATCTGTGTATGTTTGGGCTGTGGGCAGGATAGAATGTAAATTCACATTAAAAATGAGTGATGAATGTGTTTGAGTAGCTTTAAGCGGCAGTCCGGGCGTGTTGGCGTGGGAGACTTGAACGAAAGAGAGAAAGTTGGAGAGTCAGTAAGGGAGCACTCAGTATTCAGAGAGTCATCATGTGCCCAGCCTCTGTTGTCCAACAGATGTTAGGCAGCTTTTTCTACCCCCACCCCGGGTAGGGAGGGATGAAAGTGATTTCGTAGGGTTGTGTGGTTTGGTTTGAAGGTTTATTTAGCTTTGGGCCTGAACTTTGCTCTCAGCGTCATTCCGAGATTAGCTATTGGCCATAGATGGTAAAATAAAATGATTTAGTTTTATATAGGTGATCTAATTTGTTAACGGTTGCTTAATTTTATGAAGGTCAATGTGAGTAATGTATATGATGGATTTTCAATGTATTGCCCTGCCCTCATTCCATGCAGACAGGACAGATGTGGTCATGCGGTGTGGCAAGCATACCGTCACACTGCATACTTAATCAGCCTCATTCTGATTTGAGGAACCACCAAACAAATTTGAGGTTATTTTTAATTGCGACCGTGACGTCTGACTTCAAATAGGGTAAAGGATATTTCATAGAGTTGGAAGATTTCATGATGGTACATTTCACCTACCATAACTGTAGTGATACTGAGTTGGTCCACCACCCGGAATAATTGCCTCTAATCCCTGAAGTCCAGGTCTCATTAGTTCGGGTTAGCTGACAGCCGCCATCCTTTTTAAAGAGCCATAGGAACTGGAGAAGGATTACGGCTGGCTACTAAAGCTTTGCTGATGTGATTTAAGGCCCTGGTAGCGATGATGGATACCGTCCAGCAGCTATGTACATCGGGCGAATGGTATATCTCACAAGTTTTGCCTCTCGCTCAACAGATTGTAACAGATTAGTGCAAAATTTGCTCTTAAAAGATGATCCTAACACATTGGAATTCACTAGACTGAGACGCCAAGGTCATCTCCCACTGGTCTGAGGCAACAATACGAATTTGTTTCTCGTGATTCATTGCCCATCATAGTTTTAATGTCCTTGGAGTTTAACAGAAAATGTAGACCCATCCTTAAAATCTACTCCTTAGATTTTATGCATAATTAATTGGCATACTAAACAGAAAAGCTGTACCTTCTGCTCACCTATGAGCTAGATATCAAAATATTTTCTCTTCAGCTTTGTCATTACACCTTTGCATCATTGCAAATACAAAACTAACATAATTACGACTTTAATCGAGAGCAAAGAAAAAGTTAATGACGGGCAGTCTATTAAAAAAGTTTAACTTTCAGAGCATAAAAGGTGTACTTTGACTTCTGTTAATAACACAACTATACAGAAAGTTTACTCCTTTGATAGGTGTTGTCATTTAAACAAATTGTTTCATTGTGTGTGGTAGGTCTATGACTAAACATGTTTTTCATTAAAGAATGACAATATTTTCACTGTAATCTAATCTTATTTGATCAGATTCTTCAGTTTTTGTGACATCTTACATTGCTTTAACAACTTTCTTTAGTGACATTTCCAAGCGTTGTTGCTATACCTTTACAAAAGCACACAGTTCTGTTTTGTTTAAGAAACCTCTTGTCTTTTACGATTAGTTTGACAGGTATTTCTAAATAGAAAAAAGTTATAAATTCAAAATAAGCATGTTTGATATTTATTAAATTTGTTCATTTATTTATTTATTTTGGACACTTATTGAGACGAATGCATTTCTCATCATTATTTGACTATGAACCAATTGACTTTCCCAATATTTGGGGCAATTAGAGAATACTCACACGTTTGAGATGAATTTCTAAACTGTTCACAGGAGAGCCCTGACCTTGTGCAGAATGTAGGAGTGGTTTTCTGCATCCTCATCACCTTCCTGTTTTTAAGATTATTTTCTCTGAGACTTCCTGAACTGACCCTTCTTCACCAGCTCCTGTTCTCAGTCCAGCCCCGCGAGCAGTCAGAACGCTTTCTCGATTTTCTTTCAACTTGTTTAGTACTAGCCCAGCTACACCACAGCTTTCTATTTCAAACACTGCAGCCCATAAGTGACATCTGACATGGGTTTTCTCTACAGCTCAAGCCAGGCAACAGATCAGCAGGACTATATTAAGGCAAAAGTGGCCATGGCTGGCTCCCTCCTTGCTCCTGACTAACAGACTGTTTGTTTGGAAGGTCTGCATAACTGGCAGATCAGAGCCTAAGGCACTGTGGGTACTACTACTACTGTAGTTGCCTGTGGTTGCAAGTGCCATTTTGAGCTTCGCAATGTGGGAAGAGGCAGCCCCTCTGGGGAACAGAGTTAAACGGTCATTTATAGTCTTTTTCAACTGCTTCAGGAAACAGGAATTAATTACAGGGGTTAGCCCGAAGAAGGCCCTGCATTGTTACGCCTCTGACCCATCTATTTAGCACAGCCCAGATTAGATTAAGATACAAAATGGGAGATGCATAATATTTATGATTCTGAGACAGACAAGCTTCCTGTTCTGTGTTCGTAAAACCTCATCCATTTGTACTCTGAATGAGACCTTTTATATGCTTTCCCCATCTGCTGAAACCAATGTGCCACCACTGTCCTCCCAGTAGTCGGAAGGTGTATTGCAAATGTACCGAATGCAAGCTGTATTATTATTATTATTATTTTGACATTTTATGAAGGTTATGTTGGTATTGGCACCAACTGATGCCACTGTCCAGAATCTGCTCACACCTCCAGGTTAAGCGAACAGCTGAAGCCCAACATGACTGAGAGTTTAAGAATCTGACATGAAGCCAGTGATTGCAATCCAGACAAGCATGTTTGTTAAACTCACACCACACAATTAGTTTTTTTATTTTGGAAGCGCTAGAAAACATGACCCCTTGGCTTGCAGACGACTACAACACAAGCCAGATAAACATTTAGACAACCTAAATAGATTCAGTCAGAGGCAGTGTTTGGAGTAGATATTTATTTCAGAGCTCTCAAGCTTGTACATACAAGGCAGAGAGTTGGTCTTATGGTTTTGGGGAGGTTTCAACACACTCAGAAAGAATAATTCAGTCTTCACAGCCTCTTAGATCTTATTTGTTTTTGTTCCAGGAGGATAATTTTTCAATTTGGAAAAACCAATGGTCGAAAAGGCACAGTTCTATACCCTTAGCCTAATCAAATATTCGTGATGAATCTTGGTACAATTACCGATATATTAAAGCTCCTGGATAATGTATTATTCCCTTCAGCTGAGACACTTCAGATGCGCACTGTTCACCATGATGGTTTTGAATTGCTTGAAATATCATTGGAATTACTTTGAAAAGGAAGTTTAACATGTGCAGCGCAAGTCTGTCATATAGTCTTCATAAAATTATAATGAAAACACTTCTGTAAAAGAATGTTGTAAATTCTTTGTTCGCCCGTGTTTTAGCGCAATGTTTCGTGAAGAGCGCATCCACACCTTCATGACTAGTACAAGTTGGCTTGTGCATTCACACCCTTTTGTGCAGATTTAAGTTGTAATATTATATTTATGTTGTATAATTATCTGATTAATCTCACATAACTTTAAGTTAATTAAATTAAAGTTAATTAACTTGATAATAAGGAGCTCCAGTTTACCAGTGTGATCATCCTTTGCTTCAGTGCAAACAGCAATGTACATTAATAACTATGGACGATCATATAGGGGCATAAATAACATTATAAAGAGAACACTATTTTAATAAAACGTTGCAAATTCTTTGGGTTTAGTTGCCGTGTTTCAGCACTTTGTTATGGGAAAAGCGCATCCACAAAACTAGCATGTAATTTGTTCACTTGTGCATTCGCGTCATTTTGTGCAGATATACGTTGTAATATTATGTTAATGTTGCATACTTATCTGATTAATTGAGTTAATGTTTCGATGAGTTAATTAACCCGCTAACATAGCGCTTCAGCTTCAGTGCTTGCAACTCAAACAGCAATGCCGTTATTTAAAACAGTAATATTAATTTGAGATGTTTCTTATTCAAGAACAAAAAAGGATTGATGCATTATTAATAATAACTAGCACCTTTTTTTGCATATTATTTTCATAAACTATATGGTTTAATTAATTTTATTAATTTTATTTATCTATGGCACATGCAATTTGTTTGTTTTTTATATGTGTAGTCCAATGACTTTTGAAAATTTGAAAGAAATTTGACCATCAGAGTGTAAAATTCATTAAAAAAATTAAGTAATCTTACACTGGGTCACTATAGGCTACTGCTGTATAGTGTTGTCACGATACCAAAATTATTGTTTCGATACAAATACCAAGGCAAGAATTGCGATTTCGATACTTTTTCGATACTTTTCCTGAAAAGGAAAAGTATTTCTTAAAAGGCGTTTCACAAATACACCTCCTTTGTGTTGGTCTGTGCTCTATAAATGCTGTAATAACCTTATATAAATAAATCACTGACAAACATGCACAGCATGCTCTGATTATAATCATATAGCCTATACATCATTTTAGCTGATGTTTTGCTTTATTTTAGCATCTTGCAAATTGTTAACTTTATCTATGAAAGTTGGGGGGAAAGTTGTAGCTACACCTAATACAAAAATAAATAAAACATCTCCAGTTAACTAGCAGAGCATTCATTTAGTTCGCTATTAAAAAAGAGATATAGCGCTAAAATCTGTTGTATTTTAAATCAAGCTGAGTGCTCTTTTTCGCTGCTGTCAGTTGCATGGATACAGTGTCTTTTGCGGCTCACGCTTCTATCGCCGTTGCGGAGACTCTCTATTCGTTGCGGAGACTCTCTACTCTGCACAGTTTGACCAGCGGGCAGCGGCCGCACACCAGGCCGCCGGATGGGGTGTTGCTAAGAACTTGCAATGTATAACTATCAGACCGGCCCTCGCGGCCTCTAAACACTACCGGCCCACCGGGAAAAGTCCCGACTCTCCTGATTGTCACTCCGCTACTGACCGGTGGCCACAGTATCACTTGTGCTCGCACATGCAGTCATCTCGCTGTAGTGTTTGTCTCATGACAGCTGCAGCTTCTTTGCTGCGTGCGTGAGGAGAAAAAACACAGACGTCCATAGGGAGGCACTGGAGCGTGCGTTGCACACACCAACGTGAAATACGTCTCTTACAAATCTGGAACGCGGTCATTCATTGAAGTATCGATACTAATAAATTTAGGAATCGTGACGTTTTTAATTTCCGAGAATCGCGATACTTTTGAAGTATCGGTGCACCGTGCAACACTACTGCTGTATATGTTTAATTTATGTTGATGTGCTTGGGACTTGGCTTTTAATGGTGAGCTTTTGTAATCAGGCTTTCAAAAAAATATATAAAAATTTGGATTTAGATTTATCGGCCAATATATCGGTTATCTGCTTTCAAAAATAAAGAATTATCGGTTGTTGTTATCGGCCAAAATGTTCATGTTGGTGCATCACTAGTGAGTTAACAGTACATGTCTACTTATGAATTTTATCTCTTACAGTCTTGGGTCTTGGGCAAGCATGAATGTTAGGGTGACGTTCTTGATTTTCCAGTGATGATTTCAAGTCCTGCTGTCGTCTTGTTTTTGTTTTGTGCATGCTCTGAATTGCAGCTTCTAATATATGTCCCTGCCCTGTGAGTGCTTTTGGTACAAGGCCAAAGACCTATCGTCGGGATACTGAGCAGGACCTGTTATGGATGGAGAGGTGATGGAATCCAGGAGGGTGAGGGAGGACTGAATCTAAGGGGAGAGAGAGAGAGAGAGAGAGAGAGAGAGAGAGATTAGATGGAAAACCACTAGCTGCCTCCAACTTTTCTGCAGCCTTTGTCCTATTGAAAATTGAAGTCTGTCTTTAAATTTGCAAGACATTTAAATTTGCAAAAGAGTATGTACAGAGAATTCAGTACAGTCCTAATTCAAACCTGCATTTCCCACATGCGCAACCACAGCTCAACATGTCTGGAACATGGGCAGATAACTAGGCCACAGGTCTGACATGTTACTCTTTTCTCAATTCAAAGCTTTTGGAATTTGAGTGCTTGGCATCTACTGGAGAAGTCATCTAATGCTCTGCTGACTCTAACCTCCACACATACACACTTGCTCTCACCCTCCACTGCTTGCCTGATGAATCAGACACTCTTGGCACAGCCTGCCTATCAACTTTGTCTCTCAGCATACCCTCTGGGCAGACAGAACCGCTGTCTCTCCTGTCTCTAACATTCCACCTCTCTATTAGAATTACCCTTCCTGTGTGCAAACGTCCCCTCGAGGGTTCTGAGTAGCTGTGAACTCAGCTGGAAGGATATTCTTTAGCTCCCACAATTCTGTGGGTGTTGTTAGCTATGCGTGTTGCTTTGCCACAGTTTTGGCTGTGGCCTTGTGTGGTGGGATACCCTGAGATCCATTTCCAGTGTCCGAGACGACCCTATTGAGTTTCAGTCCTCTGCCTAATCCCTGTTGTTGAAAACCTTGGGAAACAGCCCCCCTTACCTCTGCTCCCCTCCTCTCTCACCACCTCCCTTTCCACACTACCTCCTCCTTCTATTCCCAGGCAAACAAGACGCCACAGAACAAACTCCAATTAAGAGGGTTCTTCTGTACTGTACTGTACTGAGGCTAAGGGTCTCCCTCCCACCCTGTCTCACCGGGTGATCTGTGTGCAGAGTGTTTGTGACCAAGGCCAAGCAGCCTGAGGCAGGAATTAGCACTGTCTCCCTGGTCTGAGGCCTGGCACTCATGGGAAGAAGGCGGAGGTAGACAGGGTTGTTGCTTCTGAAAACCCCCCGGGAAGAGAGAGGAGGGAAGGAGATGTGTGTTCTTGGTAAACAGTGCTTTGTTAGAGGTGACTGTCTGATTCCTGGGGCCTCTGTTCTCATTCCTCTCTTCTATCCTCCCATCTTTCCTTTCTCTGTTAACCACACCACGGTCTCCCAGGCTGTGCCCTGTCACCCCACGAGTGTCTCACCCCAAGGTCGCCCGCACTTTGTAGACTCTGATGTGATTTCCTGTCAACAGAGAAAATCTTCGTTTTATGGCTGGGGCCTGCGAAGTAGCATTAAACTCCTGACGTAATGGCTCTACACACATACATGCTGACCCACTCTTTTACAACGCTAAAGAGAGCAGTTGAAAGTTAACCTCTGTTTGCCTTTTCTTTGGCACTGCAGTCTTTTACTGATATGCATTGCCTAACTAGTCTGATTCCCACCTCTGTTCACTGTAAAAGAAAGAGCAATTGCTCCAATTTTAATGCTTAGTACCTTACAGATGTCTCTGATTCTCTCTCCTGTTCCTCTTCCTTTCTCTTTTTTTAATAATGTCTGCTCCCTTTAATCACTGCTCAGTTCAGAGGCCCAGTATTTCCATTCATTAGTCCCATCTGCATGGCCTGGAGCTGCCCTCATTCCTGCCACTTGGACCAATAGTAGCCTGTTTTTAGCCCCATTTGGGCCATCCATACTGTGCCTTGTTTCCCTCCCCTACTTTCAGTCTCTCAGTCCTTCTCCATCTCCTGACCTATCTTGCTTGCCAGGTCTCTCTGATTGCACCAAGTCAAGACATTCTACTGTCAGTTGACTGTGAGGATTACAAGCAAGGTTCACATAGAATGAGTTTTTCTGTCAGGCATTATCTGGGGGAATGAGCTGAGGTTTGGCAAGTATTCACCTCCTGATGAATCCCTTTTTTCCCTAACTGGCCCTCCCTTCCTCACAGTCTCCCTGTTCTTCCTGTCTAACTTTTTTTTTTCTTTCTCTCACTGTTGAGGGGCTTACTTCATTCATTCTCACCTCTCTTTTTGTGTCATATTTTTCTTATTTTATTTTTGTAACCTCTGTGCTGCTTTATTTGTTCTCCATCACCCCCCCCCCTCTCTGTGGAATGTTTGGAGAGCGACTCCTCTGTCAGTGTTTGTGGGGGGCAAGTGTGGACAGGTTTAGGATATGGCAGAGTATCAACCTCACCACATAGGGTCAGATCAGACTGTTCTTCTCCTGCTTTCGTGGTGTCTTCTGTTCTCTGTCTTTCGGTCTTTTTCTCATTATGGTGTCCCTTGTGTTTTTGCTGCTTTGTGTGTTCTACTTTTGGTTATTTCCTGTAGTCCCTAATGACAATAGCCGTACCACTTATTTTTTTGTTTCTTAAGACAAGCATTTGTGTTCATTTTGTTAATCGTCCACTGCTAGCTTTCTTTGTTTCCTTGCTGTGGTGTTCAGGCCTCCAGTTTTGTACCAGTCGTGACCTGTTCTTTAGAGCCTTGTGGGGTCTTTTGTCCATGTTTATTCAATATGACAGGAATCTGGGCAGAGGACACATCGAGCACTGCCTGCAGAGAAAGACTCATCTATTCCCATTAACACCTTTTTTTTTATAGGACTGCAGGTGCCATTTCCCGTCCCCTTTTTACACACACACCTAGGATTTTGTCAGAATGTTTATATTCCTTGCTGTCATCCTGTGTCATTTTCTGCTTACACTGCATCCATCTTGCTGCAAGAGTACCTAGCATTCCAGCAGAATGTTATTCCAGAGGCTATGTGCCACATACAGATATGAGGGTATCAGAGCCACCTTTTATTTTCAGGTATGCTATACTACACATTAAATAGTGTCTGGAATAGTCTTGGTAAAACTGTAGAAAATATAATTTTTAACGACAGATGCTTTTAGACATCCTAAGGATATGAGTCTGTACTTTGGCTAATCTCAGGTATGACCCTGGACTTACTCCCTCATTCCAGACAGAAAACAGAAAGGAAAAACAGTTTTTGCTCTGACAACTGATAAGGATAGATTTACATTCATCAACTGCCTGTGGGTTTGATGAACTGCTTTTGGATCCAGCTCTCTGGAAGCCTCTCAGAAAAGCACTCAGTGTGTGTGAATCTTCTCTTCTGGCTTGAGGATGTCCTGACTCGAGTTCGTAAATGCAAAAACAGAATTCAGAGAGGCATGTATGAGAGGTCTTCCACAACTTTTGGAGACTCTAGGGAAGCAAACTGACCAGAGATCTGTCCCTGTAAATCAAATACCCCTACTGACCAGCATATGTTGCGTTTTGGGATGGGGTGGGATGCTGGAGGGCTATTGTCCCCACTAGGCTTGATATCTAGCTTAAGAAAATACTTTGTTGGTCAACCAGCTTCACAACCTAGAGAAAGCGGCATGCTCTTGCCCATTAGCTTGACCAATAGCCAATCAGCCTCAACCAACATGGAAATTCATGCTAGTCTTTGCTCGTCTCTTTTCAGCACAAAAACTCTGGACATCAGCTGTTTATGATTTACTAACAGTAACACTACCAATATCCTTAATCTTCAGTAAATTGTTTAATAGAGCTAATCAAGAAGCTAACAAGAAGATTCCTTGTCTGTTAAGCCCCGTTCACACCGCCAGCGACACGCAGCGACAAAGCGACATGATCCCATTCATTTCAATGGAGCAATGGCGACTTCCGGCGACACGAGCGACATTGACCGTTGGCGACAGAATGTGGGCGTGTCAAGCGACAAGAGACAAGCGACAAAAGTTGAGAAATTTCAACTTTATGCAAATGAGAAGCGATTTTCGCGAGCGACAACCAATAGGAAAGAAGCCTTTCAGTGGAGCTCACGTCACCGTCTCGAGTGCAGGCAAGACAGAAGAGTTTGAGGACGATTTCACTGTTTTATATGATTTGACTGTAGCCACATGGATATAATAAAATGATGCATGGAAAAGAAACTGTCGACAGTCTCAGTGAGTTTAATTCATACATTTATAGTTCGAGTGGTGTAGTTTTATGATGCAAGTTTACCACTGCTGCAGTTCATTTTACAGTTTCCCCTGCATTATGTTGTCTATTAGGGACAAGAAAATTGATTATTTGTCAAATTCGAATGACGTTTTAGTAATTTATGACAGTATGAGTGAGTTTAATTTGTTGATTGATCGATCGTTAATCTAGTAAATTATTTAATCTACTAAACACTGCTGTGGTAATATAAAAACACGCTCCCAGCATGTAACAGCATACTGTTTCTTTTGAGCCTAATTCCTAGTCAAATTAAAATTGTATAGTTGTATATCACTTGTGATGGTATTTTATATAGATATGGCCAGACTTGCAGTCTACCAATAACATTAGAGCGACAGCACTACGAACGCCCACAAGCGACTTCACAGTACAGAGCCTAGCGACATACAGCGACAAAGTCGCTGGCGGTGTGAACGGGGCTTTAGTGTTTCAGTAGAGGGCTGCTGGAAAATCAAGCCAAACGTATCTTCTGATGGTATAATGATATGGTTTCTAGTTGGTCAAAGCAGGTTATTTATGGTTATTAGCTGTTCCATACTTTCAGGCAGGTTCTTCCAGCAAGGAATGGATGGCCAAGAGTAAAGCTGTCTCAATAATAGGTTAAAGAACTGCATCAGCAAGCATTCTTGCTCGAGTCATCAGTAAAGTGATATTACATAAATAGGTTAATGTTTGTAATTCTCTCTGTTTGTTAGCCCCTTGCTTACTTCTGCAATGTTTTCCCTTTGCCCTTAATCTTCTTTTTTGATGTGGCCTGTATGATGGATATCTTCAGCAGGTATAGGGGACTTCCCTTCCCTTCTGCCATCAGACATGTCTCGGCACTCCGTTACCCTCTCTGTCTCTCTCTCTCTTGCTATACTTATATCTCTGTTATTGAAGGCTCTAGACTGATCTAATTCCCTGCTTGTCTCTCTTGCCTGCGTTTAGTTGCAGCTGCCTGTCTCTCTCTCTCTGATGGAGGACAGCAGATATCCTACAAAGTGTCTCTCTGCCCTGAGCCTTGCACATACAGGCGGATGTCAAAAGAAAGGCACAAAGATAAAACATAGGAATGATGCTTGTGTTTCCTCGTCATGCCAGATCTGTTGCAGAGATAGCAAGAGGCACAGCGGTACTCAGATATCTCGATCCAGGGTTCTACCCACCCCTCCAAGGGTACATACCATCACCTTCTAAGCATACACTCGTACACATGGGGCGATGTTGCCCATCTTTGTCTGTGTGTTTCATTTAAGGCTGTCGTTATTGTTGTAATTATATATTATTATTCTGGGAGTGAAAAGATTGTTTCCACTGATGGCATAGGGGCACTGCAAAGGGCTTGTTGGGACTCATGGACAAAGATACGCTTCACTTAGAATCCTTGGGCTGAAGAACCATGTACACACACGTTTATAGCCACTTCATACTCATTTACTCTTGAGATCTGCTTAATTTAGACTAACTTTTGTAAAGTTTCTATGAAATTTGTGTAGATTACAGAAGTGTGTAGATTTATTTAAGGCCTGTCTGTCTTGCTTGCTCCCCTCTTGCCTGTCGTGGTGTATTTTATGTTTGTCAAGTGCAGACACACTTCCCTTTTCTCACCCTGCTTTTTGGGGTGACCCCAAGGGGTGGGGCTATGACTGGCAGACACCCGCTGACTTTCTGCTCTCCGGTGACCCTTGACCTCTGGTTTAGAGGGGGCGTGAGCAGGAGGCTGGGAGAGTTTATTATTTCCTGTGTTTCCTACTTCGTCTTCCTCTGAGTGGTCCCGTGGGGGGCGGGGGAGATGATATGTATGTATATGTTTGATGCTTTGGTTTTTAGTTCACATTGTAGCTAAAATGCATGTTGGGAAGGTAGATTCATTCATAATGCAACAATTAAGTAGATTTTTACATCCAACACTCATCCAAAGCCTGCGTCACAATGTTAAGGTGTTGTGGGTAGTTGACAAGGCGTTGCAGTGTGGTTGCTAATATGTTCTTGTGTTTTTTAGCACAATGCTATTAGGTGTTTGAGGTGCTATGAATAAATGCTAGGGAATTGTTATGTGGATTGTAGGGTGTTATGAATGGTTGCCAGATGGTTGACAAAAGAGCCCACTCCCTAGTTTGGTCTCAAGATATAACTCGTGCTTCAGTGTAAGTTTATGGGTTTTTTTTTTTATTTTATTTTGCTCTTTTTATTGTTTAATTAATAGGACACTTATTCTCAGCAATGTGCATAATTTGAGCTATCATGTCTTTTGCACACTATAAGAAATAGTAGCTAATAATGATGCTTGTCATAGCAAGCACTGCTAAAGAAAAATGGTGAAGAGAATTAAGCAAGACAGGAGAAGGTATTAGTACGCTTGAGTGTGAGTAAATTTGAGCGTGTGTGTCCTGTCACAGACCTGTTCAGCTCTAGTGGTCTCACCCAGACATCACTCCTTTAATTTGACCCAGTCGAGTGGCCTGTCCTTTGGGGTGATGTTGGGCTGGGCACAGAGCCCCATGGCACCCACAGTGTGAATATCACAGCTGGGTGGCCATTGTCGGCCAGCCCCTGGCCCAAACTACACTCACAGACCAGGAGCCTGTGATCAAAGGCCCTCCGGATTAACGCAGCCCAGATACAGAGGACCGGCGCTAGGGGATGGATGGGTTCAAAAGCGAAGAAGAATGCTCCTAATTACACTCCTTTCACTTCTTTCCGTGTCTCACCCTTTGGGTGCTCCCCTTGTCTTCCTTTTAGGTCGTTTGAGATTGTGTGTGAGTGTGTGAACACCATGTGTAGACTCTTCAGGCTACAGTGAGTCTGTGAGAAAGCAGTGCACTGTGACAGGATAGTGATATTAAGAGTAGACCACAAGCAGACCCCTCAAATGCAGTCCATCAGAGATGAGCAGAAATTAAGGGTGCAAAAGAGAGGAAGGGAGAAGACGGATTGTAGGTTGAGGATGGCTCAGGGGGCATAGAGGTTCAGGAATTTCTGTTTCACCAGAGAAGCACTTTGTGGGAATGGGTCATAGATCAGCAGAAAGCAATTTCTCATTGGGGGAAGTCTGTGTGAGATAATGGCTTGAATAAGGGGATGTGTCATAAAGATTATTAAAAGTATTGTTTAGGATTAACTGTAAAATGTTTGGTGTTGTTATTCCTACAAGCTGAATCCCTCAGCCAGCTACAGATGAAAGATGAAAATGGTGCTACTCGATATCTGTATAAAGAGTAGGTCTATATGTGGGTTGCTTTAATTATTGGTGCTTGTTCAGGCACTCCAATTTTAGTGATCTGAACAAACCCTGAGTATTAAAATTCTGCACGCTTTATCCCTCACCATTTGTGCTACAGTCATGAATGTTACATTAATTTGTGTTTATTTTTTAAGAGAGGTGTGCTATGACCTTTCTAAGTGATCAGACTTGCGGTTTTCATCTGGTGAACGATAATATTCTTAAAAAAAATCACATTGACTTGCATTGAAGGAGCAACCTAAACCATATCTTGGGAGAGTATAAGTATCGTAAAGACTTAAGACCCTCAACACCCTATCAACCACTTAGTTAAAACTACTTGGAGCAACCATAATTTAATATGGACATTGTTTTATTAGTTATTTTGTTCATTCTTTCCACTAGTATTTTTTATTGTTCTTTCTGATAACATCAGTTCTCACAGCTCTTTATGACACATTTTATCTGATTTAAATACATATTATGAATTTTCCTCCACAATCAACACAAAATGTGGCTAGTAAATTCCTTTGTTGTCATCAACCATGTTCAGCCTTTTCAGTCATCGTATTGGCCATGAATGTTTTTTAACATTTCTGATTTGTCTTTATGCATTTCAGGTGTGGAGTGTGTGTGGAGGGGGTGTGTGTTAGGCCCCAGGTTAGTGCACAGAGGTGAAACAGCGTCATGGAGGACGGTGGCCTGAGATTATTGTCCGCTGTGCTGTGTGTGTGCCATACCCTCCTCCTCAACTGCCCATGTGAGTAACACACTAAAAAAAAAACGTTAGCACACACCTATGTCGAGCAATTGGAATTGAAACCACGTACAATGGTCCAAACTAGTCTTCTCAGCTGGTTTGAAGGAATAATAATTATGGATTATGGTCTGTTGATCTATTTTCTTTCTTTCTTTCTTTCTTTCTTTCTTTCTTTCTTTCTTTCTTTCTTTCTTTCTTTCTTTCTTTCTTTCTTTCTTTCTTTCTTTCTTTCTTTCTTTCTTTCTTTCTTTCTTTCTTTCTTTCTTTCTTTCTTTCTTTCTTTCTTTCTTTCTTTCTTTCTCTGTCTGTCTTCTTCAGCTGTTCTGTCTTTCTCTTTTCGTGTGGAGCCTCTCTCTGTGGTTCAGAAGCAAGGCGGAGCGGTCCATCTGCATTGCACGGCACGTCCAGCTACAGCCAGACTTAGCTGGCTATTTCAGGGTCGACCACTAGACCCCAGCCACCAGTCTGGAGTGGAACTTAGTCCAGGCTCCCTCTCACTGCCATCCCTCCAACCGGCTTTCACGGGCTCCTACCAGTGCATGGCTCACTCCGAGACAGGCTCCATCATCAGCCGCCATGCACGAGTGCTCATTGCAGGTAGGCGCATATAATCACACTCATAGTATGCTGACAAATACACTCTCAGCTCAGCTGTAAGAGCAACACTCCTACAAGAATGCACTTCAAAGAGGTTGCTGGTGAAGAAAGACAGGAAGTATCAGAAGGCGGATTTCTCGAGCCATTAACACTGTTAGAATGGCCAACCATAGATGAGTGTTGGAAGGGAAGGAAATGGGTCTTTCTTTTCAGTCTGGCACTTATCCAGACACCTCTTCAGCAGTATCCTTAATGAGCCCAGGGTCTTCCTGTGTCGTACTGAGAGCTGATGCCGGGAAGGGCGACCTATCGGACGCAACCCCTCTGCGTTCGACCCAGGGTCTGATCAGGGTTGCAGATAAGGCTGCATTATTCAGTGGAAAGCACATGTTCTCTGCCACTCACAATCCAATATAAACACCTCATTGACAGAAGGTCTTTGTGTGAAGTGCTGCTGCTACGAATGGATATACCAGTTTATTACACAGTTCTCACAAATGTTTGATTCTGATTGGTCAGTTGCTACATTTTTGGTTAGATATTTTGTATAATGATTGTTAAACTTTATAATTTACCACCTGTGCTAGTTTCCTGTCTCTCATATAACTCCACAGCTTCCTCCTTCTACTTCAAATCAATATTTTATGTTCATTTATTGGTTTACTTCATAGGTAGTATGAATGGGATGCTCATTACGGTTAATTTTCCGGACCGACAACCGCCGCTCATTATCCGACTATTAACCGTTAACTGATAAGATTATAATATTGAATTGGCATTAAATAAAAATAAAATTGACGAGTGTCTGTGACCCGTTCACGGGTTCACGGGTTTATATTAATGTGCAAACAGCAGCATACAGAACAGATCAACAAAAGAACCTGGATTCACATCACATTTTCACTCACCTGCAGCATTTCTGACAATGACAACAGAGAAAAACATAAAATAGGCCTACACTAAATATATATTTTTAACTTAAATAATTCACAAATTAAGATGACAAAAAGAAAGCACTGAATCCGTTTGAAGCTTTGAAAAACAGGCAATTTGTTTTCCGTCAGACTTAGTTTTTTTGTCAAATAAAAATAGCAGGCCTACCTCAATCCACACCTTGTCTAGTTTTTATTTAAAAAAAGTAACGTCTACATGATGTGGGGTTAGTCTGGAGCGCAGTTAGAGCCGCGGCAGAAAAAACCCTCTCCGATAGCACCGATATCCCGGGAATAGTATGTGGCCAGCTTCGGTAAGCGCCTTTCATTTGCTCGTGGATGTTTGCTTCGCCAGTGATATTGCATGGTACTTGTACTACTGCTGTATTTTAGCATATTTTGCCATGTAGCATATTTTGCAAGTAACTTCGTCGCTCTTTCTGTCGAAATGGTCCCACACAGTACTTCTTTTCGCTCGCTTCATTTTGCTTGCTCAGCGAAATATGTCTGTAGGCACGTGTGGTTGCACGTGTCGACGTGCCCCGTGAGTTAACAAATATAGGCTATATAGTGGTTTTTTTATAGTATTTTTTTTAACCATGCAGCAAACTAAAAAAAAAACCTTAAAAATAAAAAAAAAACTTTTAACTTTTAAACCGTTTAACTGGTAGTATTAATCGGTTAAATTGTTTACTTTCGGTTAATGGTTAAACGGTCAATATGAGCATCCCTAATAGGTAGTCATCTAAAAAGCAGGTTCAATCAGTTGGCATCTTGCAAAATAAACCCCTTCAGAGTTCTTTTACACATTGCTGTGAAGTTATTGAGTACTTTTTCGATTTCTTCATTCAGATATTGAAGAGTTTGCGGAGACCAATCGGAGATCATTTACTGTAAATAAGGGAGACACTGCTGTTATTGAATGCCCACTTCCTCGCAGCAATCCGCCTGCTCTGCCACGCTACCGGATACGGGGGAAATGGCTGGAACAGTCTACAGGTACAGACGAGACGGCCTTGAATGCCAAACACTCCAGAAGCACATGAAGATACAATTGAACAATTCAAAAGTTTGTTTCTTTTGTCTATATTTCAGATGAGTATTTAATCCTGCCTTCCGGAAACCTTCAGATTGTGTCAGTGTCTTCTGAACATCAGGGCATGTATAAGTGTGGTGCTTATAATCCTCTAACCCGAGAGACTCAAGTAGAAGCTCATGGCACTAAACTCATAGTCAAAGGTTGGTTGAGCAAACTCTATTAGTTTTTTCTCTAGGTATCACAAAGTTTTGAGAGTTTAACATCTGATTTCCCACATAGTTCATAGTTTTTATAAATGATGATGCTGTAAAAATAAGCAGCTATATATTCTGAATTTTTGTACTGTAAATTAAAATTGTATGTAATATATCTGAAAGAATGAAGAATTATGTATTTAGTAGAACAATCTTGAAAAAATGATGGGAAGATAACTAATAAAACTATTGCATTCTTTCTTTCATGTAGATTCAGAAGGCTCTTCACCTGTAAGGATTGTCTATCCCATCACCCGTCAGAATCTTACAGTGGACCAGTCTGGATCTCTGACCCTTGAGTGTGTTGTATCAGGAAGTCTTTCTTCAAAAGTAAAATGGTTTAAAGATGGGGCAGAGCTTTCATTGAGCTCCAAATGGATGTTGTTGCATAGAAACCTGGTGTTGAATGACGTTCAACTGAGTGATGGAGGACATTACTGCTGCTCTGTTCTGACTGACCGTGGAGCTGTGGTCAGTTTCAACTACACTGTGAATGTGCTTGGTGAGGAAATATTATTAATATCCCACCATGTTACCAAGGTTTAGGGTAGCTTAGTCCATGTAGTTCAGGTTCCTCTCAAGTTTCTCAACCATTTTATTGCTCACTGCATGAAGGGCCTTAATTATTATTTTTCTACTGGAAAAGTCAGAATTTCCAATTTCCTACTTGGGAAAATATGCAATAAAATGAGACATTATGTAAAACTTGGAAACCTTGTCCATATTTGCCCAGTAATTAAACCTGTTTAGCAAATGTTTGTACAACTGCACAACAAATGGAAGCATTGACATTTTGTTTCTTTATACATCATTTCCGAACAATGAATAACAGAATGATCGGAAGATGGTAATATTTAGAAGAAATATCGCACATTCCATCAGTAGTAGTTCATGTGGAGTATTATTTCATTATGTGTATAATAAATCAAGCACGCTTCTCCTCTTTACAGCGCAAGTAAGCATCCTGCGAGGTTTGTCAGATCAGGCTGTGACTGTGGGCTCCTTGGTGAGATTTACCTGTGCTGCCAGTGGTAGTCCACCCCCCAGAATCACATGGCTCCACAACTCTGCCCCTCTCTCGTCTTTACCCCACCTTCAAGTCTCTGGCCTCTCCCTTCATATATCTTCAGTAATGGTTCAAGATCAGGGAATCTACCAGTGCCTGTTTGACAATGGTATTAGCTCTGCACAATCGGCAGGAAGACTCAGTGTTCATTCAGGTAAGACGATGCTCCACTGCACTCTATAGCAACTACCCAGAACACCCTAGCAACATCTTCTGTTCTGTTCTACCCAGACCACCCTTTAGAACCTTTATGAAGGGATTCATTTTATATATATATATATATATATATATATATATATATATATATATATATATATATATACATACATACATACATACATACATACATACATACACACATATATATATATATATATATATATATATATATATATATATATATATATAGCGCTATTAACTACTTAATCAAAATTTTTCTGTAATTAATTGCAAATAAATTGGACTGAAAACTTTCCCAGAGTTTAGCTGCTTAAAATTATCTGATCGCAAACAAAGTGAAATCGGGTTAAAGGGTCACTATAGAAATTTCTGCATACCAGGGATACAGTAGTTACGCAAGTACTGTATCCCTCTTACTGTATCCCATTGTAGATGCTCAGTGTGTCCCAAGTTTATCCAACTGGGTGACGTTAATGACACAATTTCACGTGCTTCAGTAATTTATTTGCGTTAAATGATTTTGAATTAATCGCATGTTAACTTTGACAGTCTTAAGATATAGGTCCTTCTCAAAAATGTAGCATATTGTGATAAAGTTTATGGAAAATAATTATGTAATGATAAAAATTAAACTTTCATATATTTTAGATTCATTGCACACCAACTGAAATATTTCAGGTCTTTTATTGTTTTTATATGTATATTTAATGTCTTTATCTAAAAATATTAGCATATCATGAAAAGGTTCTCTAAACGAGCTATTAACCTAATCATCTGAATCAACTAATTAACTCTAAACACCTGCAAAAGATTCCTGAGGCTTTTAAAACCTCCCAGCCTGTTTCATTACTCAAAACCGCAATCATGGGTAAGACTGCCGACCTGACTGCTGTCCAGAAGGCCATCATTGACAGCCTCAAGCAAGAGGGTAAGACACAGAAAGAAATTTCTGAACAAATAGGCTGTTCCCAGAGTGCTGTATCAAGGCACCTCAGTGGGAAGTCTGTGGGAAGGAAAAAGTGTGGCAAAAAACGCTGCACAACGAGAAGAGGTGACCGGACCCTGAGGAAGATTGTGGAGAAGGACCGATTCCAGACCTTGAGGGACCTGCGGAAGCAGTGGACTGAGTCTGGAGTAGAAACATCCAGAGCCACCGTGCACAGGCGTGTGCAGGAAATGGGCTACAGGTGCCGCATTCCCCAGGTCAAGCCACTTTTGAACCAGAAACAGCGGCAGAAGCGCCTGACCTGGGTACAGAGAAGCAGCACTGGACTGTTGCTCAGTGGTCCAAAGTACTTTTTTCGGATGAAAGCAAATTTTGCATGTCATTCGGAAATCAAGGTGCCAGAGTCTGGAGGAAGACTGGGGAGAAGGAAATGCCAAAATGCCTGAAGTCCAGTGTCAAGTACCCACAGTCAGTGATGGTCTGGGGTGCCATGTCAGCTGCTGGTGTTGGTCCACTGTGTTTTATCAAGGGCAGGGTCAATGCAGCTAGCTATCAGGAGATTTTGGAGCACTTCATGCTTCCATCTGATTTCATTTTTCAGCACGACCTGGCACCTGCTCACAGTGCCAAAACCACTGGTAAATGGTTTACTGACCATGGTATTACTGTGCTCAATTGGCCTGCCAACTCTCCTGACCTGAACCCCATAGAGAATCTGTGGGATATTGTGAAGAGAAAGTTGAGAGACGCAAGACCCAACACTCTGGATGAGCTTAAGGCCGCTATCGAAGCATCCTGGGCCTCCATAACACCTCAGCAGTGCCACAGGCTGATTGCCTCCATGCCACGCCGCATTGAAGAAGTCATTTCTACAAAAGGATTCCCGACCAAGTATTGAGTTCATAACTGAACATAATTATTTGAAGGTTGACTTTTTTTTGTATTAAAAACATTTCTTTTATTGGTCGGATGAAATATGCTAATTTTTTGAGATAGGAATTTTGGGTTTTCATGAGCTGTATGCCAAAATCATCAGTATTAAAACAATAAAAGACCTGAAATATTTCAGTTGGTGTGCAATGAATCTAAAATATATGAAAGTTTAATTTTTATCATTATATTATGGAAAATAATGAACTTTATCACAATATGCTAATTTTTTTAGAAGGACCTGTATTATATTATATTATATTATATTATATTATATTATATTATATTATATTATAGATATTTATATACACACACACACACACACACACACACACACACACACACACATTTAAAACAGTGTTTTACCAGCAGAAGATACAGGTTTATCATACAGTGAGTTGGGACAGTATATCCTTCCAGCAGGGCAGAGAGTTTAGCTGGAGTTTGGTTGGAGAAGGGGGAGTTGGGGTTGTGTGTATTTGGCTGGCAATGAGAAGGCTGTGAGAGTGAGCTTTGTGCGTGCTGTTGGGGATAAGCTCTTGGACAGCGGAATGTAAGGAGTAACTACACAAGGTTATGACGAGGACCAGACCACCCAGCTGTCAACATCACACACAACTAGCCCTATATTTATTAATACACATCTCTTTCACACACAGCCCTCCCCTGACCTCCTCTGAGGCTGTTCCTCAGCCTTGTTTTGTGTCTCCAAACATGATTGATAAGCTTAGAGATATGCAGACTTCAGAATAGATAAAATATGATGGAGGTCTTTTCCAAATGTTGGCTCGTATCACTTTTTTCCTGGCTCAGCTTACAAGAGTGATTTATTTTACACTGATAAAATTCAGGTCAGTGTAAAAGCAGAGTTGTTTATGTTTAACGGCAAGATTTGAGATAGATATGTGATCCGTAGGCTGCTGGAAAACGAATAAACAGCATTAGACATGATCTGCTATTTTGCGAAGGATGCTGATTGGACTTATGTTCTTAAAGACCCCATGAAATGTCTTGACGTGTGCTGTTCAATTTCCTGTTCTTGACGTGGTTTAATTTTCTTGTTGTTTTATAGGCTTAGTTTGTCACAACCATTGACAATGCTATTCCTATAGCCTTTGCTATTCAAAGGCAGACGGAGGGGCATAACTAATTTAGAGAGCATTTGATTGGACAGAAATGTGTATATGCCCCAGTGAACCAGATGAGTCATCAATATTTATCGTTTGTTTTTCTAGTAGATATTTAAATCAATTTTAAGGCCTCCAATATGCCTTCCTGGTGAGTCGGAATGATGTACAGTCCAAGCGCAGTCTGAGGCCTGACTGTTCCTCTCAAACTCGCCTTCTGTGTCTCTGTCTCTCCCTTGTAATGTTTATATTGTACCCTGCGCGCCAATCATTAATGATCGTGCACATGTGAGTCACAAAGGAGAAAGACCTACTGTACAGAAAAAGAGACAAGATCAAAGCATCAGAACAATATTTACTGTATCTTGCTTTCATTAGTGGTATTTGCTAAGGCACGCATCACTATTACTATTGCTCATACTTACGGTTAGGGTTTTGAACAAACCCGTAACTTAAGTATAACCTATGATTTGGCTCCAGTACTGTTTGTGCTATGGAAATGAGTACCTCATATCGCCTGGTAGATGATAGAATGGTTGAAAAAAAAAATGAAAAGGCCAGTCCCAATCCCACACTTGCAGTCTTTGCACTTGACCACTTGTTTACATACATGTAGCATTTAGGCCCAAGTGTTCAAGTAGTTGTAAAGACCACATGTGTGTAGAACTTTTGTGGAGCTAGTGTGCATTAAGGGCACTGAGCTTCTGTATTGGCTGACCTAGGACAGTCTTACACACTTGTTTCCTGTTGCATGCATGCTTTTTCAAGTGGTCTTGGCCGCAACTGTGGGCATTGGGATAGGCCCATAGACTTAGTTTGATGGAGGAACTGGAGTCAAACCAGAATACCATGAATTGGAGGTGAGCGGGGTGACTCGTGCCAGTAAGCAGCTACACAATGTCCCAGCAGCAACCATGCAGATCACCTAAACACGGGGTGGGCAAATTCAGTCCTGGAGGGCCACTGTTCTGCAGAGTTTAGCTCCATCTCTAATCAAACACACCTGAACAAGCTATTCAATGTTTCAGGATAACTAGACAGCTATAGGCAGGTGAGTTTTATCAGGTTTAAAGCTAAACTCCACAGGACGCCCTCAAGGACTGAGTTTGCCAATCCCTGCCCTAGCAACAGCCTGGCAACCTCAAACTGAGTCCTAGCATTGCTAGTATTACTCAAATTCTGTTCATTCTTTTTAAATGCCAGCTGTAAGACAGTGGCTTACCCGTAAATAATTCAGGGCTTCTCCTATGGCTCAAACAGGACATGATTGGAAGGTGGGTATGTTGAGCTGGTGTATTCTCTCTGGTATTTTAATGGCAGATGGGTGGAATGTGTGGTGGCTGGCTGCAGGCCCAGTTTGAGCTCTAGTGTTACTGACTCTGAGGCTGTTTGTTTTGTAAGGTAAACCAGTGCCACACACCCAACAACTGAGAATGAGTGACCCCAAGAACCAGCAACAAACTAGTGGTCGACCGATATGGGTTTTTTGATGGCCGATGCCGATATCTTAGAGAGCAGGGTGGCCGATGGCCGATATAAAGCCGATATTTATATTTATATATCAAACATATATATATATATATATATATATACACACACACACATATAATATATATATATATATATACACACACACACTTTATATTTATATAAATCAATATTTAATAAATTAGATAAATTTAATAAATATTTAAAATAGGGCTGGGCAAGTTAACGCGTTATTATCGCGTTAACGCATTTATTAATTAATGCCGACAATTTTTTTATCGCACGTTAACGCAGTTTTTTTTATTATTATTATTTTGAAAGTCCGTTGCTCACTGGCTCTGAATACACATAGGCCTACAGTCAAACCATGATCACAGGAGGGGTGGGATGTTGCTCAGCCAGCAAATAACCCACCCAAACAAGCAGTTGAGAGAGGCAGGTTCTCTCTGGTGAACAGTTAAAGGGTTGCGCTCCGCGAGTGAATGACAGGCGCTCTATGGATAGTACCTATAAAACCTATAGATAATAACTATTTAGATCCTGGAAACTCACTAACAGCGAGCCGAGGATCAGTCTCTCTTCTAATGATTTGTGCTGCGCGTCCTTTATAAAAAGTTATAGACAATTCAACTTCGGCAACGAGCGGGCGCGTGCTTGAGGCGAGCATGACCGCAACAGTTTCACAGGAACGCACCCGCTTGTCGCTGCACCTTGTGCTCGACCACTTCACCTCACTCTTGGCTGATTTATACTTCTGCGTCGGACTTACGCCGAAGACAATACGCTATAGACTACGCGTTGGTTTTCATTTATATCTCTGCGTCGTTGTCCGCGTTGACGCGCAATTACACATGCAGAGGGAGCATGTGAAACCCGGGGAGCGGTTGTAGCAATCACAGCGCTTGCGGTACGCGTAGAATTGACGTTACATTTTTGGAGAGGTGCATGTCAGGGTACGCCGAAGTGTACGCGCGCTACACAGCAACAGCGTGAGTATAAAGTATAAATTGTTTTTTTTACTCTGTTTAATGTAATCTTAAACCATGGCATGACCAAACCTAAGCTACTATAAGTAACGTTGGTCGACTTATATAGTAGTGATCATGACCTCTGACTACTACATAGACTGTTTCTGCTGCTCCCTGATAAAAGATACCTGTTGATACCTGTTCAGAAAAAAAAACAAGAAAACTGGACTTGTTTTAACAAACTAGATAAAAGGTAATGCCCTGGCAGTGGCAAATAGCTTTGTTTAAATATTTGATTTGATTACATTAATGTTTAAGTTGAGATTTGAGATTACTGTGTAAAGGGAATACTGCTGGTATAAAAGCACCTTATTTGTTTAAAGTTATTGCACTTTTGTGTATATAGCAGTACATTTAAATCAAAAGTGCGCAATACACTACTTTAGAAGTCATTATTCAATTTTGCACATAACAATGCGATTAATCGCGATTAATCGCAAGAAAACCATGCGATTAATCGCGATTAAAAATTTTAATCATTGCCCAGCACTAATTTAAAATAAACATGCTTAGGCCCTATACTTTAGATGGCAACTTCTTGAATCTGCAAACCTATTACAGTATTTTTCACAAATAAAGTAATTGTTTAAAAATATATGAATATGTGAATAAAAAGGAAGTAAACACTGTAACAGGGCACTCAGTAATCTGGTAATTTCATGCGCACTAATAATCATATTTTTTTCACTTTGACTTTTGACAAGGTAACGCTAATTTTACATACAGCACACAGTGAACACGACATGAATATGACACAGTGGGCAACTGGATATAGCACAGCATATTTTAAAATGAAGGATTTAAAGTTTTTCGATCGCGTCTCCTGTGAAGCTGATCTTCTGTTCGCATTTACTCACTTCACACGGACCGACCGTCACTCGCAGGAACATTTATATGCAGGCTACAAATGCACACTTCACAAGATATCAGCTGGATTCGATTAAATCTGCAAGATTTGTGAAATTAAATGTTTATTAGATATTCAGAGATTTGTTTAAATTATGCAGATGCACATTTGCTGAATGTTGATGGTAAATGAGAAAGTATTCTAGCCTGATTGTTTGCCTTTTCGGTTACAAATAATATTTTATAATAAACTTTTTCGCATACCATTTACTTTCTTTGATTACCAGTTCTGTAGCCACCGGTTCTGTCTAACAAACTATTAGATATGACTGACAGAGAGACGGAGAATGTGAGTGCGCGCTGTGTGATCAGATTCAGACGCTGCCGTTCTCTTCTCAGGTGCTGGTGTTCTCAGCGCCGCCCGTCAAAATAAAAGTCTGCAGCGCCGTCAAAATAAAAGTCCCGCTTCCAGCACATTGGCCAATCAGAAAAACATATCGGCCGATGCCGATATTTTAAAAAAGCCAAATATCGGCCGATATATCGGGGTGGTGATGGCGCAGTGAATAAGACACATGCCTTTGGTGTGAGAGACCCGGGTTCGAATCCACTGTGAGACACCAATGTGTCCCTGAGCAAGACACTTAACCCCTAGTTGCTCCAGAGGCGTGCGACCTCAATTGTAAGTCGCTTTGGATAAAAGCGTGAGCTAAATGAATAAATGTAAAATGTAAATATCGGCCGTGGCGATATATCGGTCGACCACTACAACAAACCTCACCTCTCCTACAACTGCTTTTCAGTTGTTTAGCTGAGATTATTCAGTTGCTATCTGACTCTTACTCTGCAGTGACTTGAATATTGTAATGTGTACACAACACACACAGTGCACGGCTACTCAAACATAAAATAAATCCACATGTGTGCAAGTTTGTCATCTTTCACTAAATCCAAGTTCACAAAAATTCTGTTCAGATGATCGACTGCCAAGCCAGTGTCAGAAACTAATGTTGCTTCTAAATAGAGTGGATTACCAAGTGGACCATTCTGGTGGGGTTTAAGAAAATAACTAAATTAATAATAGAATGTTATTAAACATTCCTTCACAGGTTCTCAGCTTTTATTTTAATGCCACAGTTGAAAATGTAAATGTTTCTAGTCTTGCATATTGCAAAGTACCATAGCTGGGTTTAACAATTCTACAGTATATACAGTACAATACTGTGCTAATACTTGAAAGGTAAACTGGTAACACTTTGAATGTGATGTAGTTACACGTTACATATATTCACTATAGTAATAACAGAAAATTATGCTTAAGTTCAAGCAACTAACCTTAAACCAAACTCTAACCCTAACCTTACCCTATAAGTAAGTATAGTATAGTAAGTAGTTAATTGATATTAGATTTGTATTCCTCTACAGAACCACAGTCTAGTTCCATGTCTGGAGATCCAATGGAGACGCAGCCTTCTGTCCTCCCTATCCAGAGTGATGAGGGTGATGAACTGTTCCTCTCCATGGGCGAGGAGGGGCTTGGAGAAACTATAGAACAGCCCACTGAGAGAATCAACGACAAACCTACGCCAGAAGCACCAATCATAATCAGCCCACCGCAAACGCACAAACCCAACATGTATGATCTAGAGTGGCGAGCAGGTCGGGACTGGGGCATCCCTATCAATGCATACTTTGTAAAATACCGCAAGGTAAGAAATCATAAAGTATGCTCATATATTTTCCATTATTAATGTTTTACTGATGTACTTCTTAATAGGCACACAAAATGTAGACTATTATTACCCCGTCAAGAATGACTGAATCTCGCTCCACCCTCTTCTTTTTCCTTGGCGTTAGTTATAAGGTCAGATTTATAGCTATTAGATTTGAGAATGAGCACATACTCATAACAACGCCCTGTGTCGTTTACTGCAAAGTCAGTGCTAACACAATTCAGCAGTCTTTGCCAGCCAAGAGCGTTTTGGTAAGAAGTTGGTCATTTCCTCTTTAAAAGCCTGTATTTTCTTCAATAATAAGCTCCCTTGACTAATAAAACTGCTCTGGTTCTTTTCAAGATTGCATTGGCAGCGCTTGTCACATTGGCTCCGGAATAAATGACATAGCTTGTGCTCTCAAGAATAGTTGAGTGGGTTTATCTTTTGTTATGATTCAGAGTAGGACAACAAGAAAGAAGTTACTGTTATTTGTTGAACTTTATGTGCAGTATGTGCAAACTCAAACACAGAATATGAGGGTTGAAACGATATGGCCATGTGCTTGAGATCTCTGCATATGGTAAGACTGTTCCCTGATTGTGCATGTGCTGTATGCCCCTGTAGGTGGACGACATGGGGAATGTGGTGGGGAACTGGCACACAGTGCGGGTGCCAGGCAGTGAGAAGTCTCTGCCCCTGTCTGAGCTGGAGCCGTCCAGCCTGTACGAGGTTCTGATGGTGGCCCGCAGCGCTGCAGGAGAGGGTCAGCCCGCCATGCTGACCTTCCGCACTGGAAAGGGTGAGAACATATATACATAGTACTTTGCAAAAAAAAATATACAATACTGTGCAAAAGTCTTGGGAATGTTTGTATTTTCACCAAAATATTTTCACAAAAAAAAAAAAATTCGCTGTTTTATTTTAAATAAGCAAATGCTTTACAGTCTATGATTGGATCATTATTGCAATGATTATAGGCCTATGTCCAACTTCCTGCTTCCGGAACGCGGAGTAGGGATACAGAACTTCCGGTCAACAGTATTTCTCGATAAGGATTTAGATTATCAGCCATAATGTCTAAACCATCCGAGGTAGACTGACCACGAGCTATGAGGTTGTGAAACTAAGGTTTTTGCTCCTGTAGAAGCTATAAGTTCGTATGAAATCAACCTTGTTTTAAGAAAAACATGTTTTATCCGCGATCTTATGAAAAAAAACTACACTACCCACGATCCTAAGCGTAGCAGCAGCGTCTGCTGATTGGTCCAACTCGCTGTTACCATAGAAACGTTTACCTTACTGGCGAACGGCTAGACCCGCAGCTGTTGTTGTAGTGTACCGGGTTGCTCTGCATCAGGACGTAGACAGCTATACTTCAGCTTTTCACGCTTTCCCGAAGGACGAAACACTCCGCAAGTTTTGGGTTAGGTTAATAAGGAGGGATAAGGGGCCTTCTTTTAATATTCTCCGGAGCAGCACTTTAGTTTGCAGTTTGCATTTTTAAAAGGAGAGCATCTACGTCTAGGAAAGTGGTCGGAATAGACTTAAAGCCAATACTATACCAACCCGGTTTCCCTGGAATCAGCCCCGTCATCGGTCAGTTTTTGACCGTGTTTGGCAGGTTGCGGAGATATTTGGTCCAGTGGTATCTATCGGACTCCGCCATTGTAAAAAGCTAACCGGAAGAGCCGTATCCCTACTAAAAGACGTACTTCCGGTCTTCAATTTTTTCGTGACATAGGCCTATTATGTTTATGTTTGGCAACAGTTCATCTAACCCTAATTGATGGAGTGTGTAGATTTTCATTTCTTAAACAACCATGTAGGAAGGCACACCATGGTAGGGTGACCACCATCAAACAAACCAAATGTGGGACGATTATAAGTTTGTGTGGGACAATGTGGGACATGTTACCAACACTAAAACATAACCTGTCTGTTATATAACGTTTATCTAACTTAATAAAAACATTTGTATTCTGCCTTTCAGCTGATAAAAATTATTTGTTCTTTAGTCCCTTCCAGAAAACACCATTACATCACAATGTAACATAACTTGTCTTTATTTTACACGACATTTAAATTCAACATCACTGAACCCAAAGGCAGCAGACATCATGCAGATAACTATTTTTGAAGTCCAACTAAAATCCAACAAAATAAATAATGAACAAATAAAATATAAACCAACATGAATTTCGATCATTGACAGTCTTATATATTAAGAATATATTAAACCAAAAACGTTCATATTTTTTTTTTTAGAAAGGATGTGAATTAAAACAACCACAGCAAGCAACAAGTTGATAAATTCTGTTAAATTTCAAATTTAATTGGCCGAATTATCCATTTGTTTTCTGACAGAAACACATGGAACGAATCATCGCTCCACATTTTGATTGACAGTCGTCACAACCCACTAGTGACCGTGTTTACTCCTTTGCTTTCAACCATTGGATAGGATTTTTAAAAACGGCTGTTGTATTTGTACTTCTGACGAAGCGCTGTTAAATATAGGTGAAAAACTACGCCGCAAAAAGAATAAATAAAATACTTTCTTAAAAAAGCTAAAGAACGCATGCATGTTTTCTTAATATGACAATTAAAAACCAACAGACTGATGAAAATCACATTTTCTCAATATGCGATGTGCGGGACAAAGGGTGAAAATGCTGTGCGGTACAACACAAAGCGGGACGGTTGGTCACCCTACACCATGGTCATATTCCAGGATGACAATGCCAAGATTTACCAGGCTGAAATTTTGAAAGAATGGTTAGGAGGGAGCATGAAGAATCTTTTTCACACATGAATCGGCACCTCTAAGTCCAGACCTTAAATTCATTGAAATTCATTGGGATGTGCTGGAGGAGACTCTACAGAGGGCTTGACTCTTGCATTGTCAATACAAGATCTTGACCAAAAATCGATGCACCTCTTAATGGAACAAATGTTGCGATGTTATTTACATCAAGAGTGCAATTTTTGGTCATTATTTTTCTTCTTTTGAAAGAAATTCATATATTGATTAAATTGATCAAAAGTGACAGTAAAGACAGAAAAAAATCGTTTTTACCATTGATAATAATATAATAATTTATTAATAATGGATTTCTTGCTTACCAAATAGGAATATTGGAATGATTTCTGAAGGATCATGTGTCACGTGAGCTTTGCCATTACAGGAATAAATTACAAAATATATTAAACTAGAAATCAGTTATTTTTAATTTTCACAGTCACAATGTTACTGTTTATACTTTATTTCTGAGCAAATAAATGTAGCCTTAGTGAGCACAGGATACTTCATTAAGAATTATATTATCAATCTTAATGATCATGCTGTATCAGCATTAGGAATCAAATAGATTTTTTCTTTCTTTCCCTCCTTCTCAGAGAGAACTTCCCCCAATAAGAATCCCTCCAAGGCTCCAATTGTGTCTCTTCCAGAGAAAGTGCCGGAAGATAAAACCACTAACACTTATTATGGAGTGGTCATACATGACAGAGGTAAGAGGACATCCCAAAACCATATTGTACCACTTCTGCTTACTAATTATCAGTGATATACTTAAAGAAATTTAAAACCTGTCATGTGTCCTCTGTAGAATATAAAAAAGATAGTTTGAAGAGTGTTCATGCTGCTTTTTTCCCCATATAGTGAAAACATATTGTGACCAGGGTCTGTTATGCTCCAAAAAAGACAAAAAAAAAAAGCACTACAAATTTAGCCTACACAACTTATGTTTTTATTTTATTTTGAGTCTTCTGAAGCCATAAAATAGCCTTATGGTCACAATAGAGTGGTGCAGGGATGACGTCAACAACCCGGAAGACTAATTCTTCCCTCAATCCCTCGAGATTTTCCTAATGTTTTTTTTATGAGTAAAATAAAACCTGTGGTAAACATAACTAGACGATACTTTGACGTTTTGTTCTACATAGTAAATTACACCCATACTGAAAACGCAAATTTTGAAGCAGTTATGTTTTGTTTCTTTTTGAAAATGTATGTTGCTTATAAGTAACAAGATAAGAACGTTTGGGCTGTGAGTGTGTGCAGTTTACGTTGTAGAACAAAATGTCAGAGTATCGTCAAGTTAAGTTTACCACAGGCTTTATTTTACTTATAAAATTAAAAACCCCATTATAAAACCCCATAGGAAAATCTCGAGGGAACCAGTGCTGAATTAGTCTTTCAGGTTTTGACTTCATCCCTGCACAACTCTGTAATAAGAGTGTATAAAGGTTCTTTAGAATTTCTTCTTTTGTGTTCCATTACAAAATACGACATAAGAGCAAGTAAACGATGACAGAATCATATTGGGTGAAGTATTCTTTGTGTGTGTGTGTGTGTGTGTGTGTGTGTGTGTGTGTGTGTGTGTGTGTGTGTGTGTACACGTTTAAATCCTAATGGGTTTGGGCCCACTGTTATTTGCCACAAATTTTGCTCTGTCTTTCTCTCTTTGCTTGCGTCTCTGTGTCTATGGCTCAGAGCCCATTCAGTAAGTACTCAATTGACTCTGGCATGCTGTAGATCTCTTATGTGTGTTGGTTTATTTTATCTTCGTCTGCTCTTTTGGTCTTTTCACTGATTGGATGTTAAGGTCACATTTTGCACTTGGCATAAAAGCTGTTGTTTATTTTTGCAAAACAAAATAATTAGGGTTTAGATTGCATTTAATTTTTACTAACTTCTGATTGGTTGGTTTCATCCCTAAGTTCCCGAGGCCCCAGATCGCCCAACTATCTCTATGGCAACAGAAAGCTCCGTCTATGTCACATGGATCCCACGAGCCAATGGTGGCTCTCCAATAACGGCCTTTCGAGTGGAGTACAGGAAACAAGGCCGCAGTGGTGACTGGATCGTGGCGGCCGATAATATCTCACCACTTAAACTGTCGGTGGAAGTGCGGAACCTGGAACCAGGTGAGGGGAAAATTTGTGAAAACTTGGAAAAACTGATTCCCAGACCTATTTTATATATATATATATATATATATATATATATATATATATATCTTTTTTTTTCAAATACTATATATATAGTTTATAATAACAATTAATTAAATATTGTTATTCATATTTATTATAGTTTTATCAATTTTTTTAATAATAATAAGTATTAAAAAGTCATGGAAATTAATTTTTAATATATTAATATAATACTAAAAAAAAATATTGACTAAAGAATTAAAAATCCTGTTACACGCACTTGAAAATGTGAAAAGCTGAGAAAAACACCCAAATCTGGAACATCAAATTTGTATAAAAGTGGTTTACTGGGGACATAAATGTATGATGGGCTTAATAAATCTTTTCATGACAGGGTCCACATACCGTTTCCGTGTCATTGCCATGAATAACTATGGTGAAAGCCCTGCTAGCGCCACCTCCAGGCCGTACCAGGTCTCCTCGTCGAATCCACCCGTCTCGAACCGTCCGGTCGCTGGCCCTCACATCACTTCCACTGACGCTGTCAGTGATACTCAGATAATCTTACGCTGGACTGTGAGTATACTTGTAAGCAACCACACGAATGCATTAAAATCACATACTGTAACTGCCAAATAATCTAAAATTACTCAAATTCATTAGCTCTGATACACAACCTGAGCTGCCCATCTAGCTTTTAATGCAGCGCATCATAAAGTCCAATGCTGACACAAAGGCTTTTACTAACAGTAGGCAACAAAATATGCAACTGTTTTGGCTAAAATAAAGGCAGCTGCCTATAGAGGCGGTAGACAGCGAGGCTGCTTTCTAGGGTTTGGAACAGCTTCTGTCGGGCACTCAATAACTCATCACTGAATAAACTGTGAGTTTTTCTATAATTCTATGCTTCTGTATGTGTATTATTAGCACATTAATCTTTAAAAGGGCCTCGCCACTTGTACAAACAAATGTTGTTTCTGTTCCGGGCCTGTTGAAGGAATAACGCTGAACCTCACATTAGCAGCTCAAGGTTTTAAACTAGTGTGTGTGTTAATGGTTTAGACATATGCCTTTTATGTCTAATGGCCAATTTAATTATACTCACATTTCACGCTTAATGCGAAAATGAGAGTGTAAAAACTGTCCAGAACTAACCACATAACAAGCCTCCCCGGTTTGTTCTTCTCTGCGGTGCCAGTTGTGCTGAAGAGTTTTTCAGCACGTTAGCAGAGTGTTTGTGCGTGCACTTTTCCAGGCGTTGTGTAGTAGCTTTTCCCATCAGCCCCTGAGAAAACACCCCAGGTTGCCCAATCAGGGGGTAGGGTGTGTTCAGTACAGATTAGGAGGGCTTATCCAGCTCTAACGAGTGGAACGGAGTGAGTGAGATGAGCTATTTTTAGAAGACTTGCATGAGAAAGAAAAGGTTTGATGTGTCTTAAAGGAGTAGTAGTAGGAGTATGTAACAATTTGCCATTTACTCATCTCTGTTATTCCTAACATATTTGACTTTCTATTGTGGAAAAATAAATCAATTTGAGGATATCATAAAAGTATTCAACTTCTGCAGTATATTCCAGGTCTTCTGAAGTCATACAACAGCAAAATCTATGTCATTATTTACTGAAAATCTGGATCCTGGATTGAATCCAGAGTTTAACTTAAAGGGATAGTTCACCCTTAAATGAAAATTATGTCATCGTTTACTCACCCTCATGTCTTTCCAAACCCGTATGACTTATGTTCATCTTCAGAACACAAATGAAGATATTTTTAATAAAATCTGAGAGATTTTTATCCCTCCATTGACAGCTACTCAACTACCACTTTGACAATTTAAAAAGTAAACTAAAGAGATCATAAAACTAATCCATATGAATTGACCGGTTTAATCCAAATGTTCTGATGAACAGATTAAATGTAGGCTTCTGTTCACATTTAAACATTCATCAAACACACATCAGATATGGTAAATGGAAGCTCAAGCATGCTTGCTTGAAGTGCGAGAACCAATGAGGTTCATTCTCGTGTTACGCAGCACGTCTGAGCTTCCTCAAGAACCAATGAGCTTTGTTCTTGCGGGTCAAGCAGGTACGGTTAATGCTGCAGTCCGTAACTTTTTGGGGTTAAAAATTATCCAAAATTAATTTTGAGCAAGTACATAACCACCCAGTGTTCAAAACTATCTGCTTGCCTTAGCTCGATTCAAAACGGTAAGCTTTTAATAATGTTTTTAATTCCAGTGGTACTGGTGTATTTCCGCGGGAAACTCGAACATGTCTTTGCGTCATTACGTCACATCTGTACACATAAAGAAGGAGTCTCGGCTAGTAGGCGTGTGAGGATGTTGGAGGTGGAGATTTATAGCCTTTTCTCACAGCACTTGATATAATTAAACATCAATTTGATGGTGGATCCAGAAAGGTTCAAACGATAATCACCAGTGACAACTGGAGATTCACCCGTTGTAAAATGCAAAAGACTTTGGAGTGGCTTCAGTAAAAAAGAGACTCCAACTGGAACCATGCGAAAACAAGGATGGGCATTAAATGTAGTCACGCAATTCTGATGTTCTTAACATTAACAATTTGAGAACAAAGTATAATTTGCACGGTTTGACGTGATATGATAAGCGATCGTTAGATTTAATCAGCGCGATTTACGGCAATGCTTTTTTTCCCTTAGTTGATCAGAACAAAAGTGAATGTTACTTACTTGTTCAGAGGACATTTTCCGGTGTTGGTCATACTTCCAAAAAGTAGGATCTGTGATTCCGAATGACAGTATCCACACCGGCGCGGTGACTGACAGCCGCACATTCTCCTCAAAAAAATTGGATTAATCCGCGCTCTGCCGTGCCGAGGCACAATCCACGTAAAGTTGATAATTCTGTGAATAAATGCAATTTCGAACAGAGATGGCGACAAAGAGGAAAAACTACAGACTGTAGCTTTAAGCTTCTGTTTATGTTCATTGATCAATGTTTTCATGTTGATAAAAGCCTAAATTCAATCTGTTCATCATTTATACCAAACGTGTCTCTTCAGAAAACTTGGACCAAGAAACATCGTTTTGTGAATTAGGTCAATCGATTCTTTAAAGGATCAGACTGAAAAGAATGAATTGTTTTTACTACTGGGACATTGCCTCTGACAGCTCCATTTTGATATTTTTCTTCCCCGTTCTTTCCCATTCACTTTCATTGTATGTAAGAGAGCACCATGACAATCAGCAAAACATCTCGTTTTCAGTTCCTTGAAAGAAATAGTCATGTATGGAACGGCAAACTGAAATTAAATTTTTTGGATTAACTAACTCTAAAATGTTAGCTATAAGGTTAGCCAATCATAACAAATGTTATGACGTCTAGAAGTCTTAAAGGTACAGTAGCCAAAAAAAAAAAGAATTCTAAGGGCCAAAAGTATGGCCTTTTTAAGATGGTCTTGATTCTAGTTAACCTTTAGTTAAGTTCTGATTTTTGATGGCATAATTGTTAGCGAGTGTATCTTGAGGAAACAAAAAATATATAATTTGCTTTTTCTTTCACTCTCTTTCATAGTACACTCCCTCCAGCAATAACAACACCCCTATCCAGGGATTCTACATCTACTATCGGCCAACAGACAGCGACAATGACAGTGATTATAAGAGAGATGTGGTGGAAGGTGAGATCATCTGTCTTTGCTCTGTTGTTGCTCTTATTACACGGCTACTTGCACAATAAATAAATAAATGTGCATGAAATGTTGAAATTTAGTTATGTGAGAAGACTCTGCAAAAAAGATACGAGGGACATGAAACAAACACAGCCGTAGAATGCATAATGCCCACCCACTTTTTCAGCAGCGTTTGTTCTGGAAGTATTTTTTCCATTCTTTGTCAGTGTTACAAGCCATGAATCAAACCAACCAGCTCTGAGGTGAATCACAACATTAAAAACTTTTATTTGAACCAAAAAAAAAATTTGATAATCTGACAAAAAGACAAAGGTATATACAATATAAAATATAAAATCGTTAATTTAAAGTTGTTGATGATACCTAAATCTATAAACAATATATTTTAAGTTTATAGAAAACTATTCATATATATATATATATATATATATATATATATATATATATATATATATATATATATATATATATTAACCACATTAACCACATATATATTAGCCATTATGCTGCACAGCATAATGGCTAATATAGTTTTTCACCATAAATTGTACCAGTTGTTAATGTGGACAGATTGCTTGCACAAAAGCCTATACCATCGATTAACAACCCCTGAACTCAAAGGTCTGACCTTAAACATTACATTACAAATCCCTGTGGAGTTTTTACTTCTGAAAACTGATTGCTACGCTCTGCAGGAAATCCGTTGCGTGGGACAATGGTCAGTTATACAGTTTAGTAGTCATAACACACAAATATTTAACAGATAAGTGCTACGATTGACCAATCAGAATGCCGCATTACAGAGAGCCGTGTAGTATGAGTGTTCTGTCTCAGAGGGGGAGGGACAAGGAAAGCGTAATCTGTTGATTGATGTGTAGTGAGTCCTGAGCTCAGAGTAATGAGTCGGTGTAAAATGTGTTTTTAATAAATGGCTGCCGCACTAATGGGCCTGGACTGCAACCCAACACTGACCATTCAGAGAGGGATTTGAGTTTCCGAGAGGAATGTTAACTGCCTTGCCTCTCCTCCGCCTCCTATTTTTACTTTTTGCACCTTTTCTCTCGATTCACATTGGCCCCTCAAACCTCTCCTCGTCCATCCAAACAACAAGCAGTCAGAAACACGCTGAGCAGATAAGATGACCTCATACGTCTGTGTACTATAGATTGTTGTGTAAGGTTAATGTGAAATGTTGTTTGCAACCCATTTAGCTTACATCATCTGAAAGTTCACAATCATGTATACAATCTACTACATGACTTCTGTCATTTGATGGATAGTTTATATTTTTTTAGCAAGAAAAGGCTTTTTAGTATAATTCTAAATATGTTTATCTTCAGATCATGGTACACCTGACTTTTTGCTTGTGAAACTTTACTGGTTTTTAATACAGATAAGAATAACTATTATATTTTGTTTGTGTGTGTGTGTGTTTGTTTGTTTACATTGTGTGTGTGTGTGTGTGTGTGTGTGTGTGTGTGTGTGTGTGTGTGTGTGTGTGTGTGTGTGTGTGTAAATTATTATATTTATATATATATATGTGTGTGTATGTATCTGTTGGTCATTGTTAGTTACTGTTAGTTGGTCATCAAGTTACTCATTACTCTGTAAACTGTGTGTGTGTGTTTGTTTGTTTACATAGTGTGTGTGTGTGTGTGTGTGTGTGTGTGTGTGTGTGTGTGTGTGTGTAAATTATTATATTTATATATATATGTGTGTGTATGTATCTGTTGGTCATTGTTAGTTACTGTTAGTTGGTCATCAAGTTACTCATTACTCTGTAAACTGTGTGTGTGTGTTTGTTTGTTTACATAGTGTGTGTGTGTGTGTGTGTGTGTGTGTATGTGTGCGTGTGTGTGTGTGTGTGTGTGTAAATTATTATATTTAAATATATATGTGTGTGTATGTATCTGTTGGTCATTGTTAGTTACTGTTAGTTGGTCATCAAGTTACTCATTACTCTGTAAACTGTGTGTGTGTGTGTGTGTGTGTGTGTGTGTGTGTGTGTGTGTGTGTTTGTGTATGTATGTATATACTGTATACACAGACATTACAGTATGTAAACAAAAACTTTTATGTTAGATGTGAAATAATCACGATTAATCGATATGACATTTTCTACAGATTCAATAAACTGTTCTATTTTTGAATATCATGCTTTCATATGTCGGGGTCAATTTCAACAGGGTTAACTTCAAGTGCATAGGAAATAAAACAGTCTGATTCAAACCTTGTGAGTTTGTGAGTCTTTTTGACCGATTCATCAAAATCGGTTCACTAGAGTCATTTGTTTCTGAATCAGACTTCACTCGCTGTGATGTATTTTTATTTTTGTGAACAGCCACCAAAGACAATGCACAAGAAGAAACTTTTATTTATTGTATTGTTTGAGGTACTCTAACTTTTTATCAATTCAGACTGCAAACTCACAATTTATTTTGTCATGTTACAGTTGTTTTTGCCAAAACACTGGTATAGTATGTGTGCAAGGGGAAAAAAATGCATCAAACAGCCTGTGATGCTTTTCTCATGTATGTGTCTGTCTGTAAGTGTTTGTTTTGTGTTTTTCTCTTCCATTATGCAGTACAGCAGCTGTTCGTTTAGTGTACAGTATGCCTTCACTGTATTAAAAAGAGAAGTGAGCTACACAAATAAAATATTGTGGAACTGTAATTAGAGAGCTGGCTCTCAGCATACATGTGTGAGAGGCTATGGCGAGCGGCTGCTACGATCTCTGTGTGTGTGTGTGTGTGTGTGTGTGTACACAGGGCCCTGAGTGTGTTCAGTGGGAATACTGGAGCCAGGCCAGAACAAACGTTAAGCTGCCTTATAAGGAGCCTGTCTGCAGCAAAGCAACTGTCTGAATCCTTCTGGGACACTGTGAGAATGAGAGTGCGAGAGTGTGTGTGCAAGAGAAAAATGAGATTGAGCAAATGAATTGTGGTTTGGAGAGAACAACACATGCTTTGAGAAAAGCCCTTCTCATTCAATAGTCACTCTCATTGCCTTCCTTTTCCCGCCTCCTCCCCCAGGCTTCAAATTATTGCATATGATTGGTCAACTCCAACCTGAGACGTCCTACGACATCAAGATGCAGTGCTTTAACGACGGTGGCGAGAGCGAATATAGTAACGTAATGATCTGCGAGACCAAAGGTGAGAGGCTGAAGCACTGTCGCAGGAATGCTATACTTAACATGTAGACAGGAACCCATAAAGCCCCTTTGGTAATGACAGAGGAAAGCGAGCTATCGTTTTATTAGTAGCTAGACAAAGAGAGACATTGTGCTGCGTCTACTTGACATCATTCACTGATAACTGCCCTTAATGCAACGCTGTTGAAATCAAACCAGAGCGTCACTCACAGCCAGAGCAAATAAAAATCATGGAGTGCAAACAGACCTGCTGCTACCACAAACTTTAGGACTGAAAACACATGCATTGTTATATGCCAGCACTTGTTAGTGGTGCTTTATTATTGCTTATACTTGGGGTCAAAGATTTGAACAAACCCCTAATCCTAAGTATTAAAGCATTAGTATTAAATGGTGCAGAATTTATCCCACCCCATTAGTTCGACAGACGATGAATGGTACATCAGCGGTTCATTTTCAAATCCGTAGATCTTACTTTCATGTTGTGGAAATACAAACCGGAAGACAGAACAAAAGGAGTGCAGCGCTTAAAAGGGGCGGGGCTAAATCATGTCTACAGCAGGTTAGCAATGACCTACTTTGATTTGAAGCAAAATCGGACTAATAGACAAAGGTACAAGACTGTGCACTTAACAAAGAAAGATCGACAATCCATTTAGGCATTGCAAATTATATAATTAAATTAAAAATGATGGGAAAATAAAAAAAACTATTGATTTAAAGGTGTTAATTATGTACATAGAAACAGCATATTTTATGCATAGTTTGAGAGCGTAGGGAAACTGATTTTTCATTATTCACACTGCTTCATGGGAGTGGGCGGAGCTGAAGAGTTATTTTAACTCGATTTGCTTCACCTGAAATCGCGTACTGTCTGAGTAGGTACTAAATTTGAATTTACTTTGTGGCTGTTAAAAAAATATACTTTATATATCGTCTGAATGAAATTCGGATGTACTACATCATCCGCCATGGTGTTACTGTCAAATGACCTACCAGCTTCAGTTGCGTTGCTTTAGTGCCATTCACAAATCCTCTCCCGTTGCACAATTATTTAAAAAAGAAGTTGAAGTACACATATACTGTGTTGCAGATGAAATTCACATCACACGCACTATGTGCCAACTGTAACGTATGGGTAAAAAAACTAAGTATACCTTGGGATTTTAGTATTGTGACTTTTGCCTGGATAAGCACCATTCCCTTATGTAAATATATATATTAAATCACTAAAAAAACTAAATCACCAACCAATAGATATAGAGCTTGTGCTATATTCTCTTGAAAGACATGTTTCATCCCCTCAAACTCACTTTGTTCTCTTTCTTTCCCTCCAGCCCGTCAACTTCCAGGTGTGCCCAGCCAGCGCCCCATAACCCCTCCAGGGTTTTCCCCTGCAGATACACCCAGCCAGCCGGGCGGCCTGCTCTACCTGATCGTGGGATGTGTTCTGGGCGTCATGGTGCTCATTCTGCTGGCCTTCATCGTCATGTGCTTGTGGAGAAACCGTCAGCAGAACAGTCTTCATAGTATGTGCCACCTTTCCTGTTTACTTTCTAGTTTTTGTGTGCTTTTTGGGGCCACTGTGTACTTAGTGATTACTAAGAAAACTGTTGAATTGCCATTATTGTAGTGTCCAAAAATCATTACAATATTTTGTTTCCTCATAATGTATATTTTTATGGTAGAACATGTTACTTTTAAGTATCAATTTCTTTTGCTGCTGCCGTTATTATTTTATTTAGATATGTAGTAATGAGGCCAGCCGCACTGTGTTGTTTTAGTTTATGCACTATTTCTGTAAGGTTAAGAGAGGTTATGCTGTGTCAATAATGTCTTTATGAAATTGAGTTCGAGTCCACCTACTGATCCAGGCCTGGTTTTCATTGCCTCTCCTCGCCTGCTGGACCTTTGAAGTTTTCTTTCTTTCTCTCTTTTTTCCTCTTTTCCTCTCTCAATGAGATTGAGTAACAGAGTAAACAGTGCTGGCCACAACGGTGTGTATAAGTAGTAACACTGACACACCTCCCCCTGACATGGGCCACAAATGGGCCTGCTAACTTTTATCACACACACTCCAGTTCACTGCTAGTCAGTTTTTCATGTCTGTTTGGCAAAAGACGAGTTATGATACGTTTCATATTCGTGAATTGTTTCTTCAGCATTTTTGTACAATATTGACTGTAGTATATTTTCTGTATGGTGTCTGCATTTTACTATCCATGTACACTATCGTTCAAAAGTTGGTGGTCAGTGAGATTATTTTCATCAAGGCTGCATTTATTTGATCAAAAATACTGTAAAAACAGTAATGCTGTGAATTGTATTGCAATTTAAAATAGCTGTTTTGTTACTTTAATATATTTTAAAATGTAATTCCCGTGATGTTGGCTGAATTTTCAGCATCATTACTCCAGTCTTTAGTGTCACATGATCCTTCAGAAATCAATCTAATATGCTGATTGCACCAGAAACATTTCTTATCATTATTTTCAATGTTGAAGCAGTTGTGTTGCCTAATATTTTTGTGGAAACCGTGGTAATTTTTTTAAGGATTTTTTCAGCAATTCTTTTCAGAAATTTCAGTATTTATTTGAACATGAATGTCTTTAGTCTAACTTTGATCATTTAAATGCATCCTTGTTGAATTAAATTCTTTCAAAAAATGTAATCTTTTGAAGGGTAGTGTACAATAATTATTATTATATAATAATTTGCAAGTAGTTTAGTTTTAGATGGAGTTTAGCATGTCACACATGTCATCAAAAATGTACTAACGTAAAAATATTCTGTGTAGAATACGACCCTCCAAGTTACCTGTACCAGTCTGCAGAGATGAACGGTCATGTTCTGGAATATTCCACACTGCCTGGCTCCAGCCATGTGAATGGAAGTGTGCACACGGGCTGTGGACACACCGCTCCCATGATGCCCCAGGCCTGCCATCACCTCCACCACAAATTGCCCAATGGTCTGGCTTTGCTGAACGGATCAGGAGCCCTCTACCCTCCCGGGCATCCTCACGCACATGACGCCTCTCTGCCCCACAACACCATGGAGTACGATCACCCACACCCTCATCACCTTCGGAATGTGAGTAGATGTTTGTGCATTGTGCGGTTGTATTGAGTTTTTTGCAGTGATATGGCAAACAGTTTTTGTGTTAAAGGTGTCACTATATTGTGGAATGCTGCATTAACCAATCAGCATCCAAAATTACACCTTTTATAATGTGTAGTGCAGTACAGTATGTACTGTAGCATGGTATGGTGCAGTAAATTAATATTTAATTGTCTGGATCATATTTTCTTTTACTTTGTGCATTTATGTTCATGGTTGTCTAACTTGACTTCTAACAAATGAATTTACTCAAATTAAGTTTGATTCGACGCATAAGCTTGAAAGTGTTTTCTTCTCCCTTCTGAAAGTTCATATATGCTTTATATTTGGAATAAAAAAGATTTTTTATCTTTTTGAAAGTAGTTTCTTATGCTCAGCAAGGCTAAATTTTATTTGATCAAAAATACAGTAAAAACTGTAACTCAGTTGTTAACATTAGTTAATGCATTAACATGAACTGAGTGAGCAATATATTTCTTACAGTATTTATTAATCTTTGTTAATGTTAGTTAATAAAAATAGGCCTGTTCATTGTTAGTTCTTATTGGTTCAAAGTGCATTCGTTAATGGTAACAGATACAATGTCGGATTTTAAAAGTGTATTAGTAAATGTTGTAATAAATATTAACTAAAATGATTCAATATGTAGAAATGTTGTTCATTGTTAGTTCATGTTAACTAATATAGTTTAACAAATTAAACCTTATCGTAGTGTTACCAAAATCTCTGTTGTCCAATTAAAATTCCTTTTTAAAATATATTTTATAATGTAATTTATTCCTGTGATGCAAAGCTTCAATTTCAGCATCATTACTCCAGTCTTCAGTGTCACATGATCCTTCAGAAATCATTTTAATATGCTGATTATTATTGGTACTCATTTAATAATAGATCTTTGTTAATTGTCATAATATTTGATAATATAATATAGTATGTTGTGTTATAATGTAATATAGTGCAGTAGTGTAGCCTGATACACAGGTGTTTGTGAACTTAAAACTCAACTTAAAAGGTGAAACTAATATTTAGTATATATAACTATATACACATGCATGATTATTCTTTTCTGTATTTAAAATCTTTTTTTAAAATTGATTTCATGTAATATTCTAATTTTCTGAGATTTTGAATTTGGGGTTTTCATAAGCTGTGAGCCATAATCATCAAAATAATAACTTTTGCACGATATTCGAATTTTTCGAATGTTTCACCTGTAATTTAGTATAACATGTTATTGTATAGTATGGTGTGCTATGTCAAATATAGTTTAGTCTACTCTGCGAACATTTTTATACAAGTGGTCCATCTTCTCCCCTGTATATTTTTTCCTTTAGCATAGCATAGCATTGTGAGACTGAAAGTAACACGGTCATGTATAAGTGTAGTGTTTGAGTAATGAGAAATGAAATATGGCTTTTGTTGTGGCAGGGAGGGGGAATATACACGGCTCTGCCCCAGAACGATTCGTCGGACTGCATGAGCTGTCAAAACTTCTGCAACAACAACAGGTGAGAGATAGGGAAATGCAATACTTGGAAAAGTCAAGCCCAGTAGCTTGTTAATGTTTGGTGTTTACATGACTGCAGAATTATGTTTTGCGCAGCACGCCTCCAGTCAGCAAACCAATCATCTGTTCCATCTGGTTCTCATTTCACCCCTGACCTGAGCTTATTCTCTTCTGGGCTAAACACACACACACACACACAAGCATCGTCGAGGCTTGTTTGTGTACTCTAGTGTGTCCGGCAGTAACAGTTTACACTGAACGCACCCTTGCTACAGTCTTAATGAGCGGAGTGTTTATTTAGCCGCGGCCGGCGGGGGAGCAGAGGGAGATGTTTCTGAATGGAGCTGATATCAGCGCACTAACTGTGTGCATCTGTGCACACTTTATATCCCTGACTACTTCTCGAGTGCATGTGTATTTATACTCGCAGGTATTGTTTGTTTATGTGTTTATGTCTACGTATGTGTGTGTTGAAGCCTCTCTGTCTTATCAGCATGTGCAAACACACAGAGACACAGGCTGTTGAGTCTGGTCAGGCAGCGTAGAGACTTGCGGAAATAAATCTGTGATCTCAGATGCGATCAGAGTTTGAATATAGCGGAAATGCTTGTTGCAGCTGGTGCACAGGCTCAAGCTGTACTGTAAGGAGGAAAATCATAGAAAAATTAAAATGCTGTATGATTTTCTTCCGTGAAACATAAAATGAGAAATTTTGAAGAATGCTCATGCTGCTCTTTTGCATACAACAAAAGTATATTGCAAAAAGCACCTTTGAAATATAATAAAGGTAGGTATGCATGATTTAAGTCAATTAATTGTATACAATTACCATATTTTGACATTAAATTACCTTTGCTGTCATCAAATACATAATCTTTAAAATAATTTAATAACTTTAACTTTAATAACACTGTTAAATGTAATATTTGCCAAATGTAAAAGGCAATTTAAAATAAATGAAATGCTTAAAATGCAAATCTCTAAATAAATATACATTTTTCATACCATGCATTATAATGTTATGATGCCTAAATTCCTACAATCAATCCACTGAAGCATTTTAAACAATTGATTTTAGTTTTTAGTGTTTTGTTTTTACTTTATTTACACAATATATTACAGAATTTGAATATTGCTTATTTATTGGTTATTGGTCACAACATAAACATAAATACCTGAATCACCTGCGTCACACCAGTCTGTTAAAACCATTCAAAAAATTGTTACTTGAAATAAAATAAATGTCAAAATGAAATATAAAAGCAATGTTTACTAAATAACTAAAACTGAAATAAAACATTAATAAAATCTATATAGACAGAAAAAGACAAAACCACAAAATTACTAAAACTTTGACAATTGCAATATAAAACATAAAAACTAATTTAGACTATTAATAAAAAACTATTATAGTATCTCTATGATACTAAAATAACACTGTTTCTCACACACACACACACACACACACACACACACAAATAAAAATTCAGAAGACTTATGAAATATAGCACATAAGTCATATGCACTAGTTTCATGGTGCTTTTTGGTCAAAATTATATCCGTGCAAGATTTGAGAAGAAATGCTTCATAAATTGAAATATTGGCAAGAGGACTTACATTTTTAGCTTTGTTTTCATGGGAATATCTGGAAAATGTTTCGTTTTAAGTTTGGTTCAAGAAAGTCAAAGTTTGCGGTGCAGTGGCCATCATTTATGTCTTGCGTTTGTGTTCTGTGGACAGGTGTTACACGAAAACCAATGGCACTTTCTCGGGCGGCACTCTCCCCCTAATGCACCGCGTGGCAGCGCGCCAACCCGACGGGCTCGAAATGATGCCCCTCAACCCCGTTCTGTCTCGCTGCCATGGACGTGACAGCCCACAGCTCAACAGCTCCCAGGAGAGAGATTCAGCCGAAGTGGCGGAGGAGGGCAAGACTCCACCCCTTTCCCAGAATTCCCCTTGTCTGCCTGTGGAAACAAAGTCCACCCTCGAGCAGCAGAGAGGTGAGAGAGTTTCAGCGCTATAAAGAGCTCTCTGATTCACTCCACACTCCCTCCGAATGAGGAAAATCAGTGTTTCTTTTTGCTGTTCAGGAAATCACTGCATTGGCAAACTGTAAATTACCCATCATGCAATATTATTTTACCTGACTAGACTGCTGCATACTGGAGCTGGTGCATAAATCTTTTCTATCTCTTTGTGTGTGTAACAGGAGTTCAGCCAGTGCAGCATGAAGACTCCGAGGGTCCCGTGGTGTGTTGGGAACGGCTGGGACTGCCTGATCTGGACTGTAAGGAAAAAATCTGGATCTCTACTGGAAGCTTGACTGGAGATTTCATCCAGCCTACAGTGCAGGAGATCTGAACATGTCAAACATGCATACACTCTAAACACAAGAAAGAGTACGAGAGAAATTGGGAACAGGAACAAAAAAGGAAATGGCTAGTGATGGAATGGTCAGAGACATTGTGTGATATGAAGTGGACACCAAACTGACTGCTTTCAGAGCTGGAGAAGACAAGATGGAAATAAATAGAATGAAAAGAAAGAATCAAGAGACTTTTATGCAAGGATGGTGGAAAACTCAAAGGCTGAAATGATCCCATTGGTGGGAGGACTTTTAAAAGTAAAAGCAAAAACTCTTTAGATGACTTATTTATTTTTTTGTAGTAGTAAAATATTATTTCATATGAATGTATCTGTTGTAAGAAAAAAAGGTTTGTCTTTTATATTATTTATGCTTTTTGTTTTTGGGATGAGAAACTTATTTTTTGTTCTTTATTTGTCTTTATATTATTATTTTTTTTTTGTTCCACACAGTGTGGAGTTTAGCCATTGTATGTGTAAAGTTTTGTTATAATATAAAGAGAAGATTAAGTATTATGTCTATCCATATCCTTCTCTAATGTTTTAATGCTCTACCTTACTATAGGGCTCTCAAACTACCATAAATGGATGAATAATAACAGATTTATATGGCCCCACAAAATGGCTTATTGCACCCCTAAAGCACATATGGAAATGCACAATTGGAACCTAGAAAGGTTCCATGCAAGCATAAAATTTGATCGCTTTACTATAATCTATAAAGCAGCCTGAACTCTGTGCCTGAGGGATATCAGAAATATCTATTAAAGAGTCCGGCAATTGCAACAGCTTTTTGAAGCCTCCCAGTCACACCTCCTATCCATGCCTCTTTGTTAACCATAAAAAAACTCGAGTGCTTGAATGACCTTTGAACCTCCCAGAATGTGTTGAAGGGCGCTGGTCGTGTTCACATCACGTGAGTGTTTTTGTTTGGTTGCTTAGTGGAGCTCTTTTACTGCGGTCTCCTCGTTTCAGCTTCAGATGTGGTTTGTACTCAAGTTGACTGTCTACATAAGCAGACTGCCAAAGGGTGGATGGTGCATTGTCATGTTTTGCGGTCTTTTAACAGCTGATTTCAGGCAGGCACTGATGGCTGGTTGGATTAAGAAGATGTTTACATCATCATTTTTCTTTTCTTTTTTCCTTTTTTTTTTTTTTGATATACAAGAGCTTGATGTACTATGAAAACATACCGTAATTTTCAGATCCTCCCTCATCCATAAAGAGTATTTACAGAAACAAAGCTTCAAAAATGAACTTTTTGCATTGACTTTTTTGCATAAACTAGATTTAAAAACACATTTCCATCATGCACATCAAGGACACCTATTTGGTGCGCACTCAAGGTGAAGTGGTGAGGAAGTTATTTCTTATTTCTTTATTGATAATGATTTTAAAGATCCCTCAAGGAACAACCATGATGAAAAAAAATGAATTATATATCCCCTCTATGTCGATACCCTATACACATAGCGACTCCAAGCTACACCCTTCCTGTAAAAGCGCACAGAAAGTCAAATTCAAACAGGCATTAGTGTGTGTTCGAATAAGTGGCAATGTCAGTGTGGCAATTTGATGTTTTTTTTTTTGTTTTTTTTTGTGTAAGCCACACATTTATCTGCCACACAAAGCTTTCAGAAACTCTCCATCTACAGCTCTTCCCATATTAGAAAATAAAATGCAAACATATCAGGTTGCTGATATAAAGTATATCCACTTACTTAGTTAACATTTTTTTTGTGTATTAATGCAAAAGTTATATTTTGCATGATTGTCAAGTATGTTTTGCTTTTCACTATTTCCACAAGGGGCAGTATAGCAGGAATTAGTACTAATCTGTTTTATTGTCAGAGCAACAGTTTGCTAGCCTGGTTAAAACCAGCGCATTCTCAGTTGTAACTGAGTTAGGGTCTGGCAAAGCGTCATAGACAAATCATTTCCAGAGGGGCGTCACCAGCGGACGTCGCGGATAGACCTAAAACCAATCAGAGCGATGAAGGAGATGACGTATGCAGAGCGGCGGAGAAACATCTCCGAGTGTTGTTCTTTGCTCGGTTTTTAACAAAAAGGAAACGTTCAAATCGCTTAAAACAGCTGATAGCTGATTCGAACGAGTGATGTTCGACGGCGGCATCCATCTTTGTAATGTAGGCTACAAAATCTGCTTCAAAATACCAGCGCTGTCGTCATCGTGTAAAGCCCGCCCCAACGTTTCTGATTGGTGCCTCGATTTTGACGGATTGGAAATGGGTTTGAATGAGCTCTTTGCCAGACTAACTTTCAGAGCAAATCTAAATTTGCCGGAAGTTGTCTGGGTTTTCCCAGGCTACCAGTTTGCAGAGAATCTTGCTGAACAAGTCAATGTTTATAGCAACGTACATAGATATTAATGCAGACATTTGAATGTTACTTTTTCACAGTATTGCGGTTTCTTGCCTCCAGTGCCAGATGAACGCAGGAATACACATCAAGTATGTTTAACCAGGCCATGTGTTGACCGAGCGGTTGTGTTCACGTATTTGCGTGAATATTGACTGAATGAGTGCAAGTTGTGGGTGCAATCATTTTCTATGTATTGTTGAAACTGTTTTAATTAATATGTACATTTCACAGCTAATTCTAATGTTATTAATTCTTTCCCCACCAGCGTTTTTTTTTAAATTGCCAGCATTTTTTATCATTTGCACAAAATTTTCATGGCCCCCAAAATATTTTGTTGTGTGCATATCTGAACATGCAATATGTCAAAAGAAAGAACAGTCTCTGCTTTTGAACAACAAAAAAAAGTTTTATTATGACTTAATCAACACTTCAATGTGGGTAAGTTTCATTAAAAAGCAACATTTTGAGCAAAAGGCTGAGAAATTATTTTTTTTTGTCAAAGACTACTACATATGCATCTGCTTAAATATGCTATCGCTTGTTTCTGCGTCATCTTTACATGTCTTTTGATCAGGAGATTCAGTACTCTTTCAGAAGATGCGTCATAGCGCCCTCTACCATATAATACCTAAACTGGTTAGTAGGCTGAGTGGGAGTGGTTAACAGAGTGGTTAGAGTGGTTAACAGAGCTGGCAGCTTTTAGTCGCTCAGTCCTTGGTAAACCCCTTCACTATCCTTCCATTATAGTGCCAACAGACACCCAGGCCTGCTGGATTGTTCCCCACAAACCCTCTGACACCATGAAGCTTCCATCTGTCATTTCTGGTTGGAAAGAAAAATGTAGATGGAGGAAAGACAGGAGGTCTTGCTGTTTCCAGATTGTGGCAAACCGTTTAGCGCACAATCCAGGCCACTTCAAGCTGGTTTCTTGAATTCTGGCTGAGCTTGACCGTGTCTGGACATTAAAATATCCCTTCTGCTCCACTGGGCTTCAGCTGGAAAACCAAAGTCAAGATCTAAACAACAGGCACAGGTAGGCCCAGAGAGAAGTTTATCCTCCTGGACCTGTGAATTTCTTTTAATATGGTGAAGATGACTGTTAGAGTGGTGTCCTGTATAGCTTGAGCCATGAAGTCATTCCTGTAGCACAAATAGTAGAGGAGGATGCAAGCAACACCAAGGTCATGGGTTAAATTCCCAGGGAATCCAAGAACTGAATGCAATTTAAATCATTTTGCATAAAAGTGGCCTAGAGGATCAGAACTGGTGGTTCTAAAACCAATTGATTCACTAATCATGTCCGTCATATCCAACTCTTGGTGATTCCATGGGCGATTCTATTCACAAGAGACTATCCATTAATTTTCTTGGTGATGGTTTTTTCCAGGGTAGGTCACCAGGTTTCCCCCAACCCCTCCCTATTACATGGCTTGGGACTTACACATACACACACATTCACACCTACTGGCAATTTAACGTCTCCAATTCACCTACAGTATACTGCATGTTTTTGGATTGGTGGGGAAACCGAAGCACCCAGAGGAAAAGGCCTTCCAAGGACCTTCTTGATGGAAGGCAACATTGCTACCCACTGAGCCACTTTGCCACCAACCATTTGATACTAAAACCATTTGATACTGTCCTGCAGGGATGGGCAACTTTGGTCCTGGAGGGCCACTGTCCTGCAGAGTTTCGTTCCATATTTTAAAAAAAATACCTGTCTCTGCAGGACTGTGGTCATATCCCTGTTCTACTTAGAAAGATTCCAGAAACAATGGATGGGGAAAAGACACTGAGAAAGAATAGATTGACTGTGACAGAGAGAGAAAGAAGAAGGGATGTTGACATAGGTCTCAGGTCATTTGATGAGATGAAGATAAGTTTGAGAACCTCCTGATAAAGACCTACTTTTAAGTCGCTCTTTACTTGCCCTGCCTCCACCCTGTCCTTTTGCCTCCTGCACCGCACTCAGAACCCTTATTAAGGGTACCATGGGAACAAATGTACCCATTGTCCAGCCCAAAAATTCCTCCCCCAGTTTCTGAGTGGACCTGTTAGCGCCTTCTCCAACCCCCTCCTCCGCCCACCATTCTTCGCCTGTCACTTTGGTACACCCTGAATGAATGTAACACTCATGAATTAGGCCGTGTTTCTTTCTCTTTTCTTGTCTCTTGTTCTGAGAGTGGCCTGATTTGACTCAGCTTCCAAGCCATTTATCCATGAAAGGTTACAAAACCGCACAAAGACTCTGGGACTCTGGCCCTGCCCCAGCCCTCTATTATTTTAGGCAAATTTCAGCCCCATAATCAGTGTTGAACAAACAAACTACCATTTTCTTGACCATGATCTCCACGGTCAACAGGAAATGTATGCACGACTTATCATGTCAGCTGTTGATTGGGTTGTTATTTTATATGGGGCTTAAATTATGCATGGCTATCACTATATTTCTGTGGTGTGGAAGGGATAAAGGTCAGACCTGCTTTACACTTCTGCGTTCCACGTGTCTGTTCTCCAGTTCATAATTAGACCAATAATGACAAATCACTTATACATGCTGACAGGACCAGCCGTTACCTCAGGCAAACTTCACAACATTTTCCGGTCCCAACTGACACTGTGTGAAAGTCAATTCTATTATTTTTTCTTACTTTGTGAGGTGGGAGAAAGAGCATGTCTTTCAGCATTGTTGCTTAGTGTCATTTTGCCAAGTATGATATAATTGTTTATCCTGGAACAATATTAATATCAACTAATGTCTTTCCAAACCTGTATGACTTTTTTTCTTCTGTGAAAAAGAAAAGGAGAAAACTTAATGAATATCTGGTTGGATGAATTCCGTACAGTGGCAATATCTTGTGACATTCTTTAACACATAATAAAGCGTGTGGTTTGCTGATAATTTTTCAAGTGCTTCAATTGGTTTTGGTAAAAAAACAAACAACCCAATATGTAAGCAAATTTCACAGGAACACTGTGGCAGTTACCATTGCTTTACTAAATGTCAGTTAGTGCTTCACACTCCAGTCCAGAAGGTGGCATAAATGCACTCCTCTTTCTGCATCCTCCTTTTTCTGCCATCATCTTGTTTGGCACCAAAATGTATAGGATTAAGTAAAAAATGACCAGCTAGTCGTAAGTACTTTTGCACTGACTAACTTGGGTGCTTTTATTAAATGGTAAAATGAATCACAGTGTACTGCAACTTTATTGAATTTACCCAACCGGATATAACCGGCTTATCATTTCCTTCTGATTATGGGTTAAGGTTAGGGCTGCGGTTTTGCAATAGAGTTGGCCTATGTTTGTTGATTCAGGACCATCTTGTACAGTACTACCTTGCAAAATCACATTCATCAATATGGTGAGTCAGATAAGAGGAAGCAAAAATATTGAAAGGGCAATAAGATCACAAATTTGTTGTTTATAATCTGTAGACATATCATTTTGGATGTGTTACAATTGTGGTGCAATCCCGTTGCTTTAGTATAGCAATTGCCAAGGCTGAATTCCCCATCATAAAAATAACTGAGTTATGTGACCAATATTTATATCGGTACTTCTGGTTTTCTGACTGATCTATTGTAGCATGGAAGCCCAGACATGATGGTTTATGGCTCCATAACTCAAGGCCAAAAGCTGTTTATTTTCCACACTAAGGAATAGTTATTTTACTGGTGTGTCCTAAAAACAAAATATTTAGCAACACAGATATTCACAGACAGATATGACTGTGTTATTGGCATCTCAGATGGAATGATGGAAACTCGGAGGACAGCGGTGTATGTGGTGGAGTCAGTTGGATGTGGGTGTTTAGGCCTTGAATTTTAGTTCAGTAGGAAAAAAGATGTTTTGGTTGAAATGAAATCACAGCAATGAACAGCATTTTATCCGTATTTAAAACTCATTTAATGTATGTGAATATGTCACTCTTAGGGAGCTGCCTCTAAGCCTAACTGAATTGCAATGAATTACCTTCACACAAATATTGTATGCTGTCACACAATACGGTATATTGTCCACTATAGAAAACTTTGATTAGTTACATTCTACTGTTCTTGTTAGTTAAACTGCCCCTCAATCACTCTCTGGGGGCGGGGACCCCGACCCCCTGGATCTCTCTTCCTCATCCTGTAAATGCAGCTGGGTGTAGTAAAACGTAACCTTAGGCGGTTCATCCATATCGTATAGGGCCTGGCAGGTGTAGACCCCCTCGGCGTCATCTGAGACCCCCTCGATCACCAGAGTAGTTGTGTTGGTGAGCAGGGAAATCTCTCCCAGGGTGCTGGCTAAGGCCAGGAGTTTGGTGCCCTGTCCGTGGTTGTAGGCCAGAGGCTCATTTCTCTCTGTGCCTGGCCTGGAGAAGACCCAGATGAACAGGGTGGGCATATGGGATCCACAATAAAGGTGCACTGTGCTGTTTACTGTCGCCTGCACCTCTTGCCTGATGTACTCGATTTCATCAGGGTCAGGGATATCTAGACCTAAGCACACACAAACACAGTCTACCTGTAAATTTGTCAGTAAAATTCCAGAAATCATATACAAAAGTTGTCCTAAAGTTTTGTACCCAGTACTTTTGACAAATATAATTAAATGATGCATGCCCACATGAGATAAAGTGAAAAAATCTCCTTAAGGTGAATCTCCCTTTAATTGGGTTTGCCAAATTGAGATTTATATGAACAGCCTACTTGTTTTATTATGTACCCTATTATCGGACACTTTAATCTGCGTAAATTTTTTTAATAATAAGTGACAAATGCAACTATGAAAAGGATATTTTCGCATTGGCAGTGCTAACCTAAAACTTTAGAAAACCTAAAAAGTGCAAGCCCTGTTGTATCGGTCAGCAAAACAAAATTAACACTAACATATGTTAGTGCCATATATTATATAATAGGCTATTACATGATGGACATAAATGCTGAAAAAATGGCTGAATGTGCATTACCTTTATCATATATGAAAGCTTGAGGATTACATAAATGCACTAAAGTAAAACCTGTGAGAAATGCAAACTAAAATCTGATTGGCTCAGTTTGGTTTCATCAATAACAACAATCTCCCCAAGCAAATATTAATAACATTAATAACTAAAAGGCATAAACAGAACGCCCAGTTCTGCATTTCCCTAGTTATGACTCCACTTCAAACACAAACACTCTCTCCTCTTGCATTGTTTCAAGAACATTCTTGAAACGCAAACCAAAAACAGACATTAACCTCCATCATTGCTGCTCCTTACCGTGTACAAAAACCAAGAGGAAGCAACAGAGGAGGGGGAAGAATCGTGCGATCCCCATGGTGCCACAAACTTCAGGAAATGCTGAAAGCAGACCTACAGACGACAACAGGCATTTGGACAGCTTCTCTTCTGTCCCATCTAAACCAGAACCTTCCAATGAAGAGACTACTGGGACTCAGGTAACTGACAGAGTACTTCATCTCAGTTACTTTAAATAATTTATTAGTGAGTTGCACTGCCCTGTTCGCATGGTTTCTTTCATTATCTGCTGGCAGAATGGGGTATAGAGTGTCTGGAGATGACACTGCATCATTCATTATTGAGCAGGTTGAGGGACAGGACTTTCTGAAATCCCATCTGACGGTTACCTGTTCAAATAAGTTCAAGTTCAGAGGAGGTCAGTGAGAAGAACACACATCTCCACACACTGTTTACTTTGGTTGCTGGGTAACAATTTACATTTGTCAAGATAAATTCCTTGTTTAAAAGCCTGAATGTTTCAACCATAGATAGATAGACAGATAGACAGACAGACAGACAGATAGATAGATAGATAGATAGATAGATAGATAGATAGATAGATAGATAGATAGATAGATAGATAGATAGATAGATAGATAGATAGATAGATAGATAGATAGATAGACAGATCTTTCTTTATAGGTTCTTTATAGTGGAAAACGGTTATTTAGATTATTAAACTGTTCTCTAAGAAAGAAATGGTTATTTTAACCCTTGTGCGTCAATTGAAAAAAGTTACACATAGATATATCTGTCACGTTTGTGTCTGTTTTGATCTTCTGTTTTCAGTATTAGTCACATGTGTTTTGTTTTCCCACCACTCTTCTGTTACCATGCCAACCGTCATCAGTCCATCTTCATCACCTGTGTCTTGTTAATTACCTTCATCAGTCTCACCTGGTTTATGTTCATCAGTATCTGTATTTAATTTGTTCAGTTCAGTCAGTCTTTGTCTGTAGTTTGAAGTTACATGGATGTGTTTAGTGTGTGTTTCTGCCCGTCATTCTGCCTGTCTGTCTGTACCTGTGAGTAATATATAGAAAACGTCTTGAATTGGAGCCTTTCGACTTTGAGTCCTTCTTCACACGCGCCACACCGTGACAATATCCATATCCACATATCCATAGATGTCCAAAACTGTCATAAAAATTTGAAGCTTGGGAGCACAGACTTAAGTCTGGTCTCAATTTAAGGAAGACCCTTGGCAGATTATTGATAAAGTAAAAAACAAAAAGTAAAACAAAAAAGTTATAGAGGTTTAAGTTCATGAACATTATTTTATATTAAAAATATATTTTATGAAACATGTTGAACTCCAAACCTGCAAGAAAATCAAAGCCATAAATTTGAGGTTAATATCTAAAAAAAAAATAGCTTTCAGTAAGATTTTGTTTGGGCGTTAGATGCCAGCAAAGCTCCACTGGTACACAGTGGTTGAATTTGTGATTTGCAGGAGAGTTTTTCTCTTTCAAATATTACACACATACACACATTTTTTATTACACACATAGAAACCATACTCTGACATTCCATACCAACACACCCACACAATTATAGCTGCATAATTTATCCAATTGGCTATATAATATGCAAAAGCAAAAAACTAAGGAATAAAGTGAGTATTTGCCTTATAGGCCAAACTTGAGAAAATGGCACCATTTGGTAAAAAATTCTATTTTCTTTATTTGTGAAGCCTTGCCAACAGAATGAAAGCCTATTAGCAAAGCGAACTGCATAATTTTATAGTTAAATGGGATTATAAATTGCAGTTTTAATGGGTTTCAATGGGGACATTTTTTGTCCTTAAGGTCCAGAGTGGAACTATTTTGTATAACTACACTCTTAAGAAAAATTTGTTCTAAACAGTACCAAATTATGGTTCTTCGGCTTGTAACAATAGCACAACCCTTTTTGGTTCTAAATAGAACACTTTTTATAAGGTTCCATAAAGAGCCATGCTTTGAAAGTGCTATACAGAACCTTAATGATGTTATAAATAACCTTTTCAACAATATTTATTTTCATTACTATTAGTATATTATCTTCATATTATTAATATTAATATTATTAATATTGGTTTTTTTTTTATTAATATTGTTTTTTTTTTTAGCCCTCTTCTGCCTGGTCTTATATCTTGTTGCCTCTGTTTGGGTTTTACGTTTAAAAAAAACAGCATGTTCTTGTTCATGTACTTTTATTTTTTATTGACATGGCAGAAAAATGACAGTGCTCTAATAACAGTTCTTAGCTGAATACATTAATAAATAACAATTGACATGGAACACGATATAGATGTAACGAAGACCAAGTTCTAGTGAAATATCTTCACAATCCCCTATGATGTATTTACGTCCTTCATTATGTGTGTATTCTGAGAGGCAGTTTCTCTCTGCAGACGATGAGGTTATGATACGTGACAGCATCTGAAATACACAATTGAGTTTAGAGTTACATTGTGTCTCTTCCATTTGATTATGTAAAAACAATTATGTTCATGAAGGCCAAAATCAGCAAAAATGGACAGAATGAGCCCTTTACCATGTTAAAAGGAAAAAGTGATATAAAGTCATGGTATAGATTTAATGGTTCTTTTTGTGACCGGGTATGTTTAGGCATAAAGTCATAATAATACAAAAATAAAGCAATATGGATCATAAATTCCATATCTCTGTTACTTACTTTGTGGAGAAGAGAAGATGAGTATCCTTAACTGAACAGAGCTGCTCACACTACATGTTCTGTTAAACTAAAAGAGAAAAAGACATGATTGAAAGGAAATGATTGTTAGAATTTATAGACATTTTAAGAAAGAAATCATTTACCTGTTGAGAGTAGGCCTATGTTGACAGTCTGTGTAGTAACTGTAGTTTTATATCTGAGCTCCAGAAAATCAGTAATAAGGAGTCTTTAACAGTTACAGATTTGAAGAACAAAAATGCGTGAATAAAGAACCCTAAACTCTAACACAAAGAACCATTTCAGCATATAAAGGTTTCTTCAGGATGATACGGTACTAAATAGAACTGTTACTGCATGTAAAGAACCTCTAAAGAACCATATTTTTGTGTAGTGTAAAATAGATTTATTTAAAGAAAATGGGGGTGAAATAGTAAAATTCCAATAAAAATACACACGTGCCACAATGTATGTATAGTTGGCATTAACACAGGCAAAATGATTAAAAAAAAAACATTAAAAAAGACAAACCTGTTCACTGAAAGGTTCTTTGGGGAACCAAAAATGGTTCTTCTATTGCATTGCTATGAAAACCCAATTTTGGAACTTCTTGAAGAGTTTAAGTAACTTTTGACCAATTCCTTCAATTTTAGTCATGACATGTTTATATCAGTTTTTGCGGAGATATGCTGAAGTCGGTTGATTTGCACATATTGTATTGAACAAAATGTTCTTTGGCAGGAACGCCACAATTCTGCAAGTTTACAGACAAAAGCAACCCCTGCCATTTTATTACAGCAGATGCTGCATCACACAACCACAATGATGAAAGGTAGATAAAAGGCAGAGATTCCAAAGCGGAGTTGATTTGTGATGAGTAGGATGAGTGGGCCTGCTTCAGATGGGGAGGACTGGCTGACCGAATTCCTTACCGGTGAAACACATCCCTTATTAAAGCAGTCTGAGACTGCGGAGGCCAGACACATCTGCTCCTGCAGACCTACAGCCCTGGGAGAGAAAGAGAGAGGGGGGGAGAGAGAGAGAGAGAGAGAAAGAGAGAGAGGGGGGGAGAGAGAGAGAGAGAGAGAGAGAGAGAGAGAAAGAGAGAGAGGGGGAGAGAGAGAGAGAGAGAGAGAGAGAAAGAGAGAGGGGGGGAGAGAGAGAGAGAGAGAGAGAGAGAAAGAGAGAGAGGGGGGGAGAGAGAGAGAGAGAGAGAAAGAGAGAGAGGGGGAGAGAGAGGCTGGAAAATGTGAGTTTTGGGGGTTGGTTTTTTTTTTTTCAAGAGGGGGGAATGGCAATGAGAGAAGATAGGATTGGAGAGATTGGAGGGGAAGGTACAAGTCTCTGGGTCTTATCTGAGGCCTGTTTGCTGGGTAAAAGCTTTCAGGTGTGGTGCTCTTTCAACACAGACCCGGCTGTGCCTGGCAGGGGGGTTGGCAGCACTGTGTGTGTCAGTGGCGGCTGCTGGTCTTTCAAAGAGGGGAAGCTCATTTTCAGCCTACATCATAAAAATTTTTCATTCATTTATACTTAAATATATAGGCCTATGTATATATATATATATATATATATATATATATATATATATATATATATACTGTATGAATGAATGAACAAACGATCTAAAAAAAGATATTAAACTCGACAGAGGAAATGTGGGAATTAGGTTAAAGTGAAACAAGGAATGTGGTGTATAATTGTGTAAAATGTATTTCGCCAAGCAAATACCAAGAAAAAGGTTTCAGCAGTTTGTCTTTCGACTACACTTGCAAAATCCGCGATGGGACTGAACTCAAACAGCTTCAGTGGCAGCGACTTTTTATAGTACAAAATCGCTCTCAATCAAAAGGAGATGCAGTCTTTGGACAGACTCTCCAATCATCACGCAGAAGCCCGGAGTTCAGCCCCGCCCACTCCTCCATTCTCCCCAGAGAAGCTGAGCCTCCGTGGGCGGGACATAATCGCAGATAATCACTGAAATCCTAGCAGGCTACACAAAGTTTCATGGTACAATGATGATATCAAATCGTAAAACCATACAGTTTTTTTTTAGATAGATAATTTGTTCTTTACCTCGTTCTAATGTTGATGAATTCGGAGTGTTCTAAATAAATATATAAAAGCATGTAAATTATGCAAGATCCTTGAGCAATGCCAAAAGTGGCATCCTCAACACAAGTTCAAACGCAATAAACACCTTTTATACAGACATTCCAGACCTCTGATAAGCCAGCTGTATATATACACACACGTATCTGCGTCTTTATGCAGATCTACCTCGCAGCTTGAGCTATAACACACACTCTTTTACTGATCTAAGATCTATATCTATGTTTAAGATGTTTAATCTATATCTATATCTCTGTTCATCTTAACATGTTTTCAAGGCCACCAAGAGTATGTGATTTTTGCGTACGATTGGTTTAATTTGTTCCTCCTTTTTTTTCTTAAATTTAGACGAAAGATTATTGATGAATCATTATTTGTTCATGAAAATGTCCGTACACAAATTTGTGCAAACGCATGCTTGAATGATTTCGCACCCAGTGATTTTATGAATACTATGGTAGGCCTACTGGAAGATTGCTATATTCATATACCATTGATATTTACTTCAAGGTACCTCAAGAATGGTACGTTTTTAAAATGGAGACAGTTATTTGATGCAATGTACTAAGAGATAAAGTCATTTTCAGTGATCACATGATCATATAATGATTTCAACGTCTGGCCTCGGCTAAAAGGATTGCATCAGGATCTGTGTTTACACTGACTCAAGAATGCTGTATCAGGATCAGATGGCGTTTGAGCTGTAATTGTTGAGTATGTGCAGATACGGTGTGTGTCATTAATGTCTCAGGCTGAGCTCTGTGTGTAGTTAATAATGTGCTGCGCTGCACAATCTCCCTCTGTGTTCTTCAATATGCAACCTGGCATTTCCTCCCCTAGCTGAGAGCTCAGTGTGTTTTCTCCTTCTTTCTTGTATCCCAGTTCTTTCATTTGGGTTTGCAGTGTGCATTCACACATCTCCTCTCATTTTCTCTCTCTTTTCTCCCCTCTTGTCTCATCTCATGTTTTCTCATCTAGTCTCTTACTGTCTCATCTCATCCATCATCCATTCTCCTCTCCTTTTTGTCTAATCTTTTCTCCTCTTATTCTCATATTGTCTAATAGGGTCTCCCTGTTCTCTCCTCTCCTCACTAATCTGATCTCCTTTTGTCTTGTCTCATTTCTTCTCATATTGTATCATCTTGCATGGCTGCCTCTTGTCTTGTTTCTTCTCTGCTTGTCATCTCACTTAGTTATTTCTGTTCTCCTCTTGTCTCGTCTTCATTGCCTCTTTTTGCTGCTCTTGTATCATCTTGACTTGACATGTTTTCTCCTCTTGTCTCATCTTCTCTCATCCATTCTTTTTTCTCTCGCATCTAACCATGATTCATCTCCTCCTCCTTTCCTCACTTCTCAACTTGTCTCATCTTATCTTTTCTCATTTTCCTTTTCTATTGTCATATAGTCTTCTATTCTCATATTATCACCTTGCCTCCCTCTTCTCGCCTACTTCTCAACTGATCTTGTCTTCTTTATTCTCCTATTGTCTCATATTACATTATACACTCCTTTGGTCTTGTTTCCTCTCCTCGTTTTGTTTCTTCTCTCCACTTGTCTCTTCTTCCCTTGTCTCATTTTATTAAAATCTATTCTCAAATTGTCTCGTCTCCTTCTGTCTCAGCTCACGTCATCTCCCTCTTCTCTCATCTGATATTGTCTCCTCTCTTCTCATATTGTTTTATCTCTCATAGTCGCAGTCACCAGCTGTGCACTGGTTCGGTCGTCTTGGCCCAGTGTTTGAGGTTAGGGACAGATGACAGAAATACAGGCATGATGAGAAAATAGAAGACGCCAGACGGCAAAAGTGGACGGCACAGCAAAGGCGGAAAAAAATAGCACAAATTTTCATAACTTGTAGCCACAGAAGGATTACAGAGGAGCCTATGGGACATTCCAGCAGCATCAGATTTATCCAGTCTAGCTTCAGGGAGAGTGGTGGACAGACCCTGCTTTATAAATTCCTAATTCTGTCATTACCGTAGCTGCAGACAGCTTCGTGTTTTGTTCTTGCTGTACACACAAACCACATTTTCCCAGGCTCCACACTCAAAGTTAGAGTATATTGCGTAATATCTTTGGCTGTCACATCAAAGGCAATACCGTTATGTCTTCTCACAGGTCCTCTCAGCCTCCTAATGATGGAGAGGGGCTTGTGGGCTGTCAACAAAGTGTGTCAGGCTCTGAATGGATGAGCTTAACTGCTTCTCAAAGTGCCGTGGATGTTTTTGTGGCTCTGCCAAGCGGCGGTCACACTAGAGTGAGTTTCACAGGTCAGCTGACCTGCCACAGAGGGAGCGAGAGACCCGTGACACAGCGAGACCGGCCTGTGTGCGTATATGCGCAAACCACAAAACCCCGGAGACGCTTGCTTATGTTTCGGTGGAGCGGCTGTGAAGCAGAACGCAGGTTCACGTCAGGGACCGTGCACGATGTGTGTGTAAGAGAAGGGGCGGTCCAGCTGACCTAGAAAGAGCCAGATGAGAAAAAGCACCACAGAGGCCTTCTGCAAACAACATGTGGAAAGGCTTTGGCTTCTAATGTAGCGTGGAGCGTTTATATACTTCATGCAGACCGCTCTACTGTCCATCAGAGAGAAGAAGCCTCGGCGCTCGCAATCACGCCCGCGGTCGAGTGGCCGAGACGACCTCATCTTCTGCTTCCTGCTTCCTCTTAATCTTCCCGACCCCCAGTCGGAGAAAAAGACTCCCTCAGGGCTGTTTGCCTCCGCGGCTCCGCTTCAGCTGTTCAGTGTGCGGAAGTGCTTACCCACAATCCTCCCTGAGCAGGTGGCACTTAACAGGCCTCTTTGTTTTCCTGTGTCTTGCCAAAAGAAGCTGAAGTAGAAGCTTGTGAAAATTAATTTCAACCCCCCTGCTCTTGGCTCTTGCCGGCACATGTATATGAAGCATTCACAGGCTCCAAAATAGGATTTCCTGCACTTGTGTGATGTCATATTTCTCAGGGTCCAAGGAAAAACGAGAAGCTCAATTTGCGCTCTTTGGCGAAACGCAAAGCAGCTCCGTAGGGACTTGGGCATAAACGTTTTGCGAGCGTGGCCAGTTTACTTAATCTTCAATACACTCCACACACTTTTCTCACATTCTCATTGACCCCTTTGTGATCCCTCAAGATGGGAAGAGTTTTACAACTCCTCCTTCGGTCAGTAGGAAAATATGGTATCTTTCTGTAAATGACTTCCTGAACTCTCTCTGATGTCTATCTCGTATCTCCTCAGCTCAGTGGCTGTGTTTTGCTCCCAGAGCTGCTTGTTTCGGTCTCAGAGCCAGTGAGCAATTATGTGCAATTGGCCTTTACAATCCAGTGCTGCTTCTGATGATCTCATGGATAAATACCATTGGGATAAAGAGAGGAGATTAGGCTTCACATTGAAATCTGAAGGATTGCTGGATGGAACGGCCTTCAAAGAGATAGTGCCGGTGCTGTCCTCTCAACGCCTGGGTAGATAACTGATGAAGGACACCATAAGGAGACATCAAGGACAAAGCTGAGAACAACTGGCACAGGACGACAGCGACTAGGCAATGTGCATTCTTCCAAAGACACAAACAGGAATATTTCAGGCTTAAATACATCTGTGGCATGCTGTTGATTATTGCAGAAAATAATTTGCATTTACATTTACAATGGAAGTATATGGGGAAAGTATACAGAAGCATGAATTAATGTTTAAAATAACATTAGGATACGGTTTAACAATAACATGTTTAAAATGATTTCTTAATCAGAAATAATTCATACATTTTTCATTAGTCATTAGTTTTTCAATTCACAATAGTGTATACTTGTATGCTTAACAAAGCAGTATGTATTTGATCAAAAATACAGTAAAAATAGTAATCAATAGTAATAAATGTTTTATATTTTAACACATTTAAAAATGTACATTATTCCTGTGATGGCAAGGCTGAATTTTCATCGACCCTTATCCAAAGACAAGAAACACTTCTTATTATTATCATTGTTGAAAATAGTTGTGTTGTTTAATATTTTTGTGTAAATCGTGAGGTCACTGATTCATTTAATGTGTCTTTGCTGAATAAAAGTATTCCTTCTTTAACAAAAATGTGTCCAAACTTTTGAATGCTACTTGTTTCTGAGGCCACTGTGAGTATGTGATTGTTATATATGTAACCATATTAAAATTTAGAATAATGTTTGTGCAAATTCATGGGTACATTCATGGGTAATCATGTGTAATTTCTATGAGAAAACATCTGTACGCAGATTTTATGCAGAAATATCCATGTACGCATGGTTCGTAAAATGAGAACCACTATTTCAACACTTGTTAGCATGTACAATAAAATTGTTTACTAACCTTGTCTGTGGAAAGTTACATGCAAAATTTGAAATTGTGCCATAAGCATAAGGATACAAACGTTGTGTTTTGTATTTGCTTTCTGATTTTCCTTTAAAATATCTAAAAAATATATTTTCAATACTGAGAAGCAACACTGCATACAAAGTTAAATGCATAATAACTATAGATAAGAAACTAGTTTTCAGAAAATATACAGTATCTTAAACATCAATTGTTTTGCTGCACTCTATACTGCTTTTTACACTTTTATAAGTATAAAGAACTGTAGTTAAAAACATTGTTAATTATTTTTACATGGTTTACTGCAAAACAACCCAAAACTTACACTATTTCTGAAATAATTTATACTCTATCTCAGTAGTGAATTTTGAAGGTAAAAGGCTATAGACGTTGCTTTATTGGATTTGTAGCTTTGGATCGGTTTTGTTCAGAATATCCGTCTTGCCATTGAACATCTCTATAAGTTTTACCACATTTGCTAACATTCGAGAAGTGAAATTTTCACGCCAGTTTTTCAGGCTGCATACATTTCATCACACACACACAACACACTCCCACGCCACCGGAACTGCCCTGGAAAGCCACCATCACAACGTTTTCTCTCTCAATGGAAAGCAGACCACATCGCTAACCATGACAGTGTTTGAAATGTACAAGGATAATATACTTTCTTAACACTTAGGAGAGCAAACAAACATTGGTGAACAAACAAACAGACGAGTAAACAAATTATCCTCAGGAATGCTGCTCGAGAACACAGCCACAAAGAAGAAAGGACATTTTTGCTTTTTCTCTCACTTTCGCTCTTCCCATCTGTCCGAGGTTAGAGGTACTCATTTACAGACCTGTTGCTTTATACAGTTTTTTTTTTTTTTTTTTTTTTTTTTTTTTTGTGGGAGTCAAAGACATTATAGCATTACATTTTCTGAAAAACAAACTTGAACCCTGTTGTGCCTTCTCCATCTGGAAACGGTAGAGGGCTTGTCTGAAAGATAAAAACGATATGAATCGCTTCTGGCAACGCAAACAGACAATCTGGGATCAATTACAGGGACAGCGTTCTGAAAGTAAAAAGGGAGGAGGGGGTAGGAACCAAGAACTTAGTGCTGCAGTTTTGTCCACACACACAACGTTGACTGCTAATGCTATCTGTGACCTGTAGCATAAATAGTGTGTCTATAAAGTCTGGCTGTGGATTGGCTGATCTTTGTGTTGCGATCCCTCCCCGTGGTACCTGTCCTCGTAATGAGTTTCTGCAGAGAGTTTTAAAGCGAGACATCACAGGGCAGCTGCATTAGTTAGGATCGTTCTTGCTATTTTTCGGTGTCTCGTCGTCCATTTTATAATACGTCCCAGCTAACAGGGAGCATTCTATGAACATTCTGGAAAGGTTCTCTTAAAGTTAAGCCCGATAAATGTATGCCCGATTTACCACTTTCGACATTCTGGGGGAAAAGAGCGTCCAGGGCATTGGTCGGTTCCGATGTTCGGCTCAGATAATCTGGTAATGTGTGGCAACATGTTTGATATTTAGGATTTTAAATTGGGATGATTACAACTATGATTACATCAGTACTTCCACAATAGCCAATGAGAGACAAGTCTACAAGTAGACAGAAGTGACGGAACTTTTGAAATGGCGACCGCGAAACAACAAGCAGCTGTACGGGTCCGGTGGACAATGGAGATGGAGGAACGGCTGGTTGAAACGTAGCAACAACACGACTGCATTTATGTCTCCTTATATAATATCTACAGGAAGTTAATGCGACACAGTATCCATTTTGTTTGCATCCGCTTCTCTGTGAGATCCCGTGAGGTGATCTGCCGTGATAATCTTAAGAATATCTTGTAGTGTGTGATGCGCAGGTTTGAGATTTGAAAGAAGAAAATCTGTGAAGATTCTCCTTACGCGCGTGATGCAACCAGATTTCACAATCGGATAAGATTTAAAAACTCCTGTAGTCTGAGAATGGCTTTATACACAAACGTTCTTCCAGTAACGTTAATAGAACATTTGTTCAAAGTTATCTGGTCTTTAATTATGCTCTCAATACGTTAGCACAAAAACTTTATCTTATTTCAATCATGGAATGTTGTTTCCCCCTAATGTTACTACTTATTTCAGAATATTCAGAGCTCATTCAAAAGTAATGTTCCCATAATGTCTGCAAAATATCTGAGATTGCTATAAAAACATTTATAAAAACTTTTTAAAACATTTTTACAAACTAGACGTTTTGAACGTTTATAGAACATTCATAGTGACATTTTCACTATGAATATAACTTAATGGGAACATTAGTAAAACATTCTTAGAACATATTTTTGTTAACCAGGATACGGTTATAATTAAAAACATGTCTGTAAACTTGCAGATGTTAAATGTGTGCAAATGAAAATCATTAATGCTTAATTCAAACAGTCACATTCATGCCTAAAATATAGGAAAACACACACATACACACACACACACACACACACACACACACACTGATCGAACTTACTAGTGCCACAAACTGTGAAACATCTGCCAGGCAGCCCAGAAGCAGTGCATTGTGGGACCAGCAGCGCTTAATGAAAGGAATATGAATAGCACAAAGTAAAAACAGAAAGAAAACAGGAGGGAAAATGACGAGAGGAAAGGAAGAAGAAAGGGTGAAGAGAGACAAAAGAAAGAATCTAATGGAGTCCAGATTGTTAGGTGCTCTCGTGTTACAGATGAGGCGTAGCCTACTGCGACAAGTATGTTTGTTTGAAACCTAGAAGCAAAGCGACTTAATTTATCATAACAAAGATAGTCACGTTCAAATTCATTATTTTACAAGCACATTTTTGCACCTTGATGTAGGTTTGGTGCTCCCGTGCAGTGTATATTTAGCCTACTTTGTCTTTCCCAAAGAAAGCAGTGATGTTGGCTATGTTTGAGAGAGTGACAAATAATGTCGTTTTTTAACCTCTCGCAGTGCACTATAATGTTACCACCCGCATACAATTGTCAACAATATTTTTCAGTTATTTATTTAGGCATTACAATCAATAGGCCTATTACGGCTCAATATCCGCAATTATAGTCTGTCCAATTGTAGTGTTCTTAAAAAGTGCCGTTTTGGGAAAGACTCTGGCACCATCTTGTGGTTTTACATGTAATCTGGGTTATGGCTACATTGTTTTGGTTTTGGAGAAAACTCTGGCAAATAGATTTTGATATATTAAGTATATTTTTATGTGTCTGTTTATTGATGTAATTATTCCTGCTTTATTAGAAAAATTAAAAATGTTGTGTGATTGATTCTTATGATGAATATACAGCTCATTTTAATTAGTCATGTGGTGTCACAAAATTATTTTTAATGGACGCCTATTCTTTTAATTATGATGAGGTTATGTATTTATAATAAAATGCTGTTATACCACAGGACTTGGCAGGACAGCTACCCATACTACTACCACCATATTCCTACAGTTATATATATATATATATATATATATATATATATATATATATATATATATATATATATATATATAGTCGATGGTTTAAAATTTTCAAAATTTAAGTCTAAAATGTCTAGTTTCTCTTATACTCTGTATGAACGCGCTGTCAGCGTGATTTTGCTAAGTAAGACGTGTTCCTGGGTCAATATATTTTGTTGATCCTGGAGCAACATTCCTGTCTAAAAATGTTGTCCTAACCCAGGGGTGTCCAAACTCGGTCCTGGAGGGCCACTGTCCTGCATAGTTTAGTTCCAACTTGCCTCAACACACCTGCTTGTAAGTTTTTAGCATGCCTAATGACCTTCAACAGCTAATCAAGACCTTGATTAGCTGTTTCAGGTGTGTTTAATTGGGGTTGGAGCTAAACTTTGCAGGACAGTGGCCCTCCAGGACCGAGTTTGGACACCCCTGTCTAACCCTATCCCTACCTCTAAACCTAACCATACCCATAACTTCTCCCTAAAATCAGAGGGAAATGATGGGTGAATAATACTGATGTAGAAGCACCTAACCCTGGTTGTAAACCCAAACTTGACATAAACTGTAAACTTGTCCCTCAAATCTGATTGGTTGATTGAAATGTTGTTCCAGGAACATGTTGGACTTGGTGAAATAGTTTATGCAGTATTATTCAACTATAATTTCCTTCTGATTTAGGGATAAGTTATGGCTATCTTTAGGTTTAGAGGTAGGGATAGGGTTAGGACAAACATTTTCAGACAGAAATGTTGTTCCTGGATCAACAAATTATGTTAATCCAGGAATATGTCTTACTTGGCAAAATCACAATTTACTACCTTGCTTTACAAGATTAGTGCAATGAACTGTATTGCTGGAAGAATTGTTAACCTGATTATTATTAATAATTAGTATAAACTGTTGCTGTTTTTCACTATAAAATGAACAATTCTGCAACATTTTTGAGCGTTTCAAAACAAATCAGTTCCTAATGTAATATTCATTTACAAACTAGCAGACTCAGAAAGAATGTTGTAATTTTAATATGTATAAAACTTGAAACTATGAAACTTAGCGAGCTGGTTTCATTGGACATTTTCAAAGTAGTTTTAAAAGATTTGGAGAATGAAACATCGGGCTGTAGATGTTTTAACTAGTTATGTATTGATTTTGACATTTGATTGGATTTGCTTGTGTGTGTATGTGTATATGTGATGGATGTTATCTGTTAAACTCAAACGTGCTGTCTTTCAGTCTTGGCCAGGACGCTCTTGTAAAATAGATTAATCTCAGTGTGCTTCTTTTCCTGGTAAAATAAAGGCTATAATAATATGCAGGTAGCAGAACATCTCCAACCTCCGATAACAGGGGCATGGGAGATTCATGAATTATTTAGTGCCTCATTAGCCCTGCAAAACCTCACATTAGCCCAATTAACACTACAGCGCATGAGTGTTAACACGCCAATCAACAGGTAATTTTACAAGAGCTGGTCAAGAGTGAAGAACACGTACCACCCATGTGCCATTCTGCACACCTGCACGTATATCTCAATGTCTGATGTACATTCTGATTCTGAGAGAATTTCAGATGCTTGAAAATGCAGCTTTGGCTTTTATGTGGCAGCGGATACGCTAATGCGAGGTGCTTTCAGAAATGAGGGTCATTCACGACGAGGAGCAGGTTAAGATGACTTACAGACACAATGGCAGGGGTATTGTTGTCACCACGGAAACCATTAGTTGCCAGGCAACTGACCTATCAAGGCAAGACTGTGAGCGTGTCAACTAATGATGGGATTCCAGCAGCTCAGAGAGTTAAAATACAGCTGCGTGATGTTGGAGTGTGTGTGTGAGACAGAAAGAAAGGAAGAAAGGTGGGTGGCAAGCTGTGGGAAGAGTAAAGTATTTCTTTGAAAATGTAAAAAGATCAGAAATTGAAGGTATTGAAACTGGAAACATGCAAAAATGTGCTTTCACTCATTGAGGAGAATAATTTGCGGGAAGTGACTCACTTTGCCTTTAGCGAGTGTGTTTTGACTAAATGTTCATTAACACCAGTCTTTGTATGAAGTGTACCTGGCCTTGGAAGTGTTCCAGCCTTGAATGAACCCTACACGTCCTTCGCTATTTGAGGACAAACTGCAGCGAGTGGCTGCCATTTCTCATTAAAGAAACAACCACAGAACAAAGACAAAGCGGCAGACGTGATTAAAGCACCGTGACGCAAATTGATCTATACAGAGTCTTTATTGGGTGCTATAGATTTCCATAGAGTCACCATGGAATCAAAACGAATGCTATTTACTTTGTTCCTTCGTTTTAGGTAAATTGTGTGCTGTCAGAATGCACAGATACATTTGAATGGTGACAGAAGCTCAGAGTCGTTCTTTTTTTATAGATATGCTATTGTATCTGTACAGTGAGTTTGACGTAAATTTCATAATTAGCGTAATGCACATGCACAGCCAGATATTTATTACCACTCATGCTCCATATGCACAGCTTGCACTTGTGCCTTTGTTTTTTGTTGTTGCACTAATTATTTTGCCCACAAGGTGGCAACACTGCCCATTGTTTTAAGCCTCCGGTCAACGTCGGGCCATCTTTGAGGGACTGTCAGTTATTTTGCTGTGTGTTCTGCACCGTTGGTACTAGTCGGACCCCATCGGTGGCTTTTTGGCCGATTGAGCACGTTGAGTCTGCGTCAGACAGTCGGTGAAAGAGATCACTCTGGTTGGCTGCTGAGCCAGTGAGCGAGAAGAAAAACGAAAGTGATGAAAACAATCAAATTATGAAGACAAGAGCACAAAAACACACAGAATGTTCCTCTAATTTTACATCTTCATTGTTGGCTTCACAACACAGTTGGTTTTCGTCGACCACTTCTTTGAATTGGTTTTGTTTGTGGCTGCCTTTACAGACGAAAAAGAAATGGAAGAGACGAAACAACAACAAACTTCTGGAGACACACCAGGCCGCCACTAACAGGGCGAAAGGTGGTGACGATTCTAGGGGCCCCCGTACATAGAGGGCCCCGCAATTTCAACCGAGGGCTTTTCCACACTAATACATTTTCGTTTCTTTTTCTCTCCGTTTTGGCATTGTAGTGTGGAGTGTGAAAACGGAGGTATTCGAAAACGATAACGCATCTTTAGTCATGTGATGCATATTGAACCAATATATGTATGTTATAGGTATGTTAATACCACTATTGTGCCTATTACAGGTGAAACTCGAAAAATTTGAATATCGTGCAACAGTTCATGTATTTCAGTAATTCAAATTAAAAGGTGAAACTAATATATTTATTATATATAACTATATACATATGCATGATTATACTTTTCAGAGGGCCGACATTTCTGTATTTAAAATCCTTTTTAAATTTAAAATTACATTTTTCATGTAATATTCTAATTTTCTGAGATTTTGAATTTGGGGTTTTCATAAGCTGTAAGCCATAATCATCAAAAAATAACTTTTGCACGATATTCAAATTTTTCGAGTTTCACCTGTATGTGCTAATCACTTTCACACTGTTGTTAAAGATATGTTACTTTGTACACGCAGTCCTGGAAAGATGACAGAAAATTTACTTGCAATTGCTGTCCTGCAACAAAACATGAGAGCACTTGCGTTTCAGTTGCGTTCAGTTTTAGTTGCGTAAAACTGAGAGCAGTTCCGTTTGAGACCAAACATATAATGGTGAGTGAGTGCGACCTGGACGCATCAGTGAATGGTGAGATATTTTGCTATATAAAATGATCCTGCCAGAAGAATAGAATAACTTTATTATGTCTGATCCATCTGTATCATCACAGTGAGCTTTTAGGAGGTTTATCCGGATCTATCTGGATTAATGTAGACGTAGCCAGTACTTTGGGCTTTACAAACATGGGCTGGCCTGGACCACATTAAGCAGCCTAACCTTGACCCCTTGGAGGTCATGGGGACCCCACAGACCCCTCTTACTTTCAACCCCTCCTCTTCAACCAAGTGCAGCCCTACATTTTGTCAAATTAAAACCAAAAAGGGTTACACTTATTTTGATGGTCCACTTTAGACACTCTACTAAATAACTTTGTAACGACAGTACATGTCAACTAACTCATTAGAGTATTAGTAGGCTGTTAGGTTCAGGTTAAGCCTGGTTCACACGGCAGGATAATTAGGCCGATTTTAGCCCCGATTTACCCCTTCCGACAATCTTAAGGATGCTCCGATTATCGTAAAATAATCTGATCAGATATTCCTGCCGTGTGTGGTGTGTTAAGAGTGCTCTCGTCTGCTCGGAAGGACGTCGGGACCGCTCCGATCTCAAATCGGGGATATCCAACATGTTGGATTATTTTGGCCCGATTTCTCCTCGTGTGTGGTGTCCCCCGGGGACAAACGAGCACGCAGCCTGTGGACTGTGGCGTGTAGCCAATCAGAAAGCGAGGTGACGAGGCGCAGAGGAAGCACCGGGAAACAAAATCAAAACAGCCGGCGGCATGGCGCACCAGAAAGTCCGGTGGACGTCGGAGATGGATTCGGTTAAAAACAAACTACAAACTATCGCTATCACTCTGAAGTTACGTTTGATCTCGAGGGATTTTGTAAGATTTTCCGTCTGACCTGGGAATGCTCGGGAGTCAAATCGGTTCGTGTGTGATGTGTTGATTTTGCCGTGTGGCTGCGCACCACACATGGTAGCCTACGACCAAAACTGTTAGACCCGTGATTTTTTATCGCCGTGTGTGGGGTCTCTCAGGTTTGGAAAATCGGCCGACAATTTTAAAATCGTCCCGTGTGAATGGCTTTAGGTGTTAGGGCTCAGGTTATAGAGCAAGTTGATGTAGTTGCAAAGTTACTTATAGTCAGAAGAATGTCTTTTGGGGGAGCATCAAAACAAAGTCTTAGCAGATATTAAGCAGACAGTCTATTAATACTCTAATGAAAGTTAGTTGATTTGTAGTTGCAAAGTTATTTATAGTTAGTAGAATGTCTAAAGTGGACCTTCGAAACAAAGTGTTACCCAAAGAAGAATGACTTGGTTCCTTGCATAATAATACCATTTGAGTGAAAGTGATGAAATATCATCCTCCAAATGTAGCTTGAGCCAATTTCGAGTAATTCTAAAAAGAATACACTGGTGATATGCATTGATGACTCTGAAATATTAGTCTGTAACTACTATCAGAGTCTCAATGCTTAATATCTTCAGTGTTCTTTGGGAACTCGTCCAACTTTCTCTCTCTCTCTCCCTGCCGGTGGCTGTCTGTGATGGAGTTATTTCATTTTTCTATAAAACACTGATGTGGGGGAAGCTCCAAGTCTCCAGAGAACTTCCCACCACTAACAAGCTAAATTAAACTCGCGAAAGACAAACAAGGCAACAAAGAAACACACATACACACAAGCTTCTCTTTAACCCACCTTAGTTCCTCCCAAGGCTAATTAAAAAGCACTTCGTAATTACTTAAGTCACTGATTTGGCTGAGTAATTAGAAGCTCTTTCTTCCAATTGCTCCTGTTACACCAACTATTCTCTTAAGCACTTCCTATATATTTGTGGCGTGCGTTGCACAGGTTTGATTATTTTAGGTTGATCCGGTTAATATGTGACTTTGACATTCATAACTTTTTTCTTTCCCCCTCAATCATACATCACTCTTCCGTTTCTATCATTCATTCACTCTTTTTCTCTCCTCTTGTTATCCAATTCCATCAGACTCACGGAGGGTAAACCAATTTACATTCTTGTTTTGGTCTTCAGATCCTTTCCAGTTTCCATGACAACACTGCTTTCGCACTCTTTCTCCCTCTTTCTCCTCCTCAGGATCTTTCATTCCCCACTGTTTCGCTCTCCGTCTTTACTCTTGACCTTCCTCTTCTGTCTCATTTTCGTTTTCTTTATATTCTGTTTGGTTCTTGCGTCTATCTCTCATTTCCTTGCCTAATTGATGCGGTTGCCGGCGTGGCACGCAGCGGCTGAGGGTAGCGGTGAAGAAGCGAGATGGGCAGGAGGGAGATGCATCCCAAACGTCTGTATTAACACACATCACGCTCTCTGTGTGTTAAATTATCAGTGCCGGGAGGAAATGATTTGAGCGTCTCTCTGTCTCTGTTTCAAAATACTGTCTTGTCTCTGATGCTTTTATTTGCTGCTGTCTGCAGACCGAGGGTCATTTTATATGGGCGATATAATTAAATAACTGTGTGAAAGAAATTAATCATCACATTCACTGGGTACAGGCAATTAATGTGCACAGGATAAAAAAAAGAGATGTACTGTAACTGTTACAGAGACCTTGTGAAATAATGTGTGATGTGAACCTCTTTCCCCTCCAAATCTTTTAATATGTTTCCATGCACTTTTCAGAAATGTGACCATGTTCATCTAATATTATTACATGGCTCTCTGGAGAACTTGATTCTGATTGGCCAATCACACATTCTGTGTTCAAATATTTGTGTATAATTGCTGTTTTCTACATAGCTCTGCTTCATGTCTGTGGTAACACACTGTGGTCTCCTTCTCTCATATATTACAATTATTTTAAATTAAAATCAATATTTCATGTCAATATCTGTTTTCAGATGATAAGTGGCCATGTAATAAGTAGGATAATGCCCATTCAGCTGGTCATTATTGAAAAATAAACACTTTAAGAATGATACAGTAAGACCACTCTGTAGGTGTTTATTTAATAATAATGACCGGCTGACTGTACATTATTCCTTACTAGTAACGTTGTTTCTGTTTAGGGTCAGTATAACCTTAGTCTCGCGTAGCCAGACCTTCAGACTGACGGCAGATGATTCCATAGCAGCTTTCATTGGCCAAGGCCCAGAGGCCATCTGACTGACATGTAAATCAACCAATCACAGTTCTCTTTGTTCCTCGTTATGTTTAGGGGTGTGAAAATGTAACATTGATGTCCCTACAATAACAGACCGGTGTGTAAAACTCTTGGACGTATTTTAAGGAGTCTATGCCAAGAACTTTACATACTTCACATACTTTTGTAGTTGATCCTGATAAGCACTTATTGTCAGTTTTAAACACAACAGCGTTCTTCTAAAATCCTGAAGTGTTTCCAATTAAGTGTGCCAGACGTTCTGCCAGCGGGCTGTGTGCATGACGTCTGAGGCTGAGAGTTGTTTAACTTCAGCAACACATTAGTTGCATTCCAATTTGCGTACGTTTTCACTAGGGTGTAATGGTACACAGAGTCACGGTTCGGTACGTACTTCGGTTTTCCGTACGAGTTCGGTACATTTACATGCCTTGCCATTTACATTTTCTTTGCGCGTAATAGTTCATTACAATGGCTGGTGCACAAAGGTAACGCTTTTTCAAGGAATCACAGAAAGATGAAAGAGAAGGAGAAAAGGTGGCATCTACTTCTGAGCCTACTTCAACTTTCCACGAGGAGACAGAGAGTGAAGCGGCACTTGAGGCTTCCCATTTCCAGGACACGCATATTTCATCAGTGGACTGTAGTGAGACTTCCACCACACAAATCAGCACAATGACAAATTATTTTGTCTCATTATAACAGCGGAAACAACTTAAAATACTCCCTCATTTATGGTCATACAGATAAGAGAAAGACATCATTCAAAACTGTAAAGTTTCTCAAAATTAAAATGAAACACTGTGCTTTTGTAAAATAAAGAAAACAAACTTTCTGTCATCCCGGTTTCAGTTCCGTGAAGTTTGTGGAGTGCGTCACAAAAATTAATCGAACCTCATAGGCTAATAGCAAGCTCTTGCGTGCCATCTGAACTCTTGTTTAGGGTATGTGTATAGACCATGTCTTCTTCTGCTCTTTTTCTTGTTGTGGCGGTTAGCAAACAGCGTTGCATTACCGCGCACGTCCCCTTCTGGATTGAAGTGTGGATCACCTGTGACTGACTGTATTCGTTATCTGACTGTATGCACCAAACTTTGACGGTTCAGGACGAATACCGTTTCACCCCTATTATGCACTATTTTATAACTCTTTATAGAATAGTGTGAGTAGTGTGCTCACACTGAAAAATACAACAACAACAAGTGCACTTTAAATGCTCGAATGATGCACTTATTTAAAGGGGCCCTATTATGCTGTTTTACATGTTCAACTTTACTTTATTGTTTTATGTTGCTGTTTGAGCATGAAAAAGGTCTGCAAAGTTACAAAGCATAAAGTCACTCCAAAGGGAGTTCTTCTCTATATCAGTTCACACTGAATTACGCTCAATTTGGGTGACCAATCTCAACACATGGTTCCAGCAGACCAATCAGAGCACATTGTGCTTTTCTGAAGAAGAGGCTTCATATAAACCGGAACTAAACAGAGCGTTACTGACAGACTGGGGAGAGAGGCGCTGCAACAATGTCAAATATGTGAAAAATAATGTTTTTTTTTAAACATTCAAGCATGAAAACATAATCAAGTTTTTGATAAGGGACATGATAGGTCCCCTTTAACTGGGAAAAAAGTAATGTGGATTTTTGGACACTTCATGCAGTAAAACTGTCACAGCATTCCTTAAGTAGCGGAATGGGAGTCTGATGACAAAATAACCATCTAAAACGCATACACTATGGTTGAGGATATAATTGCATGGTGTAAAGTATGTCATTTGGGACACAACTGGTGTCTCATCCTGAAACCTCAATGTTAAAGGGATAATTTACAATCAAAAATTACAAATTTACTCACCTTTATGTCATTCCAAACCTGTAGGAAACCCCCATTGACTTTTACTGCATGGACAAAAGAATCTTCTTTTGAATTCTGAACAAGAAAGTCATACAAGTTTGAAAGGAAATGAGTGCGAGTCAATTATGACAGAATTTTCATTTTTCCGTGAGCTATTCCTTTAAGTGTATTTTCAAGCAATGGACTTTGTGTCTATCAAATGCCAAACATAACATGAGGGTTAAATCCAATACACAATTTTGTATCTCTACAAAGATGCTTACTGTCTTCTTGGTACATTTCATTCATCTCTCTCTCTTTCCCACTTTCTCCTCCAGGCTTGGCATTTGAGAGTGTAACACAACACCAGATCTGGGAGACAAAGAGAAAGAGCCCAGTTCTTTTCAGGAATACACTTTTGCCAGTGCAAAATATCCCATCCTCATTTTTTTTTTACTTCTCAACTGAACACCACTCTGTCCATTTGTCAGGGTTTACTACACAAATTTAACAGCATAATTAGAATCCTGCATTTCCCAAGGTTTCATCATGTATATGAGATTACAAAGCATGCTTCCTTGGGGTAAAACATATAAACACAACCAGCTCATAAAGGAGCTATTTGAATGCGCACAATTAGATTAGCTTGCGCTTTAGCTTAGAGAGGGGTTGATTTCTCTGTGGTGCAACTTTTGGTGCATTTTGTGCAAGTCTGTCGGATATGAAACTATGGATAATTCACTTTGGGACATATGATTTGCATAATCATAGATTTGTTTTATGAGGTTTGCCTGCTTTGACAACCTAAGAGTAAAGTAGTAAATTCATCAGGGCTTCACTAAAGGGACTTTTTGGACTTTGAACAGTTTCCTGCACCACCAGAGGGAGTGCTCACCTGTGAAATGATGACTGAACAACCAGCGCTGAGGGTCCAAATGTATCAGAGGGTATCATGCCTCCCAGGGAAAGAGTACTGATCTTGGCATACGCCAGGTAAGGAGTGATCTAAGAGGTTTGATACATCTGATACCTCTGTTGTCAGATCAGGTTATGTGTCTGATGTCTCAGACAGAGCAGGCGTGAGCTTCGTTCACCAAACCACAATCGCAAAACTGTGTTCCTCAAAGTTATAGGACAACACACTCTGATCAGTCATGAGTGGTTCCTGTGTTATTCTCAAAGTGAATTTAAAACATATTAATTTAATAAAAGTCAATTATAGTTAGGCCATTCTTTACCAGTCTTAAATAGTCATGGATATTTGAAAGGTTTGTTTCAGTGGCAGACAAAACATGAGCATAATCGAGATCATATAAAAATAATACAGAAATTATTTCTTTATTATTTCTTTAATATGGCGTATACACCTTACACATTCTTAGTTCATGTTAACTGAACCGTGTTGTAAAGTGTTACTATATACATATAGTAACACTTTACAACACGGTTCAGTTAATATGAACTAAGAATGAACAATATTTATTTATAAATATTGTTACTATAAAACATAATTTATTCATCTTAGTTAATATTAATTTCAATAAAATCAAAGGTTATATTTGTTAACATTAGTTCATACATTGCGAATTTAAATGAACAATGAACAACTGTATTTGTATTGTATTTGTAATGTATGTAACTAACATTAACCAAGATTAATAAATACTGTAACAAATATATTGCTCATTGTTAGTTCATGTTAGTTAATACATGTATTAACATTAACTAATGAACCTTATTGTAAAGTGTTACCATATATATATATATATATATATATATATATATATATGTGTGTGTGTGTGTGTGTGTGTGTGTGTGTATAATAATAATAATATAAATAAACTATAAACTATATACTATATAATATAAACTAAATAATATAAATAGAATAAATAATAAATAGAAAAAAAATACTTATCTCTATATATATAATTATTTTTTCTTTTCTTTTTTTATTATATAACATAAATAGGCCTATATATTTTATATACCTATTTGGAATGCTTTGTTCATTATTTTTTTAAACAAACACATTTTAGACTGATATCTAACAATCTACGATATTATGAATAATATATATTATTATAAAATAAAAATATATTATTCTTATTGGTGGTGGTGTATTATTATCTGATATGAAAGGAGCTCATTGAAACAGTTCTGGGTGAGTGAGCGAGCGAGCGAGCGAGCGAGTGAGTGAGTGTGTCACTCATATGTGTGTACAGTGAGTTGAGTAATGAGCGCGAGAGCGACTGTCTGTCTGTCTGAGCGCCTTCTGCTACCTCTACACGATTAGCTGGAATATGCAGACCGCGTCTCCAACAGCGGAGTCATGATCTGCTGTATTTCCCAGGACTCGTCTTCCGCTCGGAGCCGAACCGAAACAACGGTTTAAAACATCTGATATTTAACCAGCGGCTTTACTTCGGGGCATCGCATTGGTCGCTTAACACAGCCGCGGAGGATCTTGCGCAGTGGCGGCGGACACTTCGGGTGATGTCGGCTGGCCGTCACTCTTGACATCGGCCTCCGCTCGCAGACACACCGCGGAATGGGGTAGGAAAGCTCCCCGCACACGCACGACACAAGCTCGGCGTATAATGCCGTGACAACGCGGCGCGTACTAAACTGTCAGTTGTCTGCATGTATCGCGGCGCGTGTGTTGTGTATCGCTCCGGTGTGCTGAACTCGTAGTCAAAGCAGCAGCTGTAGGGGATCCTGGAGTTAGCCTCGCCTGCTAACTGCCTCTCTTCAGTGCAATGGATGCTAATGAGCTGACGGTAGGCTCTGTGTAACGTAGGGCCCGTCTCCATGTGACCGTAAAAAGACACGGAAAGCCAGGAAGGACTTGTAGCTGCTGTTTAAGAGTGAGTTAGGGCGTTTTGACTGTCGTTTGAAGGACTGGGTTGAGGAAAACGAGCTAGGCTGTTACAATGTCGCGAGTGATTGGCAGAAAGAGGCAGGCACTTGAAGAATGTGACGGTGAATGTGGCCGCTGCTCACCATCACATTCATGAAGTCAATGGAAAGCGGTTGTCTGTAGTAATACCGTCAGCATCAGGCATGAGATAAAAAAAAATGTTTGTACCAAACTGTGCTGCAAACTGTCAGGGCATGCATGCAGAACATTAGTTTCTCTTTGAATTTTGAATATTCTGTAAACGAGTGTTGTGCACACATACAGTCACCCCACTTAAGCCACACTTAAATGTCTGTATGTCCTTGCATGGCATAGCAAAATCAAAATGTCAAACCAAGAGGCATTTACTGTAAACAAAGATAGCACAAGCACAGTGTGTAGGCAAAACATTACATAAATTATGTCTGGCAAGTTTTAAATGATAAAATACACTGCTCGGAATGAAGACATTTTTTTGGACATGTTTTCGGTTTCACAGACAATGCTTAAACCTAGTCCCAGACTAAAATGCATGTTTGCGCTGTTTTAACTGAAAGACACTTGTACTGTCATATCTTAAACTATGTTAGTGCCATTGTTTTGTCGCAAGTTGCACACTGTAATTTTTTTTGTTTCTAAGGCATGTTTTTAAAAGCTACATGAATGCCTTAATTGAACTAAGGCTTAATCCTGGCTTAATCTAAGCTCTGTCTGTGAAACCAGGCCGTGTTGTTTTAAACCTGTATTTATTACTTCTGTGGAACACAAAAAGGGAATTTTTGAAGAATGTACTGGTCATTTCTTACAATGAATGGGGATTGAAGCTTTCAAGCTTCAAAAAGTCCATATGACTTGTGCATGATATATCTAAGCAATACAACAGCTTTGTGTGAGGAACGGACTGAAATCTGACTCCAGTGAGCTGTTAACCGCTGCGACTGGATCGTTGAGTCATTGAGCTGAAAGCAAGAACCACATTAGTGAGATTCTTGAACAAATCATTCAAACTGGTTTTGTGAACTGGATCTACAGAATCATTAAAAGGAATAATTCATTCATGAACTTTTATGAACGTGCCAAGGAGAGCCAGGGCAGATGTCTAGATTTTCAGTTAAATTAATAAAGATTTAAATTTCATTCTGTTTGTCACACAAACCTTCTGTATGATTTAGAAGTAGTAGAATATCGACCACTTTTATGGTACTTTCTACTGCTTTTTTTTTGTTGTTGTCATTTTGGCTCTTGATAGGCCTAGTTTTAATTCATGTTCATTAGCCTATATTGAAAAGAGAGACCAGGATATGTTTCATGGAAGAAAATGAAATCATACAGGTTTGTAAGGAATGTTAGAATTTTCAGTTTTTGTGTGAACTATCCTTTCACTGTGATGAACTACTACACCTTTGGTTACTCTGCTAGGACACCTGTGTGAACTTAAAGGGAACTGATTTTATACATTCACTAAAAATTGCTTCAGGACCAGTAAGTAAAAGTAATTGCACACGTGTTCACGAGAGAGTTGCATTGTTTGCGTGAGAGGCGTCTGTTCTCACCTAAGCTTGCGCTACGCCTACTCCATGCGTCCTACATCATACCTCGGGTCAGAGGTCACCCTTCTGCCAGAACTCGACCCTCTCGTGAACGTGTGTACGGCTCTTTACCGGAAGCCAGTGATTATAGTTTATAAAGCTTTAAATATGGATATTTTTCTTACAAAAAGCTTTGTTTCAGAAGGCATTTATTAACCCACTGGAGTCGTATGCAGGGCCGTGCACAGACCTTTTGAGGGGCATGTGCTGAAACTGAAAAAGGCCCTTTTTTTCCCCCACCAAGTAATCAAAATTCATATACGTACAAAAAATAGTTATATCAGTTATAATTTTTTAAAATAAATGTTATAGTTATAAAAAAACGTGTGTATATATATATATATATATATATATGTATGTATATAATTTTTTTCTCTGCTTTGCACACACAAAGTTCAATAAAATATATTTGTTTAGCTATTCTGTTTGGTTTCATAAGCTAATTTGTATTATTTGGTTAACATTGCTCTACCTTCCCCTCTTCTCAATGTCACACATAAACATGAGTCAAGTATTTTTGAGAAACTATTTTGAAATATAATTTAAATAATTATGTCCAACTCAATTCCAGATTATAAGAAACTATAGCCATTCAATGGTAGCATACATGTATCCGCCTACCTGGCAAAAACTTAATACTGTGGAGGACCAGGAATGTTGGTCTCTTGAAGGTCCCTTGTTCACTACACTTTCCCTAAAATAAGCCAGCAATGAAAATAAATAAATAAAATAGTGTGAAAAGTACAGTTGCAGGGAAAAGCATTTCAGAAGGACCACATGACACTGAAGAGTAATGATGCTGAAAATTCAGCTTTGATAACAGATATAAATTACTTTTTAAAATATTTAAATAGAAAACAGTTATTTTAGATTGTAAAGATATTTCACAATATTACTGTTTTTGCTGTATTTTGGATCAAATAAATTAAGCATTGGAATGAATTAAATCATGAATTACATTCTGCATGATAAAATATAAAGATTTCACAGTGATCACCTGTAATGTTTTTTTTTTTAGTTACTACTACAACATTACTACATTTATACATGTGAGGACGAGCGGAGAGTATAGAATACTATAGATTAAAAAAACTATATAGTGAATACGTGCATATCAACAGCCTTGAATTAACCATAATTTGATATTAGGCTATTACAATAACAAGATAAAATGTTAATAAATTAAGTGTATCAGCAATCATAAATGAAAGAAGAAAATTTCTTAGAAATATATGTTACCTAGGTGACGACGAGGATTACTCAGTCGCTTTGTGTAGTTTCAGTATGAAACAGCGCGGGGGCGCGCCTGTGCTTATGATTTTCCGATGGTAAAAACAAATGATATGTTGATGTATTACTTATGAATATATTGTTAACATTTTACAAAAGTCAAACTCAAATACAGTTACGGGGTTTTTGACCAGCGAATGTGTGCAAATGTGCATTTTGTCCGTCATTAAAACGGCGCCGGCGGCATCACATTAAGTTACGTTTTCATCAACGGGTTAAGTTTGTTGTAGCTATATAGGCGCTCAGTTTTTCCTGTTGTAAAATACATTTGGCCAAAATCGCATTTTATAAAATATGAAATGCTACTGTATGCACAGGCTATTTAAGTGTAGACTATGTATTGGCTATATGACTAGACGGCAACTTCTAGCCTAGACCTCTCTCTCAGGTCCCACATGTCTCAGTCAGACATCAAATAAATAAAATATGAGCTTTTATAGAGTGTTTAGTACTTATTCAAACAACAAGATCTTTATTTACCCTTGCAAAACTTCGTTCAGCTGCTGTCTGCTGTTCGGCTGCTGCAGAGCTTCAGTTCATTCAGTCACGATAGAGGGGGCGGAGTTATCAGGTTTACTGACAGTTTGAGGATCGAACAAGATTTACACAAGCTCTTTTTAAGAACTTTTATTGGCTAAATATTTTTAAAACAGACGTAAAGAGTGACCAATAGCAATAGCATTGATTTATTGAAGAAAAAAAAAAAAAAGGGCACTTCGAGTGTAAGAGCAAAAAGGGCATGTGCTCTGCACAGGTTGAGCCCTACCTGTGCACGTGCCTGGTCGTATGGATTAGTTTTATGATGGATCGATGCGCTTTTTGAAGCTTCAAAAACTTTGGCTCTATTCAATGCTAGTACAAAGTTGAGAAGAGACAGAATATTTAAAATTACACCAATTGTGTTCGGCTGAAAGAAGAAAGCCAAATACACCTAGGATTCCCCCTTCCATGTAAAGCGCTTTGAGTGCAGAGAAAAGCAATATATAAATGTAATGAATTATTATTATTATTATTAGGATGGCTTGAGGGTGAGTAAATTATGGAATAATTAAAATTTTTAGGTGAACTATTCATTTAAATTGATATTTTGTGTCTAATAGAAAAAAAAAATGTTGTCCAAATGTTTTTTTGGGGTCACTGTACATAGTACTGTATATTATCAGATATTTCGGTAGAAAATTACATTATTAATGTGTTCGGTGACCCTATAATAGCCTGATGTACTTTCAGAGATGATGTAGTCATATTCATTCTGACCAAAAGACAAGCTTTTTTGGCTTTGGCATAACACTAACATTATTAAAGGAATAATTCAACCAAAAAATAGTCAACCTTTGGAACAAATGGATAGGGCTAGTTGAGTCCCTCCAAACATGGCACCTTAAAAATAATCTATATGAATTGTCCACTGTATTCCAACTCTTCTGAAGCAATGGCTGCGTCCGAAAACTTTGGCAGCTGACTTGTTGCCTTGCTGCCCTATCAGGCAATGACTGAGGTACCTCACGAAACTGATTTCAGACAGACTTCTGAGACAGCGTAACGGTTTAAAATGATCTACAGCAAAATAGAGAGAGCATTGGTGAAAACTAAGCGACTATTTAATTACCACAATAGTAATTTCTCGCTAGAAATGACATCAAAATGCTAGTCAAAAATGTGCATTAACACCAACTGCAACTTTCAGACGCCATCTTTATTTTTCTAGCTCAGCTGTCTCAGAATGGAAAGCACAGGATTGTGGGATATCAAAGGCAGTGAAGTATACATCTATGCTGCCTTCAAATATCGATCAGATGAAGGTATCTCAGGAGACAGGAAGTGAAACTAACATTGGATTCGGACGGGCCTTGATGCCTTCCTACCTTGGAATGCGCCTATTTGTCGGGGTGTCCACCCTGCTCCTGGAGGGCCACTGTCCTGTAGAGTTTGACCCCAATTAAACCAGCTAATCAAGGTCTTACAACGTTTACTAGAAATTTCCAAGCAGGTGTTTTGAGGCAAGTTGGAGATAATGTTAACTCTGGAGGACAGTGACCCTCCAGGACCAGGTTTGGAAATCCCTGCTGTGTGATAAAATATAATTAAAATAAGGCACTGCAAGACCCTCAGTTACTTTTGTTGTAATGAAGAGTTGCTGGGATTTTTTTTCTGTGTTCTACGGAAGGAATACAGGATTGGAACAGCATGAGTTGGTTTTTGGGTTGAAATAGTCCTTTAAAATCAGCATTTCTCAGTGGACTGTGGGATTTGATTACATCTATTGGGAATTGATTGGATTGTGAAAGTAGGGGCTTGATGACGTCACATGAACAAGGTTGGCTAGTTATTTCAGAGGTGGCGCAAAATGATTTTTTCTTAGTGTACATATATTACGATCGGTATCAAATAGGGTGATATTTAACACTTCTCATTCTTTATATTTGAATAGAAATTTGCATCCCGTTCAAACCCTTCACATGCTCCCCTAATTCTCTTTTCCTGTCAGATCTCCAGGGCCTCGGTGACGCCAGCTGATTAAGTTAGTGCTGTGTGTGATAGAAGGAGAGATAGTGATACTATGAGCTGACCCCAGATCAGACAGAGTTGATAATGTTGCGTTTTCTCCTGATAGTTTTGGCACAGCGGTCTGTTTAAATTAAACACGTCTTTTCCCAAATTTTCCTCCGTCATAAGAACCTGACAGACCGTCAGTAGTAGTCAGCAGTGTGAGCGGAGAGAGAGAATGTGTGAAGTGTATTCTGGCAGTGTTTGGCTGTTCTTTAGCCCACTGGCCACACAGGCCATTAGCTAGTGCTGTGAGCGTGATATCCTTCCACGCTATTTTTAGAAGCTCACAGAGTTTGCAACTTGATCTGAATTGTCTTTGAGGCCCAAGGCTCACAGTGTGCTCTGCCCCACATTGGCTCAACACCTCGTAGACTTCAGCGAGTGTTTTAGAGAGAACCTTTAAAGGGATCTAGATTATCTATATTGTGTTATGGCTCCAGTTGTGACATCACAGAGATGAGGGAAATGTGACGTAGTTCACAACTTGAGGTGATGGTGCTTCAGTTGTGGATGGTGAATGTAACGCCTTTGTGTTTGGAAAATTCGCCTACCCATGTCTGACTCTTTGGAGGGACGGTACTGTACAGGCATAATAGTGAATATTAAGTGTTTACCCAATTCAACTTTGCTTTGTGGCTGGCCTCATTTACAAATAATTTGTACTGAAGTGAGGTTATGTAATCATTTAAGGTTGATCCTGCAACATTTCTGGTGAATTCACAAGTTTGTATGCTAACAAATTTGTTCTTACTATAAGCTGTCAAATCTGGATAATTTTAAAGAGGGAGTTAAAACTGTAGCCACAGTTAGTTAATTAGCATAATACACATTAGCATAAACCATCTCCATATAGGGGTTTTCTGCACAAGCTCTCATGTACAGCCCTTCAACCCTCTCTGCAAACAGGTTTCTTGAACACTCCCTTCATCTGTCATTGGTTGAACAAGCAGATAGTTCACCCAAACCCACACAACTGGTGCAGTTAGTCAATGTTGCGGTGTTGGACTGGTTGGGATTCTTAAATAAACAGAGAAATGCTTTAATAGCACCACAGAGTCACAATGTTTACACATTTTCAAAGGGAATCGACCTGGAAATACCACACTTATAGTTGTCTCTACGCATTCAGCTGGACACTAGGATAAATGATTTTAACATTTTTAAAAACAGTTCCCTAAAAACATGGTCTGATTTAAACTAAATTTAGAAGTGTTCAAGCAGTGGTTTGTGTTACAAAAAAATCTTTCTTCCTGGAGCAATTGTGAGGAACTGAGTGTGGTTACAGTGACCTGAGTTGACCCGAGTTCAAACCTACAATTCACTTCTCCTTCTGTGGAAACAGTATAGGATAAACAACTGCTTTAAAGAACTTGACTAGACCACATTGTGACGTCACATTTTAGCCAGGAAGAGCATTTATCTGATAATGCACTTGGATTCTTGAGATTCTTTTGGAGAATTTTTTGAGAGGGTCAGAGATGATGAATGGGGAAATGATGGGGCGGGGGAAATGCAGGAAGTGAGATCATTGAATGACATGAGCTGGATTCGAATTGAGGAATGCTAGACAGGGGCAAAGACTGGGGAGATTGATGATAAATCTCACCAGCAATATGACACGATTGTAAATGTCTGGTTGGCATAGATACCATTTCAGAAAGATCAGTATTTTTGTAAAATATTGAATAATTTAATTTTAAATGTTATAATTGGACCTCATTGTTGCATACATTGTAAAATGCGTTTTTGTTTAAATTTTATATATATATATATATTGCTGTCAATAGATTAAAAAATTAACTAAAATTTATCGCAATTAATCACGATTAAAAACACTTACATTTTTATATTTTATAATGTAATAATTTCCCAGTTAATCTCCAAATTAATGTAGAAACAACATAAAGACAGTATATTTTAAACATGCCTACTTGTTTAATGGCATCTTTTTATGAATGAAGGCCAGTATCACTAATACTAATACAGCTAATGATGTCTCGATGAAATAGATTTTTTTTTTAATTTAAAACATGAATTATAGCCATTCAATATTGTAATAATAAAAAAAAATTATATTTATTTAAGCTTAAAAAAATAACAACTTTTAATTTAAGTAAACTTAAAACAATCCTCACATAAACCCATAATTAATGTCATATTTACCTGTGCTCCTCCTACCTGTCTAACAGGTAGGACATACAGAAATTGAATAAAGTTATAAATTATGAATTGCATAAATTATAAATTAAATATGGATTAATCCTTATTTAAGCAACAAACATTCTTTAAAGGTGCAATGTGTAATATTTCTGAGGATCTATTGACAGAAATGCAATATAAGATCCATAACTATGTTTTCAGTGGTGTATAAAGACCTTGCATAATGAACCGTTATGTTTTTATTACCTTAGAATGAGACATTTATATCTCCATAACCGCGGGCTCCCCCTTCTATAGAGGTCGACATATTGTGTCGTCATGTTTCTACCGTAGCCGACAGCGAACACACAGCGCTACAGAGCGCGTTTCATCACTACCTTGAAAAAGTAGTTTTCAGTGGTGTATAAAGACCTTACTTAATGAACCGTTATATTTGTATTACCTTAGAATGAACAGTTTCTGTCTACATACACCGCGGGTTCCCTTACATTGAATGCGCTGACATGTTTCTACAGTAGCCCTAAACGGACAAACGCGTTTCGTTACTATGTTGCTCTTCGTGCAAGGAAGCAAGCTTAGTTCAGCGAATAAAACACTGACACAATGATGAACAAGTAACAATAATATTCGCAATAGCATATAGTTTTACTGAATAATTAAGTAAACATAATTTCTTAATTTATCCTTGTAAAGAAACCTCATTGCTGAACTGGCTACTCTCTGCTGTCTCAGACGATGACATATTTTCCTGTCGGCCACCGTAACTTTTGTTGGTTGCAATTCTTAACCTCACCACTAGATGCCGCTAAAAATCACACACTGCACCTTTAATCAAGAGCAATGAGTAATTTTCTCTGTTACCTTTGTTTTTTGATTAACATTAATGACAGACAGCATTAGTGGCTGCTGTCACTTTAAGACCTGCCGCTGCTGCACATGGATCTCACACGCTTCTCATTTTCTTACAACTCATATAGTTGTATCATATACATACACACACACACACACACACACACATGCACATGTATATGTGTGTGTGTATGTATGTATATATATATATATATGTGTATATGTGTGGTGGTGTGTAGCCTATATACTTTTTATGTATACAATTTATTTGTATAATTTGTATATAAACATTTAAAATTGATATAATTTATAGAAAATATATTACAAAAAATGGTCTAAGATGACTTGGCATAGTCTAGTAATCACTCCTCAGGAACTTAACATCTCAGCTACTCAGATGTAGCATCTCAGCTAGGCAAAGCTTTGGACGTAAATATTAATTTTGACATTTACCTTAACTGATTTGCTGAAAAGCAGATTTTGATTGGTGTTAGCCATTTACCGCTTGCACATTCATTCAGCCCGCAGCCAAACCAACCTGTTGGCAGATGCTCCTGCTTGATGTTAAAGTCAAGCAAGCACGGTTGAGCTTCCATGTTTACCTGTGTATGTGCGTTAATCAGCTGGTTAAATGGATTAAACCGCTCAATTCATATGGATTTCTTTTACAAGCAAATTTCGCTTGCATTTCAATGAATGTACAGAAATCTCTCAGGTCTAAAAATAAATCTTTATTTGTAGTTGGAAGTCGACATGAAATGGAAGTTGTGATAGTCTTTTCTTCCGTATTGTGAAATGGCTTCTCAAACAAGAAAAAATGTAGGGCGGGACTTGATTTTTTCCATCGGGAATTGATTGGATCATTGGGTTGTTGTGGTTTGCTATTACTGTAATAATGGTATTTGTTAACAAATACTGCAATATTCCATAAATAAAACAAGAATTGTCATTTTGGATTTCATGGTGACTTTAAGTCATAGAGTTGCAATGACATGAGGATGAATAAAAATGACAGAATTGTCATTTTACGGTGAACTGTTTCTTAAAGCATGCATACCTGATAAACCTTTTAGACATGAAGTGGTATTATTATTTTTTTAAGTTACTGTTCTCTGAATAGAGCTGCACAAAGATCGCGATCTCGATTCAAACACCCACGCGATCTCATTCCTAAATGACGGCGATTCTTCTGTCTATTAAACCTTTGATAAGTACGATCACAGTGAACATTCAGATCTGTGTTTTTGTGCTGCCGCTGACCCAGAGAAAGCGGTTATCATGTAGTATGAAACAGCTTCACAAACACTCTTTTTAAACGCACAGTATCATTATTTCTGTAACAAATATTCAAATGATCACAGAAGTACTGGGATAAAAGCTTATAGCTTGGACATAAACACTGATAGAGCACATCCTTTTGAAAGTAACTTGGCACTTCAAATAACAATTGTACCAATTATATCTTTACACTACTTGGTGGCGACAAGTGACTTAAATCACATTGAATGTCATTGAATCATTCATTCAAGAGGTTTATTCAAAAACGCTGATTCATCCAGTAATGAAACAAGTGAAGTCTTTGAGTGTCATTGAATCATTCATTCATATATATTTTTTAAATCATTCAAATGAATTAAACTGCAGTTAATTCAAGACTGCAGCAATTAACATTTTGTCAGAACCTCTAGTAAATGATGTGTTATTTTGTTTAGTTGTCTCTTGTCTGTTCAGAATCGTGGGAGAATTGTGATCTTTATTTTGAAACTGCAACGACAACCAAAAAATCTTGAATCTCAATTTATCCAGACTCGTGCAGCTCTAGCGCTGACTTTATCTGGCACATGCATCTTGCGCCATCTTGAGCTTGCGTTGATGTAATATTTAGAAGTTTAAAAATACATAGGCTATAACAAATAAATTCATAGCAAATAGATACATACATTGATAAAAGAAGAAGAAAATATAGCAGCTGGAGTAGCTCTGAGGCATGATAAAAATACAAACGGTCTCCGTCAAGTTTTGTCGTTGCGATGTCTGCACGCTTCCGGTTTAGACATGGTGTAAGGTTGCTGACCCATGCGCTATTCTAATGCCACTTCATTTCTTCTGCTTCTTCACACTGGCCTGTGCAGACTTTTTACTGCCTAACTTATGGCCTCTCACCTGAGATCATGTGATGCCACACTTCAGATCACCTTTGCTAAGGGACAGCGTTCGTCACTATGCTACCATCTGCTTTCATGTTGTTTAAAAAGTAGTGCATCCTCTCAGGCACAGAGACAGGCATCCAGGGAATGCATATTCACAATAGACGTGTGTGTTTTTTTTTTAGCACATCAACTGATCATTCCTATCACAGATCATTCCTGCGGTGCATGGCTTTCGGTGTGCTTGTGTGCCGTAACACACATGGTATGTCATATAATCCCTGAATGCACCACCATAGTATCACCTCGTCATAAAAACAACAAGAGTTTGGCGATGGTTTTGGAAGGAAATGACATCATTCATCTTATCTCAAGCCAAGGAAGGCTACGCAGAGGAAGGTGAATTGTGTCATCAAGTGTAGATCTGTGTTTTGGGTCTATTAAAGGCTGTTTGTAGTGTGTTGGAAGGACAATAAGATCCAGCGTTTGGAACAAAGTGTTTCTTATCTAGTCAGGTGATCTGAGAGCTTCCAGATGAGTTACAAGTCGCGGTGCTAAGGCCAGCTATGAAAGAATAATGTGATATCGAGAAGCTTTCAGCACACCGAAAACAACAGCAGCCAGCTGTGAGACTCAGAACACAACAAGCCTATTTTTCCCTTAGTACAAACTGAATCAAGCTAGAACTTTGCCCTACATTTAAGGTGGAATGGAAATTATTCTGTGTGTGTGTGTGTGTGTGTGTGTGTGTGTGTGTGTGTGTGTGTGTGTGTGTGTGTGTGTGTGTGTGTGTACAAGATTCCTGTTGAGTTTGTTCCTCCAGCGCTGTAATTGGCTGGATGGCAGAGTGTGTATACACTGACTTAATTTAAAGCTTAAATATTTAGCTTTACATGCCAGTGATGAAGTGAATTTTCTCTCATAAGAGAAAATTTACTGTATTGTTTCCCCTGTAATGATGATTTTATGTCGTTTATTTAGATTTGCAAAGACTTGGAAATGTGCAATGGTTAAAAGTCTTGGTGTGTACCATACAAGAATGGGTTAGTACTAACAAAACATGGTAAAACATTAATCTAACTTCAATTGACAAGTTATGTAGTTATGTGAAAACAGCTTGCGATCCACAAAATTAAAAAAGTAATGAATGACATGATTCTAATCTTTTTTCTCAGGATCTATTGATTTATTTAAAAATGCATTATATTTTTTTATTTAAACATGCAATGACTTGAATACCCCTCTTCTGTGATAAACACATTTTTAATGGCTAAAATAGTAAGAAATGTAAGGGTTATAAAACTGTCCTAGTATCTTAACAAATAAAATAAGCCCAATTAAAAAATTATTTGAAACCAAACCATTAGCAGTTTGGCATAATCTTATTATTACTATTTTTACTATTTAAAAAAAAAAAAAAAATAAAGCGGTTGTATTAGAATATTATAAATATTTGAAAAACAATTTCATGTGGTAAAACCCAAGTGCAGAAACATGCAGGAAAAATACTTCACAAAACTTCATGATATTTCTTAATTAATAATTAATGATATTTGTAAAAAAAAAAAAAAAAATTAAAAAAAAAAAATAAAAAAATAAATATATATATATATATATATATATATATATATATATATATATATCTTGGGGAAATAATTAAGTTTAAACTTTTGTTAAAAATGGTACAACATTTTTTGAGTCATTGAATCATTCATTCGAACAGATAAAAAAAAAAATTCAAATGAGTTAAATATTTTTTTAAATATAGCAGCAATCAAAATTTTGTCAGAACCTCTAGTAAATTACATGTTATTTTGTTTAATTGTCTGTCCAGAATCAGAATCATTCTCCTACTTGTTACTGACAGATTACTGTTGCAGCATTGCATATGTTTTTTGTGATTTAAAAAAAAAAACTGTTAAGGAATATCTAGAAACCAGAATATCGTAGTAAGTTGGCGGTGGGTTCTTTTGACCCCCTGGAAGATCCTGGCATTGTGGCAGCAACAACACAGACAAACACCATTCACATTCTCTTCAGAAATACAACTCTGGTTTACACTCGCACTTTCTTGCATCTCTCTCTCTGTCTGTCTCTCTCTCTCTCTCTCTCATGCTCAACGCTGGATCTACAGTCCACATGAGTACTTCTCCATCTCACTCTCACCATCTTCTGTCTGTTTGGCTGCAATTTGCTCTTTTTCCTTGCTCTTGTTGGCTGATGGCCCAGAGTGTGTTGGAAAAGATACAACCCTTGACCCCCATGCAAAGTGAGCCGAGCTCTTCCCTGTCTTTACAGAGAGAGAATGAGACTGCAGAGCTCACCGAGGGACTGCCGACATACACACACACACACACACACACTGCTGTTCCGTGGCTATGACAATCTGTTTACGCTGTACTGCTGCCCGCCCTCTCTCTCGCTCTCTCTCACTCTCTGTTTTTCTGTTCTCTTCAGGGTCACATGGTATGTGCCTCCAAGAAACTCTCTTCCATGATGTGATGATTCTGTATTATTCTGTATATACATGTTTACCTCATACCCTTTGTAGTCATTTTTGCAGATAGATCTGGGTGAGAAAAAACTATCCTTACCAGGCCGACACAGCAACACTGGCTCAACCAATGGTGTGAGTTTGGGGCAGGATCTGTTGTTCTGTCCAATAGCAGACAAGAGGGAGTATTTAGTGCACCTAAAAACATTATATAGTCATTCTTTTGTGCAATTCTATTTGGTTGCATTAGTGAAAGAGAATGACACACTTTAAAATCACACTTTACACAGCTTGAAAATAATCAAGGAATGTTTTCTAAAGGAACACAAGGACTAATTATATTTTAATTTATAGGCAGTAAAACAGTATTAGATATTGTGGATTTTTTAAAACTAAAACATGGTATTATTTTCAGTAATTTCTGTGAACATTTTTGAGCGATGACACAAACAAATAGTTTTTGAATCAGATTTTCAGAATCTGAGCGGATTGCAAATACTTCTATTGAAATACTTGGATTATATAAACTTTAGGAATCTTAATGGACAAAATAAAAGTGCATAGATGTCATTTTGATATTTACAATGTTCCCTAATTTTATATTATTAGCAAAGACTTTGCAAATATTTTCACCCAGCCCTGTTTGCAGACTATCATGTGTACTAGCATGATGTACACAAATCTCTTTGCTGACTTAATGCACACATACACAGAAATCATATTTATTTAAGGGACACAGTTTGCATGCTCATGGAAAATATGAATATCAGGGTATCTTAAAATGTTTTGCAGGCATGGACAATCATAGAAATTAAAGGTCATGAAAAAGCCATGTAACTTTCTGTGGAATACATATTCCTAATAATATTATTTATTATTTAATATTATTATTATTTTTTTTTGGTTCAAATGCAGATTTTCTGAACAAAATAGAGATAACTGAACAAAATAACACGTCATTTACTAGAGGTTATGAAAAAATGTTAATTGCTGCAGTCTATTTAAAATGTTTAATTTGAATTCATTTAAAAACAAATCAGTTTGAATGAAAGATTCAATGACTCACTCATAAATACTTCTCTTCCATTATTGGATGAATCAGCATTTCTGAATGAATCTCTTGAATGAATGATTCAATGACAAATATTTTTTTTTCCGGAGTCACGATGTAATTGATACAAACATTATTTAAAGCACCAAGTTGATTTGCTCTATTTTGATCGACATCAGTGTTTATATTTGAACTAAACTTTTATCCCAGTACTTCTGTGATCATTTGAATATTTGTTACACAAAAATAATTATACTGTGTGTGGTTAAAAAAAACTGTTTGTGAAGCCGCTTCATTCCTAGATAGTCTTATCGTACAGCTCCACTAAGGGGTGTGACATTTCCGAAACATGCTCTAAGCGGTTGACCAATCACAACACACTGGTCTAGTCGACCAATCAGAGCAATTGGTCTTTTCGTAAATTGGGGCTTCATGTTTCTAGCTATTAGGCTTGCTGCGATAGTCGGTGTTGCCAGTGTTAAGGGTATTCAGCCGCAACACCGGTTACATCACTTGTCCACCGCGACACTGCCCCCCACCATCGTTTAGATTTTTAATAGTAATAAAAATAATTTAGTTCAGTTAGAGAACAGACACTACACTTAAAAACTAAACGTGTCTGCTCAATTCAGCTTGAGGCGAATGAGAGTCGCAGCACAGATCAGCAGCAGGAGTCAGATTTAACTTTACTTCACCCATTTCACCTCACTCTTGACAAGACGACGGCTGAAGATTTGATTTCAAAGCGAAATGTAAAAGCACCTATTTAAGTGAGTTTGTCATTGTATTGTTTTGTTGTTGTGTTTTTCATTAAGAATAATAATGATGAACCCACCATTCAAGCAATTGCCTCTCCTGAATTGGCGCTAATTTGAAACCAAACGTAAAATGCGCATGGCCACATGGGCATTCACAACAAGTGCATGTCCAGTGGTGCGGAGCAGAAGTTAAGCTTCCATAGGAATGAACGGCAAACGCTCGCTCTGCTCCACCCATTATGAATGCCTGTGCGCATTTTACTTTCCCTTTTAAATTAGTGATTTAAAAGCGAGGTGCAAAAGAGGGACTGGTATTACCGGTGTTGTCACACATCGATGAACCGGTGGGAAAATTCCTTCACCATCACATCCCTACTAGCTATACTTGTGCACAAAATGGGAATATTGCATAAAACATTTGTGAATAAAGCAGCTTTTCTATCCAGTGAGTTGAAATGAACACCATCGTCAGTTCTTGATGAACTGGTGCTAAATATCACTAAGAACAGTAGGAGTAGCCACTGTATATAATAATTTTCGTATATAATATATTACTTGCATCTCAGAGCACTCAGATGATACACAATTTTGGAGGAAGATGCCTGCTGTTTGGGATGTAAGACAGGTCAGTAAGGTAATTAAACTGAACCACTTTGACGACAAACTTTGCTTAGGCATTTCAGGATGACCAAAACATTTCAGATGGTATGCAAAAAGATTGGTCCGTTGATTACTCTAGTCACGCCATTCCATCGCGCAGTCACATGATTTGTTTGATGTGCATCTAGGAATTTATTCAGTAAATATGTTTATATTTTAGTTTATGCGTATGCTTTCTTATGGGATACAAATATTATCCCACTCAAATGAACGCATACTTTTTTTTGAATTTTCATTTCATTTCAAGTAAATTTTTAGAATTTATGCACATCTTGGCATTTCCATCCAGCAGTTTGTGGAAGAAAACTTATTCTTGTAGACTCCAAAAACAAAATCAAGACATTATAAAAGGGCATAATATATCCTCTTTATCCTTTTGTATTCCATTCCAGGTTTCGGGATGATTTTTTTGAGGAAACGGTGTCTCAGGCTCTATCTGTAGTAAGGGTGTTTATATTGGCTCCTTTGCCTTTGATTGCTCCACTCCTCCTTCCTTGTTTCCCTTCTTCTGAGCGCTGCAGTCTGTCCTCCCTTCCTCTTAAATAAACAGTATTCTTTCACTTTGTTGTGGCATTGTTTCTTGGCGCAGGCACACGGGCAGTGTTTTCTAACAAGCCCGGCTGCGAGATGATTTCCCCCTGACTGCGTCCGTTCTCGGTCGCTCTGTTTGTTGTTGTGTCATCATCCACTCCGCTTTAGGCCTCGTGTTCTTCACTCTTCTCTCACGCTGCTTTCATTTGCAGAGACCCATGTTATGTGTAGGTGCCACAGCAACCTTCCTAAACCTCCAACAGGCTGATTTTTTTTTTTGGCTTCACCTGTGCAATTCCCACAATGCACTGCACAAGTCCTACAGTAAACCAAAGAACACACTTATTCAGGCATGCGTATTGTTCTCTAAAGTTTTTGTTTTGTCAATCATATTTATTACAACATGATTATGATTAGTTTGCATTTGCAAATATCCTGGCATGAGGTGCTTGTATCCAGCTGATTCTGTGAAACTAGAAGAGAAGCTTTCGGTAATTATAGATAATTACCAAATTGTCTTTTGAGAAAAGTAATCACCTGACATCGAAAAAGGAGTTTGAGAGTGATTATAATTTGTCATGAGTTGTTGTTGATTATGTTATTTATCAAAGTTGTTCAGCGGGATGTCTCAGATGTTCAGTACACACTTGGGAGATAAAACAAGTCTCCACTAAGCCCAGAAACATTCTCTACACGTACGTGAATGCAGATGTGATTGGTCAATGCATTGCAAGTATTATTTTCTGGAGTGGTTTTCTTTTGTGTGTTGACATATTTATTTTAGACGTAGGATGTTTAATTATAGCTACTATCTATCTTACTTCCTATTACTTAACTGTGACTGGGTGGACCATGTTGCTGAACTGGTCTACTGACACAGTCATATATATATCCATCCAGCCTTTATCATGACCACAAATGATTGGAAAAGTCATGGGAGTTCATTGGCCAAAAAACGATCTGTTTCATCAAAGTCACTTTGACCAAGATCATGCAGATTCGATTTCTCGGATGGCTTTCTGTGACGCATCAGTGAGGCTTCGGACAGTGAAATATTCAGAAGAAAATTAGATCAGTGTGAATGAGCAAGTTCTTGACGCATACAGCCTGCAGTTGGCGTCCTAAAGTCTCAGCGCTCCCAAACTGCACTCAGCCTGTCCTGGAGGATGGGAGTAAAGGGTCTCGGCCCGGTTAATTTCTGATTTCTGATAAAGTCACACATGCTCTCACCTGCAGCCCGTCATTGTCCCTGTTGCACGAATGACAGTTGCACTCTCGTAACCTTTTGTTCTACTCGAGACTGCACTGCACTCACTCCCACGACAACAGGCAACCGAAAAACAGACGGCCTGTTGCAGCGGAAGAACAATAGACTTACTGAAGAGAGAAGACTCGCAGCTGGACAGAGTGAGACTGAGAGAAAATGACTAGATAGACACTCTTGACGGTGGGAAGTTTCTAGGTAAACCCTTTATTGTGATGAAAACAGGATTTAACAATCTGACCCATTTTCTTTCTTTTTTTCTTTTTTTTTTACTAAAAGCCAGACTGGGAGTGTTCATCTCCATTATTTTCCATATTTACTTATCTCCTAGTTATGCAACATTAATTTGAAAGCCTACGTGCACAAGATCAGTTTACTAGATCAGTTACGTTCAAACATGATTCAGCAGGAAAGAGAATTCAGTGATATACTGACCTTAATACCTCTTTACCTAACCACCTAGATTTCCCATCACCCATTGCAAAAGGTACTACACTTCTACATACAAAACTTTCCAACTCAATGCTAGGGTGTTGCTATTCGTTGTTTTCTGTGGTTTTTAATATGTTCTGATAGGTTGCTAGGTGGTTCCTTATACTAAAATGAAAACGGTTTATTTAAAAACATTGTTTTTAACGGAAACAAAATAAGCAATGCAAAGTAAATAAAAAACTGAGTGCGTAAAACTGAAATTATGCAATAAAAATCAATAATTATTGTAACTTTCACATTTGATCCGTGTCTTCATGGGATTGCAGATGACATTGCCGTGTTAATCCAGTGATTCTGCTGAAAATGCACTCAATCCAGTAAGCTGCCCCCGTTTTGTGTCTGATAGGCCAAGCAAGGCTTTGTCCTGCCTCCAATAACACAGTCTTTCTGGAATGGATGAATGGTGTCATGCAAAATCCGACCCCCCCCCCCCCTCCAAAATCACTGAGATATGCCAAATTTTAGCCATATTGGACCCTAAAGCATTTCCAATGGCTGTTTTGTTGGGGATTAGGATTTTACATGACAATGAATAATTAATTAGTAGAGTGTAGAGTAAAAAAGTTACACACAGCACCTTTAACATTATTCAGGAAATGTTCTGTCGATTCCTTATCTAGAATTACATTTTAACACTTTGCTAGCATGATTTAACCCATTGCAGCCGTGTAGTTGCATATTGCTAGCATGCCTGAGCATGTTTTGCTAACATGTTTTACCACATTTGCAAGCATATTCACTGCAACGTCCAAAACATTTAATCATTCTTACAGTAAATTTGCTATTGAAATAAAAACAAATTTGAAAAAGCTAAACTAAACTTGGGCCCATCTTTAAAGGGCTAGTTCACCCAAAAATTAAAATGATGTCATCATTTACTCACCCTGAAGTTGTTCCAAACCTGTATGAATTCTTCTGCTAAACACAAAAGAAGATATTTTGAAGAATGTCGGTAACCAAACAGTTGATGGGCCCCACTGACTTTTATTGAGTATTTTTTTTTCCATACTATGAAAGTCAATGAATAAATGAAGACAGAATTTTCATTTTTTGGGTGAACTATCCCTTTAAGTCTCTATGATATTTTGGTTCCTAGATATGCTACACCCATTTCTTTGTCACTTTGTCAAAAACATTACAATCACTTAGAAACGTAGCAAAATTTAGAAAAATGTACTGGTTGCTTTTTTCCCATTCAGTTATGATTAATGGCTTCAAAAAGGACAAAAAAACCAAAACATAAAAGTATCAAGCAAGTCTATTCTAAAGTCGTGAGACTGTATTAGAAACTAGCCAAATTTTGTTTGTCGGCTGTGTGTTCGTTCCTTGCTGTTCCTGTCATGTTCTTGAGATTAGTATCTATATCCTAAATAACCTTAAACGCATCATTCTTTGTGTCAAATCAATATGAAATGGTAAAAAAAACCTGTCCAATCACCTCTTCTCAACAAGCGTACGGTGTGAGGTGCAATTCATGTCTGTAGCAGAAACAAGTCATGTGCTGAAGTTTATACTACTTAGAGTTCAAAATTGTAATAAACCTCAAACCATAAGTATGAGCAATTGTAATGCTTGGCCCAGCAAGCCCTACCAACAAGTCCTTTATGTATCATTTATAGAGCTGTCAAACATAATTGATGCTCAGTCAAATGTCAAATACGATCCTACAGGCAGCATGAATAATGGGTTTGAACATGGTTTAAAACGTGTTTAATGGCTCCCTCTTCACACACTTCATTAGGGAATGAGCGGAACACATACCGAGACAGAAATAGAGAGCGACGGGGAGGGGGAAGTGTTCAGACTGTGTGAAGTAGTCCCCGCTGCAGAGGAAGGGAAGAAATTAAGAAAAGTGAGAAAGTGTGTTAGTCACCGTTTGTGTGTGTGAGAGAGAGAGTGGCCGTATTAGTCAGAGTCGGGATGAAAGCATGTTTGACTCAGGTGGTTTCAGCTGACGCGTGGGAAATTGGGTTTTGGCTCGGCAAGTTTCGTGTTTCAACAAGACACGATCCCAACTTCTAACAATTAGGCCTCTCCGTCTCTCCCTCATTCTGATGGGTAGCTATTCCGTGGAACGCTGAGTCATCGGCCGTCATTTGGGTGTGGGGCGATATGTTTTCTATGGCATTGCCATAAGCGTGCTCAATTCTGAGAGATTCGTGGAGCTATAGTGGAAGTTGTTTGTTTTTTCCCCCCAAAAATATTAAAGTGATAGTTGTCTTTTACTCTCCCTCATGTTGTTCAAATGATTTCTTAAAATTTTTAAGTTTCCAATAGAATACGAAAGGAGAACTTTTGAAAAAAAACTGTTAATCGCTTTTTTTTAAAGGCTTCAAAAGGACACAAAAGCACCATAAAAGTATCACAGAAGTCTATTTGCGCATTGTATTTTTCAAGTCTTCTGGAGCCATATGATTGCTTAGTGTTACAGGCCAAACTTTCGTCCCTTCCTGTAGCCATGTCCTATTTTTTTTTTGTCAATTTTGCCTTAGTGGGATTAGAGGGAAAATATGGGGATTAGAGAGGGAAAATCTGAGGGAAAATTACAGGGAAAATATGATCACATCCATACCAAAAATATCTAAAAAAAAACAAAGGATCAGTGTATCCTTAAAATAAATACTAATCTAATATTCCATTGTTGAATTGTTCTCAAGGTCAACTAGCTGACTAAGTGATCCAGTTGCAGTGGTTAACAAGTTTGCCTATCAGTAAATAACAGCGTATGTGTTCCATGGAAGAAGGAAAGTTATACAGATTAAGACATGAGAGTGAGTAAATGATGACAATCCTTTTTGGGCGAACTGTGCCCTTTAAAGGAGGAGTATAACTGCACACTCACTTAAGTTTTTTTTATTATTTCCAAAGTTTATTGGAAATAATAAAAATAATCGGAAATAATAATTGAAAATACTTAAGTGAGTATGCAGTTATACTCTCTCTTTACAACGTTTTTTTCTTTAACTTGCACCCCAAAATGGTGTGCCTTTAACAATAAATTTCCCCACCCAAATTCTTGACTCTAAATCATGGACATCATAAATCAATAATTTGTGACCTTTGTGCAAAATAGGTCAGAAATAAGATTTATCATATTTGTTGTAATTGAAGCTCAGATCATTGTCGTACAGTAGCTGAAAGACCTGATTGGCGGCAGTGAATGCTCAGTTGTGACCTGGACGCGCTTATGGGCTTTTAAATGCCGGTAGCAGGTGAATGATTAGAGCTTTCAGCATGGCAGTCAGCTTGAGCATGTTTAACTTTCCTTTATAGTGCTCAGTGGTGTGAGCAAAGGTCTTGGCATCAGGTGATGTAGTAGGATTAAGTACATTACCGCTGACCCTTTGAGCTCCATACCAAATAGGAGACAGTCAACAACGTATGTGTGTACATAAACTTTTATCACAGTAACTAGCCTTTGTCTGTGATTGGCATTGATTATATGAAGTGTGCAAGTAACAGCCCTGGCAAAATCTGTTTATTTGCACAAAACATGAGGTTAATTTGTGAGAATCAAAACAGTTTGCTGAAAATAATTGCCAGAAGTTTGTCACAGGGGTTTGCCGGGAAAAACAGCCTTTTTAATGCCTGATTTTTCTTTTTTTGAGAGTGAGTTTTTGTTGTGATTTTTAAACATTGGCAAAAAAAAAAGGAGATACTTACATTTTTAGCAATTTTTGTACATCTCATTTTCCATCATTAAAGTCAACATGAAATCAAATTTGACCAAATGTACATACTACCTGTGGCCGGTTGCATAAACTGTTTAGACCAGTCTTACAAGTTAGTCATCAAATGTTTTTCTTTTTCAAATGATTTGCTAAATATGCGCACTACATTACATATTTATTACCAAATGTTTTGACATTTACAATTACACTATTGTGATGCAAGTTGTTATTTTTTTACATCCCCCCAATCCATCCGTTTCTCTTGTGCAAATTAAAATATCGTGATAATACCGTATACCGTGATAAAAGCTCAATCAATTAATCGCAACATGAAAATCTGATACCGGCACATGCCTAGTGACAAGCCTAAAATCTATATAAAATTGTCTTTGTTTGGCAAGTTAACTGCTCAGAAAACTAGCTTAGCATACTTAGCCTTACCTCTTAGCTATAACCTAAGCAAATGTTCAGTTACAACATTGTTGTACATATTATATGATCGGGAATTACAAACGATGACCATGTGGCATGATTCATTGGACAGACTGTATTGTATTTGACCCCGGTCCTCTGCAAATAACTGCAAAATTCATGATGGTTAAAATCAATTCCCAGCCCACATTTTGTTGTTGTTGTTGTTGTTGATGAACATTCTGTTTCACCTGGTAATAACATGTTGTATTGCAGAAGTAAAATGTGTTGCAAATATTATTTCATGTTATTGTATATATTCGTATATCCTAATATTGTGAGTGAATCTGCTTATAGAAATTGGTATCAGCCTTTCAATAAACCCATATCAGCTCACAACACGCTGCTAATAGGACGTCCATAGGTTTGTCATTCAACTCTCATCTCGCACCATTTTCTCAACCAAATTAAATCTGGCAGCAACATTTACAGAAATTAAGTTGGAAAAGTCAAAGAGCTTGTTTTGGAAACAAATAATTTCGTCTGCCAGAGAGACTAAGTCTTAAGTGGACAGGCGGGGACAGAGGCGGCCATCAGACCCTTTCATTCTTCTCTCTCTCTTCTTTCTCCCCTCCCCACATTTCCACTGGCGCCGCGCTCAAATGTAGTTTGTTAAGCTGGGGCCAATGTCATAAAGCCTTCCCTGTGTGTGTGTCTCTGTGTGTGTTGTTAACGTTTAACTCCTCTGTCACACACTTTGGTCACAGTATTGACCCTGTATTGCCTACAGTACGGCTCTGTGTGCATGTGTGTGAGAGATTTATGTGTTTACGCAAGTATAAGAGAGGGTGAGAAGTGTGTGTGTGTGTGTGTGTGTGTGTGTGTGTGTGTGTGTGTGTGTGTGTGTGTGTGTGTGTGTGTGTCTTAGGAGAGGGCCTAGAATTTTCCTAGTACTTTTCTCCTGCTCTCCTTTGGGCATTTGGAGCTATAAATATACCTCAGCATGCTAAAAATGTGCAACAGTGTAAGTTGTGTGTGTGTGTGTGTGTGTGTGTGTGTGTGTGTGTGTCTGTTGGAGACTTGCTCCTAGATTTGAAAACTACATGAATAAGAGTGTTGGGGTTGGTTTCTGCTAGTTTCAAATGAATTTATTTTTTTTCTCTCAGTTAACAGTCCTTTAATTTATGCATTATTTTGCTGATGTGGAGGAAAAAGTGTCACAAAACTTTGTATAGCTGTTAGGGCCTATGAAATCAGTTTTATTTTTGCCCAAAATTTCGTTTTTATATTTTTCCAAATTCTTTTTTTTTTTTTTTTTATCCGTTCGACTACATTTTAATGGTTAAATTACATTTTAGAAATCAAAAAGCATGTGTAATTAATTAAAAATCATGAAACTTATGCAATTTAACAACAATTTATTGTAAGTTTAACAAAAATTTCTGCGCCATTCACTCACACGGAGACATGCAGAACACGCAGGATTTGTATTAATTTGTCTTTTGTATCGCATTTTTTTCGCAACACAATTGTGCAAGTGTGGCAAAAAAGGTTAGCTTATAGCTGCAGTAAGTGATTTCTGAAAATGCTGTTGACATTTAAAATCACCAAAACAAACACACCCTTATCAAATAGGATTACACCCCTATCTTAATAGCTCCGCCCCCAAATTCACAAACACTCTATGCAACACAGGCAACTCTTACCTAATAAGTGTATACTAGAGATGCACCGATTACAATTTTCTAGGCCGATTCCGATTTTTCATTGAGTTTGACCTGCCGATACCGATTTTAGCCGATTCCGATTTCATTTTTTCTAACCACTTTACAGAACACACAAATATTTATTTTCTCTCTTTTCTTTAGTAGAACATTTTGCATAGAACTTTGCATAGAATTTTGCATAGAACTATCTTTTCTGACGTAGCCTACTCCAGTTCTTGTTAAAACACACCAGACATGCAAATTCTGTGCATTTTGGGCACTTTTTGTGTGAAATCATATTTATTTTGTCCATCAAAAGTGTGCTTTCACTTTAATTGAGCGTGAGCAGTGCAGCAAAAATAGACTCTGCGCCGAAACCCCGCTTCACTGCTGCTCACGCGACGCTCCTGCTCGACGCTCACGCGCTGCTCCTGCTCCTGGTGTGAATGCACCCATTGATTAACATGCACACCGAAAATAATACGCGCTGCTCACGCTTGCGGTGTGAAACGGCCGTAATTCACAAGGTTTCCTACATGTGCGTTCCGTGTGCATGTGTGATGCTGATGTTGCGCGATGTTAATCATGAGTGTATTTGACCGGCATAAAATCGGCATATGTCAGACTGACCGACCGGTCGCCGGTCATGGCCGATCACGTGAAAATCGGCCAGTTCCGGTCACCAGCCGATCAATCGGTGCATCTCTAGTGTATACGCCCCTTACTGCTGATTGGCTACAAGTGTTTTGGTGCTCAGTCCGATCTACTTTCAACAGCGTTTCTCAGAAATACCTTACTGCACCTTTAAAGGCCGGATCATTCCAAGAGCGATAACTTTAATGATAGCTATATTATCGTCCACACCAACAGATAATAACGTTCTATTTATTATACACGCATACTCCAGTTATGTCTTCTGCTGTTTTAAATGGTCAAGCTCTTTAAATTTTGGTGGATTCTTATTGGCTGTCAATGTCTTTATCATTCATTTACTGGAAAAAAAGTTTTCTGAAAATTATTCCAACGATATTGTTCCTCTGTGTTGTTATCATTATAGTTGTGGTATCTCACAGAATTAGTTTAACTACTTTAAATTAATCAGTGTGGCAAGCTACACTTTCAATGTAACAAACTCTGTACTTTATGGCCTTACATGTCCATTCACTTGGTTTTTGCTGTTATTTGGTTCTTGGCAGAATATTTACCCATTTGTTGCACATTTGTAGAGCAGATGGGAGAGTTTGTCGACAGACACAGGCTATATGATGTTTTTTTGCAGTTATTTGTTTGGTGGTGATTTGTTAGTTGTGTAATGTACTCATTCTTCTCATTTCACACACACACACACACACACACACACACACACACACACACACACTTGGGAATGTCCATTCTGAATCTGTCTTGTGTGTCATTTGGGCTTTATATGCCGGTGGTCCCCTCATGACATCAGCACCCCCAAGTCATCTCAGATGTTCTTTTTGTTTCTGTCAAACAAAACTTGAATCTCTGGAAAGTTTCTTTGGCTGACTTCAGTTTCATGTTCTCAATTCAAATTCCATTTGCAAGAGACAAACTCCCATTTCGAGCTCTTGTTTTCTCACATCATCCTCTTTCGGTTTTGTCCTGGACTGTGTAAATGGGATCAAAGTGGCAAGCGGTAATAGCTGAGTTTTGAGAAGAAACGGTTGGAAAAAAAAATCACGCTTTTCACAGGGTTCTCTGGGTCATTCTCTAAAGATGTTCTCTGTTTTTCTCTGTCTGTCTTCTGCTCTCTCCCACGTCTCACTTTCTCTCCCTCTCTCTCTAATCTCTTTCTCTTTCACACAAACTGTTCATTGGTTTAGGATGTGTGCATTTGTGTTCCTCTAAGATAGTTATTCAGACACTCTGATGTAATTGCTACTTTAAAGACTTCATTAAATGCACACAAACTATGACAAATGTAACAACTTTTTACACAGGAAGTTTAGGTGGGACATTAGTTTAAATAGTTGCCATCACAGGTGGTATTGGGGGAGGGGCATTCTCGTTTTAGAGAGCATTTGATAGAACACAAATGATCAATACTTTGTTTTGATGAGATCTTTAATGTTCTAGGAATAAGAAACAAATTAAAGCCCTATTTGGATGGGACTGGTTTCCCATGGGGTTGTTAGAGAAATTCATGTTTCACAGACGTACTTTGCGATTTCAATCCCGTCAGAATTTGTGGTGGTTTTTTCACACAACCTCAGTAAAAATTCCAGAGCAAATGACCTACTGTTTTCTGGCGAACTCAGCGGTCCTCTGAGAAATCGAATCGAGTCGAGTGATAAGCATTGTAACTCAAACGTCATTTAGAAAACTAGTCCCGTCCGAATGGTTTTGCAGCCTGTAGTCTGTGTAAGAATAAATATTTTAGTTGATTGACAGCCCTTCCCCATGTGAAAAAGTGTGCTTAATTGTATTGAATGTGCACTTGTAATGTACTTCAAATCTTAAAAGTATATTTTTTAAAAACTTTACTTGAAGATAATATAATAATACTGAATGAAAAGGCCCTTAAAAAAGAGTTTCTTAACACACTTTAAAGGAATAGTTCACCCAAAAATGAAAATCATCCCATAATTTACTCACTTTCAAGCCATCCTAGGTGTATATATGACTTTCTTCATTCAGCCGAACACAATTGGAATTATATTAAACAATATTCTGGCTCTTCTCAGCTTTGTAATGGCATTGAATAGAGTTTTTGAAGCACATCCATCCATCATAAAAGTAATCCGTACAACTCCAGTGGATTAATAAATCCTTCTGAAGTGAAGCGATGGGTTTTAGTAAGAAAAATATCCATCTTAATAAACGATCACTAGCTTCCGGCTACGGCTGTATGCGCGTTCACTAGCGAGCCGAGTTCCGGCGGAAAGGTGACCTCTGACCCAACGTATGATGTAGGCGTAGCTTAAAGCTGCAGTCCGTAGTTTTTGCTCTTCGCTCTTTTGCTCTTTTGCTCATCTCTGTTCAATTGCATTTATTCGCGGAATTATCAACTTTACGTGGGTTGTGCCTCGGCACGGCACAGCACGGATGAATCCAATGTTTTGAGGAGAATGTACGGCTGTCAGTCACCGCGCCGGTGTGGATACTGTCATTCAGAATCACAGATTCTACTTTTTGGAAGTATGACCAACATAAGAATTTTCACCGGAAAATGTCATCTGAACAAGTATATAACATCCACTTTTGTTCTGACCAACAAAGGGAAAAAAGCATTGCAGTAAATCGCGCTGATTAAATCTAACGATCGTTTATCATATCACGTCAAACCGTGCAAATTATACTTTGTTCTCAAATTGTTAATTTTAAGAACATCAGCATTGCGCGACTACATTTTAATGCCCTTCCTATATTTATTCTTGTTTTCACATGGGCCCGGTTGCAGTCTCTTGTTTTCTTAAGCCACTCCGAAGTCTGAAGTCTTTTGCATTTTACAACGGGTGAATCTCCAGTTGTAAAGTTGATAATTCCGCAAATAACTGCAATTGCAGATTTCGAACAGAGATGGCGACGAAGAGGAAAAACTACGGACTGCAGCTTTAATATTACATTTAAAGTTAATGTATTTTAAACTGACTAGGCTACTTACAGTAAGTGGGTCAAAAAACAAGATCTCTTAAGTTCAGCTAATTGCATCTAATAAAATTTTTAAATATGATACATTTTCATTTAATTGCAATTAACACGCAGTTATGTGTCTGAAAATGTTGCACTTATGTATATTCTTTTAAATGCTGTAAAAAAGTACTACTTTTTCACTAGGGACTATATGTATAATCATCAGCTTGCCACCTTTCTCTCTAGATACTGGCATTGGCATCAGCCATTAAAAAAAACATATCGGACAATCACTAATGCTAATGATTTTAGTTAGTGCTGTCAACATGACCTGTCCACACTGGAAGATGAGCACAAAGGGTGTTGCGATACATTATCATGAGAGAATTTCCTCTTAGAGTTAATGAGTAATGAACACTGTGTGTGTTTTAGTTAATGACTAAATGATGTCCAGCAGGTTGTCTGTGAGCTAACGCCTCTGAAATGACAATTTAATGCCAAAGTGTGTATTTTAAATTTTTAAATTTTATTTTATAGAATACTTTATGCCTATTTTACAGTTTTATGTGCAGCGATGCCAATCAGTAAGCCATTTTCAGATTAATTCCTCTGATAAATATAAACACTGACTGTATTTGGGGTGGGATTATCTGTTTGTTTGGTTAATATAATTATTTGAAAAAGAAAATACAACTACAACAAACTGACTGTTTGTGCTACAAACATAAATACAGTAATATATAGAACCGGCCAAAGCACCTTAGCAACCAAACAACATGTTTAAAAACACTCAGAGCAACTTAGCAACAGCACAACAATACATACAATCCATTTCAAACACCTTAGTAACCTCACAACAATGTGCAAAAACAGTTCAAAACACTGTAAAGCAACAATGCATAAACACATTCAAACCACCCTAACAACCACACAAGTGTAACAATCTCAGAAACAGTATAAAAATGTACTACTGTTTTACTATTAGGTTTTAATAATCGTTCTAATTCTTTGAGGATAATGAAGTCTGCACTACAACTATAACGAGACAGAGAAAAAGTAATCACTTTCAGAATGATTTTTTACCAGCTGATGAATAATAAAAACAATGACAACCAATCAGAATCCAGCTTTATTTTAAAGAGACTTTAAAGCGCTTTAGCATTTAAAGCAGCAGAATACATAACTACGGCGCACGTTTAGAAGAAACAATGTTATCGTCCCAGTTTTGCACTGGCAAACACCACTCACATCTTCTTCAGAAAGTGTTGAAATCTAACTATTTTCACATATCCATTTGGTGCCGCTGTGGCACAGAAATGACACACCTCACCTTAAAGAGAGAGGGGAAAAGCACATCATTTGAGACCGAGAGGAAGAAAGGGTGTAAATAACTCTCGATGGAGGAAGGAGAGGGTGTTTGTGAACAGCATAAGTGGAAAAAGAAAGTTTCCTGTTGAAGAGACGGAGAGTGTGATGGAGGCAGCGAGAGGGGCAGAGGTGTGCTAGTGAGGGGGTGTGAGAGGGACCGATAATGTTTCATTTGTTTTTGAGGTCAATAGCTTGAATGCCTCTGGGATGGAAATGTGTGTGGGACCCCGTTAGCATCTCAGACAGAATGAATGGAAGAGTTTGTGTGCTTGTGTGTGTAATACGTTAGAGATGCACCGATTGCAATGGTCTTGGCTGATTCCGATTTCCTGGTTTTTTTTTTGTATGTGTGACCTGCTGATGCCGATCTTGACGATTATTATTATTTTCTTTTTAAGAACTATAGTTGACAGCATATACAAACACAAATCTACTTTTTTTCAATGCAAATTAAATTTTTTATCAAAAAACAAGTAAAAAGTCAGTGATAAAATAAGAACAAATAAACAAATTGCAAACAACATCACAAATAAATGCAATAGAAAAAAGAGAGATGAAATAAACACTTAAGTTTTTCATGTGGGTTGAACAGTAGGTTAGTATTCAGGTAAGAAATACTACAGAAATTAAAGTAAATAACACTGGATAGTCTTCATTGTAAAAATTAAACGCTGATTAATGCGTACAATTAGTTACAAAAGTTATTCAGTCAAGAGCAGAGAGTGATTTTCTTTGTTTTGTTCTTTGATTAACATGACAGACAGCAGCAGGAATATTAGACTGCTGTCACTTTAAGAGCTGCACGGATCCAGTATACTGTTAAACAACATGCGTTATCTTTCTCAACTATTTACGTTCCAAAACTGACTGTGTTTAACTGATTACTTGTCAAGACGGGCATTTTGACATAATTTTGTGTGTATTTGACCGTTTAAGTGAAGTAAGCCACTCATTTTGGTACTTGTGACTCACAAGCTGTTTAAGAGGCGGCTTTATGTATGCACCAATTATATCGATTGTTGGTGCGTGCGAAACCTGTAGGAATTAACCCTTCGCTAAGCCACGCCCGAAAACCGCCACTGGCCAATCGTGTCTTAGCAACCGTAACTAGGCGCGGGAGGTCTGGCAAGCTTTCGAGCGAGGGAAACATGCCGAAGCGTTGTGCGTATGGATTGTGCAAATCTGATACCCGGTATCCAAAAAGTTTGGATGGGGGAGTGGAATTTTTTTTCCTTCCCTAAAATCTAAAAGCCAAGGGGAAATGATGTGCGTGGATCAAGCAGTGTGGCAGAACCCATTCACAACTAAATGTCGACAGGATTAACAAAAACACCTATTGCTTGGAAGTTGGAAATAATGACGGTTCTTTGTTCATAATGCATATGTTTTAACTTAAAATAAGACGATTAAAGAAAAGACGGAGGCTCACTGACATACTTTAAAATATATTTCAGCATTTTGTTAATCTGCTGCTTGCACTGGGACTATAGGCTTTAGCTTCAATTTTTATGAAATTATTCTCTAATCGGTTGCATATTATGTCGTGGATATATCCCTCGAATGCATACTGCAGTCCCTTTTGTCTTGTTCTCTCAGATATTTCACATGTTCGCCAAAAATTACTAATTATCTCATTGATAATGTCTGACACCGGTGCTAATTACACACTGTAATAGACGTGCCAGTCGCGAAAGCTTGACAGGCATAGCAACAGTAACTAGGGAGGGCGGGGCTTAGCGAAGGGTCAATTAGTCAAATTATGCTCAATACAGTATAAGCACTATTTAATCGGAGCGAATGAGACGAGTGAGTGAGAGGAGGCGGGTGCGTCACTTCGTCATTGGAGAGAAGAGAGCGAGAATGCACAGCTGATGTTATTGCCTGTGCTGCTGGCAACAAATGGCCCGCGCATTCAGAAAATCGACTGATTTCGGTCCCTGGCCGGTTGATCAGTGCATCTCTATAATACATACCGCCTGTTTACGAGTAAATATCAGAATTTTGGTTTTAAGTATAATTTAAAATGCTAGCTTTTAGGGCTGCACGATTAATCAAAATATACCGAAATTGCGGTATGTACATCGGCTGAAATAAATATATGCGCTCATAAATACGCGAGCAGCTCATGATCCGCCGGTGTTTTTAGCATCTCAGAGCGGCTCGGTTTGCAGTAAATGCTGCTCCACACGAACCCCATCTCTCCATCTGAGATGGGCTTGGCGGTGATGGCGCAGTGGATAAGACACATGCCTTTGGTGTGAGAGACCCGGGTTCGAATCCACTGTGCGACACCAATGTGTCCCTGAGCAAGACACTTAACCCCTAATTGCTCCAGAGGTGTGCGACCTCTGACATACATAGCAATTGTAAGTCGCTTTGGATAAAAGCGTCAGCTAAATGAATAAATGTAAATGAATAAATGTAAATGCATCTGCTCTGAGTTTAGGTCACTTAAACGTGCATTTGGGAACGCAACATGTTCACACCCAACCATCTTCCCAAACTAGTAATGAGAAGCGCTTATCACCAAAAGAGAAGCAAAATAAAAGTTTGAGAGTTTAATAAAGAAATATTTTATTTATTTATGAATATTGACAAAATGTTGCACAAATTGTGCAGGCCTACTAAAAAGCACAGCAAACCTAGATTTTTTTATTTTTTTATCCCCAAATCGTGCGGCCCTATTAGCTTTCAAAATCTGGAAAATAAGACTGATTTCTTTCGATCATTTGCATGAACGCTGGTGTGTTTTGTTCAATAGGTTTCAGGGCGTCCTGTTCAGACCTGTATGCATGACATCTACCGCATGCCTCTCCTGCACGTTCTACATGAGAGACCTGCAGCAAACGCATGGGAACTCCCTCAACACAGACACATGCAGGACAGGTCTGCAGGTTATGGACACAGGCAGGTGGCTGCTGGGATTGTGTGCAGTTTCTCTTCATTCACATGAGAGAAACCCGATCCTTCACACATTTCAGCCCTGGCAGCTGTGCTGAGAGCCATGAGACATGTGTATGTGTTTTTACGTATTTGTTCTGGGTCTACAGTAACTCTTGGAATGTGGTCAGTTTGTTGAAAACTCCCATTTTTCATCCGTAAATATATCTTTAAAGTCGACATGGAACGGAAGTTTGGATAGTCTTTTCTTCTCTACTGTGACGTATATCCGAGTGAAACGGCTTCTCGATTGGGCGGGATTTGATTTCGTCCTTCGGGAATTGATTGGATGGTAGGAAGTTGGGCATTGCTAACTAAATGGAGGCAGGTCTGAATGGCAGTTTGCAGTCAACTGTGGAGGATATACTGTAAAACACCATCCTCCGTCGAGACATACACCGCCGTTCGAAAGTTTGGGGTCGGTAAGATTTTCAATGTTTTTAAAAGAAGTCTCTTCTGCTCACCAATGCTGCATTTATTTGAGAAAAAAATACAACTGCAAAAAAAACAGTAATATCGTTAAATACTATGACAATTTAAAATAACTTAAATTTATTCCTGTGATCAAAGCTGAATATCAGCATCATTACTCCAGTCTTCAGTGTCACATGATCCGTCAGAAATCATTCTAATATGATGATTTGATGCTCAAAAAAACATTTATTATTATTATTATCAATGTTGAAAACAGTTGTGTACAATTTTTTTCTAGATTCTTTGATGAATAGAAAGTTCAAAAGAACAGCATTTATTTAAAATAGAATCTTTTGTAACATTATAAATGTCTTTACAGTAACTTTTGATCAATTTAATTCATCCATGATGAGTAAAAGTATTGATTTCTTTTATTTCTTTCCCCCAAAAATAAAAATCCTTACTGACCCCAAACGTTTGAACGGTAGTGTTTAATGTAACAAAAGCTTTCTATTTCAGATAAATGTTGTTCTTTTGAACTTTCTATTCATCAAAGAATCCTGAAATAAAAATGTAAACAACTGTTTTCAACATTAATAATAATAATTATGAGAAATGTTTCTTGAGCATCAAATCATCTTATTAGAATGATTTCTGAAGGATCATGTGACACTGAAGACTGGAGTAATGATGCTGAAAATACAGCTTTGATCACAAGAATAAATTACACTTTACTATATATTCACACAGCTGTTTTACATTGAAATAATATTTCACAATATTACAGTTTTTTGGAGTTGTATTTTTAATCAAATGAATGCAGCCTTGGTGAGCAGAAGAGACTTCTTATAAAAACCTTAAAAATATTACTGATCCAAAACTTTTGACTGGTAGTGTATGTCATGAAGGGAACGAGGGAGGGGAGGTTAGCATATTTGATTAAAGATTATGAGGGGCATATGAATTTAAAAAAAAAAAGTGCACATAACATTTATTATGCACTGCAACATTGTGTAAAAAAAAAAAAAAAGTCCATTTTGATTTCGCACATGAATGCAGTTTTCTTTTCATGTCTTACTGCATTTTTTAAATAGCCTTTTGTCTTTGGGGTCTGTTTGCTTTTGCTAGTCAGACTAGAGAGCATTTTATGGACAAAAATGGACACGCCCCTGAGTGCGAGATGACTCATCAGTTCATTTCCAGAAGTGAAATACTGTAAATTTGAAATGGTTATATACCGTGCTAAGCTTTAATTTACTCACCTTTTCAGAGTAAATCAGCATATAGATGATCTTTAGGATCTATGTAAATACGTACATTTTCTAAGTAGTTACACATTTAATGAAAGATATAAATATTGCTGTTAAAGTTCTCACAAGGTGTCTTAATATTTTCTACATTTGCAAAGAAAGAAAGAGAAAGGGAGTGGGAAATGAGAAATGGAAAGAAAGAGCGAGGATAAGAATTGTTTGTTGAAAAATGAGACAGTCTGGATATTATTATTGAAGGTGGGGAGTTTTTGTGGTTTCTGCTCACTGTGGGTGGAGCAAATTAAACAAGAAACTCACTTCTGGGCATCAGAGTATCCAAACATCATTTACAGCCCCCTTCTTAAAGGGACAGTTACACCACTCCAAAAGCCTCTCATTCAAAGGTTTTCATTTTTCTCCAGTCAGTAGGCTAAAGCGGTTCATTATTTTCTTTTTATGTTTCTGTGTGATAATAGATCATAATTGAGTTCAATTAAAGCATAATTAAATCTCTCTTGAATGCGTGTGTGTTACAGACCAGTGCGCGTGCAGTGAGGAGACGTCGGAATGCGCTTGATTGTTGGACCTTCATCCCAATGAGGTGCGTAAATCAAACCCGCAGCATCCTCTGCCATCAGTGCCCTGACAGTGTGTCTGCACTAAACATGAACAAAATTACATCAATTACATACTCTGTGAGCTCCTCATGCAACTCAAGTTCACGATTTGTTTTTATTAAAGAGTTATATATACAGACCTGCAAACTTGTCACTTTTCGGCGACAATCGCCGTGTTCTTGGTCAATTGGGTCATTTACGTGAATCGTGTAGAACCGGAGAGTTTTTTTTCCCGGGGTAGGCTGCCCTTCATCTGCATGCCATGCAGGCTAGAATTGCGAAACATTATTGGATAATTCTTATAATTGACATTTCTCTGGGCCAATCGGAATCTTAGCACTTTTTCTCTTGGCCAATCGGAATCTTAGCACTTGCGTCAGAATCTTGAAGCACACAGCGTCAACTGAGCTCGCCATTGGATGAGACACCTGACTACCACGCGAGTCTGATGGAAACTCATAACATGAAGGAATCTTATGTGAAATTTGAGGTAAACTTCACAATAATAATTGGGAATGTGCTAATTAGACTGGAGTGAGACCATAGACGTCTTTCGAGCTGTTGTGATTTTTTTTTGCCGCTCTAATGATGCGTGAACGTGACAGTCACACAGATCGCTGTGAACCGATCACCTGTTCTGCTTTACAGCACCACAAAAAAACATGAATGAACTCAGGGCTCGACATTAACGCTTGTGCGGGACAAGGGGAATTTTTGAAAGGGCAAGTGAAAGATAATTTTACTTGCCCGACCGAACAAGTAGCTTAACTTTAGTAACAAAAAGTAACCAGGCCAGACCTGCATCAAGAAGCATCGAAACGCAAGAATGATTGTGATTTTATTAGCAGCTACATTCAATGTAAACAGCGATTGATAATGGGTAGTGTATTTCTGGGAACAACGGCGCGTTGTTTTTGTTCTATTTCACCAACGAAAATGTTTCCAAAGGAAAGCAACAGCAGCGCGGTGTTTTGTTACTGGCAGTTTAGTATCATGTTTAAGTGTTGCATTTTTTTATTTGTATATTCAACCATTTATTTAAAACATCAATCTCATAACATTATTTATTGCAGTTGTAATTTTGCATTGCAAATTATTTAATTTGATGGGTAACAGCCCTATGTCTTATTATTATAACTGAATTTATTGATCACATGTAAGAATTTGACATGAAATATGATGCATACATTTAATAAGGTAATAAAAATTCTCTTTATAAAAACAAACAACACTCTGGGGTAAATATCACAAATATGAAGATTTAAGTATGTAAAATCTGAAAATATTGCTTCAGAATAAATATTTACACCACCAAAAAATCCCCCCTCCCATACATGGTACAGTACATACAATTTGCTATGTACTGTACCTGATAGGACCCAAGTCCTACCACCCCCCGGAAGACATGTCACCTTGTTCACCACTGTTGAGTTTGCAGGTCTGATATATAATATCTCACTTTCAAATTGTATATATAATGTATTAGGGGTGCAACGGAACACAGGAGTCACGGTTGGTACGCACCTCGGTTTTGGGGTCACGGTTCGATGCAAGTTTGGTACAACTGGAAATACTAGGTTTCGTTTCATTTATTTTGAAAAGACTGTAGTGCAGTTTGTTCCACCAAGCGGCATTTAGTCCCCCCTGAGGTAGTTGGTACAGTTCAGCCTCCTTTACTGTATTACGCACTAGCCTACAATGTCATTTCTGCCGAATGATTTCAGTCAAACATGGTACATAAAGAAATCGACCCATTTTGCAGATGTTGAAGTTTAGCGTCAAGCTTACAATAGATCTGTTAGTGAACATTTCCAAGTGACATTCATTCCCTTAATGTAATTTATTCATACATGTAATTTACTTACTATTTCTTTATTCTGTGAAATATATTATTTATTTGTGTAACCAACATGGTTTTTGTTATGAGTTACCTTTTGAAATACACTTTCATATTTTATGGCTGTATAAATATAGCGATGAATCATATTGAGCTGTATCATCTATCTTATGAGGTGCATTGTGTTGTTGGCAATGACCTTTGAATCCTGTTGACGCATTGAAGAGTGTTTTGGTGCAGGACAAATGAAGAAATGTCTTAAATGGATAGACTTGTTGAGAGCTTGTTTAGTGAGACATAAACCTTCCTCAGATGTTAAGCTGACAGTTACAGGTCGAGGGTATGACCATGACTGTAAGTCATTTTATATCATGGTATATCACAATCTAGTTATTTGGCCAGACATCGAACAATACATTTTAATATGTATTATTATTATTTTTAATATTAAATAATCATTTAAAAGTAATTTGTTGTTTGGAATAATCCAGCAAATTAAATACTTTTATTTTCTCATTGTATTCAGAAGTTGGTGAACATAAACAAAGAAATAGGCATCAGTGCAAAAGACACTTCACATTTTGTAACTCTTGAATTGAAAACAAAATACTGGTAAAAACTAATGCTATAAAATAGATACTTCAGACCCTAAATTCTGGTTGAATGAGCTACAATCGTTGTAATATATCCATCGGGAAAAAAATTATTGCTTTATAGACAATTGTGACTGCCCATGAGTTTAACAACACTCTTTAATGATAGCTGTTATAGGGCTGTCACTAACGATTATTTATTTATTTATTTATTTATTGGTAATGAAAATACACCTCAGCAAAGAATAGCTATTAAAATGACTTAAAATACATAATAACAATGAAGCAATACTATTTGGTTCAAATAAAGTATCAAAAACAAGTAATCATATGGTTTTAAAATAATATAATAGTTAATATAAGATAATATAATATACATTATATAAACAAGCATCTTATGTACATTATGCATTATAACAAATGCCTGCAGAGTGCGCCAACGGCCGGGTGTTGTTACACTTTACAGCGGATCAAATCCTTTTTTCAAACTGGCCAAATAACATTTAATTCAGATGTTTAATTAATCTTTCAAATTTGACAACTTCTTTACGATAGAAATACTACAGCCATTGTAATTTCTTGAACAAGAATAATGTGGACATCAAAAAATGCAAATTCAGAGCGAGGGTTTAAACTTTTATTTTGAAGTCGCGATGAAGTGTTTGCATATTTAGAAATATATTAACGTATTCTCCTGTGTTGGCGTAGGTTTATAAGTGATTTACATTACACATCTGATGAAATGGTGCAGATTGCGATACCAGATGAACTTTATAAGCAACCCAAACTCACAGCATATGTAGAGATGGAGTTTGAGACGCCCTCCACGCATGTAAATGATAACAGTTGGTGTGGAGCAGCATTTACTGTGAATGGAGCCACTGTGAGATGCACGTAACCTACACACATGTAAATAAATATTAAGCCCACAGGGCATATATTGATTTAATTGAATCACAGCCTTTGTGAATTTTTGTGGTCCTTTGTGGTATTAAATGGTTTTAATATAGAAAACAGTCTAATAGTGCGGTTCATGGATTCTTGTCTGTGCGCCACTTACGGTATTTTGCCGGTTACTCGACACGGGTAAATTGCAATCAAGGATTTTTTTAAAAATTGAGTACTGGAATTTAATCGAGGAATCGTCCTAAACTATTATACCGCCATGAGATGAAGTTGGTAAAATTTTCTTTATGTTACTACTGTACTGGAAATTTATAAGACAAACTTACACTCTTTCATCTTTCTCTTTCTCGCTTCAGCTGTCTGTTTGCAGTCTCGCTGACAAACAGACACGACACATTGCTGCAACCCAACCCCCTCAGTTTCCTCTCCATCACCAGCCAATCAAATGCACTCTGAAAATAAATTATCCAATCATGGCAAGCAAGTGACAAGTGGGGCCCAATCACAGCTCCCCAATGTAAACCAAGCACAGCAGCAAGGACCTGCTGGCAACCAAGGGTCAAAGGGCAGTGGGTCTGGGAGCCATGGAGTCAAATCCAACCAGATTTCTCCTGGCAACCCTGGACTGAAGAGCCTCAACCAATCCGGTGGTGGCATTGGTGGGATGATGAAGACCAAGGCAAAGAGGGAAAGGAGCGTCTCCATGGACACAGGAGACCAAAGAGAGTCACTCACCCCTGTTTTGGAGCCAGATGCCAAAGGTAGGCGTAATGAATCTCTCATCCGAATGCCCACCAGCCGCCCACAGTCCACTGAACAAAATGCCACGAGGTTTATCAAAACATCAGATCCAATCTGACTGACTAGCTTTACTTTATGTAATATCTGTTAGTTTTCTGAGCCACCTGATAAACAAATAACTAATCACTGGATTTGACTTTATGCACCTGTATATCACGGCCTGAAACATACAGTATATATTCAATTCAATTCAATTCAATTCAAATTTATTTGTATAGCGCTTTTCACAATACATATTGTTTCAAAGCAGCTTTACAGAAAGTGCATTTCAGAAATGTACGTAAAAAATACAGTTAGTTAATCATCATGTATTAATTTAGGGCATAACATATCGCCGGCGTTGCGTCGTCTCTTCACAGGCGTCGAGTCGTCTCATCGCAGGTGTTGGGGACTCTGAAGTCTCCGTGAGAGGCTGGATACAAACTGTAGCTGAAGAACGCTATTTACCTCGGGACTAGCGTCCCGAGATAACAGCAGAAAAGCAGATGGGAAATAATTAGCGTAGCTGCTGTTCATAATATTAATGCATTCGATCTGATTCAACAGTAGTATAAGAGGCAAGCATTATGTGAATGCTTGGCTGAAGAGATGCGTCTTTAATCTAGTTTTGAACTGGGAGAGCGAGTCTGAGCAACGAACAGTATCAGGAAGGCTATTCCAGAGTTTAGGAGCTAAATGCGAGAACGCCCTCCCTCCTTTAGTGGATCTGGATATCCTAGGAATGACCAGAAGCCTCGAATTTAGGGATCTTAAAGAACGCGATGGATTGTAGGGCGATAGAAGGTCCATTAAATATACAGGAGCTAGACCATTTAGGGCTTTATAGGTCAGTAATAGTACTTTGTTATTGATACGGAACTTAATAGGTAACCAGTGCAGAGATGATAAAATTGGTGTTATATGATCATATTTTCTTGACCTAGTAAGAACTCTAGCAGCTGCATTTTGCACTAACTGTAGATTGTTTATTGAGGATGTAGGACAACCAGCTAATAAAGCGTTACAGTAATCTAGTCTTGAGGTCATGAATGCATGAACTAACTTTTCTGCATCAGAAACAGATAGCATGTTACGTAGCTTAGCAATATTTCTAAGGTGGAAAAAGGCTGTTCTTGTAACATATGAAATATGATTTTCGAAAGACAAGTTGCGGTCTAGTATAACACCCAGGTCTTTTACTGTAGTGGATAAAGTAACTGGACATCCTTCTAAATTAAAGTTGTATTGTACGAGGTTTTGTGGGTAGTTTTTTGGACCAATAAGTAATACCTCCGTTTTATCTTAATTTAATAGCAGGAAATTACACGTCATCCAGCATTTTATATCTTTAAGACACTCTGTCAATTTAGATAAGTTAGTGTTTTCATCTGGTCTTGATGAAATATATAATTGAGTGTCATCAGCATAACAGTGGAAATTAATTCCATGTTTTCTTATAATATTACCCAGTGGCAGCATATATATTGAGAATAGCAGAGGGCCTAACACCGATCCTTGCGCCACTCCATAGTCTACTGACGTTATCTTCGATTTTTCACCATTTAAACAGACAAAATGGTAACGGTCTGATAAGTACGATCTAAACCAGCTTAATGCCTGTCCCTGAACACCAGTGTAGTTTTGTAGTCGATCCAAGAGTATTTTATGATCTATAGTGTCGAACGCAGCGCTAAGATCGAGTAGAACTAGTATTGAGATACAGCCTTGGTCAGAAGCTAAAAGTAAATCATTTGTAATTTTAACTAGCGCAGTTTCTGTGCTATGATGCGGTCTGAATCCTGACTGAAATTTTTCATAGATATCATTTTCTTGCAAGAAAGAGCACAATTGAGCGGACACAATTTTTTCTAGTATTTTAGATATAAATGGAAGATTTGAAATGGGTCTGTAATTTGCGAAGTTATTTTGATCTAATTGCGGTTTCTTAATAATAGGTTTTATTACTGCCAGCTTAAATATTTTTGGAACATGACCTAAAGATAAAGACGAGTTAATAATATTGAGAAGAGGCTCTTCCACTACAGGTAACACTTCTTTCAGTAGTTTAGTGGGTATTGGGTCTAATAAACATGTTGTTGGTTTCGCTGCAAAGATAAGTTTATTTAGCTCTTCCTGTCCTATAGTTGTAAAGCGGTGTAGTTGTTCTTGAGGGGCGATAATTGAGGCTGAATCATAAGACACCATAGAGGATTGTACATTTACAATTGTATTTCGGATGCTTTCTATTTTCTCATTGAAGTAATTCATAAAATCATTACAACTATACTGTAACGGAATATTTTGCTCTGGTGATGTCTGTTTATTTGTTAGTCTAGCCACGGTGTTAAATAAAAACCTTGGATTATTTTGGTTATTTTCTATTAGTTTGCGGAGATGCTCAGCCCTGGCTGCTTTTAGAGCCTTTTTATAACGTGACATACTGTCTTTCCACGCGATTCTAAAGACCTCTAAATTAGTTTGTTTCCATTTACGCTCTAAGTTACGAGTTTCTCTCTTGATAACATGTGTAGTACTATTGTACCATGGTGCTTTAGTTTTCTCTCTAACCTTTTTTAATCTAATTGGTGCAACAATATCTAATGTACTAGAGAAAATGGTGCTCAAACTGCTAGTCATTTCCTCTAGTTCATCTGTTTGTTGGGGTTCACTGAGCAGCTGAGATAGATCAGGTAAGCTATTTGTGAATCCTGGATATAACCCGTATCCTTTCAGTGAAACGGGTGTAAAATCCGACGGTCGATTGGCGCGAGGCCACGCGTGAAATGCTAGCGGGCTAAAAGGCTAGTAGCTGGGATTCGCAAAGTTGGATCTAAGTAGCGATATCAAAGCAATCCGATTGTTTTTTATAGGGAATAGTATCGAGGATAAGTTCACACGATATAAAAATAGAAAGTACTTGTTTATAAATGAGTGGTAAAGAAGAAAATCAAGGATTAATGAATCAATTCGACGGAGCTCCAAACACAAACAATCACCGCACGCGCATGCGCTCTGTCACCGGGGATAAGGAATAATTTTCCTTATAGGAATAATGGAATAATGGAATAATTCCTTAAAAGGAATAATAATCCATTTCAACAACAACAACAAACTAAATCGAACTATCTTCAATTTTCCTTTAACTCAAATCCCACTGATATATATATATATATATATATATATATATATATATATATATATATATATATATTTATATATATATATATATATATATATATATATATATATATATATATATATATATCAGTGGGATTTGAGTTAAAGGAAAATTGAAGATAGTTCGATTTAGTTTGTTGTTGTTGTTGAAATGGATAGGACCTGTGTAAGGTGGTGCATATTATAATGAATTTTTATCATTTTTTTGCAAATATTTGTCATTTATTTGTAACGTACATATGTTAAAACTGTTTGTATTTTTGGAAACCTTTTCCACCTTAGTTTGCTCACAAAATTCAATTTGTTAATATTGATATTTGATGTTAGATTCTGACATTCATTAGTAAGAGAGAGATTGACACACCGTTAACCTTTAACATTTTAATAATTTGTTTTGGCTTTTGTAAACAAAATCATTATAATATAATGCTTACTATTTTTACACGGCTTACTATTTTAGGAAGGAGATTTCTCAGAAATGGATCATCATACTTGGGTCCTTGGGATTAAAAAGTTAGAAAATTGTTAGTCTATTCCCGTCTAAGTTGATGGTTCTGTGTCTAAATGGCCAGAATATGCTGTAAAGTGGACCAGACTTATGCCCATTATTAAAAGTCAGGCAATGGGAGACTAGCATACTACAAACACACATCTGTGTACACATAGCATATATGATACTCAATAGGTCATGCACAACCAAATTCAACACTACACATATTCATTTTACTAATTTTTCTGTATCACTGTATCTCTCAATCAACAACATAAAAAGGCCATACTTCTGGAATTCCCCTTTTAACTGGAAACACAGTAAAGATGAAACTGCCTGTTTTCAGCCACCCCAAAATGTCCTGACCTTTCTGAGCGTGTGTGTGTGTTTGTGTGTGTTCATATATTTGTATCATGTAAGATGTTATGCTCTTGAAACAATGCGCAATCCATGTGCACACATGTGCTTGTGTTTTCCTTTTGGTCGTCCTGTTGTGTGTAGCTCTCCAATTAAGTGGGGGTAGAGAAACACACTGCACACACACAGGAAGTAGAATAGAGCGGGGTGGAGAGACTGAGGGGGAGGGAGACTCTACGCAACAAGTTCCTGAATGACAACGGGTTCCCTAGCACACGCACGCACGCACGCACGCACGCACGCACGCACGCACACACACACACACACACACACACACACACACACACACACACACACACACACACACACACACACACACAGTTAAAAAACATGTCCAGGTCATATGTCACACCAAAGCCAAAGCAGAAGATATGAAATACTTTTTTGCATAAAGAATTTTTTTTTTTTTTTTTTGACAATTAAGCACACTTTCTCTTCAAATTATCCTTACTGTGTGTTTTACTTTTGATTCTTCTGTAATTCATCCGATTCTTAATGGTGATTCTCATTAAATGCATCTATTGTCATGCAATTATTTTTGTTGAATTAGAGTAAAAATGTACTATACATTTGTTAGTTAAAATCATTGTAAAAAGGCAGTGCAAAAATACTACAATGATATATAAATACTTTACAATACAATTTAAATAATAATTATATGTAATGGAAATACAAATAAAAGTGATTGTCAGTCACATTCTATTGAAATCTTTTTTAAAAAATCACTGTTTTGTTAAATATAATAAGTGAATGCACTTTTTTTAATCAGTATGTCTTCATCATTACATTTTATTGCTGCAAAAATAAAAATGCATAAACATTTAACTTATATAAAAAAAATCGAAATAGTTTACAATATCTCAAAACAAATGAATTAACAATTATAGAAAAAGTCTAACTGCTTCACCAGGACCATCATGAAAGGAATCATTCACCAAAATGAAAATCCAGCATTAGGAGTGACACACCAATGGCTCTGTCGCTGCATGTCAGCAGTTGCTGTACTGATTGGACGCTGGTCTGTTTCTACTTCTGGTTGCCCTAGTAACACTTATGAATGCCACTACCGCTAAGATGTTGTACAGTGTCATTTCATGTTAACCTGTTTTTATGCCACATAATTGTCAATAACCCTGTCTATGCTGACAGGGCATAAACCTGACGGCGTGCTAGATTTAAATGTGTGAAAGCAAACAAGACTGCATTACGACAATGAGAATTTGGAGGTAGTGAGAATGTGCTCAATTGTCATAAAAATGCATACAATTTATTGAAAAAAAAAATATATATATAGTATATGTATGTATTTATTTATTTTGGGTGAAATGCGAGCAAAGCTTGTTCCTGACAGGTCTTGTGAGAATCACCCAAACAGTTTCTGCCCAATATGAAAAGCAATAACAGGTCTTCTCTTCCTGGATTGCGGAGGCGTGTTTTTCTTTTCACTGTGTGTGTGTGTGTGTGAGAGCGCGCCGTTTCTTTTTGTTTGGTTCATTGTGCGATTTTTATTTTATTTCCATTTGCCCAGTGCTTTGTGTATGTTGTGTGTGTATTAGAGAGAGGGAGATCAGGGGAAATAACGGGGCAATAGTGTGATTTTGAGAAACTGAGTCATCTGGGCTTCCTGTAATAGCACTGAAGCTCCTTTGTGTGTGAATACACACTCTCACGCTTTCACACAAACACTCACACCTGTTTGGCTTCATAACCGCATGAAAGGTAGAAGATGGGGTTATCATAGGTTGAAAATATATCATTTATTTTTATTTCAATTAGTGTTTTGATTCAACATTTTATTTTACTGAAATGTTTAAAATATGTTTGACATTTTTTGAAAAAATATTTTAATAACATTTAAAATGTGAATAATATAAATAAGAATACTTAAAAAATAATATTAAAAATAATTGATTGTTTTGAAAATGGGATTCATTTTAATTTCAGTTAGTGTTTTGATTAAACATTTAATTTGACTGAAATGTGTAAAATAATATTAATATATTTGATTTTTTTTAAATGATATAAAATATTTTAACAACATTTAAAATATAAATAATATAATATAAATAATAATATTTTAAAATATCTTAAAATAATAAAAAAATAATAATTGATAGTTTTGAAAAAATTATTTTAATTTCAATTAGCGTTTTGATTAAAAATGTCATTTTACTGAAATGTTTAAAATAATATATATATATATATATATATATATATGTATATATATATATAATATTTTAATAACATTTAAAATATAAATAAATCATATAATACACATGTAATTAATTAAAAAATAATGATTTACTTATTTAAAATAATATTCATATATTTTTTAAATATATTAACTATTTTAATAACATTAAATATAAATAATATAATATTCATAATAATATTATAATAAAAAATGCTTCAAAAATATAATATAAATATAAAATATAATTTTATATAAATAATATAATATTCATAATAATATTATAATAAAAATGCTTCAAAAATATAATATAAATATAAAATATAATTTTTTAATTGTTTTTTTTTTGGGGGGGGGATTGAATAGTATAGTTTTAACAATAATACCCTTGGTTGTGAAGAAAGAGTGGAGAGAATCAGAAATGGGGTGGTGAGATCCTTTCCGTCACTATCCAGCTGTTTTTCAGGGGTATTTCTCTCTCTCTCTCTCTCTCTCTCTCTCTCTCTCTCTCTCTCTCTCTCTCTCTCTCTCTCTCTCTCTCTCTCTCTCTCTCTCTCTCTCTCTCTCTCTCTACTCTCTCTCTCTCTCTCTCTCCCCTTCTCTCTCTCTCTCTCTCTCTCTCTCTCTCTCAATATTGTTCACCCGGTAGAAAAGCAAACAGAAAGACATTCAAATGAAATGCAATTCATCCACTTCAGACCACTCCACTGCCACACCTGTAAAGGACCAATGATTCAAGAGAAAGTACACCAGAGAGAGTGAAAGAGAGCTGACTCACTCATTTACGTAAACTGATGTCTGCTGGGAACAAAAGAGGATGCAGAAAAGGTCAGCTCTTTATCTCTGCCCGCCGCCAACACGGCGTGCGCAGGCCGAGGACACCACAACCTAACACTCTGTGCTCTCTTCCTCTCGTTTTCACTCTCTCTCCCCTGTTTTCTCCCTCGCCGTGTCTGGTATTCAAGGTTAGGGGATGTTTGGAGGCCTTGTGTCCTCTCATACCTCTCAAAAGCCAAAACATTTCTGGAGTGCTGTGTGTCTGGAGTACGTGACAATATTATCAGTTTAAATGTGCTTTTTGAAGCAGTTTGTGGGTGTTTGCTTTTAGCAGTTTGGATAGAAACTGTATTGTCATATATAAACATGTGCAATTGTTTATTTGACGTATGTTTAAATTGTTGTGGCTTATGTGTTTTTCTCAATGGTGTCCAGTAGAGGGTGTGATGCGCAGCAAACGCCGGTGTGTGCTGGAGAGAAAGCAGCCGTACAGTGGTGATGAATGGTGTTCAGGGGCCGAATCTGAGGAAGAGGATGAGAAACCGCTTTCTGCCACACACCGTGAGTACACACACACACACACACACACACACACACAGTACTGCCAGGCTCTACCTGTACATAAACACTGTCTTATAAACCTTAATGGATGTTTCGTCCTGTAGACTGTTTACACAAACGTCTGGTTGATGTTGTTGTCATAAAAACACACAGTCCTGTTGATTCAGTGGGGAAAAAAGGCTAAATGTTGTAATTCAGCTCACATATGCATTTCAGAATTTGGAAGAAAAAAAGAAGATTGAACTCAATTACAATAATGAAATCAATGTTGTTTATTTAGCACGAAAATGAGCCCTTTTCACAGACTGTGATGATGCATTTCTACAGTTATTAACATTTTGTAGCATATTGTAACATTAACATTAGCAAAGTTTTTGGTCTGACTTTATATTGTGTCTTTAACTACTATGTACTAACATTTAAATTAAACGGATAGTTCACCCAAAGATGAAAATTCTGTTCATCATTTACTCACCCTCATGTCGCTCCAAACCCGTAAGTTTTTTTTGTTTGTTTTTTTTGAATACCTGTATTGTCACGTGTTGTCATCTTTGAAACACAAATGAAGACATTTTTAATGAAATCTGAGAGATTTCTGTCCATGCAACTATCATAGATCTCTTTATGAACTTTTTGAAGCGTCAAAGTGGTAGTTGCGTGGACTGTCAATGGAAGGGACAGAAATAAGAAAAATATCTTCATTTGTGTTCCGGAGACGAACGAAGTCTTACGGGTTTGAAACGACGTGAGGGTGAGTAAATGATGACAGAATTTTCATTTTTGGGTGAACTATCCCTTTAATGATTTGATACAATGCACTTATTATGCACACTTGCACATACATGTTTTACATTGTACTTATATTTAAATAATACATGCAATACAACTTTTTATTCATCAATGCATCCTGAAAAATGTATCACAGGTTCCAAAAAATATTAAGCAGCACAACTGTTTCCAACATTGATAATAACGGAGCATCAAATCAGCATATAAGAATGATTTCTGAAGGATCATGTGACACTGAAGACTGGAGTAATGGCTGATGAAAATTTTTTACAGGAATTTTTTACAGCTATTATAGGAAGCCCATATTTTTTTCTAGATTTTTGATCAAATCAATGCAGGCTTGATGAGCCTATGAGACTTCTTTCAAAAACATTAAAACTAGAAATGTTTCCAAACTTCTGACCAGTACTCAATATATATATATATATATATATGTATTACACAAGAATAATTGCATGACTACTTTTTTATTAAAAATACACATCATTTAGATCTTGGCCAACTGTCAGATGTTAAAACAGTCATTCCTTTTCCACTGAAACACCTCACATTAAGCTGTGTGTGTTTGTGTCTGCGAGCATGGCTGTGCATCTGTCAGTTGGTGACCACAAGCCTTGTGTGTGTGTGTGTGTGTGTGTGTGTGTGTGTGTGTGTGTGTGTGTGTGTGTGTGTGTGTGTGTGTGTGTGTGTGTGTGCACCCTATGCTACCTGCTATTCTGTGCAGAGTGGAGCTGAGAAAGAGAATTAAAAACAGAATGAAAAACAAACAGCCATAGTAATGGTTATGAATGACACTACCATTTTTATGCCACTAAAAATGGACGTACCAAAAGGGGAAAAAGGTTATGGTAACGCTTTATTTTAGTGTCTTTGTTACACATTATGTATAATTACATGCAACTAACACTAAACCCATAGTAAGTAGATGTTATTAATTAATATTACTCAGTACTTAAATGTATAATTAAAATGTAACAAGGACACCCTTAAAATAAAGTGTAACCAAAGTTATATATAAAATCAGCAGTGCATAATGCATCATATCATGCTGAGTTTATCTATGTTGACGCACTGTGGTGAAAATCAAGTTTTTAATGTTGTTTATATGTCTGTATGGTGTTTTTAATATGCAAACCATTTGAATAACACTGCTATAGTAACTACATGCAACATGTGTAGCAAGGACACTGTAAAATAAATTGTTACCTTTTTTTCTTCTGATTTTGGGGTCAAATATGACCAGGGCAATGTTCCTCTCAGGTCTTATAAGATTTAGCCAAACCGCTTCTCAACAAAGACGTTGTGAAAAGGGCATACTGTATGAAGACTTATATATGTACTATTACTCATACTGTATACGGAGACTGTGAAACTTAATGCCTAAATTTCCTTTTTTTCGTTTTGGAGCAACATCAGGAGTAAATGATGACAGAATTTTAATTTTTGGGTGAAATGTCTCTTAAAAATTCTGTCATGACTGCCACAATTGGTATATAGTTATTCAAATGACAACGAACTCCTAATGTGCTTTTATATATTATATTTTTCTACACCATTGAGTTTACCCACTTTTCCAAAGTTGTTTTTAGCTTATGATAAACTATTAATAAACTAGTATGTATTTGTAGGATGTATTATTAATGTTGTTGTATACAATGACAATAAAGGTATTCAATTCAATTTATATGGTTTTTGAGACATTTATCAACCACATCTTATAATGCCATTTGTATCTGGCAAAGTAAATTAAATATTATGAATTAAAAAGTGTAATGTTGACATTATAATGTGAACTTGCCATTTAATAGCATGCAAGGTGTGATATTGAGCTTTCAGAGCTATTGTCCCCTCTTGTGAAGTAAGCTCAGCTTCCCTTATCTGTGTATAGACACGTGACTGAAGGTGTGTCGTGAAACATTACCTGCACAAGGGCAACATAACACCACCAACATACTCAGCGTTGCCCTTTTAAGAAAAATGTCCAGCTCTGTAACCTTGACCTTGCCTCAGTCATATCAGAATTTGAAAGACATTAGGATGAATCGAAGTTTCCTAATATTTTGTGTGCTGTAACTTCTATTCACAAATTTACCACTAGATTTCCATTAATTTCATGTGACATTCATGTGACAGAACATGGCCTATTTTGTACAAATCTTCAGTGTTTAATATCTGCCCACATAAATTCATGACGTAAATGCTTCGCTATCAGACGTTTATAATGGAACTGAAGCTCTGGGAAGATTTCTGTGGGATTTAGCTCCTCCTTGTGGTTTTCTGGATTATGTTTTTATTTTTTGTAGTAAACAAACATCTATTTTTGGATTGACATCTTTATATTTGCAAACATTTTTTTTAGAAAGGGTTATAATCTATGCTAAGAATTAAGAAATCTATAGTATTAATATTGGAATCATTCAGTCCTGTGTTACCATGTATTATCATCTGATACAATCGCATACTGATGCCATCATGGCACCTCCTCCACTGAGCTTTTTTGTAAAAGTAGACTCTATGAATGGTAATGCATACAAGATGCTGATATAATAAACCAGTGAGTCTGAAGCTTTTCAGATTGTGTAACAATTAGCAATCACAAGCATCATGTTTTCACCTAAACACTAACAGCCAGAGCTATAATCTTTATTTTTTTAACGATGCAAATGAGTGCTACAAAAACTACATCACTTATATCAGACAATATTCTGATATGTTTAATATTTATTTATTATTAATATTTAAATAATAATAAATAAATAAATAATAATTCAGATTTATTTCATAAATGAGAATTATTATTGCTGCTTACCTTCTCTTGAAAAGATGGTTGGGCACGAACATTTACAAGTGACTCAGTTTGTTTGCTGAGTTAATTATTTGTCATATGAATGACTGCTATCATTGTTTGTAATGTGACATTTTTGTCAATAAAACTGGCATTTGACATCAGGTGATCTATGTAAAACGTTTAAATACTTTATGTAACAAGATCAATTGTCATTACAAATATTTTTTCACTAATACACCTTTTCTTTTTTTATCTTTCTTCTATCCTTCTCTTTCTTTTTCAACACTTGCCAGGTGAGCATGTTATGTGTCCCAGTCAGGGCCACTCTGTTTCATCGGCCACAGGCCATGTTAGTGATCCAGGAGGTCCAGGATTAGGTTCTGGCCATGGACCCAGTATTCGCACAGATCTGCATCCTCGACCCCCTCAGCAAGTAGTGTATGTCTTCACCACCAGCCTAGCCAACAGGTCAGTATGACTGCTTTTTTTCTGTCCTACTAGACCCTGCAGCTTGACAGTCTGATTTGTAAATGAACAAATGGGATATTTACCATATATTGCCATGTTTAAGCTGGAAATGTTTGAGAAAAACACAACAAAGGAGCTTATATGCTCATAATAACGTAGCAGACAATTTTCCACCAGACTCTTGTGACGGATGTAGGAGAGTGCTTTTACAAGCAATTGTCACATGACTGAATAGAAAACTATGAAAATAATAGGAAACGATTATTTTGTTGTTCAACAAACTATTTTATTTTTCCGCAGTGCTGCAGAAGCAGTGATGCATGGCCATACAGACTCTATCCTCTTGTATCATCAGCAGAATGTCCCTCGTACTAAGCTGGACCAGGTCTGTCTTGTAATATATAGACATTTAGTGTACATACATGACTGCATACATTTTTGTTATGTTAGATTATAAATAATTAGGCTATATGGGTTTGTTTATGTCTGTTATCATGATCCATATGTATATTTCTTAAAATGCAAAGTAGAGTGGAAAAAATGAATCATAAAATCTACACTTGCAGGTGCTGCATGGCAAGAGACATTGTATTTGTTTAAATGGCTATTTAAATCACAATGCTCATCTTTGTTCCTGTTTGTGGTTTGATGAGAAACAGTAGAGTTGAAGTCTTTTGTGATGTATTGAGCTGAGACTAATGATGGCATTAACAGCACCCCCACCTCTGTCCTTCTTTCTTATCCTGATTTTTTCTTCTTTTTTTTTTTTTTGTCTGAGCAGTCTACCGGTGTTGGAAAACTCACCAACCTAACAGAGGTCGGCTCTAGTCACAGTCCACCCATTGGCACACCCAAATCCCAAAGTGGTACACCCCGGCCAGCTTCCGTTGGTGGAGTTGTGGGAGGACACCTTCCTGGCACCAGTACTCCTCCTTCCACAGGCCATCCAGACAGTGAGCCAGCCCAAACCCAGAGAGGAGGAGGAACATCAAGCAGCAACAGCCGCTCTGCAGTTCATTCACTGGGCCCAGGAAGTTCAGGTCCACAGTCTACAGGTGTTTCAGGAACAGAAGGAGTGGACAGATCAGGTACAATTCCCCATCATGGTGCAGGTGTGTCTCCTTCCTCAAGTCCCTCTGCTTTATCTGTACTCCGTCAGAGTGAACTGGCCCAACGTGGAGGACCAGGAAATACAGATGGCCTCTCTAAGGAGCAGCTGGAACATCGTGAACGCTCTTTGCAGACTCTTCGAGACATTGAGAGGTTGCTTCTCCGTAGTGGAGCCGGTGCTGGCCATGAAGAACCAAGAGGTCCTAATGGCAATCCTAATGGCACTAATGTCAACAACAATAATAGTAATGATGGGGGTAGAGGTTTAGAAGATGGTGAGAATGGTGGAGGGAATGCTGGTGTTTGCCATAGCAACAATGCTAGTATGCCCCATGTCAGTGTAATGAAAAAGTATGAGGAGCCATTACAGTCCATCATCTCACAGACACAAAATCTTGGTGGGCCTGGATTGGATGACTCGCTGATGGGCCCACACCATAGTATGCCACCACATTCCCACCACCTCTCCTCACCCTCAGGGTTAGACATGGGGCCCCTTCTTGGACCTGAGGGTGTAACACCAGAGCAGCTAGCTTGGAGGAAGTTACAAGAAGAGTACTACCAGGAGAAAAGGCGGCAACACGAGATAAACCCCCACCAACATCCCCAGCATTTCCGCATGATCCCAGAAATGGGCATGCCTGGGGGACCTACAATGCTAATGAGGGGTCCCCCACCACCATACCACAGTAAACCTGTTGATCAACAGTGGGGCCCAGGGCCAATGGTAGGAGGCGGAATGGGAGGGAATTCACGAATAATGGACATGCATCAGGAAGGTCCTCGAGGGCCAAGGTTTCTTGGACAGATGCGAGGTCCTTCAGGTGGGGGGGTTTACACAGAAAGCCCTGGAGGAGTTCTAGGTATCGAGGGGTTAGGGCCTCAGAGACCTCCAAGGCCAGGCATGGGTTGGTTAGAGGAAATGCCTCCAAACATGGGTGGTGGAGGCCCATTTCATGGGTGCTATCCCCCAGGGGGTCCTGGGGGACCTCATCAGCACTTTCAAGGTGATTTGGATCGCCCTATGACACGGGAAGAGATGTTCCGTAGACTCCATAGATTAGACATGCAGCAAATATCCAGACAGCAGCAGCAGGCAGGGCTTGGAGGCCCTAGGATGATAGATAACTCTGGGGGACCAGGCTTCCCCAATCCTGGAATGGGAGGAGGCCCACCCTCCCGTGGCGATCCAATGGACTTTCCTGGTTCTCGGACTATAATGGGCTCTCCTATTGGTGGAGTAGGCAGTGATGGTGGCCCCACAATGAGAGACATAGTTGACTCTCCTTTAGGAGGTAACCTCAATATAAATATGGGCATGAATATGAATCCACAGCAGCAGCAGTTGTTGGCTCAGAAGCTGAGGGGGGGTCCTGGAATTGGTGGACAGCTTGGAGAGATGTTGAACCCTGAAGACATTTCACGCATTAGGGCTTCACAGAATGGCCGGGGTAGTTCTAACAAAGGAATGATCCCTGGGCAAGATGGACCTCTTCAATTCCCCAATCAGAGCTCCTTTCCTGGTAGTCAAGGTGATGGCTTATACATGCAGCAGCCATGCTCTGATATGTTTGGACCAGACCAGCCAGGTCCTCCCCACATGAGCAGCACCTCAAGACTTAGTCACATTCCCATAAACTCTGGCACAAGAGGTACAGACCTTGGTGCCCGACACCCTCCTGACCTGCCCATTAGTGTTAACCCAATGGGTTCCCCAGCTATACCGCCATCTCACCAGCTTAAATCGCCTTCTCTTAGCCAGGAGCCATCACCCCTCATGCCTTCACCTTCTGCAGCAGGCCTGAAATCACCCAGCCAGAGTGGTCCATCTCACCCTCCTCTACCAGCAGCCTCTGGGGCTGGAACACCCTCTTCCACCTCTATCAAGTCCCCCCAGGTAATAGGCCCTTCTCTTGGTCTTCGCTCACCATCTGGCTCCCCTGGACACCTTAAATCTCCAACCATGCCTGTTGCTTCACCTGGCTGGACTGCCTCACCCAAGACTGCTATGCCTAGCCCTGGAGGGCCTCCTAGTGTCAAGGTCACAGGCAATGGAGGGAGCAGCTCCACTGATACAGGTAAAACATTTTCTTAGAAATATGAATCAAAATTATAAAAAAATGTGTGCACATCAAAAACCAAAACCAAATTGGGCTCAGGTACAGGACAACAAAACAGCAATGAATTAACAAAGAAAATAGATGTCCACACACTGAAATTGCAGCTCCAAAGAGTTTATTTACCAAACAGTGCAATTGTTCAACCAGTCAGATCTTCATCAGGCACAATACCATTGTGGAGTGAGACTCAATTCTTTATAAGCACAGGCGATAACAAAGATTGGAAACACAAATAGAGTCATGTGACAATTGATTAGACACACACATGTGACAAAGAAATAACATCTAGAAATAAAAAAATACAAACTTTAAAATTGCACTGTTTGGTTAAGCTCTTTGGAGCTGCAATTTCAGTGTGCGGACATCTATTGTCTTTGTTCATTCATAGAAATATGAAAAAATTTTTGTGTATATTTATGCTTTTTTACATGATTTACATGTCTTTATTTGTTTATATTAGGTATGTCCCTGCCACCTAGGAGTTCCAACTCAACCCCCATCAGTCAGCCTACCAACTCTATCAATCCTAGCATGCCTTTCACATCCTCACCAGATGCCCCTCCCTCCCAGAATCCTCTATCCCTTATAATGTCTCAAATGTCAAAGTATGCCATGCCTAGCTCCACTCCGCTCTACCATGACGCCATCAAAACAATTGCTACATCAGATGATGAGATGCTACCCGATAGACCCCTCCTACCTGGAATCAACATGTCAGGTACAGATTTTACATTTGATCACCTGTTTTAGAATCCAGAACTCGATGCATCATGGAAATTAAACTATAATAAACGTTTGATGCCCAGTTATATTATTTTACCTTTTCAATTTTTTTCTTTCTTTATTAGATAAGTTATTCATTAAAATCATCACATGTTATCTTTTTCCAGTAGGCAACATGGGAAATCACCAGTCTACACAGATGCTCCTCTCCTCGCAGGGTTCAATGGGACCTCACAGTGGTCCGCAAAGTCCAATGGGAATGGTTCTCCAAGGAGGCTCGCAGCTATCCCATGATCCCACAGGACCTATGCTCCCATCCCCTAACCCTATGGGAATACCAGGAATGACCTCAGCAATAATGGGAGGTGGACCTCCAGATGGAATAGGGCCCTGTAATGTTTCCCCAATGCACCCCCAAAACCAGATGGGAGGATTCCCTCGTATGCAGGGACCCCTTCACTCCCCTATTGGTGGTATGGGGCAGCAGTACCCCCAGCGTCCTGATGAGGTCTTACCACCCCAACAGATGCATCTTCTAAGTAAAGGCATGTCTCACCAGCGGCCTCCTCACCAACAAGACACTTTTACATCAATGTCCATTGGTGATGGTCCAGACCTAAGTGAGGTCATCAGGCCCTCACATACAGGCATTCCTGAGTTTGATCTTTCCCGTATCATTCCTGCGGACAAGCCCAGCAGCACCCTACAGTACTTCCCCAAGAGTGAAGCCATGTCCCATCCGCAGCAAAATCCTCACCAGGGCCAACCGCCTCCACAGGGTTCTTCTGCTCAACTGCTCAAACAGCTCTCCTCATCTGGACCTCCCCATAGCAACATCCCCTCCTCCAACCCCCATATTGCTAACCTACAGAATATGATGGCTGAGCAACAGTTGCCCCTACACCCTTCACACTCACATTGTGGAATGCGACCAGGTATGGGCATGCCTCAGATTGGCTCCAGGGGCATGGGATCAGGAGGTGGGATGGGGCCCATATGCCATCCAGGGCACATGATGGGCAGGACAGGCATGTCTCCACAACAGCAGCTTCAGCAACAACACCACCATCAGCAACAGCAGGCCATGATGGCCAATAACCTCTTACAACACCCGTCCCACCCTCCCCGTGGCATGCTGTCTCCACAGCAGCACCCTCATAATCTTATGGCCCAGCAGAATCTGATAATGATGCAGGCTAAGCAACGGGGCATGGCTCTCCCTGGGGAGCACTTTGGCCAGCAGGGTGCCCTCATATCCCCTCAAGGACCTATGATGGGACCTCCACATTCACAGTC